>CM062372.1:44873761-46073761 GCA_031216125.1 Dalbergia cochinchinensis
GAGTCCAGAAATGTTAGTTTCTAATGCCTTGGGAATTCTGAGCATACTTTCCAAAGAATTGATGTTCTAGAGCTCTCTTTTTGATATTTTAGCTTTCATCTGCTTGTTTTCTGGAATTGCCTTGAGATTCATTTTCTCAGGGATCAACAAGATCTTCTTTAAGCTCTTTCATCATTGTACTTGAGATATTCTGAGTTGTTATCTTTCTCATTCTTGATTAACTCTCAGGTTCAGAACATGGTACCCGGAATGACCATCACCTATTTGTTCCTTGATCTTTCAACCCATGAACCTTTTCAGAAATTCCTGCAAAAAGAATGGTTTTGATTTTGGTACCTAGACTTTCTCGGATCCTTTTGGTTAGTTTCAAAGAAAGAGATTTCTCAACCTGTCTAATTGAATTCTTTCTCAAGAATTATTTGTTAGGTGGGTATCTCTTCTTTCGGCAGGGAGAGCAAGAAAATAAGTGAGCACAACAAGTGAAAAGGAGCAAACAAGGCCTTTATAAGGTGCCTTGACAACCTTTGATAGTCCAGTAGGGCTGACCTCGATTGCAAAGTCTTGAATCACTGTCTTCAGCAATGAGTTTGGGGTGCCCTTTAGTTGTGAGCAAAAGCCAAGTTACTAACCCTCGAAAAATTATGTCAATGATTTCAGAATATCCTCCCAAGTACAACATCAATCTTAAGCCATGACATCGAACTCAAGAGTTGTTACTTACAGACAGCAGACTCTTTCTTAAATATCTATAGCAAGCTCAATTGATTCATGAGATAACTACATCATAGTTCTATTAAAATATATAGCAAGGAAACCAAAACATTTGCATAATACAAAGTTAAGTACACAAGGAAAGCTCTTCTATGAGCTTTAACACACCTTTGTTCTCTAACATATTTACACACATATCTATCCCACTAAATACAACATAATAAAAGCATTAACTACTATACTATTGCACTTTCGAAGTCCTTGCATAGCGCCCTATCGAGATTCTCCTCAGATCAACTTGAAAATGACACTCGTGAACACAAAAATATAGGGGTGAGAATTATACAATTTTCTGTAGGGTAACTCCCCAAATACACAATCATAGTGTCATCGCCATCGCCTCAAACTACTTCAGTTTATTTAACGGTTTGTTTTTAAAGTTTCAAATCATACTCCAAGTGGGTTACTTTAATATTCACTTAATATGCACGTGCATATACTACACAATGTCATATACTGCTAACTTTCCACTTAAACATATTGGTATCAATATCAACACTAAACTTCTTCACTTGGCATATAAGACAAAGGATTACTTAGAAAATTTACTTCTTCAACTTGCCTTGGCCCTCGACTAATCCTATCACATCTAAGTGTTACGATCGGCCCTAAAGATGGCAATAATGGGTAATGTATCACTTTTCAGGTCTGAGCTCATTCCTATACATAATCATTGGATTTACTTTCTCCAATTCTCACACAAACCTATTCCTAGCTAGGTTTACTTTTCCCAACTCAATTCAGGGGTAGTCAAGTTTACTTTCCCTGATAGACCGGATTTACTTTCTCCAATCCAAGGATTATAAATCTTATGCTCTTCTTGGTAGTTAGGTTTACTTTCCCTAACAAACTGGATTTACTTTCTCCAGCCCAAGAAACATAATCTTATACTTTTCTTTCGCATATGAGCAATTGTAATAAGCATTCATATCTATGTACCTAACCTCATCAATAAGCTCACATGCTCAATTATTCATACTTATATTCAGGTACTCATGTTATACTAGTACAAGATGCCATTATTTCATCAATTCAAAGCATCAATTTATTTTCAGTACAATGGTTGATTTCACACTATTGTGGCACAAATTTATTTGCACATAAAACAATCATTTCAGGGGTTATAAAAATTATCAAGGACACCTCAATGTGTCATCAAGGTCCTGTAAAAATTTTAGGATAATTAGAGTTCTCTAACTATATTAACAAAATTCTACAAATTTAGTGGTCAGAAACCCCTCCACCTCAGTTCAAGAACCGTAATTCATAATTTTTAACCCTAGCAAGTGATTGAATCAATTCAGAATAAAAATTATGGTTATACTTCGAGATGTTATAAGTATCCTTTAAAAATTTCAAAGGATAATTCTCATTTGCTATTGTAACAAAATTATACAAAATTACAGCTTCAGTTCCACAATCCAAACAACATATGCTTAATTTGGGTTCTTGATTTTTTTAAGGCAGTTTGACTCAAAATAAGAACCCAAGAAAATTTACGGGACTACCAGAAGATGTTAGCTCCAATATATATATATATATATATATATATATATATATATATATATATATATATATATATATATTTAGCTCATGAAAATGCTCACAACATGCCCAGAAAATTCATGATCACACACTGCCTATAAGAAATCCAAAAATTCAACAAGTATCACTCAATATCTTTTGACAAAATGATCTTTCTAACCTCATCCAAACACTTCACCAAAATTCATACATTAATACCAACGTAATATCAACCAAATTAACTAGAAATTTTGGACTAAAACCAGTAAGAATTTGGTCTAAAAATTTAGAAAGAAAAAGGCCAAAAAGACCCTACTCTTTGGAAAGCTAATGTATCCTTGTCTCTAGTTTACTCCAAAATGGAAATTCTTCACTCTAAAGCTCTTAAAACACAATCAAACCCTCCTCTAATCAGTGATGGTTGAGGTAATAAGGTGAGGTTTGAAGATTCTAATTAGTTATATTTGTAGAGGTTAAAGTGTAGAACAATTTTTGTGAAGGAAGATTTTGATTTTATCAAGGTTTGGCTTAGGATTTTTGAGGTTGAAATCAAGGTTTTGATGAAAAAGGAAATGGAGGTTCTGGCCAGATGGTTGTCTGGTCGAGGCTGAAATGCCTTCTTGGAGAAGAAATTTGGTCATATATATCTTGTAAGAAGTAATGTGATTGGTTAATCATAAAGCATAATTTCTTTTCATTAAAGGAACTTAATATCAATGGCTAAGATTTGATCTTTCATCCAAGATAAAATCTTAGCCATTCATTTGGCATTCAAAGGCATAGACTTCATTATTTTGTAGAGATTAACTAGCTTTAGATTGTTAAAAATCGCACATCGAAATTTCATCGAACGGGTGAAACACCGTACTCGAGTAATCTATTATTACCTGAAAATTAATTTCAAGTCTAAAATTCTCATTTCTTATCATTTCCAATCTCAATCCTATAATTTCTTAGTTTTGAGCACCTCTGGGTCCCAATTCTATGGTTTTAGCTGTCCTGATAGGCCCGCGAGGCCTATAAGTTACTATTCATTTTTTTCTTTTTTCTTTTTACAAATCCATTAAACCATCCTCATCATTATTGGCACTGTCAAATTTTTGAAATTATGACTAATAAAGCTCAAATTAATTTTAACTAATTTTTTGGGTGTTACAATTTCCATATATTCTTCCTATCCTTAAAAAGAGAAGGCCTCATTAAGAATGGATACATCTTCATGAAGCTCTTTCCTTAGTGTTGGAAAGGCACTCTCTTAGCAATGGAGCAGTCGAGTTCTCTTCCTTCAACCATGATAAGGTTATAAAAGAATTGAATGAAGGAGGTGAGGGTTTGAGATACGGCACGGTTATAGAGAAGAAGGCTTATGAAACGATTTTGGGTGAAGGTGAGAGTGTTTGAGGTTGAAGATGAGAGAATAAGGTGTGACGTATGAGGAATGGGGAGTTATTTAGGTGATGGGACGTAAAGACTAAAGGTAAGAAGATGTGGGGGAGAGAAACGCAAAAAGAGTGCGAATTATCTTGCCTTTCTAATTTCTTCCAGAAAAAGTAGTTTCTAAAAGTTGGAAATTGACTTTCTGATATTGCAAACTGATCTTCAGGTCTTACAAACTAATCTTCTATTCTTGCACATAGATATTCTGTTCTTGTAAACTGATGTCTTTGTTTGGATTTCAGTTCAGAGCCACGATAAGGAGAGTCCAAAGATTTTTATGCAAGAATGTTTATGTGTAACACCCCGATTTTTCTGTCCGAGGGAAATGACCAAAATGCCCCTGAGGTCATTTCCTGACCCGAACTCGAGGGTAACCAACTCGGTCATCCTCGAAGGGTCAACTCAATGTTTGAAGGGGATTGAATGGCCTTTGAATGCTTTCGGAAGCGAAAATTTCGTTTTCCGCAGTCTCGGGTCAAATGACCAAAATACCCCTATAGCGCTTTTACGCGTAAAGGTGCCGCTTGAGCCCTAACTTTCCCCAGAGGTTTAAAAACATGATTTCATGTGTCTAGAGGTATCTGTTCAAGTCCCGGTGGTCCCGGGCAGTTTTAGTGCAAAATTACGATTTTGCCCCTGGAATAGTGTTTTTAAGCTTAATGACGTAATTAAGCAAACCTAAGCAATATTAGGCTCTAAACGAAGATTAATTTATTTCCCTAATTAATCTAGAGTCAAAATAATTTATTAAAGTTAATTAGAACCTAAAATTGCTTAGATTAAACTTAAATCCCTTTTTAGAACTCAAGATTCCTAGTCTTGGAATCATGAATAGTGTTTTCTCTCTCCAATTCCTTAAATCAAGGAAATGTGTCTAGAGTTGTTTAAACTCTAAATTGAGGATTTAACTCTAATGGTGCAAGACCACTCCTTAATTATGTCTAGACCACCTTAATTACCCATTTACCTTACCTAAACACTTTCTTACAAATTCCTAATCTTAAGCATAATCAAAGATACACCTAAACACAACTCTAAACCACAATTAAAATGCAAACTAATCCTTCCCATGGGCTGATGCATTTCGGCCAGCACCTTTCCCCATTGACCACATGTTTAATTATTTTCTCACTCAAAGAACCATGCTTGAGGCCATACCTTGAACCATACCTCACCATACCTTAAGCCATACCTCACCATGCCTCAAGAACACATTATCTCACCTCATGGAACTCATGGATGTCCCTAATTCTGCACCTCATGGCCGAAACACATCAGCCCACATACACACTTCATTTGTTTCAATTCTCTATAAATAGAATGCCTTGAGGAGCTTGCACCACTTTTAGATCATTTGCTAAGTTTAGGAAACACTCAAAGCTTTCCTTTTTCTCTCAAAGTGTTTGTGTTCTTCAAGTTCTTGAGATTCTTCAAGTTCTTCATCATCTTCATCTTCTTCTTCCATCTTCAAGTTCATCACACCAAGTAGGGATTTTCTTTCATGTGTTCTTTCTTTAAAGTTCTTGTTCTAAGCTTAAAGTTCATAGTTTCTCTTGATTCTTTTTAGAACTTCTTTTCTTCCCTTTACCTTTTCATTTTCGGCCATGG
This sequence comes from Dalbergia cochinchinensis, assembly GCA_031216125.1. NCBI lineage: Eukaryota > Viridiplantae > Streptophyta > Magnoliopsida > Fabales > Fabaceae > Dalbergia > Dalbergia cochinchinensis. The sequence goes on from CM062372.1 coordinate 44,879,102, forward strand.
GCCTTGGAGAACAAAGGAATGAGAGCTTGATGATGAGAGTTTCATGATGATGTTCATCACTTGAGACAAACTCTAGAGCTTGATTTTTGTTCTTGAGCAAAAGTGTTTCTAGATTTTTCCTTTCTTGAACTTTTGAGAACCTTAACTTTGATGTTATTTCAAAATGGTTCTAATGACTCAATGATGAGGTCTCATGATGTTGGTGTTTGTATGTCACCAAGATCATGGATTCTAGAGTTTCAAACATTTCTTTTCTTTCCTTGAAGTTTCGGCCATTACCTTTCCTTTTCATGCTAGATGTTTGATTTTCTAAATATGGTATGTTGAGTTCTAAGAACTCTAGACTTTTACTTTGTCTTGGTTTGATGAGTTTGGGTTGAGGTTTAAGTTCCTTTAAAGTCTTGTTAAGAGCTCTAGAAAGATAAAATGAACTTGCATAATTTATTTTATGCTTGCATTCATATTTACATTCTTGCTATGCATCTTTACTTTCAAGCCATCACCTAAGAACATAAAGATTAAAATGGAACTTGTATCATCACTTAACTTAATTCTCAAAGCCTTTCTATTTCGGCCTTAAAGTCGATTGTTGTTGGGCCTAGAGCACTAAAATAAAGAATTGAACTTGCATTATCACCTAATTAATTTCTCGAATGCCTATCTATTTCGGCCTTAAAGTCGATTGTTGTTGGGCCAAGAGCACTAAAATAAAGAATTGAATCTTGCATCTTTACTTTCAAGCTTGCATGTTTAAGATTATGCTTCGCATATTTACTTTCAAGTTTACACGTTTAAATTATGCCTTGCATATTTAATTTCAAGACATCACTTTACCTTGAAAGCAAGATTAAAAATGAAGAGCATGAGCACGGTTAGTTTATGTCGTGACTTAAGAACCTAGAGCTCAAAGACTTGCCCATTTCATTCCAAGTTAAAGTTTAATGCAAACCACACTTTGAATGTATCGCTGCCAAGTAGTGAAGATGGACTTGCAATGAGTTTTCATCTAGCTACTAGGGCCAATAGCCTATGTTTTGAGTTTTCCTTAAAGTTTGACAATTCTTTATAAGGTTATGTCGTTATAAGTTGTGATTCCAACCTCTTTTAGGGATGAAATATGTTTTGGTCGGTGACCTAAGGCTTCACTTAGCCTCTTGATGATTTAAAATGTCTTGCAAAGAGTTTTAGAAATTCTAAATTGATTCCAAGAGAAACTAGTTAACTTATGTACCTAGAAATGTCAATTTAATTCTCTTATTGAGGCAAGATGTTTTCGGCTCTGATGTGATGAATGTGATGCTGTATGATGATGTTTTAATGTGTTGGAATGTGTGAAAATATCATGTGATGATGTAGAAGCAAACCTATGCATGATAGGTAAGAAACTAGCTAACTAGAAATACCGTAAAGCTAGAATTTAAATATAGTTTTGACCCATTTGTTTATGGAACCAATCCAAACTGTTTTAATGGGAACATAATCAGATTTAGATTGTTTAGACATGAAAACTTGGTATCATTTGAGTTAGAATCGAATTCTAGCACCTATGGGGAAACTAGTAACTAGAAAACCGTAAAAATGCAAATGTAGAACTCTTAGAACATTTAATTTTCTGGAATCTGTCCAGCACCCTTGCAACATGATAAACATGATTAATAATTAGTCCTTAAGCATAGGAATGTCTCATAATTGATTTAGATTTAATGTATAGCGCCTCAGTAAGACGGAACCGAGAAAGGGTCTAAAACGTAAGTTCTAGAACCCCTAAGAAAAAAGCGAGTTAGAGATTCTGTCCTATGCTGTTCAGATTTAAGTATGAACATGAGAATGAAGAATGATGTTTAATATGAGCCTTAGGGGCATAAAATATGAGCGACGGATATTAGAGAGCTATATCTCAAGATTAAGACCCGTAAGGGTCAAAGCATAAGCTACCGTGAGGGTAAGCGTTTGAATGATGTATGATGATGCATGAAGTATGCTAATGATGATGATGTTATTCATATGAGGAATTTATGAGGTTATATGTTTATGTGGCATAAAGCAAATTTGGAAGGAAATTGATTGTAATGACCGCTTTGGCCGACTCCGACAAATTTGGAAGGTAACTCGGTGTAATAACCGTTTTGGCCGCCGAATTTCTCGCAAATTTGGGGACTTAAAGAAATTTTGAAAATTAAGGTACTAAGATGGGTTCTAGGATGACACCGGTTCGGCCGAGCACCTCCATAGAACTCATGTGACATCGGTACCATTTTATACTCTTAGGTCACACCGGTTCGGCCGAGCACCCCTAAGAGATTTGCCCCCAACCCGCACTCGAGATAGTCGGGATTTATGATACGCTTATCGTTAAGTGGTAAGTAAGAACTAGTGACGACTAGTTAAGGTATGAGCTCATAACCTAGATGTATGACACGTTCTGGGTGACACCGGTTCGCCGAGCACCCCCAGCTCGATTGTCTTTTAGGTGGCCCATGAGGAAGAAAAGTTCATGATTATGATTATGTCACTAAGTTTTGTCCCATATGAATGTTACTATTGCCACTTTATGCCACCAACGATGATGATACTTGATGTTATGCTTTATGTATGTGCATTAGGTAGTGCCATGCATACATTTTCCATTATGTTGCATTCATGACATTAAGATCATCCTAAAATGAACGGACCTTGGCTAAAGTATATTTTTGAAGTTTAAAATGAACTAAATGCATGCTCACTATTTCATATAATTAAACCCAAGGTTCCGAGGGCGTAGATGATGACACCTAGGTAGTAGGAGGCCCTACCGAGATTCTTTAGTAAGATTCTCACTCCTCTATCTCTTTCTTTCCGTCACGCCTTCAGATGGCGACGTTCAGAGCATTCATGGACACCCCGACATGGGAGGTGCACTATGACCCGACTCACGGGTCATACCATTTTGAGGCGGTGCACGTGCGGATTTTCATGTTTGTAGGACGCCCTTCGCTTCATCCCGCACACCCATCACTTCTCCCGATCGCACCCTATGGCGAGATTTACTTAGCGGTTTTTTGAGCGCACAGGCTGACAAGATGACGAGAGAGTACCTGCAGGGCACACCGCCGCCAGCCAAGTGCGAGATTATCCCGACTATGTGCCCCGGACCTATTTCACGGAGACCGACCCATCCGAGGACCCGCCTACCCATCCAGATAGCGAGGACTCGCCCCTCTCCACTACAGGATAAGGGAGGGCAGCGTTGAGGATACCGTGACTCAGCCACGGCTTACGCGACGGCCCGAGATGCGACCATACCGTGGGGTCACCCTCGATCCCCATTCCGCCTCTTCACGTCCGAGGAGCTCGCCCGCTTTCGGATATCCGCCTCGTTCGCGAGATGGACGCCAGAGAGGTGACGATCGTCCGTTGGAGTACCCCGTTAGGGCACACACACCACTTAGATGGGGATAAAACTTCTTTTGTTTAGAGGTTATGCTATTAGATGCACTCGGGTAGGGAGTAGATTATGTTTATGTTTTAGGTTGTATTTCCCTTGTATCAATTAAGTCCCACACTTATAAGTGGGCAAGTTATATATATATGAGATTATATTCACTGATGTTCATGATGTGCCTTATGTTATGATGATTGTGAGACGATTGTTTTACTTTGCATGGTTTACCGCTTATCGCATCACGCGGCTCTCACTTTTATTTCAAAAAATTTCCGTATTTTCCGCTAAGTAATTCAAAGCTAAATGAGAACTATGAAGTAATGGACTAATGATTAACCTAAATATGTTCTAGAGTATTGGGTTAAAAATTAGGATGTTACATTATGGTATCGAGCAGATTCGATTCTCATGGAGCCTGAGGATTGGCCTGACTATGCTTTCTAAAGCGTAGTACGATAGCTAGGTCATGCGTAGAGCTTAACTAGAGATAAGCTATAGGGTAGAAGTTCATGACCCTTGTCTACTTGCGTGTGCCATGGTAACTAGCTCATTTTACATGGAATATTGAGCCTGATCACCTCGGAGTTTATTGGCTCATGTGTTTAGGGACCAATGGCACCAAGGAGACAACCTAGGACCCGACCGAGGGGGACCAAAGCGATGCCATCACTGCTGCCGTTTCGTGACATGGCTAGAGCCATGGAACGAATGTTCGAGAAGGATGAACCAACAAGGGGACACCGGACGTGCTCCCTCTTGCCGAAATGGTCGAGCAAGCGAGGTTTGGGTGAGTTTCGCAGGCGAACCCACCAACCTTCCGAGGAGCCATGGACCCGACAAAGCGATGAGTGGATCAAAAACATGGAGAAGATCTACTCCGTGGTGGCTTGCTCGGAGGAGCAAAAGGTCACCTTCGCTGCTTATATGATGGAGTCGGATGCCGAGTTCTGGTGGACTGGCACCCGAAGATCGCTAGAAAGCTTCGCATCTTTGTCAACTGGGAGCTATTCAAGACCTACTTCTATGACAACTACTTCCCGCGCTCCGTGAGGAACGCCGATGATATTGACTTCATGCAACTGTCTCAAGGAGGGTCTCATCGCCCGAAGACACGGCGAAATTGAGGAGTCGATTAAGTTCTCTAGGCTGTTTCAAGGAAAGCCCGACCAGCTGTGGAAGTACGTCAAGTATGACGCCGGGCTAACGGCAGGGCTCAACTATGTCAGTAGCGCACATGGAGATTAGGGACTTTCCAACCCTAGTCAACAAGTGCCGGATCATGGAAGAGGGACAGAAGAAAATCAATGCTGCAAGGGCAGCACGAAACAAGGGGCTAGCACCTCAAGCCCCAAAATTCAAGCCCCAATATCCAAACCAATCCCGAAATCACTATAATCCCTACCAAACCAACCAGTTCAGACCACAACAACAACAAAGAACCCCCTTCCACCAACAACCCAAGCAGCCATACCGACCACAATTCCAGAACAACAACAACAACCGCAACAACCACAACAACAACCGACAAGGAGGGTCGGGCGGCCCCCGAAACAACCAAGGAGGGTCAAGTGGGACTAAGACCAAGACGCCTCAAGGAACGCCCGCCCAAGCTAACCCAGCCGTGCTATGTCCCAATTGCGGGAAGGATCATGGCAACCGCCCTCGCTTAGCGGGCGTAATATCCGCTCGATGCGGAAAGCCTGGCCACTACGCCAAAGAATCGCACTAATGGGAGGCCCGACAAGCCGGAATTCGGCCGCAACCCCAAGGAGGGTCTTCACCCTCAATGTAGACGAGGCGGACACATCCAACGGTCTCATAGAAGGTAAGTGCGAAATAGATGGTAGAACCTTAACTGTGCTATATGACTCGTGCAACACATTCTTTATTTCATATGCTAGTGTCGAGGCTCTAAATTTGAAAACTTCCAAACTTCCTTTTGATCTTATTGTCTCTACCCCACAAATCATCCTGTGAATACTTGTTATTGTTGCCTAAATTGTCACCTCACCACGTAAAATAGATCATATGTTGTGGATTTAATTTGTTTACCCATGAAAGGTATAGGAATAGTTCTTGGCATGGATTGGCTTCACGCCAACCGTGTATTGTTAGACCGTGACACCAAAGCAGTCGTCTTTCCTTCTCCCCTAGTGAAATAAGTCAACCTTTGAAACTCTATCTCAATGCCGTAGAGGTCCACTGTAGTGGGAAAAAGACTAAGGGATATGTTCTCCTAGCCGCTAGCGAGGTACACTTTGAGCGAATTTAGAGAATATACCTATAGTGTGAAACTATCCCGAGGTGTTTCCGGAAAATATACCCGAGTTCCCTCCCGAGCGAGAAGAGGAGTTCTCCATTGACTTAGGTCCTCGAGCGGGACCAATCTCCATTGCCCCCTATAGAATGTCACCCCTAGAACTAGCCGAGCTTAAAACCCAACTTGAGGAACTTTTAGAGAAAAGCTTCATAAGACCTAGTGCTTCACCATGGGGAGCCCGGTCTTGTTTGTGAAAAAGAAGGACGGGAGTATGAGGTTGTGCATAGATTATAGGCAATTAAATCGTGTGATGATGAAAAACAAATACCCTTTGCCTAGGATTGATGATCTCATGGACCAATTGAGAGGAGCGGTAATGTTTTCCAAGATCGACCTAACCTCACGATACCACCAAATTAGAGTAAGAGATCAAGATATACCAAAGACCGCCTTTAGAACTCGGTATGGACACTTTGAGTTCGCGGTGATGTCTTTTGGGTTGACAAATGCTCCTGCAGTGTTTATGGATTACATGAATAGGATCTTTAGACCCTATTTAGATCAATTCGTGGTCGTTTTTATAGATGATATACTCATCTATTCGAAGACCCACGAGGAGCATGAGCGCCATTTAAGGATAGTTTTGGAGATTTTGAAGGAGAAAAAGCTATATGCAAAACTCTCTAAGTGTGAATTTTGGTTGGAGGAGGTCAAGTTTTTGGGGCACGTTGTGTCAAAAGGAGGTATAGCCGTTGATCCTAGTAAGGTAGAAGCCGTAATGAATTGGGATAGACCAACCACCGTAACAGAAATACGGAGCTTTTTGGGTTTAGCAGGCTACTACGGTAGGTTTATCAAAGGATTTTCACAGTTAGCCCTACCCTTGACCAAGCTCACTAGGAAGAATGCCCCGGTTGAGAGGAGCCCGAATGTGAGAAGAGTTTCCAAGAGCGTAAGGAAAGGTTAACCTTGAGCCCAGTCTTAGTCTTACCTAGCCCCAATGTACCCTTCGAGGTATATTGTGATGCTTCTTGAAAGGACTAGGGTGTGTGTTGATGCAAAATAGGCAAGTGGTAGCCTATGCATCCCCGACAACTCAAGCCTCACGAGGCTAACTACCCCACCCATGACCTAGAGTTAGCTGCCGTAGTGTTTGCCTTAAAGATGTGGAGACACCATTTGTATGGTGTAAGGTTTGAGGTTTTCTCCGATCATAAGAGTCTCAAGTACCTCTTTGATCAAAAGGAGTTAAATATGAGGCAAAGAAGGTGGATGGAATTCCTCAAGGACTACGATTTCGGTTTAAGTTACCACCCCCGCAAGGCTAATGTAGTCGCCCACGCCTTGAGCCGAAAGTCGTTACACCTGTCCCACATGATGATCAAAGAAGTTGAGTTGATAGAGAAGTTTAGGGATATGAATCTAGGGATGTCAGCAACCGATAGAGGGATAAAGATGTGCTACCTTAGCGTAACAAGTGGATTTAAGCAAAGAATCATGTTAGCACAACGAGAGGATAAGGAGTTCGAAGAGATCATAGATGCTGTTAAGGCGGGAAAGTTAAAAGGTTTCGAAAGAGGTGAGGATTGGATATGGAGATTTGAGGGAAGGATCTGCGTACCCCAAGACGGTGACCTCCGAGAGAAGATCTTGGAGGAGGCTCACAAAGGCTATTTCACCATTCATCCCGGTGTTACCAAGATGTACCAAGATTTGAAGAAGATGTTTTGGTGGCCCGGAATGAAAAAGGATGTAGTCGCCTGGGTTAGTAAGTGCTTGGTATGTCAGAAAGTGAAAATCGAGCACCAAAAACCTTCAGGTTTGTTGCAACCCCTGTCAATCCCCGAATGGAAGTGGGAATGCATATCTATGGATTTCGTGACAGGATTGCCTAAGACGCAAGCTGGCCATGATGCTATATGGGTGATAGTGGATCGACTAACCAAGTCGGCACACTTTCTACCTATTAGAGTAACGTACTCTTTAGATAAATTGGCTCAGTTATACATCCAAGAGATCGTAAGATTGCATGGAGTACCGTCGACGATAATCTCGGATAGAGATCCGCGGTTTACGTCGCGTTTTTGGGGAGCCTTCCAAAAGGCGTTTGGTTCAAAGCTATGCTTGAGCTTTCCTTACCACCCACAAACAGACGGACAATCTGAAAGGACGATCCAAACCCTAGAGGATATGCTAAGAGCCTGTGTGTTAGACCAAAAGGGAAGTTGGGATAGGTACTTGGCTTTGAACGACTTTGCGTATAACAATACTTATCACCCAAGCATCGGTATGGCACCGTACGAGCCATTGTATGGAAGGAAGTGCCAATCACCTTTGTGTTGGTACGAGCCTGGGGAGCAAAGTGTCTTAGGACCCGATGTAGTGAGGGAAACAACGGAACAAATCAAGAGGATCCGGATAGGATGCTCACTGCTCAAAGTAGACAAAAGAGCTATGCGGACAAGCGCGCAAGCCCTTGGAGTTCGAGGAGGGAGAACATGTGTTCCTTAGGATTACCCCCACTACAGGCATAGGAAGAGCCATGAAAGTCAAAAAGTTGAGCCCCCGATTCCTTGGTCCCTTCCAAATTCTTCAAAGGATAGGAACAGTTGCCTACAAAATAGCCTTACCCCCTAATCTTTCTAATCTTCATGACGTCTTTCACGTCTCTCAGCTAAGGAAGTATGAGTCCGACCCTAGCCACGTTTTAGAGCCAGAGCATGTTCAGTTAAGGGACGACCTAACTTTCAATCTTCCCCCTACGAGAATCGTGGACCGCGGAGTCAAGCAGCTGAGGAACAAGTCTGATCCATTGGTAAAGGTAGCATGGGGACGCGACAAATCCGAAGAGCTTACATGGGAGCTAGAGTCAGAAATGCAAGACAAGTATCCCGAGCTTTTCTAAGGTAACGAATTTCGAGGGCGAAATTCTTTTTAAGGAGGAGTAATGTAACACCCGATTTTTCGTCCGGAAATGACCAAAATGCCCCTGAGGTCATTTCCTGACCCGAACTCGAGGGTAACCAACTCGGTCATCCTCGAAGGGTCAACTCAATGTTTGAAGGGGATTGAATGGCCTTTGAATGCTTTCGGAAGCGAAAATTTCGTTTTCCGCAGTTTCGGGTCAAAATGACCAAAATACCCCTAAAGCGTTTTTACGCGGGTAAAGGTGCCGTTTGAGCCCGGAACTTTCCCCAGAGGTTTAAAAACATGATTTCATGTGTCTAGAGGTATCTGTTCAAGTCCCGGTGGTCCCGGGCAGTTTTAGTGCAAAATTACGATTTTGCCCCTGGAATAGTGTTTTTAAGCTTAATGACGTAATTAAGCAAACCTAAGCAATATTAGGCTCTAAACGAAGATTAATTTATTTCCCTAATTAATCTAGAGTCAAAATAATTTATTAAAGTTAATTAGAACCTAAAATTGCTTAGATTAAACTTAAATCCCTTTTTAGAACTCAAGATTCCTAGTCTTGGAATCATGAATAGTGTTTTCTCTCTCCAATTCCTTAAATCAAGGAAATGTGTCTAGAGTTGTTTAAACTCTAAATTGAGGATTTAACTCTCTAATGGTGCAAGACCACTCCTTAATTATGTCTAGACCACCTTAATTACCCATTTACCTTACCTAAACACTTTCTTACAAATTCCTAATCTTAAGCATAATCAAAGATACACCTAAACACAACTCTAAACCACAATTAAAATGCAAACTAATCCTCCCCATGGGCTGATGCATTTCGGCCAGCACCTTTCCCCATTGACCACATGTTTAATTATTTTCTCACTCAAAGAACCATGCTTGAGGCCATACCTTGAACCATACCTCACCATACCTTAAGCCATACCTCACCATGCCTCAAGAACACATTATCTCACCTCATGGAACTCATGGATGTCCCTAATTCTGCACCTCATGGCCGAAACACATCAGCCCACATACACACTTCATTTGTTTCAATTCTCTATAAATAGAATGCCTTGAGGAGCTTGCACCACTTTTAGATCATTTGCTAAGTTTAGGAAACACTCAAAGCTTTCCTTTTTCTCTCAAAGTCTTTGTGTTCTTCAAGTTCTTGGAGTTCTTCAAGTTCTTCATCATCTTCATCTTCTTCTTCCATCTTCAAGTTCATCACACCAAGTAGGGATTTTCTTTCATGTGTTCTTTCTTTAAAGTTCTTGTTCTAAGCTTAAAGTTCATAGTTTCTCTTGATTCTTTTTAGAACTTCTTTTTCTTCCCTTTACCTTTTCATTTTTCGGCCATGGGCCTTGGAGAACAAAGGAATGAGAGCTTGATGATGAGAGTTTCATGATGATGTTCATCACTTGAGACAAACTCTAGAGCTTGATTTTTGTTCTTGAGCAAAAGTGTTTCTAGATTTTTCCTTTCTTGAACTTTTGAGAACCTTAACTTTGATGTTATTTCAAAATGGTTCTAATGACTCAATGATGAGGTCTCATGATGTTGGTGTTTGTATGTCACCAAGATCATGGATTCTAGAGTTTCAAACATTTCTTTTCTTTCCTTGAAGTTTCGGCCATTACCTTTCCTTTTCATGCTAGATGTTTGATTTTCTAAATATGGTATGTTGAGTTCTAAGAACTCTAGACTTTTACTTTGTCTTGGTTTGATGAGTTTGGGTTGAGGTTTAAGTTCCTTTAAAGTCTTGTTAAGAGCTCTAGAAAGATAAAATGAACTTGCATAATTTATTTTATGCTTGCATTCATATTTACATTCTTGCTATGCATCTTTACTTTCAAGCCATCACCTAAGAACATAAAGATTAAAATGGAACTTGTATCATCACTTAACTTAATTCTCAAAGCCTTTCTATTTCGGCCTTAAAGTCGATTGTTGTTGGGCCTAGAGCACTAAAATAAAGAATTGAACTTGCATTATCACCTAATTAATTTCTCGAATGCCTATCTATTTCGGCCTTAAAGTCGATTGTTGTTGGGCCAAGAGCACTAAAATAAAGAATTGAATCTTGCATCTTTACTTTCAAGCTTGCGTTTAAGATTAGGCTTCGGATATTTACTTTCAAGTTTACACGTTTAAATTATGCCTTGCATATTTAATTTCAAGACATCACTTTACCTTGAAAGCAAGATTAAAAATGAAGAGCATGAGCACGTTTAGTTTATGTCGTAACTTAAGAACCTAGAGCTCAAAGACTTGCCCATTTCATTCCAAGTTAAAGTTTAATGCAAACCACACTTTGAATGTACGTTTTTTGGCCAAGTAGTGAAGATGGACTTGCAATGAGTTTTCATCTAGCTACTAGGGCCAATAGCCTATGTTTTGAGTTTTCCTTAAAGTTTGACAATTCTTTATAAGGTTATGTCGTTATAAGTTGTGATTCCAACCTCTTTTAGGGGATGGAATATGTTTTGGTCGGTGACCTAAGGCTTCACTTAGCCTCTTGATGATTTAAAATGTCTTGCAAAGAGTTTTAGAAATTCTAAATTGATTCCAAGAGAAACTAGTTAACTTATGTACCTAGAAATGTCAATTTAATTCTCTTATTGAGGCAAGATGTTTTCGGCTCTGATGTGATGAATGTGATGCTGTATGATGATGTTTTAATGTGTTGGAATGTGTGAAAATATCATGTGATGATGTAGAAGCAAACCTATGCATGATAGGTAAGAAACTAGCTAACTAGAAATACCGTAAAGCTAGAATTTAACATAGTTTTGACCCATTTGTTTATGGAACCAATCCAAACTGTTTTAATGGGAACATAATCAGATTTAGATTGTTTAGACATGAAAAACTTGGTATCATTTGAGTTAGAATCGAATTCTAGCACCTATGGGGAAACTAGTAACTAGAAAACCGTAAAAATGCAAATGTAGAACTCTTAGAACATTTAATTTTCTGGAATCTGTCCAGCACCCTTGCAACATGATAAACATGATTAATAATTAGTCCTTAAGCATAGGAATGTCTCATAATTGATTTAGATTTAATGTATAGCGCCAAAGTAAGACGGAACCGAGAAAGGGTCTAAAACGTAAGTTCTAGAACCCCGTAAAAACGAGTTAGAGATTCTGTCCTATGCTGTTCAGATTTAAGTATGAACATGAGAATGAAGAATGATGTTTAATATGAGCCTTAGGGGCATAAAATATGAGCGACGGATATTAGAGAGCTATATCTCAAGATTAAGACCCGTAAGGTCAAAGCATAAGCTACCGTGAGGGTAAGCGTTTGAATGATGTATGATGATGCATGAAGTATGCTAATGATGATGATGTTATTCATATGAGGAATTTATGAGGTTATATGTTTATGTGGCATAAAGCAAATTTGGAAGGAAATTGATTGTAATGACCGTTTTGGCGCCAATTTCCGACAAATTTGGAAGGAAACTTCGGTGTAATGACCGTTTGGCCGCCGAATTTCGGCAAATTTGGGGACTTAAAGAAATTTTGAAAATTAAGGTACTAAGATGGGTTCTAGGATGACACCGGTTCGCCGAGCACCTCCATAGAACTCATGTGACATCGGTACCATTTTATACTCTTAGGTGACACCGGTTCGCCGAGCACCCCTAAGAGATTTGCCCCCAACCCGCACTCGGATAGTCGGGATTTATGATACGCTTATCGTTAAGTGGTAAGTAAGAACTAGTGACGACTAGTTAAGGTATGAGCTCATAACCTAGATGTATGACACGCTCGGGTGACACCGGTTCGGCCGAGCACCCAGGATTCGATTGTCTTTTAGGGTGGCCCATGAGGAAGAAAAGTTCATGATTATGATTATGTCACTAAGTTTTGTCCCATATGAATGTTACTATTGCCACTTTATGCCACCAACGATGATGATACTTGATGTTATGCTTTATGTATGTGCATTAGGTAGTGCCATGCATACATTTTCCATTATGTTGCATTCATGACATTAAGATCATCCTAAAATGAACGGACCTTGGCTAAAGTATATTTTTGAAGTTTAAAATGAACTAAATGCATGTTCAGGTCATTTCATATAATTAAACCCAAGGTTCCCGAGGGCGTAGATGATGACACCTAGGTAGTAGGAGGCCCTAACGAGATTCTTTAGTAAGATTCTCACTCCTCTATCTCTTTCTTTCCGTCACACGTCTTCGGATGGCGGCGTTCGTAGCATCTCATGGACACCCGACATGGGAGGTGCACTATGACCCGACTCACGGGTCATACCATTTTGAGGGGCGCACGGTGCGGATTTTCATGTTTGTAGGACGCCCTTCGCTCATCCCGCACACCCATCACTTCTCCCGATCGCACCCTATGGCGGCGACGAGCGGTTTTTGAGCGCGGCGTCGCATGACGAGAGTACTCCGTGAGCACACCGCCTTAGCCATGCGAGATTATCCCGACTATGTGCCCGGACCTATTTCACGAGACCGACCCATCCGAGGACCCGCCTACCCATCCGTATAGCGAGGACTCGCCTCTCCACTACGGATAAGGGCGGTGAGGATACCGTGACTCACCCACGGCTTACGCGACGACGGAGATGCGACCATACCGTGGGGTCACCTCGATCCCCATTCCGCCTCTTCATGTCCCAGCAGCTCGCCCGCTTTCCGGATATCTGCCTCGTTCGCGAGATGGACGCCTTGATGAGAGGTGACGATCGTCCGATGGAGTACCCGGTTAGAGCACACACACCACTTAGATGGGGATAAACCTTCTTTTGTTTAGAGGTTATCCTATTAGATGCACTCGGGTAGGGGAGTAGATTATGTTTATGTTTTAGGTTGTATTTCCCTTGTACTGAATTAAGTCCCACACTTATAAGTGGGCAAGTTATATATATATGAGATTATATTCAGTGATGTTCATGATGTGCCTTATGTTATGATGATTGTGAGACGATTGTTTTACTTTGCATGGTTTACCGCTTATCGCATCACGCGGCTCTCACTTTTATTTCAAAAAAATTTCCCGTATTTTCCGCTAAGTAATTCAAAGCTAAATGAGAACTATGAAGTAACAGACTAATGATTAACCTAAATATGTTCTAGAGTATTGGGTTAAAAATTAGGATGTTACATTATGCAGATTTAAAAATTTAAGGTTCAAAAGCATTTTCAAATAGCAAAAAATGATCTTTAGCTAATGGTTTTGTGAGTATATCAGACACTTGATCTTCAGTATTCACAAACATTAACTCAACATCTCTTTTTTGAACATGATGTCAAATAAAATGATATTTAACATCAATATGCTTGGATCTAGAATACTAGATAGCATTCTTAGTAAGGTTAATAACACTAGTATTATAACAAAAGATAGGTATTTTGGAATACCTCAGGTGATAATCTCCTAATTGGTTCCTTATCTATAGTATCTGGATGTAGCAATTTGCAACAGCTACATATTCAGCTTCAGCTGTAGAGAAAGCAATGGTATTCTACTTTTTGCATGACCAACTAATGAGGCTCTTTCTAAAGAAACAGTAGCATCCACAAATGTTTTTTTTTTCTATCTACTTTGTCTCCAGCAAAGCATCATAGTACCCTACAATCTCACAAGATGTACCTTTTTCATACCATAAGCCAAGATTACTAGTACTAGATAAGTATCTTAAAATTCTTTTGACAACATTTAACTATGATTGCTTTGGGTTAGATTGGAATCTTGGACAAATTCTCACACTTAATTAAATGCCTAGTCTACTTGTTGTAAGATACATAAGTGAACAATCATTCCTCTATAACTGCTTTCTAATACATTTTCACCATTCTCATCAACATCGATGACTTGAGATGGATGCATGCGGGTATTCATAGGTTTGGCTTGATCTATATTAAACTTTTCCAAAAGTTCTTTTGTATACTTCTTTTGATGGATCAAGGTTCCTTCCTTTTGTTATTTTATTTGAAGACTGAGGAAAAACTTGAGTTCACCCATCATGCTTATCTCAAATTTGCTCTACATTAATTTTGAAAACTTTTCATAAAAAAAATGATTATTGGCACCAAATATAATGTTACTAACATATATTTGAACTATTAGAAAGTGATTATTTTGCTCAAGAGTAAATAGGGTTATGTCAACACTACCTCTCTTGAACCTGTTCTTCAATAAAAAAGGTGCTTAGCCTTTCATACCAAGCTTAGGGAGCTTGTTTCAGACTATAAAGTGCCTTCGTTAGCTTGAAGATATGGCTGGGAAGGTTTCACTCTCAAAACCAAGAGGTTACTTCACATATACTTCCTCATAAAGGAATCCATTTAGGAACACAGATTTCACATCCATCTAGTAAAGAGTGAATCCCTTGGTGGCAGCAAAAGCAGATGGCATTCTTATGACTTCAAGCCTAGCTATTGGGGCAAGGATTTCATCATAGTCAATTCCTTCTTATTGATTATAAGCTTGTACAACCAACCTTGCTTTGTTCCTGATGACGTTCCCAACTTTATCAAGCTTATTTTTGAACACCCATTTTGCTCCAATGATGGTCTTCCCTTTGGGCTTTTCAACAAGCGTTTAGATTTTGCTTTTCTCGAATTGGTTTAGTTCCTCTTGCATAGCTTCCACCTAACTTTGATTGTTCAAAGCATCTTCAATTCACTCAGGCTTGATAATGGAGATGAAAGAATAGTTTGACGTATTTCTAAAAGAAGATCTCATTCTCACACCCTTTGAAATGTCTTCTAGAACTTTGTTTTGAGAAACTGCTTTTAGATCAGAAACTCCTTCGTAGTTTCTATAACCTTGAAGTCTTTCATCTTTTCTTTCATCATCAAAATGCTCCTCTTCATGCTCAGAAATGTTGCTTTCTAAAGGATATGGAGTTCTGAGTAAGCTTTCTGAAGAGTCCATGTTCTGGAGCATACTTTCTTAAGGTTGTGCTTTCATCTGCTTGTTTTTTGAGGGTTCCTTGAGGTTCAACTTCTCAAGGTTTTCTTCTAGCTCTTTAAGATCATCAGCAAAGTCCTTTTTGAGCTCCTTGAACTTGATGTAGATAGTTTCTTCTACGCATAGCATTCTCTTGTTGTATGCCTTGTAGGCTTTGGAAACTAAATTGTATCATAAGAAAATTCTATCATTAGATTTAGGATCAAATTTTGCAAGTTTTTCCTTGGTGTTAAGAATAAAACAAGATGAACCAAAAATATGGAAATAACATATGTTAGATTTTCTTCCATTCCATAGCTCACAAGGAGTTTTCTTAAGAATAGGCCTTAGAAAGATTCTATTTTGGATACAGCATGAGGTGTTTACAGCCAATGCCCAAAAACATCGATTCCTTTAACATTGTGATCCCATATTTAATATTACCTTACCAACAAATAAGCAACACATATTGCTGGCACATTGAGGGGACCACCAAATTATATTTGCAGTCCAAATTGTGTGGCTAGGATATAAGGGTTGGTTGAATTGACATTCTTAGAGAAGTGCATTGACGAGATCGGGTTAACTACATATCCTAAATTATTGACCCATGTTATTTGGATTTATTTAGTACTCATTTGTCTGTGGGTTTATATTATTATTATTAGTTTTGGGTCTCCATGTTTTGGTGCAAATAGGATTAGTAATTACGGTTTCCTTTTATGTAGTTAGCCATTTTCACATTACCATGTTTTTATTTAAATATGCAAACTTGCCTACAAACAATCTAGTTTATAGATCAATACAATTGTGAGGTTTATACCTTGTGTTCTCATGTTTTATAAGTTCTTGATATTTTTTATTCTTGTTTTATTTATAACAATGAGAGAACTAACAAAATCCAATACTAGATTTTGAAAGAATAAAGGGAATAAAACCAAAATCTAACAACATTCACCTATATTTGAAGCTTGAGGATGATGATTGATCTTGGATTGGAAGAAGAAGAAGGAAAAAGAAAGAAAAGGGGGGAAGGGTTCGATTTTGTCTCCAAAATGGGGAGGAACCTGAGCCCTTGGGGTTTAAAAGAGCGGTCATAAGTGAAACAATATCATTTTTCTGATACTGTGTTGTCATCGAACCTTCTGGCTTACTTGCTCGCTTCAGCAACCAAAACTCTCTACAGCGAGATTGCTCTGTAGAATTCTGTAGTAGCAATTTCAGCTTTTCACCCCTTGGCCCTTCACGTGTCTAAGGCCTTCCTAGCAACACATGTGGGTTTTGGCAAAACCTAGGACCATACTAAACTTGTCCAAAGACACATGTACCTAGGGCACATAAGGCCTATTTATTTTGTGGGCCTAGATAGGCGCCGCCCTCCCCCGCCAATTGAGAGCCCTAATCATTATCCCAATATTCTTTTCAGTTAAGTAAGGGGTGTAGGACTAAAGAATTCCAAATCTTTTACGGGTGATAATATTATATTATAATTACAATTAACATAAAATAATTATTAAGTTTATCTTAATATCAATTAATAATATAAATAAGATAAAAATAAAAATAAAAATTATTAATATTTTTGGAAATAATAATTATCATTTATAAATATTATCACTAATTTTTATTATTAATCATTACAGTAATAAGTAATAATATTAATTCATCATTAATAATAAATTATTATTATTAATTAATTATAAAATAATTAAAGATAAAATTATATAATAATTATAATTAATAATATTTAAAAAGTAAGAATATTGAAAACTAGAAACGGAAATTAAAAAATTAAAAATGAAAATAAAAAACAAATGCACCAAATTTTTTAAAAAGTTTTTTTTCAGGTTCAACTAAAAAATTAAAAATCTAAAAATTAATTTTTTTTAGATTCTAATTATTTTTAAAATTATTTTAATATATGAAAATTGGTTATTTGGATTTCGACTTCAAAAAATTCTATCTAAACACACCTTAAATTAATTCTAGGCTAAATACGCAAATAGGTCCCTAAAGTTTATATTGAGAGACAAGTTAGTCCCTCAAATTTTGAAAATCCTAAATTGGTCCATCACATTTTAAAAAAGGGAATAAATTGGTCCCTCCTTATAGTTCCTTTTTAACTGTATGAAACTGTATAGAAAATTTATTTATCTTTTTTTTAAAAATTTGAGGAACTAATTTAAAATTTTTAAAATTTGATGACTAATTTGTCCCTCAATACAAATCTCAAGTGCCTGTTTTGGTATTTAGACTTAATTCTAGTAGTATTGATTCTACCTTTTGATCAATTCTAGCATCGTAGAACAAAACACGCACAAGTCTTTGCAGCAAAATTGTAAACTTCGTTGGAGCGAATCAAATAGGGAAGGAAAGAATTTGTCGGTCCAGAGGCTGACTAATTGGTGAGAAAATAAACACAGATATACCAATTAACAACGTCTAAAATATGATCAGAGAACTCTTACAAATATAAACAGCAACAAAATAATATTAAAAAAAATTAATTAACCTTCATTTAAGTTCATGACTGTATAAATTATTTTAATTCATGACTTTTAAAATGAATTATTTTAGCCCATAACTTTACAAATATGAATCAAACTTATCTTTTCGATATAAAATGAATGACAATGATCTCTCCATTCATACTTTCATGATTTCATCAATTAAATGAACATTAAGTGGCACAGAACTATATTATGTGTCATCTCACATGGTACAAAGACTTACAAAACTCATTTTAGTATTTAAAA
Organism: Dalbergia cochinchinensis; assembly: GCA_031216125.1. Taxonomy (NCBI): domain Eukaryota; kingdom Viridiplantae; phylum Streptophyta; class Magnoliopsida; order Fabales; family Fabaceae; genus Dalbergia; species Dalbergia cochinchinensis. The sequence goes on from CM062372.1 coordinate 44,897,378, forward strand.
GTCTACACAAAATTAGTTATGATTGCTGCAGTCTTCAAATTAAAATGACTTATTCTATATCAACATTATATATTATTATTTAATAGACGAATTATTAACGGATGGACTGAGAGAGTAACGTTACGCATATTTATAGAATCAGGAAGTAAAATGTCTAATTTCGGAAGTTAGAAACTCAAATAAATAAGGGATTAAAATGAGTTGATAACTCCGAAAAAAATAACCGAGTATCCCAAAATCATCCTACAATAAATCATATCCAAGGTGAAACAACAAAACCGAAACCAGAAAATAACGACGATATACGAAACAGAAAAAACAGTAACTCAAAGGCGTCCACAAATAGCATAAAATTTTAAGCAGAGAAACTCCTGATTCATCTGTAGCAATTTCAATTCTCAACACAAAACGGCCCTTCGAACATTTCAACCCAACAGGACAGCACCAACCGCAATGGTAACCAAAAACACCAAGAAGCCCGAAGGACCTGCAGCCCACGCATGAGACGGCGGCGGCGAGCCAGCTGGAGATGAAGGCGGCGAGCCAGCTGTAGATGGAGGAGTCGCCGCAGAGGGTGCCGGAGGTCCACCAGCCGGTGCCGGTGAACTCCCCGGAGGTGGGGATGGTGATTGCCCGGCCGGCGACGGCGACGTCGTCGGAGATGGCGCCGGAGGTCCGCTGGCAGGTACTGGTGAAATAGCCGGCGACGGCGATGGAGGGTGGCTGGAAGGTGTAGGTGCTGGGGAAACCGCCGGAGAGGGCGACGGAGGGTGGCCGGAAGGTGTAGGTACCGGGGAGACCGCCGGAGATGGCGACGGAGGGTGGCCGGAAGGTGTAGGTACCGGGGAGACCGCCGGAGATGGCGACGGCGGGTGTGAAGGTGAAAGTGATGGTGACGGTGATGGTGATGGTTTTGGTGAAGGTGAAGGGGAAGGTGATTTTGGTGATGGTGGTGGTGATGTTTGCGATTGTCCTCGTGGAGACAAGACCACAACGACCAGTTTTTGATGACCTTTCTCACAGTTTTGATCTTTTCCACTGATGAAGTAGAATGGCCCCGATCGATCAAACTTGAACTCCGTGTCACCATCCTCGAACTTCTTGATGGGGTTGGTCTTGTTGCACTTGTCGTAGCCCTCTTTATTCACCTCCAACACGGAGTCTGAGCCCTTCTTGTACTTGAAAACTGCATACAACAATTTGCAGAGACTCCCAGGTTTAATTTGGATATACTATGACTCAGAAATTATGATTTAAGAACAAAAGTTTGACCTTTCGAGATGGGGACCAGGTGTGAACTATTACATATACTAGCTAATTAATTGTAATAATAACTTACCTAGAGTGTCTATGATCAGTATTCAAAGAACACAAATTTATGAGAGAATAGCAAGAATAACAAATTTGATCTTTCGAAATGAGCACTTGGAATTAACTACTAGGTGCTAATTATTATAATCATAACTCACCTAGAGTGTCATTGGTTTGGAACCTGTTCCTCCCAGCCCATTGATTATAGTTCTCGGAAGGGTTTGGAACCCACCCTACACTTCCACCCACGTAGAATTTGTGGGCTTGGGAGCTAGAGACAATAGTGAGGAGAACCAACAAGAAGCAGAGAGGTCTGGGAAACTCCATGAGTAAATTGAAGGGAAATACGTGGAGGCTTATGAATGGATGCGCGTATACAGTGTAAGAGGAGAAGAGGATTATGAACAGATGTGTGTAAATATAGTGTAAGCGAAAGAGAAAGAGAAAGAGGGATGGTGGGCACAAACGAAGTCTGATCGGAAACTGAGGTGGCGAAAGGATAAGGGAAACTTAACAGCGATTGAGTGATTTAAAACTAGAATATAAAGGCAAAGATTTCTTCCCAAAATAAAAAAAAGAAAAGAAAAGGGAAAGATTTCACTCGTCTCAGTGAGGAATTTTCAAAGGTAGGGATGATACATAAATAAGGTTTCAAGTACGGGGGTGTAACGTGTGATTTGTGAAAAAAATTTCCCTTGACCTTGATTGTGTCCAAACATTGATCACCATACACTTGGCGAATTCACGGGTGGGAATGTATTATTTGATGATTGTGTCCTTTTTCCATATTTTCTGGGTATTTCTACAATTAACGTTGGGCTTTGAGGAAGTTTCTGTAATTTCAATACTCTAATTATAAGGTTGATATGGTCATGTCGTGGCCTGTGGATTTGGACTACACCGCATCAATGTTGTTGGATTTTGTCCTTTTGTGCTTTTTTTTCCCCTCTTTAAACGCACAAATCTTTTTTCAGACACTTTTGCTCAAATCAACTAAGACTAGTATAATGTTAAAATTTTTTGTTGAGTTTTATTGCATCTGTATATTCAAAATTGATCTAATTTGCAATTAAGGATAGTGATTTTGATAGCAGTTATTATCACTCCCAAATGTTTGTTACAACTCTCACTTGCAATGATTTTAAAATAGTTTCACTATCCTTTTCATTATATTTAATCAAAATAATAGAGATTAATTATTCTTTATTATCATAATTTTATCTTAGTTTACTATTGTTGCTAGTTCAATTAAAAATAATTTAATTATCTAGCATGAATTAATCTAATTTGATTTTATAATTTTTTTATATTAGATTTATTATCAAATATTATTCTGATTTACATTTCTTATTATCACTAAGATCATTCAATGTGAATAACATAAATAACAAGGTTAATATTTGGCCTTGATATAATTCTAATTTGCCAATAACAAGGCCAATATTTGGTTTTTGATAATTGATAAATTTAATTTAATTTAATCATATCATATATATTATATATGAGCAGTCTAATAACAGATGTGTCATTCAATTATGCATTTGACTCCTTGCCCATAAAAAACCAATTAATTTACTAATTACATCAAACTATCAATTTAGTATCAACTGTCAATCAAAAAGTCACAATCTCAACCCATTAAATGTCAATCAAATATTATGATTGTCAATCAAACACAAATATACTATATCAACTATATAGCCTTCCCCATGAAAAATTCATAGGGAAGACTATATATATGTGAGCAAGCTATAGAATACATGGTATGTTGGACACTATGTCTTGGTAACTGTGTTAATTTGTAATTTTTTTCTTCCGCTTATTCCATGTCTTTCCTTGCATTCTATATCAGTCATCTCATTTTGTTTGTCTTAGTAATTATGGTTATTTGTGGCGGTTTCTGACTTCTATTTATTCTATGTCTTTTCTTTTATCTTCTTTATTCTTAGAGAATGGATGGTATTCTGGAAACTAAGTTCATTGAAGAAAGGAGATAATTGCACTTTTATTGTGGTTGCTGATAATATGAAGAACTTTTCAAGTTGTAGTGGCCATTTGTTGTTGCAACTACGTACCACCCTCAAACAGATGACCAATCAGAGAGAGCCAAACAAATCTTGGAGGATATGTTGAGGGCATATGTTTTGGATCAAAAGGGAAGTTGGGATAGATACTTGCAGTTAATCAAATTTGCGTAGAATAATAGTTATCATGCAAGTATAGGTATGGCACCATATAAGGCCTTGTATGGGAGGAAATGTCAATCCCCTTTGTATTAGTATGAGTCTGATGAACAAAGCATATTAGGACCTGTGTTGTAAGGGAAATGACGGAACAAATCAAGAGGATTAAGGATAGGATCCTTACTACTCAAACTCAACAAAAAAGCTATGCAGATAAATGGCGAAAGCCATTGGAGTTTCAAGAAGGAGAGCATGTATTCCTTAGGATCAACTTTACAATAGGCATAGGACGAGCCATGAGAGTCAAAAAGTTGAGCCCTAGATTCCTTAGTCCCTTTGAAATCCCTGATAGAGTTGAAGGAATAAGACAGTTAACCCTGGTTAAAATGGCTTAGGGATGGGAAAAGGCGGAGAAATTAATATGAGAGTTGGAGTCGGAAATGAAGTCCTAATACCTCGAGCTATTCACAAGTAATGAATTTCAAGGGCCAAATTCTTTTTTAGGATGGGAGGAATGTAATGCCTCAATTTTCCTTTCTGTGCAAAATGATCAAAATGCCCTTGAGGTTATTTTTGCATGGAAATTGATGATGGCCAATCTTAGCTATCCTCAAAGGTTTACTTTAATGTTTAAAGGAAATAGTATGTGTTTTAGATAGCAATCAGTGTAAAAATTATAATTCTTGATTTTTTCATGCAGATAAATTACCTCAAGAGTATTTTGATAATTTTATGCGGGATTAAGTAATGACCAGACCCGGTCATCACCTGGGAGTTGAGTATGTTAATTTGAAGGGATATATGATGTTTGGGTGAGTCCTGGGGAGTTTTTGTGTAAAATTACTATTTTCCCCTTAGTTAGTGCTAATTAAACTTAACTAAAGAAATTAAGGGCATATAGGTAATATTAGGATCAAGTTAAAGATTAATTATTTTTATCGATTAATTTTAAGTTAAAATAATTATTTTGAGTTAATTAAGCCTAAGATTGGTTAGAGAAGTTTAACCTTATTCTTAATCAAAGATTAGTAAGAAAGAGATAAAAAGTACTTTATGAGACACAAAAATAAAAGTGAGGGACAAAGGTCACTTTATCACTCTTACTTTCCCATGAGATTAGGGACCATATTGCATTTGAATTTGAATTAATTGAGTACAGTTTAATTAAGCATGCAAGAAACCCCTCTAACCTTGTAACATCCCAACTTTCAACACAATACGCTTAGGATGCATAATAGTTAATTGTTAGTTGTTACTATTTTTGTCTTAGAACTTTACTTGTCTCAGAGCTATTGTGAAATAGAGATTTTTGAAGTCACCTTCAGAAACTACTTTTAACTTACTCAACGAGGTTTCTGAACTCTTCCTTCTCAAAGGTGGAGTGGTTAACCAAGTTGGTAGAAGAGATTACCTACCAGTCTGTAACTGGGTTTGACTTCAAATTTGAAATTTAAATTTCCCTCCTTTTCCTATAGAGTGCACTGTTTCATTGTGAAGTAAACTTTTTGAAGTACGGTATCAGTTCCTTGATATATATATATATATATATATATATATGATCTTCTAGTCTTCAATTAGTGCTTGTAGATGATGAGATGATAACGATCATGATGATTGAAGGTCATAGAACACACTTGCTTTAGAGCTGGTTTGAAATCTACATTTGAAGTGTACTTTCTAAAATCGCATCCTACTTTCTGAAGATTTGTACCTTAATTTCTTGTATACAATGATTTTCTTTAGTCCGTTTAGAATGTATACATTCAATTCACAATATAATTTTCATTTTCATTTAGTTCCTATCTCTTTAAATGAGATAAATCATATTTGCACATATAAAGTGAAATTATTTTCACTTCAAGAAACATGTTATGGACATGGATGAACTTGTTTGCTATTTTAAAAACTCAAGAAAAATATTATTCATTCTTCAAAATATTTTCTCTAAATTGATTATGTTATGACTCAAAACATTTTGTATTAACGCATTCTGAAGGGTTCTGGAGCTAATAATCTCCCCTTTTTGTTGATGACAAACCAATAGAAAAAAATCTTTTGAAGAGGTTTTGAAAGTAATATAACATGATATGGAGCATAGATAAAATAAAGTTCTTTTAACACACCATATGATGTGATTTTCAGAGAGTCATTTTCTTAAGGCGTGATAAATAAAAACATTTCATTGCTTTAGGTAACTAAAATTAAAGCCATTTTTATTTCTCTTAAAGTTTTTGAAATTACTTAGAGTGCTTTCTGAGATGTATCAAAGAGAGGGAAAAAATATGATTGTTTAAGCTTCCTGAATAAATACAGCCTAATTTTTAGTCATTATGACTTTTTTGATAAACCATGTGTTTGAATAAAGCGAATAATACTTGTGATATTAACTCTTGATTAGATTTCTCATTCAACACATCTTTTATCCAAACTTATTTTTGAAATGTGATGCAATTTTTTAGGCATGAAAACTTACAAAAACAAACTTTATACCCAAGTGAAGTTTCTGAAGCTCATAGAAACCCAAAAAAATTATCAATGAAAGTGACACATGGTTTCTGAAGCTCAACATGGATTTGATTCCAATTGTATCAGAGCATCATTTTTCGAGCTTGTGATATGAAAAGAAACTTCATATAATGTGTACTAGAGCATATGTTTTTGAAGACAAAGAAAACTTTTAAAATCATATGACCTGGCTTACATATCAGTGCATACAAGGGTATATATATCAGAGCATATCCCACAATATGTTTCAGAGCTTATCATACAGATAGAATACTGATGTACTTAGGCATCACAGCACAAATAGAAAGCTAATATAGCTACGTATTAGATCGAGCTAATAACATGGGCATGCATACATCAACATCAATATACCTAATTTTCTAAGTCAGATATATCTATCAGAGCATGCAGATTATATATGTGCCATGTAAGGTCTTATCAGAGCTAAGACAAGAAACATAGAAAATGTGCTAAAAATAGATATATCAGAGCAATAGAAAGTAAATATACTAGTTAACAACAAAAGGATCAGAGCTATATAAAAAAAAAAAAATGTATCAGAGTAAAAATAAAAAAAAAAATCACAACAATAAAGGAAATATGCCAAATGCAAAAAAAAAGTTCTTTGAATTGGCTCCCCCTTAATGTGCTCTCCCTGAATTTTACCGCACAAGATTTTCTTTTCTATTCTTCTCCCCTTTTTGACCTCAACAAAAAGGAGGTGTACTGGAAACCAAGAACACCATCATTAGCCTCTATGCCTTACTTCACAAAAGATCTCTTTAATATTTTGAAGAATCTGAAGCAATAATTCTTGTTGAAGCTTGATGTTCGATGTTGGTGGCTTCAACCCAATCCAATCTGGGGGCAATGTCTCTCTGATTTCACATAAGAAGCTAGATCTGCGAGGAACTTGTTGAAGTCTTGGTTGAAGGCTAGTAAGGTAGGTGGATTAGTGTTGCTATGGATAGAGCAACTCTAAGAGTAGGCTCAAATATGTCTAAGGGTAGGGTATCCCCAAACTTTGGCAATTCAGCCTTAGCAATAGTATGTGGAGTAGTAGGTGGTGGAGAAGATGGAATATCAGCAAGGTAGTAGCAGGAGCAAAAGCAGGATCAGGAACATCATCCGAGATAGGAGTAGCAGCTTCTTCAGTAAGAGGAGCACAAGTCTTTGAAGTCCTATCCTCTTCCTCTTCCATTGGAGAGATATGTATGGAAAGAGGAGGTTGAGGCACCATCAAAATAACAATAGTCTCTGGTTTAGTTGCCTCCTTAGCTGGCTCTTCAATGATTGGCTCTACAGGAAAGAGATCTCTCATTCTACCTTCTCATGCCTGAATAGATTCTCCTCTTCATCAGATGATGATTCTTCTATTTGTTCTACTTCTCCTGCATCTTCTTTTTTTTCTTCTTTAAAGACAGTCAAGGTAACCTTATAACTAGCTTGTAGATATCTCATAACCTCTTTTAGAAGCATAAGGATTATAGTTTCATGCTTAAGAACACTTTTGAGCCTTAACTCCATATCTCTTCTTCTAATGGTTCCTACTAGGTTATTAGGCATCTTTTTCTATCTTTTTTCTACCTTTTTTGCTGCCCATTGTTTGTATATGAAAAACATTATTGGTTTCTGTAGAAGGAGGTGGTTTCTGAGGTTCTTAATGTTCCATTCTTTCCTGTTTCATCTTCATTCTCCTTTCTCTGTTCAGAGGAACTTGTGTAGACTCTTTTTCCTCCAAGTTCTCAGTCTCACTGTAACACCCTAATAATTAACTCAACACGCCTAGGATGTGTTCCAGTTGATTATTAGATATTACTCTTTGTTTCAGTTTTCCTTTCTTTGTAAATACTTAATGAAAATATGAGCCCATTTTTTTTTGAAAACATAAACAAAACGCGAGCCGTGTGTAACATAACCAATTGTTAACGCAAGGTGTAGTCACAAAAGAAAAGCATAAAACAGAAACATCAGATAGGCTTCATCAGATAAACAACCATCAGCACACCATAGTTAAATAGATAATATCCCACCTATGAAAGCTGAGTTAAGTTCAATACAACATGGAAATACAAATACATCGGAAAAGGAAAATACAATGGAAAACATGCCTACCTACTGCACCTAAGGTAGATAACCTCTAAAGCAAAAGAAGGTTATCTTAAACTAGTGGTGGTGTGTGCACTAAAAATCTTCAAAGAGATCTACTGCTACAAGCCTGGAAAAGGTGAAACATAATCGATCCATGGATGAAGCCCATTTTCTCACGAAGTGGCTGAACATGGGCTCCACGACAGGGGCGCATGGCTGGCCTCCGTGCCAACCTCGGCTGGGTGACTGTCTCCTTGCTACCCTCCCTCATCTGTGGGGGTGTAAGGGCAAAGCTCTTGGAATACACGTGGGTAGGCGAGTCTATTGACGAGTCGGTCTCCGAATGCTTCGAGTGGGGGACATAGTCTGGAAAATTACAAATAGCAGATGCGGTGGTGCACGTACCAAGGATCCTTTCATTGTGCGTATGTGCATGCGTAAAAACCATATCATCATCATACTGGGAAGTCGGAGAGAAGCGATAGCTAGGTAAGAGGTGTACAAATGGTCCCCTCACACATATGAAGACTCAGACACGGCAGCGTCCCTCAAAATGGTAAGACTGGTGGTCAGGGTTGAAGTGAACTTCCCAGGTAGAAGTGTCAATGAAGAGAACGAACATGGCCATCGGAATATGAAGACGTGATGGAAAGAGAGAGAGGGAGAGAGGGAGTGAGAATCTTACTAAAGAATCCAAGTAGGGTATCCTCCTATCTAAGTGACATCATCAACGTCCCGAGGAACCTTGGGCTTTTTATAAAATAGTGAGCATGCAAAGATTCATTTATTAAGTTCTAAAATATCAATTATCGAGGCCGGTTCATTTTAGCATGAGTCTTGTAATGAATGCATCATACTTGTTTATGATATGCATGTCAATACTTTATGCCACATTTAACTTTATAGCATACATCTAACTTCATAGTAAACATGACATTCATAGAACATGATTCATAAATGACAATCCTTAATTCTTTAGGTGACTTTAGTTAATTCTTTTCACTCTTGGGGCCACCCTATTACTCTTCCCTTTTGAGAGTTCTTCTAGGTTATGAGCTCATACCTCACTAGTCATCACTAGCGTATACTTATCCCTTTTGATAAGTTAAAGTCCTAACTTAATAAGTATGGGTTAGGGGGCAAGAATCACCTTTTCATCACCTATAGTTTGATGAGTCCAAAGGATCATTTTCTCATGTTTTAAGTCATCTTAAGTCTTAGCATGTTACAACAAGATGCAATACATAATTCACAATGTCATAATCCTTCATCTATGTCTAACATATGCATCTCTAACGTTCTAAATGAAACTACAACATGCAAAGGATGAATTCTATCTCTAGAGACCAATGCCTCACATAGCATTAATATCACATGAATTCATGTTACTCATGAAATAAACATGCTCATGATCCAAAAATGGTCATACATATCTCAACAATTTATATCATGGCAAATTCATAGATTTATAGTAAACAAGATCATGGATTCATATCATACAAAATCATAGATTTAAGTAACATAAGATCATGGTTTTATGTCATTCAAGTAGGGAGAATGTTTATTGCATACTTTGGGTTCTGGTGATCGATTACATGAGTCTTGTAATCGATTACCGCTGTTGAAAATACTCTCTGGGGTTCCAAGAACATCCGAGCAATCGATTACTTAGAATGGTAACCAATTATTTGAGTCTAGAATGTGTGATCAATTACATGATGTTGTAATCGATTACTTAGTTCAAAAGTTCATATCCGAGTATGGCAAAGCTCTCTGGTAATTGATTACATGAGCATTGTAATCGATTACAAATTTCCTTCAAAATACAAAAACCAAGTTTTAAAACATATTCTAAGTTATTCCTTCCTTCTCAAACCAATTTAAACCTTGTTCCAACAATTACTTTGAAATCGAAACATTTTTATAAAGGTAAATGCCCATAGATTCAAGATTATTTGTATAAGTTGAAAGAGTTAAGTCTTGAGCCTTAGCTATTTAGGTGATGACCTAAACATAAATATGCTAGTACAAGTTTCACTTTAATCTTATCATTATAAAGTGATGGCAAGGAAAAGTAAATGTGCAAGGCTTGAAAATAAACATGAGAATGCAAGTTCATTCTTAATCTTTAAGTTTAGGTGATGGCTTGAAACATAAACATGCAAGACAAGTAATGTAAACATGAAATGCAAGTTCATTTCTTATCTTTGAGCTTTAGGTGATGACTTCGAAAATAAATATGATATGCAAGTCCAATTCTTTATTTTAGTGCTCTAGGCCCCTTAGAATGTTCACTCTAAATCAATAATCAACTTTAAGATTGAAATAGGTAGGTTTTGAGATTAGTTATTTAGGTGATGGCTAGGAAATTAAATATGAATGCAATCTATTTCCTATCTCTTTAAGTCCTAGGCTCAAGATCACTCTTTTCAACAATATAGTTTCTTTATTTGTTGAAAACCTTTTTAAAAGTGAAACCTTCAAGCTTTAGAGGTCAAATAAATGATGGTTTTGCAACCAACACCCAAGATCCTCATCATCAAGCCATGGTTTCTTCCAAATGTAGGCCATTTGGCTGAAAACAAAGAGAAGGAAAAGGAAGAGCGAGAACCGAAAAAGAAAGTGGAGAAGAAAAGAAGAATCAACTTTGTATCTTTGCAAACCAAGAGTTAAACAATCAAAAGAAAAGAATAGAAATCATTGAATCAGCTCCCTACCTTAGATGTGCTTCTTTGTTGAAACAGAGTTTGATCTTGGAAAGAGGAGAAGAAAAAGACGAAGAAGAAGAAGAACTCTTTGAGATTGAAGAAGTACAGCTTGGAATTGCAAGAATGAGCAAAGTTCTTGCAAGCTTCCTTGGATGTCTATTTATAAAAAATAAAACATAAGAGGGTGAGAATAGGAGGGAGGTGGCTGGCCATGGAGAATGAAGAGAGAGAGAAAAATATCTCTTTCAATGTATCATTCCAAGGGATAGTCAAGTTTGGGTAGAGGTATGCCTTCTATGAATTTGAGGAGAGGGAGGCCGTAGGGTTCAAGGCCATGGGGGAGAAAGATTTTTCTCATTTCTTTTGTGTTATGATGTGGTTTAGAGGATAGGTTTGATTAGGTATTAGATTAGGAGTTTACGGTTAAGTGTTTGAATGAGAAAGTGGGTAATTAAGATTATTCAAGACAAGGCTAATGAGCATTCTTGCCCATTAGGAGAGTCAAACCATATTTAATTAAGATTCTCAATTACATCCAAGGTTCCTTAAATCATGGAAATTGAAAGGAAGAACATTATTCATTGATTCATGACATAATGTCTTGATTTTAGGAAAAGAATTTTGGGTTTCTCTAAGCAATCTTAGGTTCTAATTAATCTCAATTAATTATTCTAACTCTAGATTAGTAATTAGAATTTACTAACATTTAATTAAAGTCTAATATTGCCTAACTTTCGTTAATCGTATGATTAAGCTCATTTGGTGCTTAATTAGGGGCAAAACGGTAATTTTTCTCAAAAACTGCCCGGGACATCCTGGACTTAAACAAACCTTAAATATGCCTTGAAAACATAGTTTTAGGCTTCCAGGCAAAGTCCGAGTCAGATCAAAATTCAAAAACGTACCTAATCATAGCAAGGGTATTTTGGTCATTTTTGCACAGAAACTCCAAAAATGAGATTTTTCTGCTCTATTAACATTCACTTACATATAATCCCCTTCTGACATTTTGACAACCCTTTGAGGATGGTTGGGGCCGGCTATCCTCATTTTTCTGGTAAAAATGACCTTAAGAGTATTTTGGTCATTTGTACACTTAGAGAAAAATTAGAGCATTACATTACTCCTTTCCTACAAAAAGAATTCCGCCCTCGAAATTCATTACCTAAGAACAGCTTGGATGTTGTGCTTGCATGTCTAACTCCAGCTCCCACGTGAGTTCTTCGGTACAACGTTGTCCCCACGTGACTTTGACCAAAAATACAGCCTTATTCCTTAGTTGTTTAACTCCTCGGTCAACGATTATTGTAGGTGGCAAGTTAAGTGTTAGGTCGTCCCTTAATTGTATATGTTCTGGCTCTAGCACGTGACTCGGATCAGATTGATACTTTCTTAACTGAGAGACATGAAAAACATCTTGAAGGTTGGACAGATTTAGGGGTAGGGCTATACGGTAGGCTACAGACCCAACCTTGCTAAAGATTTCAAATGGGCCAAGAAATCTGGGGCTCAATTTCTTTACTTTCATTGCTTGACCTATGCCTGTGGTAGGGGTGATTCTTAGGAACACTTTTTCCTCTTCTTGAAACTCTAGCGGCTTACGCCATTTGTCAAAGATAGCTTTTACGACTTTGAGTAGTGAGAATTTTGTCCCTAATTTTCTTGATTTGTTCCATTGTTTCCTTCACAATATCAGGTCTGATTAGACTCTGCTCCCCGGATTCATACCAACATAAGGGTGATTAACATTTTCATCCATAAAGGGCCTCATACGGTGCCATGCTAATGCTCGCATGATAACTATTTTTATACACGAATTTGATTAGCAGTAGGTACTTGTCCCAACTTCCTCTTTGGTCCAAAACACATGCACTAAACATATCCTCTAAGGTCTAGCTAGTTCTTTTAGATTGACCGTCCATTTGTGGGTGGTAAGCCGTGCTTAGACACAGCTTTGAACCAAATTCCTTCTAAAAGGCTCCCCAAAACTGTGATGTAAATAGCGGATCCCGATCCGAGATTATCATCGACGGCATTCCGTATAATCTGGCAATCTCTTGTATATATAATTGTGCTAACCTATCCAAGGAATAAGTCACCTTAATAGGTAAAAAGTGGATTGACTTGGTCAACCTATCCACTATCACCAATATGGCGTCATGGTTCGCTTGGGTCCTCAGTAGTCCAGTTACAAAATCCATTGAGATACCGTCCCATTTTCACTCGAGAATCGATAAGGGTTGCAATATTCCAGAGGGTTTTTGATGCTCAACCTGCACCTTCTGACAAACTAAGCACTTACTCACCCATGTGCATATATCCTTCTTCAATCCAGGCCTCCAAAACATCTTCTTTAAGTCTTGATACATCTTGGTGGCACTAGGATGAATAGTGAAATAGCTCTTATGGGCCTCCTTCAAGATCTCCTTGTAGAGGTCACCACTAGCGGGTACACATGTACGCCCTTTAAACCTCCATAAGCTATTACTTCCTTAGGTAAAACCTTTTAACTTATCAATTTGTACCGCCTCTATATCTTCTTTTTGGGCTTGCGTGGTTTTCTCCTTGAATTCACTCGTTACGCTAAGATGGCAAACCTTCATACCCTTAGTGGTTAAAGTCACTCCTAGGTTCAGGTTTCTAAACTCCTTAATTAATTCAACCTCCTTAACCATCAGATGGGATAAATACAAGGATTTCCTACTTAGGGCATCGGCTACAACATTGGCTTTGCCCGGGTGGTAGTTCAACCCAAAATCATAATCCTTCAAGAACTCCATCCATCTCCTTTGCCTCATGTTTAGCTCTTTTTGATCAAAGGGGTATTTCAAACTCTTATGATCAGATAACACCTCAAACTTTACTCCATACAAATGGTGTCTCAAAACCTTCAGAGCAAACACGACGGTGGCTAACTCAAGGTTGTAGGTAGGGTAGTTTGCCTCATGTTGCTTAAGCTGCGTAGATGCATAGGCCACCACTTGCCTATTTTGCATCAGTGTAACACCCCGATTTTTTTGTCCGAGGGAAATGACCAAAATGCCCCTGAGGTCATTTCCTGACCCGAGTTCGAGGGTAACCAACTCGGTCATCCTTGAAGGGTCAACTCAATGCTTGAGGGGGATTGAATGGTCTTTGAATGCTTCCGGAAGCGAAAATCTCGTTTTCCGCAGTTTCAGGTCAAAATGACCAAAATACCTCTATAGCGTTTTACGCGGGTAAAGGTGCCGTTTGAGCCCGGAACTTTCCCCAGAGGTTTAAAAACATGTTTTCGTGTGTCTAGAGGTCTCTGTTCAAGTCCCGGTGGCCCCGGGCAGTTTTAGTGCAAAATTACGATTTTGCCCCTAAAATAGTGTTTTTGAGTTTAATGATGTAATTAAGCAAACCTAAGCAATATTAGGCTCTAAACGAAGATTAATTAATTTCCCTAATTAATCTAGAGTCAAAATAATTTATTAAAGTTAATTAGAACCTAAAATTGCTTAGATTAAACATTAAATCCCTTTTTAGAACTCAAGACTCCTAGTCTTGGAATCTTGAATAGTGTTTTCTCTCTCCAATTCCTTAAATCAAGGAAATGTGTCTAGAGTTGTTTAGACTCTAAATTGAGGATTTAACTCACTAATGGTGCAAGACCACTCCTTAATTATGTCTAGACCACCTTAATTACCCATTTACCTTACCTAAACACTTTCTTACAAATTCCTAATCTTAAGCATAATCAAAGATACACCTAAACACAACTCTAAACCACAATTAAAATGCAAAGAAACCTCCCCCATGGGCTGATGCATTTCGGCCACATCCTCCCCCTTTGACCACATATTAAATTGTTTTCTCACTCAAAGAACCATGCTTGAGGCCATACCTTGAACCATATCTCACCATACCTTAAGCCATACCTCACCATACCTCAAAGAACACATTATCTCACCTCATGGAACTCATGGAAGCCTCCATTCTGCACCTCATGGCCGAGGCCACTCTCCCCCATGAGCTCCCTCCATTTGTTTCATTTCTCTATAAATAGAATGCCTTGAGGAGCTTGCACCACTTTTAGATCATTTGCTAAGTTTAGGAACACTCAAAGCTTTTCTTTTTCTCTCAAAGTTTTTGTGTTCTTCAAGTTCTTGGAGTTCTTCAAGTTCTTCATCTTCTTCTTCCATCTTCAAGTTCATCACATCAAGTAGGGATTTTCTTTCATGTATTCTTTTCTTTAAAGTTCTTGTTTTAAGCTTGATGTTCATAGCTTCTCTTGGTTCCTTTTAGAACTTCTTTTCTTCTCCTTCTTCCTTTTCATGTTTCGGCCATGGGCCTTTGGGAATGAAGGAATGAGAGCTTGATGATGAGAGTTTCATGATGATGTTCATCACTTGAAACAAACTCTAGAGCTTGATCTTTGTTCTTGAGCAAAAATGTTTTTAGTTTTTCCTTTCTTGAACTCTTGAGAACTTTAGCCTTAATGATGTTTTAAAATGGCTCTATGAACTCAATGATGAGGACTCATGATGTTGATGTTAATATATCATCAAGATCATGAACTCTAGAGTTTTAAAATGTTCCTTTTTCTTCTTGAAGATTTCGGCCATTTCCTTAAATTTTTCTAAGCTTCATGGTTTGATTTCCTAAAATATTATGTTAAGTTTTAAAGAACTCTAAGCTTGACTTTACCTTGTTTGGATGAGTTTGGGTTATGGTTTAAATTCCTTTAAAGTCTTGTTAAGAGCTCTAGAAAGATAAAATGAACTTGCATAATTTATTTTATGCTTGCATTCACATTTACGTTCTTGCTATGCATCTTTACTTTCTAGCTATCACCTAAGAACATAAAGATTAAAATGGAACTTGTCTCATCACTTAATTTAATTCTCGAAACCTTTCTATTTCGGCCTTAAAGTCGATTGTTGTTGGGCCTAGAGCACTAAAATAAAGAATTGAACTTGCATTACCACCTAATTAATTTCTCGAATGCCTATCTATTTCGGCCTTAAAGTCGATTGTTGTTGGGCCAAGAGCACTAAAATAAAGAATTGAACCATGTATATTTACCTTTAAGCTTGCACGTTTAAGTTTATGCCTCGCATATTTACTTTCAAGCTTGCACGTTTAAGTTTATGCCTTGCATATTTAAATTTAAGTCATCACATTACTTTGTAAGCAAGATTAAAAATGAAAAGCATGAGCACGTTTAGTTTATGTCGATACTTAAGAACCTAGAGCTCAAAGACTTGCCCATTTCATTCCAAGATAAAGTTAAATGAGAATGTATTCCTTGAATGCATAATTTCGGCCAAGTAGTGATGATGGACTTGCAATGAGTTTTCATCTAGCTACTAGGACCAATAGTCTATGTTTTAAGTTTTCCTTAAAGCTTTACAAATCTTTATAAGGTTATGTCATCACAAGTTGTGATTTTATTATCTTTTAGGGGATGGAATATGTTTTGGTCAGTGACCTAAGGCTTCTCTTAGCCTTTTGATGAATTAAAATGATTTGCTAAGAGTTTTTAGAAATTCTAAATTGATTCCAAGAGAAACTAGTTAACTTATGTACCTAGAAATGTCAATTCAACTCTCTCATTTAAGTTAAATGTTTTCGATTCTGATGTGATGAGTGTGATGCTGTATGATGATGTTTTGATGTGTTGGAATGTGTGAAAATATCATGTAATGATGTAGAAGCGATCCTATGCACGATAGGTAAGAAACTAGCTAACTAGAAATACCGTAAAGCTAGAATTTAACATAGTTTTGACCCATTTGTTTATGGAACTAATCCAAACTATTTTAATGGGAACATAATCAGACTTATATTGTTTAGACATGAAAAACTTGGTATCATTTGAATTAGAATTGAATTCTAGCACCTATGGGGAAACTAGTAACGAGAAAAACCGTAAAAATGCAAATGTAGAACTCTTAGAACATTTAATTTTTTGGGTTCTGTCCAGCACCCTTACAACATGATAAACATGACTAATAATTAGTCCTTAAGCATAGGAATGCCTCATAATTGATTTATATTTAATTCATAGCGCCTTAGGCGAAGACGGAACCAAGAAAGGGTTTAAAACGTAAGTTCTAGAACCCCGTGAACACAAGTTAGAGGATTTGCCCTATGCTATTCAGATTTAAGTTTGAACATGAGGATTAGGAATGATGATTAATTATGAGCCCTTAGATGCATAAAAATATGAGCAACGGATATTAGAAAATTATATCTCAAGATTAAGACCCGTAAGGGTCAAAGCATAAGCTACCGTAAGGGTAAGCGTTCGAATGTTTTATGATGATGCATGTAGTATGCAAATGATGATGATGTTATTCATATGAGGAATTCATGAGGTTATATGTTAATGTGGCATAAAGCAAATTTGGAAGGAAATTGATTGTAATGACACAGCCGCCAAATTTCCTACAAATTTGGGGACTTAAAGAGATTTTGAAAATTAAGGTACTAAGATGGGTTCTAGGATGACACCGGTTCGACCGAGCACCTCCATAGAACTCATGTGACATCGGTACCATTTTACACTCTTAGGTGACACCGGTTCGGCCGAGCACCCCTAAGAGTTTTGCCCCCTAACCCGTACTCAGATAGTCGGGATTTATGATTTATGATACGCTTATCGTTAAGTGGTAAGTAAGAACTAGTGACGACTAGTTAAGGTATGAGCTCATAACCTAGATGTATGACACGTTACGGGTGACACCGGTTCGCCGAGCACCCGATTCGATTGTCTTTTAGGGTGGCCCATGAGGAAGAGAAGTTTCATGATTATGATTATGTCACTAAGTTTTGTCCCATATGAATGTTACTACTGCCACTTTATGCCACCAAGTATGATGATGCTCGATGTTATGTTTTATGTATGTGCATTAGGTAGTGCCATGCATACATTTTCTATTATGTTGCATTCATGACATTAAGATCATCCTAAAATGAATGGACCTTGGCTAAAATATATTTTAAAGTTTAAAATGAAATTAATACATGCTCAGCCATTTTGTATAAATAAACCCAAGGTTCCTGAGGACGTAGATGATGACACCTAGGTAGTAGGAGGCTTTACTGAGATTCTTTAGCAAGATTCTCACTCCCTCTATCTCTTCCTTTCCGTCACGTCTTCAGATGGCGACGTTCGTAGTGTTCGTGGACACCCCGACTGTAACACCCCGATTTTTCTGTCCGAGGGAAATGACCAAAATGCCCCGGAGGTCATTTCCTGACCCGAACTCGAGGGTAACCAACTCGGTCATCCTCGAAGGGTCAACTCAATGTTTAAAGGGGATTGAATGGCCTTTGAATGCTTTCGGAAGCGAAAATTTCATTTTCATGATTTGGTCAAAATGACCAAAATACCCCTATAGCGTTTTACGCGGGTAAAGGTGCCGTTTGAGCCCGGAACTTCCCCCAGAGGTTCAAAAACATGTTTTCATGTGTCTAGAGGTATCTGTTCAAGTCCCGGTGGTCCTGGGCAGTTTTAGTGCAAAATTACGATTTTGCCCCTAGAATAGTATTTTTGAGCTTAATGACGTAATTAAGCAAACCTAAGCAATATTAGACTCTAAACGAAGATTAATTTATTTCCCTAATTAATCTAGAGTCAAAATAATTTATTAAAGTTAATTAGAACCTAAAATTGCTTAGATTAAACTTAAATCCCTTTTTAGAACTCAAGATTCCTAGTCTTGGAATCTTGAATAGTGTTTTCTCTCTCCAATTCCTTAAATCAAGGAAATGTGTCTAGAGTTGTTTAGACTCTAAATTGAGGATTTAACTCTCTAATGGTGCAAGACCACTCCTTAATTATGTCTAGACCACCTTAATTACCCATTTCCCTTACCTAAACACTTTCTTACAAATTCCTAATCTTAAGCATAATCAAAGATACACCTAAACACAACTCTAAACCACAATTAAAATGCAAACTAATCCTCCCCATGCATGATGAAGTTTCGGCCAGCACCTTTCCCCTTTGACCACATATTAAATTGTTTCTCACTCAAAGAACCATGCTTGAGCCATACCTTGAGCCATACCTCACCATGCTTTGAACCATACCTCACCATACCTCAAGAACACATTATCTCACCTCATGGAACTCATGGAAAGCCTCCAATCTGTACCCTCATGGCCGAAACCTCCTCCTCCATGAGCTCCCTCCATTTGTTTCAATTCTCTATAAATAGAATGCCTTGAGGAGCTTGCACCACTTTTAGATCATTTGCCAAGTTTAGGAAACACTCAAAACTTTTCTTTTTCTCTCAAAGTCTTTGTGTTCTTCAAGTTCTTGGAGTTCTTGGAGTTCTCCATCTTCTTCATCTTCTTCTTCCATCTTCAAGTTCATCACACCAAGTAGGGATTTTCTTTCATGTGTTCTTTCTTTAAAGTTCTTGTTCTAAGCTTAATGTTCATAGTTTCTCTTGATTCTTTTTAGAACTTCTTTTCCTTTCCTTGTTCTTGCTCTTTTTCGGCCATGGGCCTTGGAGTTCAAAGAAATGAGAGCTTGATGATGAGAGTTTCATGATGATGTTCATCACTTGAAACAAACTCTAGAGCTTAATCTTTGTTCTTGAGCAAAAGTGTTTCTAGTTTTTCCTTTCTTGAACCTTTGAGAACTTTAACTTTGATGTTGTTTCAAAATGGTTCCAATGACTCAATGATGAGGTCTCATGATGTTGGTGTTAGTATATCACCAAGATCATGGATTCTAGAGTTTCAAACATTTCTTTTCTTTCCTTGAAGTTTCGGCCATTACCTTTCCTTTTCATGCTAGATGTTTGATTTTCTAAATATGTTATGTTGAGTTCTAAGAACTCTAGACTTTTACTTTGTCGTGGTTTGATGAGTTTGGGTTGAGGTTTAAGTTCCTTTAAAGTCTTGTTAAGAGCTCTAGAAAGATAAAATGAACTTGCATAATTTATTTTATGCTTGCATTCATATTTACATTCTTGCTATGCATCTTTATTTTCAAGCTATCACCTAAGAACATAAAGATTAAAATGGAACTTGCATCTTCACTTAATTTAATTCTCGAAGCCTTTCTATTTCGGCCTTAAAGTCGATTGTTGTTGGGCCTAGAGCACTAAAATAAAGAATTGAACTTGCATTATCACCTAATTAATTTCTCGAATGCCTATCTATTTCGGCCTTAAAGTCGATTGTTGTTGGGCCAAGAGCACTAAAATAAAGAATTGAATCTTGCATATTTACTTTCAAGCTTGCACGTTTAAGATTATGCTTCGCATATTTACTTTCAAGCTTGCACATTTAAATTATGCCTTGCATATTTAATTTCAAGTCATCACTTTACTTTGAAAGCAAGATTAAAAATGAAGAGCATGAGCACGTTTAGTTTATGTCGTAACTTAAGAACCTAGAGCTCAAAGACTTGCCCATTTCATTCCAAGATAAAGTTAAATGTGAATGTATTCCTTGAATGCATAATTTCGGCCAAGTATTGATGATGGACTTGCAATGAGTTTTCATCTAGCTACTAGGACCAATAGCCTATGTTTTAAGTGCTCCTTAAAGTTTTACAATTCTTTATAAGGTTATGTCATTATAAGTTGTGATTCCAATCTCTTTTAGGGGATGGAATATGTTTTGGTCAGTGACCTAAGGCTTCACATAGCCTCTTGATGAACTAAAATGTTTTGCAAAGAGTTTTAGAAGTACTAGATTGATTGCGAGAGAAACTAGTTAACTTATGTACCTAGAAATGTCAATTTAATTCTCTTATTGAGGCAAGATGTTTTCGGTTCTGATGTGATGAATGTGATGCTGTATGATGATGTTTTAATGTGTTGGAATGTGTGAAAATATCATATGATGATGTAGAAGCGATCCTATGCATGATAGGTAAGAAACTAGCTAACTAGAAATACCGTAAAGCTAGAATTTAACATAGTTTTGACCCATTTGTTTATGGAACTAATCCAAACTGTTTTAATGGGGACATAATCAGATTTAGATTGTTTAGACATGAAAAACTTGGTATCATTTGAGTTAGAATTGAATTCTAGCACCTATGGGGAAACTAGTAACTAGAAAAACCGTAAAAATGCAAATGTAGAACTCTTAGAACATTTAATTCTCTGAATTCTGTCCAGCACCCTTACAACATGATAAACATGATTAATAATTAGTCCTTAAGCATAGGAATGCCTCATAATTGATTTAGATTTAATCCATAAGCTTCGCTAACGGAACCAAGAAAGGGACTAAAACGTAAGTTCTAGAATCCCGTATTCACCTGTTAGGATTTCCACCCTATGCTATTCAGATTCAAAAGTAAAATGAGAGGATTATGAATGATGTTTAATTATGAGCCTTAGGTGCTTAAAATATGAGCAGCGGATGTAGAGAACTATATCTCAAGATTAAGACCCGTAAGGGTCAAAGCATAAGCTACCGTAAGGGTAAGTGTTTGGATGATTTATGATGATGCATGAAGTATGCTAATGATGATGATGTTATTCATATGAGGAACTTATGAGATTATATGTTAATGTGGCATAATGCAAATTTGGAAGGAAATTGATTGTAATGACCGTTTTGGCGCCAATTTCCGACAAATTTGGGGACTTAAAGAGATTTTGAAAATTAAGGTACTAAGATGGGTTCTAGGATGACACCGGTTAGCCGAGCACCTCCATAGAACTCATGTGACATCGGTACCATTTTATACTCTTAGGTGACACCGGTTGACCGAGCACCCTAAGAGTTTTGCCCCTAACCCGCACTCGGATAGTCGGGATTTATGATCGTTTATCGTTAAGTGGTAAGTAAGAACTAGTGACGACTAGTTAAGGTATGAGCTCATAACCTAGATGTATGACACGCTCGGGTGACACCGTTCGGCCGAGCACCCCGATTCGATTGTCTTTTAGGGTAGCCCATGAGGAAGAGAAGTTTCATGATTATGATTATGTCATTAAGTTTTGTCCCATATGAATGTTACTATTGCCACTTTATGCCACCAAGAATGATGATGCTTGATGTTATGTTTTATGTATGTGCATTAGGTAGTGCCATGCATACATTCTCTATTATGTTGCATCCATGACATTAAGATCATCCTAAAATGAATGGACCTTGGCTAAAATATATTTTAAAGTTTAAAATGAACCGAATACATGCTCAGTCATTTTGTATAAATAAACGGAAGGTTCCCGAGGGCGTAGATGATGACACCTAGGTAGTAGGAGGCCCTCCGAGATTCTTTAGCAAGATTCTCACTCTCTATCTCTTTCTTTCCGTCACGTCTTGAGATGGCGGCGTTCGTAGTGTTCGTGGACACCCGACATGGGAGGTGCACTATGACCCGACTCACGGGTCATACCATTTTGAGGGGCGCACGGTGCGGATTTCCATGTTCGTAGGACGCCCCTCCGCTCATCCCGTGCACCCCCATCACTTCTCCCCGCCTGCACCCTATGGCGACGACGAGCGGGTTTTGAGCGTCGCGGCGCCGCGCATGACGAGAGAGTACTCCGTAGGCACACCGCCGCCTTAGCCATGCGAGATTATCCCGACCACGCGTGCCGGACCTACTTCTGGAGACCGACCCATCCGAGGACCCGCCTACCCATCCGTATAGCGAGAACTCGCCCTCTCCACCACGGATAAGGGAGGCGGTGAGCATACCGTGACTCAGCCACGGCTTGCGCGACGACCGGAGATGCGACCATACCGTCGGGGTCACCCTCGATCCCCATTCCGCCTCTTCACGTCCGAGGAGCTCGCCAGCTTTCAGGATATCTGCCTCGTTCGCGAGATGGACGCCTTGATGGGAGGTGACGATCGTCCGATGGAGTACCCGGTTAGAGCACACACCACTTAGATGGGGATAAACCTTCTTTTGTTTAGAGGTTATCCTATTAGATGCACTCGGGTAGGGGAGTAGATTATGTTTATGTTTATGTTGTATTTTCTTTCATGTATTTCCATGTACTAAACCAAGTCCCACGCTTATAAGTGGGCAAATTATAATTATATATGAGATGTTATTCAGTGTCTCTCATGATGTGCCCTTATATGCTTTATGCTATGACGTTATGAAATGTATGTTTTGTCCGTCGCAAGTTATATCGCATCACGCGGCTCTCACTTTCATTTCAAAAAAAAAAAAAAAAAATTACCCGTATTTTTCGCTAAGTAATTCAAAGTTAAATGAGAACTATGAAGTAACAAACTAATGATTAACCTAAATATGTTCTAGAGTATTGGGTTAAAAATTAGGATGTTACACCGACATGGGAGGTGCACTATGACCCGGCTCACGGGTCATACCATTTTGAGGGGCAGTGCACGGTGCGGGTTTTCATGTTCGTAGGATGCCCCTTCGCTCATCCCGTGCACACCCATCGCTTCTCCCCGACTGCACCTTATGGCGACGACGAGCGGGTTTTTGAGCGTGCGCGTACGCATGACGAGAGAGTGCTCCGCATGCACACCGCCACCTTAGCCATGCGAGACTATCCCGACACGTGCCGGACCTACTTCTCGGAGACCGACCCGTCCGAGGACCCGCCTACTCATCCGTATAGCGAGAGCTCTGCCCCCTCTCCACCATTGATGAGGGAGGGCAGTGAGGATACCGTGACTCAGCCCCGACTTGCACGACGACCGGAGATGCGGCTACACCGCGGGGGTCACTCTCGATCCCCGTTCCGCCTCTCTACGCCCGAGGAGCTCGCACAGTTTCCCGGATACTTACCTCGTTCACGAGACGGATGTCAGTAGGAGGTGACGATCGACCGATGGAGTACCCGATTAGAGCACACACTACTAAGATGGGGATAAACCTTCTTTTGTTTAGAGGTTATCCCATTAGGTTCACTCGGGTAGGGGAGTAGATCATGTTTATGTTTATGTTGTATTTCCTTTCCTGTACTTTCCTTGTACTAAACTAAGTCCCACACTTATAAGTGGGCAAATTATATATATGAGATGATCTTCAGTGTTACTCATGGTGTGCCTTATGTTATGATGTTGTGAGACATTTGTTTACCATACATGGTTTATCGCTTATCGCATCACGCGACTCTCACTTTTATTTCAAAAAAAAATTACCCGTATTTTTCGCTAAGTAATTCAAAGTTAAAGAGAACTATGAAGTAACAGACTAATGATTAACCTAAATATGTTCTAGAGTATTAGGTTAAAAATTAGGATGTTACAATCAACACACAGCCCAAACCTTTACTAGAAGCATCACAATATACCTTAAAAGGTATATTGGGATCGGGTAAAACCAAGATGAGGGTTGAGGTTAGCTTGTGCTTTAACTCTTGAAAGCTCTTCTCGCATTCCGAGGTCTATGAAAAAGGGGTGCTTTTCTTAGTTAGCTTGGTTAGGGGTAAGGAAATCTGGGAAAATCCTTTGATGAACCTACGGTAATAGCCAGTTAAACCCAAAAAGCTCCTTATTTCGGTTACCGTGGTTGGTCTCTTCTAATTCATAAGCCTCCACCTTACTAGGGTCTACAGCAATTGCTCCTTTGGATACTACATGCCCTAAAAACTTTACCTTATCCAACCAGAATTCACACTTAGATCGCTTGGCATATAGTTTCTTCTCCTTCAAGATTTCCAACAATATGGTTAAGTGACATGCATACTGCTCGTAGGTCTTTGAATAAATGAGTATGTCATCTATGAAGACGACCACGAACTGATCCAAACAGGGTATAAAGATCCTATTCATATAATCCATAAACATGGTTGGAGTATTGGTTAGACCAAAGGACATAACCGCAAACTCGAAATCGCTGTATCGAGTGCGAAAGGCCATTCTCAGTATATCCTCATCTCTCATCCTAATCTAATGGTAACCTGACCTCAAATCAATCTTAGAAAACAGTACCGCACCTTTCAATTGATTCATCAAGTCATCAATCCTAGGCAAGGGGTACTTGTTTTTCACCGTCACTTTATTCAACTGCCTATAATCGACGCACATTCTCATACTTCCGTCATTTTTCTTCAAACATAGTACCAGGGCTCCCCATGGTGATGCACTAGGCCTAACAAAATTTTTCTCCAAGAGATCTTCCAACTGAGTCTTTAACTCGGCCAATTCCAAAGGGGGTATCCTATATGGGGCTATGGATATGGGTCCTGTTCTCAGGAGCAGCTCTATAGAAAATTCTATTTTTCTTTTAGGGGGTAACTCAGGTATCTCATCTGGAAACACTTAGGGATAATTTCTTACTATAGGTATCTCATCAATACTTTACTCAAAGTCTACATCACTAGCAGCCAAAAGAACATAACCTTTATTCTCACCCCTACCACCATTCATGTAACACCCTAATATTCGACCAAATACTACTAGTACGTACTTAGGCCAAATATTAGTCATTACTTACTGTCATGGTTCTTTTTACTTGGAAAAATAGCTTAACGAAAATACGAGCCAATTTTTTTTAAAAACATTACTTAAAATAGAAGCCGTGCGTATCTTACCGGGTCGGTATCATAAAGTGCAAAAATATAAACATAGAAGTGGCTCCGAATCATAATATCATCACAACTGGAATACCTCATATATAATATGCCTACCCTACGGGGCAGGACTCTTCAAGTACATGATAAACAGGAGTACAACGGAAATACAGAATACATAGAAAAGAACTAGAAAGAAACATCCCTACCCACGTGCAACCTAAGGTGGATAACTGATAAAGGAATTTTTAGGCATTTATTATTGTTTCATATTTGGCCTAATTTGCTTCTATATGTGTTTAATTCTGACAATTTAATTGAGTTTTGCATTATTGGGCCTCATTGGATTTAATTGTTAAAATTTGGCTAATTCCGGATTTTACACTCACTATGACCTTTCTGTATTGGACAGATCATTTTGGGCTCTATAAATATCGGATTTGGGTGATCTTGGTGGCTCCTGAAAGCTGAGACCGAGATGCATAATTTTGGGTTTCACAGGCTTCATCAAATTTGGTCCGTTTCAAGGCTTAATTGGGCTTCTAAGTTCCGGAGCAAATGCTTAGGCGGGTCCAAGACCTTTCCTCACATAATTGGGCATATCTCACTCATTTCTGGTCCAATTGAGGCATATAATATGTCTCTGGAAAGCTTATCCAGAGAGGATTATCTTATCTGGATCAGATTTCGAAAATCTGGATAAGATAAGGTTAGTGATAAGAGGAAATTCGGGTAGGGCCATTGGATTGCCTATAAATTTCAGTTTCCTTTGTAATTCTGATATGAATAAACAACAAAGAACCAGAAACTTGTATTTTCGTTTTTCCTTTCAAACTCAAAGTATTCATACAGAGAGCTTGCCAATGGAGATGTCCATGGAAGGCTAAACTCCTTTCAATCCCTGACATCATAGATAATCGGTTTGAATTCGGAGTTCCTGTTGTGTAAATCTTATCTTTGTATGTATGCTTTCCTTTTATGAATTTCGATTATGGATTTGGTTATTGAACATGATCATGTTTGAATTATATCTGATTAGATATAGAACTGAATTCATTATTGAAATTGAAGTAAAGGTTGAATTACCGATCGGTTGTTCAGATTAATTCGAACTGCACGTAATTTGACATTCATTTGAATTGCGATTGTGATTTAAGGATTGTTGGGTGAAAACTATATGATTATATAGTTGATTCGGATTAACACAGTAGCATACAAATTTAACTCTTATGAACTGTGATGAATTCTGCCAAATGATCATGATGTCTGGGATTGATTCTTTGATCAAGTGAGTTTCTGTTTCTATTTACATTTTACGTAATCCTTTCATTTCACTCTATTTTGTTCTAAAATTCACAAACCCCGCCTTTTAGTGTTATTAGTATTTACAGATCGATAACATAACTGATGTGTCCCAAGGAAGAATGACCTGAGTCTGCTTATACTACAAATAAGGGGATTTAGACTATTTTGATAGTGGACGCGACAGTTCATATCAATAACCTCAACACAAAAGAGGTTTCATCCATACTACGTGTCGTGCATTCACTAAGGGCTACCCTCTGATCTCTACAGCAGAATCACGGGTACGGAGGAACGTAGCCAATCCACGGGCGAAGCTCGGCGGGTGCAGGCATGCCCTGTGACTGAACGTGTCATCCACGCCGGGGTCGTGGTCCGAGCACCGAAGCCTTCCGACGCTGAGTGACTGTCTCCTCGCTGCCCATCGGTCGCAGAGGTGGAGTGGGGGCAGAGCCCTCATGGTCCATGGGGGAGTCCTCCACAAGGTCCTCTTCCGAGTGCTGCGATAGTGGCACATACTCCGGTATGTCAGCTGAACTGGCAGAGTGGGTCCGTAGGTTCCTCTCATGTCGTGCCCGTGCACGCTCAAAGATCGTGGGGTCACCATAGGGGGATGTCGGGGAGAAGCGATAACTATATACGGGGTGTGCAAACGGCCGTCCCAAAAACATGAAGATGCGCACAGTACATCGGCCCTTAAAATGGAATGACCCATGCTCTGGGTCATGGTGGACCTCCCACTGGGGTGTGTCAATGAACAGCACGTAATGGAAAGAAAGAGATAGAGGGAATGAGATTCTTACTAAAGAAACTCAGTAAGGTTCTCCTCCTATCCTAGGTGTCATCATTTACGTCTCCAGGTATCTCGGGTTATTTATAAAACCATGGATATATATTGGTTCAATTATGAATTTTTCTAAAGTCTCAATTTCCGAGATCCGTTCCTTTTAACATATCACTTGTATTTACATAAATCATGGGAAATAAATTGTGGGACTTCAATCATATAACTTGGATCATAGAACGTAAAACATATAACTTGGATTATCGACATAAATCATACAACTTGGATCATAGAACATAAATCATGTAACTTGGATCATGGAACATAAATCATATAACTTGGAATCATAGAACATAAATAATGTAACTTGGATCATAGAACATAAATCATATAACTTGGAATCATAGAACATAAATCATATAACTTGGTACTTGGCACATGGTGACTTATCTTGGTTACTTAGGTGACATTAAACTTTCACTTAAACTGGGGCCGCCCTTATATTTCTCCCTTTTGAGAAATCTCTAGGCTATGAGCTCATACTACACTAGTCGTCACTAGTATCTAGACTTTTTATCCCTTGGGATAAGTCAACTTCCCGACTTCAAGTACGGGTTTAGGGGGCTAGAATCACATTGTCCCCACCCTTAGTTTAGTGGTTTCAAAGGATTACATTCTCATATTTTAAGTCACCCTAAGTTTAACATGTTACTTTAAGATGCCACATAATTAATGCATAACACATAATTACCTCTTCGGCATCTCTAAGGTTCTTTTAAAGAAGCAATAACATGAGATTAAAAACCATCACATAAGGGTAATAGTTCACATGGCACCACATACGTCATGAGCTAACACACCAATTCATCATTAAATGTGAGGCACATAATCATCCCTTAAGATAGAAATCCCTAAATCGGGTAACCTCAAACTTTCAGATTATTTTCTTATACCTCTAAGGGATTGATTAACCTCATTACCATGATTTATTAAGTCCTAAAACCTAATTAATCATGGCTGGACAGCCTTGGCAGTAAGCTTGTATTAGATGAATTACGGTGTTCTAGAAGATGCGTTTTAAACCCTTTCTCACATCCGACTTTTTCTATGATGCAACAATTAATACCTAAGCCAATTATGAGTCACTCTCACTGATCTAGACATCATATAATGTGATTCTATGGGTGTTCATCAATTTGGACAGAATTCATATTTTCTGTACCTATGGGGTTCTAGAATTCACATTTCAAGCAATCAAGGTAACCAAACATGCTCTAAACTGTCTAGAACAATTAGCATATACTTGGCAAGGTATTCAAACATATTTAGACCACCCAAAACATAATTTAAGGTGCTGGAAATGATCATGGCAGAACCGAAATTGGTAAGTCATCAAATCATGTGTAAACTTTCTTTTTCATGTACATAGGTAACTAGTTTCTCTTGGAATAATTTTAGGACTTCAAAAATACCTTGGAAATCAATTTAACTTGTCAAGAACTTTCATAAAATACATAGGGCAGCAACTCCTTAAATTTACTCATGGTTGAAATTCTAAATATAAGAACATACTCAAAAATACTTTCAAATGTCACTTATGTTTAGGAAAAACTTAAAACATAAACTATAGGCTCTTGTAACCAATGAAAAACTCATCCTAGAGCTTTCATCATCACATGGCCGAATACATTTCAAGAGAATACCTCTTGATTTAACTTTTCTCAAGATGAATTGGACAAGTCTTTGAGCTCTAGTCTCTTAGGTGATGGCATAAAAGTAAACGTGCTATGCATTCCATTTTATTCTTCATTAGAGAGTAAAGTGAGAGCTTCAAAGTAAATATGAAATGCAAGAACTTGAAATTAAATGTGCAAGGCTCAAAGTAAATATGCAAAACTTGAAAGTAAATATGCAAGTTCCATTCTTTATTTTAGTGCTCTAGGCCCAGCAACAATCGACTTTAAGGCCGAAATAGAAAGGCTTCGAGATTATTTTAGGTGATATGCAAGCTCTCATTTTACATCTTTAAGTTCTTAAGTGATGACTTAAAAATATAAACATGGAATGCTTGCTTGGAATTTAAACGTGCATTATGCAAGTTCATTCCTTATCTTGGGGTTTAGTGATAGCATAGAAATAAACATGCTATGCAAAGCATAAAGTAAACGTGAATGCAAGTTACTTTTATCTTGTCTAGAGCTCTTGCAAGACTTTTAAAAAGAACATAGTTTCAACCCAAACCTCATCCTCACAAGAAAAGGAAACTACTAGTGCCTGAATACTTAAAATGAATCATGACCATAAAAACTTGAAGATGGCCGAATCTTCATCAAGAAGAATGAACCATTTTTTTTGATCTCTAGGGACCAAGATCTTGATGATTCAAACACCAACATCTCAAGTCCTCATCATTGAGTATTTTACTATGTTTTAAACTTCCATCAAAACCAAACTCATGGTAAACATAAAGGAACAAAACTGAAAACATACTTGGTCTAGGAACCAAGTTCAAGCTCTAGAGTTTTGTTCATGTGACATACATCAACATGAAGCCCTCATCATCAAGCTACCATTTTTTTCAAGTTCCAAAGGCCTTCATGGCCGAAACCTCAAAGAAAAGAGATGGAGTTTTCAAAGGTTCAAGAGAAACACAACTATTTCTTGAGTAAAACTTGGAAATAATAAACTTTTTTTAAGAAAACTCAAGCTTTAGAGGTTGTTCATGTGACAAACATCAACATGAAGCCCTCATCACCAAGCTATCTTTTTCCAAGTACCTTAGGCCTTTATGGCCGAAACATCAAGGAAACAAAAGTTCCAAAAAGGTTTCATGAAAAACATAACCTTGTCTTAACCAAAACTTGAAAAAGATGAAACTTTTCTCAAACAAGATTCAAGCTTTAGAGGTCTCATGTTGGGATGAACACATGGTCATCTCAAGAGAGCACTCATCATCAAGCTCTCCTCATCTTGGCCTTGAGGCCGAAAAAGAAAGAAAAAGGAGAAAGAATGGAACTTTTTCTTAAGAAAGGTTCAAGCTTTAGAGGCCTCACTTTAAGATGAACTCATGGTTTCATCTTGGAGAGCACTCATCATCAAGCTCTCATGTTCAAGGCCTTGAGGCCGAAAATGAAAGGAAAAGAAAAGGAAGAAACCGAAAAATGAAGAAGCAACATGGAGGTTCCACTTTTCATCATTTCCCAACAAGATTCAACATAGAAATGAAAAACATATTGAGAAAGGTTCCCTACCTTGTGGTTTTTGAAAAGAAGAGGAAGAACTTGAGCTTGAAGAACTCTTGGAAGCTTTAGAGAAAACCTCAAAGTGCTCTAAACTCTAAGCTTTAGTAAAATGAACAAAGGTGCTTCAAGTTCCCTAAGTTACCTATTTATAGAGAAGTAAAATGATGGTGGCCTTTTGGGGGGAAAGAATTCGGCCACTTTACAGCCACATGGGGGAGAAAATATCTTTGTTCAAAGCATGGTGTTAGTCATTCAAAGCATGGTAAAAAGTCTAGCTATGCATGTCCTAAGGTATGGCTAACAATGTAGCTTATTTCTAAACCTTTTAAATGAATAAAATCATAAAATTTTGGGCTGTAAAGGAGTGGAAAAAACCATGCCTTCCATGTCAAAAAAAGAAGAAAATATTTTCTAATTTTGAATTTCCAAAGCATAGGTAAGGTGGTGTAAAAATAGTGTCTTGAAAAGTTTGATTGAAAGCTTGAATGACCACAAAAACAATTCATTCTTTTTGAATTTGAATGACATAAATATTTTTAATTTAGAAATGAATTGAAAACCTTGATTGATGTATGACCACTTTTCTTGGAAGAGAAAGCATTTGAAAGGAAATGTGAATAGTGAAAATACTATTCATGCTTGCTTTTTCTTTAAAGAAAGGAAAGAATTAGAATTGAGTTGCAAATTTCCCTAAGAAAATTTTAGGTTCTAATTAACCTTAAATAATTATTTTAGCTTTATATTAATTAAGAAAATTAATTAACCTTTCATTAGAGTCTAATATTGCTTAGGTTTGAGTTAAATAACTCGTTAGGCTTAAAATGCACTAAGCAGGGGTAAAATCATAATTTTTACCAAAAGTTGCCTGGGATCTTCGGGACTTAGACCAACATGGTTCATGCCTTAAAACATCATTTTTGATCTCTGGGACGAGTCCGGGTCGGAGTCGAAACTTAAAACGGCCTTAAATCAAGTTAGGGGTATTTTGGTTATTTGTGCACAGAAATCTCAGAAATGAGGTTTTTCTGCTCCGTTGGACATTCACAATCATACAATCCCCTTCATATAACATATGAACCCTATGAGGATGGCCAAAGCCGGCCGTCCTCGTGTTTCGGGTAAAAATGACCTCAGGGGCATTTTGGTCATTTAAAAGTTTAGAGAAAAACGGGGCGTTACAGTTCATTTCTACAGCATTTATATACAGACTTATAGGTTTCCTAGGTTCACAGGGAATAGGAAGAAAGGTGATGGTTTTCTCATAATAGTTCAACAATACACGGTTGGCCTCAAACCAATCCATGCCAAGAATTACCTCTAGGCCTTGCATAGGTAAGCAAATGAAATCTAGAATAAAGGATATGTTTTCAACAATAAAACTACAGTCTAAATAACATTTACAAGTCCTAACAAGTTTTCTAGTAGGGGTAGAAATAGTGAGATTAAAAGGAAGTTCTGACATATGCAATTTAAGGGTCTCAACACAAGAATAGGATATAAAAGAATTGGAGGTGCTAGAATCAAACAGTACAATTAAGTTTTTACCATACATTTCACACTTACCTTCCATGAGATTTTGTGACTTCGTCACTTCCTCGGCATTGAGGGTGAAGACCCTTCCTTAGCATTGTAGTTTGGGATTGGGGGTTGACTGGTTCCTCTCTGTGCAGTCTCTAGAGATATGCCCAGCCTTTCGACACCAGTAACAGACATTCATTTCAGCTCGGCATGGTAAGCTCCCGTGGTTTTTGCCACACTTGGGGCATTCGGTGGATGGT
Organism: Dalbergia cochinchinensis; assembly: GCA_031216125.1. Classification (NCBI taxonomy): domain Eukaryota; kingdom Viridiplantae; phylum Streptophyta; class Magnoliopsida; order Fabales; family Fabaceae; genus Dalbergia; species Dalbergia cochinchinensis. The sequence continues at coordinate 44,929,735 of CM062372.1, forward strand.
GAGGATCTCGGAGGTGCAGCTGGAGCTCCTTGAGGTTCCTTTCCTTTGTTGTTGTTGTTGATTGGCCTTCCTTGATTGGAATTCCTTCGGGGTCCTTGCAACTTAGGTGAAGGTCTGGATTACGACTTTTGTTGAAATTTGAACGAAGGTTGGTTTTGCTCCTTGAACTTTTGGCCTTGGGGTGCTAGCTTCTTCGTGGTGTTGTCGGATTTCGTGGCGTTGAACTTCCTTTGCCCATCCTTGATGATGCGGCATTTGTTGACTAGGGTGAGGAAATCCCTAATCTCCAAATGTGCGACTGCAACATTGAGCTCAGCCTTCAGCCCAGACTCATACTTGATACACTTCCAATACTTGTCTGGATTGCCTTGGTACATCCTTGAAAATTTGATGAGCTCTTCGAACTTGGCGATATATTGACTGATAGTCATGCCTCCTTGAATGAGTTGCATGAACTCAATATCCTTGGCATTCTGGACAGACTTGGAAAAATATTTCTCGTAGAAATGGGCCTTGAACATCTCCTAGTTGATGGCAGCACCCGTTGCTTGCAAGAGTTTTTGGGCTTCAGACCACCAAAAACTAGCATCTTCCTTGAGCATATAAGTTGCGTAAGTCACTTTCTGTCCTACCATGTATGGGACCACGGTAAAGATTTTCTCCATGCTCCTAATGCATTTATCTGCAAGATTTGGGTTTGTGGTCCCTTTAAAGATCGGCATGACCCGTACCAGCTTGGCGATCTTGATTCATCCTTTCCATCATCATCCTCATAGTTCTCTCTACGTCGCGAAGTGCTTCAATGGTCTCATTATTCAAAATACCAGGGGTCGAGTTCCTAGTCTATTGTCGACGTGCCATTGGTTCCTATACACACAAAACAGCAACACTGAGGTGATCAAGCTCAATACTCCATGTAAAGTGAGCAAGTTACCATGGCACGTGCAATATACAGCAGTCATGCATTTCTAATCCTAAAGCTTATCCTAGTGATAAAACATCTAATCTTGACATTCTTAAGGTATTATGCTTAAGAAGCATAGCCAGTCCAATCCTCAGGCTTCGTGAGAACTGAACTGCTCTGATATCAAATGTAACACCCTAATAATTAACTTAACATGCCTAGGACGTATTCCAGTTGATTATTAGATATTACTATTTGTTTCAGTTTTCCTTTCTTTGTAAATACTTAAAGAAAATATGAGCCCACAAACATGAAGACTTGGACGGAGCAGCATCCCTCAAAATGGTAAGATTGGTGGTTCAGGTTGAAGTGAACCTCCTAGGTGGGGGTGTGCAATGAAGAGAATGAGCGTCGCCATCAGAATCTAAAGACGTGATGGAAAGAAAGAGAGAGAGAGGGGGGAGTGAGAATCTTACTAAAGAATCCCAGTAGGGTATCCTCCTATCTAAGTGACATCATCAATGTCCCTAGGAACCTCGGGCTTTTTGTAAAATAGTGATAATCCAAAGATTCATTTATTGAGTTCTAAAACGTCAATTGCCGAGGCCCGTTCATTTTATCATAAGTCTTGTAATGAATGAATCATACTTCTTTATGATATGCATGTCAATACTTTATGCAACATTTAACTTTATTGCATACATCTAACTTCATAGTAAACATGACGTTCATAGAACATGATTCATGAATAACATTCTTTGGTTCTTTAGGTGACTTAAGTTAATTCTTTTCACTCTTGGGGCCACCATATTACTCTTCCCTTTTGAGAGTACTTCTAGGTTATGAGCTCATACCTCACTAGTCATCACTAGCGTATACTTATCCCTTTTGATAAGTTAAAGTCTCGACTTAATGAGTACGGGTTAGGGGGCAAATATCACCTTTTCATCACCTATAGTTTGATAAGTCCAAAGGATCATTTTCTCATGTTTTAAGTCACCTTAAGCCTTAGCATGTTACAACAAGATACAATACATAATTCACAATGTCATAATCCTTCATATATGTCTAACATATGCATCTCTAACGTTCCAAATGAAACTACAACATGCAAAGGATGAATCCTATCTCTAGATACCAATACCTCACATAGCATTAATATCACATGAATTCATGTTACTCATAAAATAAACATGCTCATGATCCAAAATGGTCATACATATCTCAACAATTTATATCATGCCAAATTCATAGATTTATGGTAAACAAGATCATGGATTCATATCATACAAAATCATAGATTTAAGTAACATAAGATCATGGTTTTATGTCATTCAAGTAGGGAGAATGTTTATTGCATATTTTGGGTTCTAGTGATCGATTACATGAGTCTTGTAATCAATTACACAACTTTGAGTTTTAAAACAGAAGAGTTGGGGGCTCTGGTAATCGATTACATGAGCCTTGTAATCGATTACCAGCATCTTCAAAATACGAAAACCAAGTTTTAAAACATATTCTAAGTTATTCCTTCCTTCTCAAACCAATTTGAACCTTGTTCCAACACTTACCTTGAAATTAAAACATTTTTATAAAGGTTTACGCCCATAGATTCAAGATTACTTGGATGAGTTGAAAGAGTTAAATCTTGAGCCTTAGCTATTTAGGTGATGACCTAAACATAAATATGCTAGTGCAAGTTTCACTTTAATCTTATCATTATAAAGTGATGGCAAGAAAAAGTAAATGTTCAAGGCTTGAAAATAAACATGAGAATGCAAGTTCATTCTTAATCTTTAAGTTTAGGTGATGGCTTGAAACATAAACATGCAAGACAAGAAATGTAAACATGAAATGCAAGTTCATTTCTTATCTTTGAGCTTTAGGTGATGACTTTGAAAATAAATATGATATGCAAGTCAAATTCTTTATTTTAGTGCTCTAGGCCCCATAGAGTATTCACTCTAAATCAACAATCAATTTTAAGGTTGAAATAGGTAGGCTTTGAGATTAGTTATTTAGGTGATGGCAAGGAAATTAAATATGAATGCAATCCATTTCTTATTTCTTTAAGTCTTAGGCTCAATATCACTCTTTTCAACAACATAGTTTCTTTATTTGCTAAAAACCTTTTTAAAAGTGAAACCTTCATGCTTTAGAGGTCAAATAAATGCTTGTTTTGCGACTAACACCTAAGATCCTCATCATTAAACCATGGCCGAAAACAAAGAGAAGGAAAAGGAAGAGCGAGAACCTAAAAAGAAAGTGAAGAAGGAAAGAAGAATCAACTTTGTATCTTTGCAAACCAAGAGTTAGATAATCAAAAGAAAAGAATAGAAATCATTGAATCTACTCCATACCTTGGATGTGCTTCTTTGTTGAAAGAGAGTTTGATCTTAGAAAGAGGAGAAGAGGAAGAAGAAGAAGAAGAACTCTTTGAGATTGAAGAAGTAAAGCTTGGAGTTGCAAGAATGAGTAAAGTTCTTGCAAGCTTCCTTGGATGTCTGTTTATAGAAAATGAAACATAAGAGGGTAAGAATGGGAGGGAGGTGGCCGGCCATGGAGAAGGAAGAGAGAGAGAAAAATATCTCTTTCAATGTGTCATTCCAAGGGATGGTCAAATATAGGTAGAGCTATGGCTTCTTTGAGTGTGAAATGTTATTAAAATAAATCAATATGTGATGAATTTGAGCAGAGGGAGGCAGTGGGGTTTAAGGCCATGGGGGAGGAAGATTTTTCTCATTTCTTTTGTGTAACGCCCCGATTTTCTATCTAAGAGAAAAATGACCAAAATGCCCTTGAGGTTATTTTCTCCCCAGAATTCCAGGATAGCCGGTTCGGCAGTCCTTGAAGGGTCAAATCAATGTTTGAAAGGGATTAGATGGTCCTCGAGTGATTTCGGAAATGAAAATCTTATTTTCTGCAATTTCGGGTTAAAATGACCAAAATACCCCTATAGTGTTTTTACGCGATTAAAGGTGCCGTTCGAACCCGAAACTTTCCCCGAAGGTTTAAAATGATGTTTTCATGTGTTTAAAAGTATTTGTTTAAGTCCCGGTGGTCCTAGGCAATTTTGTGCAAAATTATGATTTTGCCCCTAGAATAGTACCGTTTGTGCTTAATGATGTAATTAAGCAAACCTAAGCAATATTAGGCTCTAATCAAAGATTAATTAATTTTCATAATTAATCTAGAGTCAAAATAAATTATTAAAATTAATTAGAACCTAAAATTACTTAGATTAAACCTAAATCTCTTTTTAAAACTCAAGATTCGTAGTCTTGGAATCTTGAATAGTATTTTCTCTCTCCAATTCCTTAAATTAAGGAATTGTGTCTAGAATTGTTTATACACTAAAATGAGTTTTTATCTCACTAATGAAGCAAGAGCACTCCCTAACCTTGTCTTGAAATCCTTAATTACATCCTTAGTCACCTAAACACTTACTCACAAATTCCTAATTTTAAGCCTAATCAAAGACACACCTAAACACAACTCTAAACCACAATTAAATGAAAGATCTTCCTCCCCCATTACAAGGAGAAAATGGTGCCACCTCACTCTCCATTGTCCATCACATGTTTGTTCATTCAAAACACTCAAAGAACCATGCTTAGAACTATACCTTAGGCCATACCTAGCCATACTTTCCATCATGCTTCACCATGCTTCAAGAACACAACATCTCACCTCATGGAACACACAGGCTGGCCGAATTCCTCCTCCCTCCCTTACACCTCTCATTTGTTTCATTTCTCTATAAATAGCATGTTTGGATGAACTTGAAGCACTTTTAGTTCATTTGCTAAGTTTGAGTTTTGAAGAGCACTTTGAGCTTTTCTTTTTCTCTCAAGTTCAAGAGTTCATCTTCTTCAACTTCTTCATCTTCTTCACTCATCTCAACCTCAAGTCACTTGGTAGGGATTTTTTTCTAAGTGTTTCATTCATTAAAGTTCTTATTTAGTTTGGTGCTTTATAATTTCTCTTGAAACGTTTTAGAACTTCTTCTCTCCCTCTTTGATTTTCGGCCAAAAGCCTTTGGGAACTTGGAAGTGAGAGCTTGATGATGAGGAATCCATGATGATATTCATCACTTGTGTGACCTCTAAAGATTGATCTTGGTTCTTGAGTAAAAGGTGTTTTTCGTTTCTTCCTTTCTTATTCTTAAGAAACTTAACTTTGATGATATCCTAAAATGAATATATGAACTCAATGATGAGGACACATGATGTTGGTGTTAATACATTATCAAGATCATGGTCTCTAGAGTTTCAAAATGGTTCTTTTCCTTGCTCATGCTTTCGTTTCTTTCCTTTTCTTTCCTCCAAGTTTTCGGCCATTTTTCCTTTTCTTTAAGCTCTTGAGTTTTAATTTTTTTTGGGCACAATGGAATGTTAACTTGATTTGTTCCTTTAAATCCATCTCCTTAGAGCTTGATGATGAAGTTCACACCATATGGTTTCTTTGTAAATCTTGGTACAAGAACTCTGAAGCTTGCTTTATCTTACTATGATAGGTTTGGATTGATGTTTAAGTTCCTTTAAAGTCTTGCATGAGTTCTAGTGAAGAATATAAAAGGAACTTGCATTCATATTTACTTTCCTTGCCTAGTACATTTATTATTTCGGCCATCACCTAAAACGTAAAGATTAAAACAAGAGTTGCATTTTCATATCACCTAATAATTAATCTCGAAGCTCACCTATTTTGGCCTTAAAGTCGATTGTTGTGGAGCCTAGAGCACTAAAATAAAGAATTGGACTTGCATTCATGTTTACGTTTCCTTGTCTAGCATATTTATATTTCAAGTCATCACTTAAATCCTAAAAGATAAAATGAACTTGCATATTTACTTTCAAGTCTTGCATATTTATTTTCAAGTCTTGGATATTTATATTTGTAGCACCTCATATTTATATTTCAAGTTCTGGCATCTCATATTTACTTTGAAGTTCTCACTTTTCTTTATAATGAAAAATAAAATGGGGTGCATAGCATGTTTATATTTTGTTATCACTTAAAGACTCTAGAAGCTCAAAGACTTGCTCTCTTTATCTCAAGTTAAAGTTTGGTTATGGAAACATCCTCATGGATGCATATTTCGGCCATGTGATGATGATGAACTTGATGTGAGTTTCATCTAGTCACAAGAGCTGATAATCTATGTTCTAAGATTTTCTTTAGGCCTTGAGAGTTTTATAAGATTATTACCAACAAGATTTATAAGTTAAACCTCTTCTAAACATGCCTTGAATTAGCTACTGGCCTATGGTTATTTTTAGTCTCCTTTTATAAAATAAAATGGGTTTCAATGAGTTTTAGAAGTCCTAAAATGATTTCAAGAGAAACTAGTAACTTGTATGTATTAAGGACATGATTTTTGAATGATGCTTGAGCTTTAATGTTTCGGTTCTGCCTTGGTATGTTTGCTGCTGTATGATGTTGTTTTGGTATGTTAGAATGTGTGAAAATTATATGTGTTGAGGTAGGAGCTTTTCTATGCATGTTAGGAAAGAAACTAGTCTTGCAGAAAAACTATAAAGTTAAGTTTTAGCATAGTTTTAATCCATTTATTTTTAGCCACTGCCAAAATTGTTTTAGTGGGATAACATTCAGTTTAGGATTGTTTAATTATGAAAAAATTGGTAACATTTGAGGTAGGATTGATTTTTAGCATCTATAGAGAAACTAATAACTAGAAAACCGTAAAAGTGCAATTCTAGAACACTTAGATTAATTAATTTTCTGTTTCTATCCAGAAACCTTATAATGCAGTAAACATGGTTCATAATTAGTTCATAGGCATAGAAATACCCCATAATTGGTTTAGATTTGATTTATAGCGCCTTAGGCGAAGACGGAATATAGAAAGGGTCTAAAACATAGTTTCTAGAACCCTGTAATTGCAAGATTTAGAAAACGAAAATCTGTATGGAGTTGTTTGGTTTTGTTTATAAGCATAAAAATTAATGAAAATAATTATTTGTGAACCTATAGGTGCATAAAAGGATAAAATGGATGTTAGCATAATTAGTTTCAAGATGAAAACTCGTAAGGGTCAAAGCATAAGACACCATAGGTCCTAAGCCACAATGAGCTTTATGACTTCAAGTAGATGTATGTATAATTATGAGAATGACTTGAGTATAGCATATGCATTAGTTGAGCCCAGTCCTTGATTCCGGCAAACTGGTTAGGAGCATGCTATCTTTTAAGAATGTTAAAAGTAATGATGTGATGACGTATATGCTATGATGAGTTTGACTACATGAATTGATATCCTATGTTGATGTTGAATGGCTATGCATGCTTTATATATTTCGTGGCATAAAGCAAATTTGAGGAAATTCGATTTCCAGCCGTTATGCTGCTGAATTTTCGTCAAATTTGAGAACTTAGAAAAGTTTTTGAAAACTCCATGAGATACGTTCTGGGTGACTCCAGTTCAGCCAAGCACCCCCAGAATAAATGTGACACAGTACCAAGATGCATTTTTCCTGCTACGGTGAGGAGAAAGCAAAACCGTGGGGGATATGGACATCGGGCCTGCCAAAGTGGACAATAGTACTGTGCGCTGGATGCCAGTAGATGCGTTTCAAAGAAGAAATGATGAGTTACTCCCTCTGTTAGCCCATATTGAATCTAGTGATGACTAGTTAGGATTGAGCTCATTCCTAGGCGATAGGTGAGATGTAGTTTGGTGACCAGATTATCGGCCTGGTGAGTCAGTTGGATTTTTGGTGAATATGTTAAGAAGGTGGTCTTTAAGAAAAAAGGAACTTAAGAGTTTGACTTATGAGAAAGATGTCACATGAAAAGTACTGTACCTTTTATAACCACGTATATGATTTATGTTTCTTTATGTTGGGCCCAAGTATTATGATTTTCATGTTAATGTGCATATGGTATTGTCATGCATTCATCTAATATCTATTGCATTCATGTCATTAAGACTCATACTAAAAGACATCCACTTCGGATAAATAGATTTGAAAAGTCTAAAACCAAACCTTATGCATGTACACCTTTTTTATAATTAAAATCGAGGTGGCTAGGGCCGATGACGATGACACTTGTGTTGAAGTTGGAAATCTCTATTGAGAATCTTGAACGAGTTTTTCATCCCTTTCTTTCCTTCCGTGCCGTTTCCAGACGAGGATAACAACGAGGTTCGTGACTTCTTCTAAGGCTCGTGCTTAAGGGTCACACTAGCAAACGGAGCAGAGGGTCGCTGCGGAAGCCTGGATAGTTTAGTTTTTTGATTGGTACTTATCCAACCTCTTAGGCAGATAAGGAACACTCCATATATATGTGCATGTTTTGATGTAAATGATGGTACAATGATGCTAGTAATTTATGTATCTATGAAGATGTGACGATATTATGTTGTTATGTATAATACTATATTCCATGATTATGTATGGTGTGATTACTTTTTCTTATACATTATGGTTATGACGAATGTTAGGTTAGCGCACAGCTCGCGTTTTGTTTTCAAGTTTCAAAAAAGAAAAATTTGTTCGTATTTTCTGCTAAGTATTTTAAAGAAAGGTTTTAGAGAATTGGACTAAAAGAGTAATAGACTAATGTTTAACCTAAATACGTTCTAGGAATATTGGGTTAAAAATTAGGATGTTACAAAAATGTTATGATGTGGTTTAGAGGATAAGTTTGATTAGGTATTAGATTAGGAGTTTGTGGTTAAGTGTTTGAATGAGAACGTGGGTAATTAAGGTTATTCAAGACAAGGCTCATGAGCATTCTTGCCCATTAGGAGAGTCAAACCATATTTAATCGAGATTCTCAATCACATCCGAGGTTCCTTAAATCATGGGAATTGAAAAGAAGAACACTATTTATTGATTCATGACATAATGTCTTGATTTTAGGGAAAGGATTTTGGGTTTTTCTAAGCAATCTTAGATTCTAATTAATCTCAATTAATTATTCTGACTCTAGATTAGTAATTAGAATTTACCAACCTTTAATTAGAGTCTAATATTATTTAGGTTTCGTTAATTGTATGATTAAGTTCATTAGGTGCTTAATCAAGGGCAAAATGGTAATTTTTCTCAAAAACTGCCCGGGACCTCCGGAACTTAAACAAACCTTAAATATGCCTTGAAAACATAGTTTAAGGCTTTCGGGCAAAGTCTGGGTCAAATCAGAATTCAAAAATATACCTAATCATAGCTAGGGTATTTTGGTCATTTTCGTGCAGAAACTCCAAAAATGAGATTTTTCTACTCTATTAACATTCACTTCCATACAATCCCCTTCTGACAGTTCAACAGCCCTTTGAGGACGACCGAGGCCGGCTATCCTCATTTTTCTAGTAAAAATGACTTCAGGGGCATTTTGGTCATTTGCACACTTAGAGAAAAATTAGGGCATTACACTCACTTTCTAGAAGAATTAACTTCCTTTTGCCTTTTGGCTTTGTCTTTTTAGATTTAGCCTTTCTCAAAGTTCTCTTGGCATACTCTCCCTTTGTCATAGGACTTTGCGTTGTTGCTTTTGACCCTGTGGTTGTAGACCTTTTCTTTGAGGTTCTAAAGGGGGTAGGTGAGTATACAGTTACTTCCATGAACTCAAATCATTCCTCAGTGAGAGGAAGGCATATATGCTAAAATAGCTTTGTTAGCAACATATCATCAATGTTAACTTCAGAGCCCTTTGAGCTTATTTGTTTTGAATGACAACAAAGCTAATTTAATGAAAATGCTTTGAAGAATCACTGATGTCTCTATTGAATTCTATGTAAGATTATAACAGGTTTCTATTGTTTAGCAAGAGCAAGTGTAAAACCTCGATTTTCCTGTCTAAGCAAAAATGACCAAATGCCCCTGAGGTCATTTTTCACTCGGAATTCGAGGACAGTCAACCCGACAGTTCTTGAAGGGTCAACTCATTGTTCAAAGGGGATTATATGTGAATGAATTTTAATAGAGCATAAGAATCTCGTTTTTGAGTTCTGATACGCTGAATGACCAAAATGCCCCTATGGCTGTTTAACACCGATTGATGAGCTATTTGAGCCCGAACTGTAATGCCCCGGGATTGTGAAGTCGAGGAGTGATTATCGATGCAAGGAGGCACGGACAAGGAGCGGCTCCTGGGAGACTTCAAAAGCAGAGGGGTACATGAATGAACCGATTACACACCCAAATGAGAGGGGTCCTAAGACTGTATAGGTATGTGACTATACAGTTAAGGAGGGCTTATATGAATTGATTTGTACTACCTATACCAACAAGATGCATCTTCTTTTCGGTAGCCCATCACTAAAGAACTCCACAGTTAAGCGTGCTTGACTTGGAGCAATTTTGGGATAGGTGACCTCCTGGGAACTTTTCCCAGGAAGCGTATGAGTGAGGACAAAGCACACTGAAAAAACCTGTATTGGTTTGTAGGAACAATCATCAATCCATAAAGCAGCATGGAATGTTACATGAACTCCACCCAAAGGTTTTAAATGGTATTTTTATGAGTTTGGGGATGTCTGTTTATGTCCCAGTGGTCTCAGGCAGTTTTTGTACAAAATTATGATTTTGCCCTTGATTAAACACCTAATGAGCTTAATTATACGATTAACGAAACCTGAGCAATATTAGACTCTAATTAAATGTTAGTAAATTCTAATTACTAATCTAAAGTCAAAATAATTAATTAAGATTAATTAGAACCTAAGATTGCTTAGAGAAACTCAAAATCCTTTTCTTAAAATCAAGACTTTATGTCATGAATCATTGAATAGTGTTCTTCCTATCAATTTCCTTAAATCAAGGAACTAATGGATGTGATTGAGAATCTTGATTAAAAAATGTTTGACTCCATTAATAACCAAGACCACTCCTAAAACTTGTCTTAAGAAGCCTTAATCATCTTTTTTCTCACCCAAACACTTAATCACAACCCCTAATCAATTACTTAATCAAAACTATTTCCTACACCATGTCATAACGCAAAAGAAATGAGAAAATTTTCCTCCCCTATGGCCATTAAACCACATAGCCACTCCCCCTCCAATTCATCACATGTTGATTTATTTTAATAACATTTCACACTCAAAAGACCATACCTTCAACCATACCTAGCCATACCTTGGAATGACACACACAAAGAGATATTTTCTCTTCCTCCCTCCCTCCAATGGCCAGCCACTCTCCCCATTTCAACCCCCCTTGTGTTTCATTTCTCTATAAATAGGAAGAGCTCTTCAAGAAATCATTTTGCTCATTTCTCTTACACCTCCAAAGCTTTCTTTTTCTCATCTCAAAGAGCTCTTTTTCTTCTTTTTCTTCTTCTTCCTCTACTCTTTTCAAAGACCAAGATCTCTTTTTCAATCAAGAAGCACATCCAAGGTAGGGAGTGATTCAATGATTTCTATTCTTTTCTTTTATTGTTTAACTCTTGATTTGTAAAGATACAATGTAGATTCTTCTTTCCTTCTCTACTTTCTTTTTGGTTTTTGCTCTTCCCTTTCCTTCACTTTTTTTTTAGCCAAATGGCCTACATTTGGAAGAAACCATGGCTTGATGATGAGGATCTTGAGTATTGGTTGCAAAACCATCATTTATTTGACTTCTAAAGCTTGAAGGCTTCACTTTTAAAAAGGATTTTAGCAAATAAAGAAACTATATTGTTGTAAGAGTAATCTTGAGCCTAGGACTCAAAGAGATAGTAAATGCATTGCATTGATATTTATTTTTCTTGCTATCACCTTAATAATTAATCTCAAAGCCTACCTATTTCAATCTTAAAATTGATTGTTGATTTAGAGTGAAAACTCTAAGGGGCCTAGAGCACTAAAATAAAGAATTGGACTTGCATATCATATTTATTTTTCAAGTCATCACCTAAAGCTCAAAGATACGGAATGAACTTGCATTTCATGCTTACATTTCTTGTCTTGCATGTTTATGTTTCAAACCATCACCTAAACTTAAAGAGTAAGAATGAACTTGCATTTTCATGTTTAATTTCAAACCTTGCACATTTACTTGTCCTTGCCGTCACTTGATAATGCTAACATTAAAATGAAACTTGCATTAGCATGTTTATGTGTTTGTCATCACCTAAATATCTGAGGCTCAAGACCTAGCTCTTTCAACTTATACAAGTGATCTTGAATCTATGGGCATTTACCTTTACAAAAATGTTTTGATTTCAAAGCAAGTGTTGGAACAAGGTTCAAAATGGTTTGAGAAGGAAGGAATAACTTACAAGATGTTTTAGACTAAAAATTTCGTATTTTGAAGGTACTGGTAATCGATTACAAGGCCTATGTAATTGATTACCAGAGAGCTTGGTCATCTTCGGATATGAACTTTTTGGCTTATGTAATTGATCACAATATCGTGTAATCAATTACATGACATTCTGGAAAACCAAAAATGTTCCAGAGCCCTAGTAATTGATTACCATTACATGTAATTGATTACTTAGATGTTTTTGGGGCCCAAGTTAGTTGTAATTGATTACAAGGCTCACGCAATCGATTACCAGAGCCCTCAACTTTCCTATTTTAAAACTCGAAGCTGTGTAATCGATTACCAGAACCCTTAACTTTCCTGTTTTAAAAATTTGAAGCTGTGTAATCAATTACAAGGCTCATGTAATCGACACAGACCCAAAGTAAGCAATAAAACATTTTCCTACTTGAATGATGTAACATCCTAATTTTTAACCCAATACTCTAGAACATAATTAGGTTAATCATTAGTCTGTTACGTCATAGCTTTCTTACTACTTTAAAATACTTAGCGGAAATAAAGGTAAATTTTTTTTTTTGAATTATAAAAGCAAAGTGAGAGCTGCGCGACACGTTAATTGGTAATGTACGAAAGGTAATAAAGCAAACATCGCATAGCAACATCGCATAAGCAAGTAAAAGCACATCATAATAACACTGAACTGCATATTTATATAATATATGATATGCCCACTTGTATAGAGTGGGGCTTAGTTTGATACAACATGAGCAATACAACTAAAAAGGAATTACAAGAGAAAGTGCAACGGAAACTATAAAAGCAACTCCCCTACCCAAGTGCAACTAATGAGATGACCTCTTAAAACAAAAGAAGGTTCATCCCCATCTAAGTGGTGTGTGCTCTACCCGGGTACTCTATTGGTCGTACGTCACCTCTTACTGACGTCCATCTCGCGAGTGAGGCACATATCTGGGAAACTGGGCGAGCTCCTCGGGCATCAAGAGGCGGAACGGGGATCGAGAGTAACCCCTGCAGTGTGGCCGCATCTCCGGTCGTCGTGCAAGTCGTGGCTGAGTCACAGTATCCTCACTGCCCTCCCTCATCGGTGGTGGAGAGGGGGCGGAGCTCTCGCTATACGGATGGGTAGGCGGGTCCTCGGATGGGTCGGTTTCTAAGAAGTAGGTCCGGGGCACATAATCGGGGTAGTCTCGCATGGCTGAGGCGGCGGTGTGCATGCAGAGCACTCTCTCGTTATGCGTACGCGGGCGCTTAAAAACCCGCTCGTCGTCACCATAGCGTGCAGTCGGGGAGAAGCGATAGGTGTGCACGGGATGAGCAAAGGGGCGTCCTACGAACATGAAAACCCGCACCGTGCACTGTCCCTCAAAATGGTATGACCCGTAAGCCGGGTCATAGTGCACCTCCCATGTCGGGGTGTCCACGAATACCACGAATGTCGCCATCTAAAGACGTGACGGAAAGAAAGAGATAGAGGGAGTGAGAATCTTGCTAAAGAATCTCAGTAGGGCCTCCTACTACCTAGGTGTCATCGTCTACGTCCTCAGGAACCTTGGGTTTAGTTATACAAAATAAGTGCGCATGCATTAAGTCCATTTTTAGGTTCTAAAACATAATTTAGCCAAGGTCTGTTCATTTTAGCATGATTCTTAATGTCATGGATGCAAGCATATTAAAGAATGTATGCATGGCTCTACTTAATGCAAGAATAATCATCATATACATAGAACATCATAATAGTAGTGGCATAAAGTGGCAAATAAATTCTCTTTGTGACATAATCATCATAACTTCCTCATAGCCCACCCTAAAAGACAAGCGCTCTGGGGGTGCTCGGCCAAACCGGTGTCACCCAGAACGTGTCACATCTCTAGGTTATGAGCTCATACCTCAGCTAGTCGTCACTAGTTCTTACTTATCAATCTCGATAAGCATAACATAATCATAAACATAATCCCGACTTATCCAATATGGGCTAGGGGGCATTTCTTGGGGGTGCTCGGCCGAACCGGTGTCACCCGAGAATAATTCTTGGTATCGATGTCACATGAGTTCTCTGGAGGTGCTCGGCCGAACCGGTGTCATCTGAGAACCCATCTTAGTACCTTATAAACATTTCATAGGTTTTCAAAAACTTCCCGAATTTGTCAGAAATTCGATGGCATAATTGTAGCTTGCCTAATTTCTTCCAAATTCTTCTTTATGCCACATAAGTCAATCAAACATGCATCCCTCATCATACTTTCATGCAATCACATAATCATCCTCATACTTTCACAAGCAACAATAACAGTTTGTTATGCACTTGATCCTATGGTATTTTATGCTCTGACACTTACGGGCCTTAAACTTGTGACTTAGTTAACCTATCATTTCCTATCGAACTTTTATGCACCTAAGGGTTCTCTCTCATCAAACCTTATCATTTATTTATGCTCTCAATTAAATTACCATTCCTTAGGGGCAGCAAGTATAACTTATGATTACTGGTTCTAAAACTTGTGTTTTAGACCCTTTCTTGGTTCTGTCTTCGCCTAAGGCGCTATAAGTTAATCCTAAACCAATTATGAGTCATTCCTACATCAAAGAACTAATTTTAAACCATGTTATCTACATTATAAGGTTGCTGGACAGATTCTAAAAATTGAATATTCTAAGAGTTCTAGATTTGCGGTTTTACGATTTTCTAGTTACTAGTTTCTCTATAGGTGCCAAAATTCATTCCTACTTCAAATGTAACCAAATTTTTCGTGATTAATCAATCCTAATCTGATTATATCCCATTTAAAACAGTTTGGGCAGTGTCCATAATTAAATGGGATAAAACTATGCTAAATCTTGACTTTACGGTTTTTCCTAGAAAGCTAGTTTCTTCCTTAACTTGCATAGAATCGTCCCTACTTCATCATACATAATTTTTCACTCATCCAAACACATCAAACATCATCACATGGCAGCAAACACATCATGGAAGGACCGAAACATTAAATCTCAGAAAGATACATAACTTGATGTTTTTAAAACACATAAGTTCTAGTTTCTCTTGGAATCATTCTCAAGACTTCTAAAACTCTTTTGCAAACCATTTTATCATGTCAAGAGACTAAACACATCCTTAGGTTAGTGACCACATGATTCCTCCTTAAAAGAGTGTTAAATTCATAGGACCTTGTTGGTCTTAAACTTAAACAATTTCATGAGCTTTAAAAAGATTTCTTAAAACTTGACTTCTTGGTCCTTGAAGCTAGATGAAACTCATTCCAAGTTCATCATCACTTCATGGCTGAAATCATGCATTCAAAGAATGCTCCCTCATTAAACTTTAACTTGAGATGAAATGGGCAAGTCTTTGAGCTCTAAGATCTTTTAAGTGATGACATAATTTAAACATGCTATGCACTTCATTTTTATTCTTCATTACAAAGTTAAAGTGAGAGCTTAAAGTAAACATGCTAGACTTGAATGTAAAAATGCAAGGCTTAAAATAAATATGCAAGACTTGGAATATAAATATGCAAGGCTTAAAATAAATATGCAAGACTTGGAATATAAACATGCAAGGCTTGAAATATAAATATGCAAAACTTGGAATATAAATATGCAAGACTTGGAATATAACTATGCAAGTTCAATTCTTTATTTTAGTGGTCTAGTCCCAGCAACAATCGACTTTAAGGCCGAAATAGAAAGGCTTTGAGATTTAGTTAGGTGATAGTGTAACCTCATTTTAAATCTTTATGTTCTTTAGTGACAACAGGTAAATATACTAGAGAAGAGTATAAATATGATATGCACTCCATTCTTTAGCCTTTAACTTTAGGTGATGGCTTGAAAATTAAATATGAATGCAAAGCTCAAAATAAATATGTAATGCATAAGCTCAAATTTAAATATGAATGCTAGTTCATTTTATTTCTTATTAGAGCTCATACAAGACTTTAAAGGAACTTAAACCTCAACCCAAACTTATCATGACAAGATAAAGAAAACAAGAGTGAACCTTAAGGGTTCTTTAAACACAAAGTTTCTTTTCTTGAAATGTAAACTTAAATAACATTTTTATTAAAACTCAAGCTCTAGAGGCCTCATTGTGATGAACACATAGTCATCATCTAGGAGCTCTCATCATCAAGCCATTGTGAGTTCCCTTGGCCAACATGGCCGAAAATCATAAAGAAAGAAAAGGAAGAAGAACCGAAATTGTTAGAGAAGAAAAGAAACATTTGGAACTCTAGAGACCATGATCTTGATGATGCATTAACACCAACATCATTAGTCCTCATCATTGAGTTCATGTGACCATTTTTAAATATCATCAAGGTGAGAGGTTTCAAAGTTCAAGAAGAAAGAACAAAGAAAACACCTTTAACTTAAGAACAAAGATCAAGCTTTAGAGATTATCCAAGTGATGAACCTCATCATCATGGAACCTCATCATCAAGCTCTCATTCCTTTGCTCTCAATGGGCTCATGGCCGAAACACAAGGAGGAGGAGAAGAACAAAAGAAGTTCTAAAAAGGATTCAAGAGAAACTAAGAACACATAAAGAAATTAAGAACTTTAGATGAAAGAACTCTTGAAAGAAAATCCCTACCTAGTGATTAGGAGGTTGGAATGAGAGAAGAGGATGAAGAACTTGAAGAACTTGAAGAACTTGAAGACTTGAACTTGAGAGAAAAAGGAAGCTTTGAAGTGTTTCTTTGAAACTTACTCTTTGCAAATGAACCCAAAATGATACAAGTTCACCCAAGCAAGCTATTTATAGAGAAATGAAGCAAATGAAAGGTACATGGAGGGAGAGGGAGTTCGGCCATCAGATTGGAGGGAACCCATGAGTTCTATGAGGTGAGATAATGTGGTCTTCAGGCATGGTGAGGTATGGTTCAAAGTATGGTGAGGTATGGTTCAAGGTATGGCCTCAAGCATGGTTCTTTGAGTGGGAAACAATTCAACATGTGTGGTAATTGAGAGAGAGAGGGCCGAAATGCATCAGCCATGGGATGAGGGTTTCTTGCATTTTAATTGTGGTTTAGAGTTGTGTTTAGGTGTATCTTTGATTAGGATTAAGATTAGGAATTTGTAAGAAAGTGTTTAGGTGAGAAAATGGGTCATTAAGGTTGTCAAGACATAATTAGAGAGTGTTCTTGCATCATTAGTGAGTTATAAATTCATTTTAGTGTATAAACAATTCTAGACACAATTCCTTGATTTAAGGAATTAGAGAGAGAAAACACTATTCAAGATTCCAAGAGTGAAATCTTGAGTTTTAGAAAAGAGATTTAAATCTAATCTAAGCAATCTTAGGTTCTAATTAATTTTAATAATTTATTTTGACTCTAGATTAATCATGGAAATTAATTAATCTTCGTTTAGAGCCTAATATTGCTTAGGTTCGCTTAATTACATCATTAAGCTCAAAAACACTATTCTAGGGGCAAAATCGTAATTTTGCACTAAAACTACCCGGGACCACCGGGACTCAAACAGATGTTTTGAAACTTGTAAAAACATGGTTTTAAACCTCTGGGGAAAGTTTTGGGTTTAAACGGCACCTTTACCTGCGTAAAACGCTATAGGGGTATTTTGGTCATTTTGACTCGAAACTGCAGAAAATGAGACTTTCGTCTCTGGAACCACTCAAGGGTCATTCAATCCCCTTCAAACATTGAGTTGGCCCTTCGAGAACTTCCGAGTCGGCCATCCTCGAATTCCGGGCCAAAAATGACCTCAGGGGCATTTTGGTCATTTTCTACTCAGACAGAAAATCGGGGCGTTACATTACTCCCCTCCTTAAAAAGAATTTCATCCTCAAAATTCGTACCTTAGAAGAGCTCGAGATACTTGGTCTTCATCTCTGATTCTAATTCCCACGTGAATTCTTCGGTCTTGTCCCGTCCCCATGCCACTTTCACCAAAGGAACAGACTTGTTCCTCAACTGCTTGACTCCGCGATCCACGATCCTCGTTGGTGGTAGATTGAAAGTTAGGTCCTCCCTTAACTGTACATGCGCTGTGTAACATCCCCTGCTGCTTTATGGATTGACGACTGTCCCCACAAACCAACATGGGTCTTTTCAGCATGCTTTGTCCTCACTCACACGCTTCCTAGGAAAACTTCCTAGGAGGTCACCCATCCCAAAATTGCTCCAAGTCAAGCACGCTTAACTGTGGAGTTCTTTCAGTTTGGGCTACCGAAAAGAAGATGCATCTTGTTGGTATAGGTAGTACAAATCAATTCATATAAGCCCTCCTTAGCTATATAGTCCCATACCTATACAGTCTCAGGATCCCTCTCATTCAGGTGTGTAATCTGTTCATTCATGTACCCCTCCGCTTTCGAAGTCTGCCAGAAGCCGCTCCTTGTCTGTGCCTCTTTGCACCGGCGATCACTCCCTGACTTCACAATCCCCGGGCGTTACACTCTGGCTCTAGGACATGGCTATGGTCGGACTCGTATTTTCTTAACTGGGAGAAGTGAAAGACATCATGGAGATTGGAAAGATTTGGGGGTAAGGCTATTCTGTAGACTACTGGCCCCACTTTTTGAAGGATCTCGAAAGGACTAAGGAATCGGGGGCTCAACTTTTTTACTCTCATGGCTCTTCCTATGCCTGTAGTGGGGGTGATCCTAAGGAACACATGTTCTCCCTTGTTAAAATCCAACAGCTTACGCCGCTTATCCGCGTAGCTTTTCTATCTACTTTGAGTGGTAAGCATCCTATCCCGGATTCTTTTGATTTGCTCCGTCGTTTCCCTCACTATATCGGGCCCTAACATGCTTTGTTCTCCAGGCTCATACCAGCATAGAGAGGACTGGCATTTTCGTCCATATAGGGCTTCGTAGGGTGCCATGCCGATGCTCACATGATAACTGTTGTTATATGCAAACTCGATCAGTGGTAGGTACTTGTCCCAACTTCCCTTTTGATCCAGAACACAGGCTCTCAACATGTCCTCCAAGGTTTGGATCGTTCTTTCTGATTGTCCATCTGTTTGTGGGTGGTAAGCTGTGCTCAAACACAACTTCGAACCAAACGTCTTTTGGAAGGCTTCCCAAAAACGTGACGTCAATCGCGGATCCTTATCCGAGATTATCGTCGACGGTACTCCATGTAATCTCACGATCTCTTGGATGTACAGCTGAGCCAATTTGTCCGAAGAGTACGTCACTCTAATAGGTAGAAAGTGAGCTGACTTGGTTAGTCGATCCATTATCACCCATATGGCATCATGGCCAGCTTGGGTCTTAGGCAATCCTGTCACAAAATCCATCGATATGCACTCCCATTTCCATTTGGGGATTGACAGAGGTTGCAACAAACCTGATGGCTTTTGGTGCTCGATCTTCACCTTTTGACACACCATGCACTTACTAACCTAGGCGACCACATCCTTTTTCAATCCGGGCCACTAGAACATCCTTTTCAAATCTTGGTACATCTTGGTAACACCAGGATGGATGGTGAAATGGCTTTTATGGGCCTCCTCCAAGATCTTCTCTCGAAGGTCACCATCTTGTGGCACACAGATCCTTCTTTCGAACCTCCATACCCAATCAGGACCTTGTTCGAATCCCTTGAGTTTTCCTACCTTAACCGCCTCTATGAGCTCCCTAAATTCCTCACTCTCCCTTTGTGTTAGCATGACTCTTTGCTTAAACCCACTTGTTACAGTAAGATAGCACATTTTCATATCCTCGTTGGTCACAGACATTCCCAAATTCATATCCCTAAACTTCTCTATTAGCTCAACTTCCTTGACCATCATGTGTGATAGGTGCAATGACTTTCGGCTCAAGGCGTCGGCGACTACATTAACTTTGCCGGGGTGATAACTTGAACCGAAGTCATAGTCTTTAAAGAACTCCATCCATCTCCTCTGCCTCATGTTTAGCTCCTTTTGATCAAAGAGGTACTTGAGACTCTTGTGATCGGAGAAAACTTCAAACCTTACACCATATAAATGGGGTCTCCACATCTTCAAGGCGAACACTACGGCTGCTAATTCTAGGTCATGGGTGGGGTAATTTGCTTCGTGCGGCTTGAGTTGTCTTGACACATAGGCTACCACTTGCCTATTTTGCATAAATACACAGCCTAAACCCTTACCCGAGGCATCGCAATATACCTTGAAGGGTACATCGGGGCTAGGTAAAACCAAAACTGGGGTTGTGGTTAGCTTCTCCTTAAGCTCTTGGAAACTCTTCTCACACTCGGGACTCCACTTGAAAGGTGCATTCTTCCTAGTTAGCTTGGTCAGGGGTAGGGCAATTTGGGAGAATCCTTTGATAAACCTACGGTAATAGCCCGCTAAACCCAAAAAGCTCTGTATTTCCGTTACGGTGGTTAGTCTATCCCAATTCATTACGGCTTTTACCTTACTAGGATCAATGGCTATACCTCCTTTTGACACAACGTGCCCTAAAAACTTAACCTCCTCCAACCAAAATTCACACTTAGAGAGTTTTGCATATAGCTTTTTCTCCTTCAAAATCTCCAAAACTATCCTCAAATGACGCACATGCTCCTCGTGGGTCTTCGAATAGATGAGTATATCATCTATGAAAATGACCACGAACTGATCTAAATAGGGTCTAAAGATCCTATTCATGTAATCCATAAACACTGCAGGAGCATTTGTCAACCCAAAAGACATCACCGTGAACTCAAAGTGTCCATACCGAGTTCTAAAGGCGGTCTTTGTTATATCTTGATCTCGTACCCTAATTTGGTGGTATCCTGACCTTAGATCGATCTTGGAAAATACTACCGCTCCTCTCAATTGGTCCATAAGATCATCAATCCTAGGAAAAGGGTACTTGTTTTTCACTGTCACATGATTCAATTGCCTATAATCTATGCACAACCTCATGCTTCCATCCTTTTTCTTGACAAATAGAACTGGGGCTCCCCAAGGTGAGGCACTAGGTCTAATGAAACTCTTTCCCAAAAGCTCCTCAAGTTGGGTTTTTAATTCGGCTAACTCCAAGGGTGACATCCTATAGGGGGCGGTAGAGATTGGTCCCGCTCCAGGAACTAACTCAATAGAGAACTCCACTTTTCTCTTGGGGGTAAACTCGGGTATTTCTTCCGGAAATACCTCAGGATAGTCTCTTACTACCGGTATATTCTCTAGGTTCTGCTCAAAGTCTACCTCGCTAGCGGCTAGGAGAACATATCCCTTAGTCTTTTGCCCACTACAATTGACTTCTACGGCATTAAGGTAGAGTTTCAAGGTTTGGCTAGTTTCACTAGGGGGAGAAGGAAAGACAACGGTTTTGGTGTTACAATCTAACATTACACGGTTGGCGTGAAGCCAATCCATACCAAGGACTACACCTATACCTTTCATGGGTAAGCAAATTAAATCTATGACAAAGGATCTATTTTCTACAGTAAGATGGCAATTTAAACAACAAAAACAAGTATTTGCAGGGTGATTTGTAGGGGTAGAAATAATAAGATCGAAAGGAAGTTTGGAAGTCTTTAAATTTAGAGTCTTGACACTAGCATAGGAAATAAAAGAATGTGTAGCGTCAAAGTCATAAAGTATAGTTAATGTTCTACCATTTATTTCGCACGTACCTTCGATGAGGTCGTTAGACCTTTTTGCTTTGTCCGCATTGAGGGTGAAGACCCTCCCTTGGTGTTGCAGCCTAGGGTTCTGATTCGCTGGCCCTCCGTTGTTGCATCTGTTGGCGTAGTGGTCGGACTTCACGTATTTGAAGCACACATTTTGTCCAGCTAAGCAGGGGCAGTTGCCATGATCCTACCCACACTGGGGACACACTATTTCCAGTGTGGGCCTAGCAAAGGTGGCAGGGGCTCCTTGGGGCGTCTTGTTCTTGGTCCTACTGGACCCTCCTTGCTGAGCATTGTTTCGGGGGCCTCCCGACACTCCTTGCCAGTTATTGTTGTCGTTGTTTCGGTGGTTGTTATTCTGGAACGGTGGTTTGTAGGGTTGCTTGGGTTGTTGATGGAAGGGGGTTCTTTGTTGTTGTTGATGTGGCTTGAATTGGTTGGTGTGGTAGGGGTTGTAATGGTTTCGTGGTTGGTTTTGGTGTTGAGGTTTGAACTTCGGGGCTTAAGGTCCTAGCCTTTTAGCTCGTTCCGCCCTTGCAACCTGGAGCTTACCTTGTCCTTCCTCCAGAATGCGGCACTTGTTGACCAGGGTAGGGAAGTCCCTAATCTCCATATGTGCTACGGCGTAGTTCAGCCCCGGCTTCAATCCGGCTTCGTACTTCACGCATTTCCATATCTCGTCGGGGTTCCCTTGGAACACCTGCGAGAACTTAATCAGTTCTTCGAATCTCACCGTGTACTGGGCGACAGTCCTTCCTCCTTGAGTTAACTGCATGAACCGATATCCTTAGCATTCCTTACTGACTCCGAAAAGTACTTCTCGTAGAAGTAAGTCTTGAACAGCTCCCTATTGACAGTAGTACCAGAAGCTTCTAGCAGTCTTCGGGTGCCAGTCCACTAGAATTCGGCATCCGATTCCATCATATAGGCCGCAAAGGTGACCTTTTGCTCCTCCGAGCAAGCGACCACGGAGTAGATCTTCTCCACATTCTTGATCCATTCATCAGCTTTGTCGGGATCCATGGCTCCTCTAAAAGCCGGTGAGTTCGCCTTGCGAAATTCACCAAACCTTGCTTGCTCAACCATTTCAGCAGTAGGGGGAGCACGTCCAGTGTCCCCTTGTTGGTTCATCCTTTCGAACATCCGCTCCATGGCTCTTTCCATGTCACGGACAGCAATGGCAGTTGCATCCTCTTGGTTACCCTCGGTCGTGGTCCTATTCTGTCGTCTGGGTGCCATTGGTTCCGAAACACATAAGACAATAACCACTGAGTTGATCAGGCTCAACGTTTCATGTGAAATGAGCTAGTTACCATGGCACTTGCAAACAAACAGGGGTCATGCATATCTAACCTATAACTTGTCTCTAGTAAGCTCTACACATGACATGTCTACCGAATTATGCTCTAAAAGCATAGTCAGTCCAATCCTCAGGCTCCATGAGAATCGAACTACTCTGATACCATAATGTAACATCCTAATTTTTAACCCAATACTCTAGAACATAATTAGGTTAATCATTAGTCTGTTACGTCATAGCTTTCTTACTACTTTAAAGTACTTAGCGGAAATACTGATAAATTTTTTTTTTTGAATTATAAAAGCAAAGTGAGAGCCGCGCGACACGTTAATTGGTAATGCACGAATGGTAATAAAGCAAACATCGCATAACAACATCGCATAAGCAAGTAAAAGCACATCATAATAACACTGAACTGCATATTTATATAATATATGATATGCCCACTTGTATAGAGTGGGGCTTAGTTTGATACAACATGAGCAATACAACTAAAAAGGAAATACAAGAGAAAGTGCAACGGAAACTATAAAAGCAATTCCCCTACCCAAGTGCAACTAATGGGATGACCTCTTAAAACAAAAGAAGGTTCATCCCCATCTAAGTGATGTGTGCTCTACCCGGGTACTCTATCGGTCATACGTCACCTCCTACTGACGTCCATCTCGCGAGCGAGGCACATATCTGGGAAACTGGGCGAGCTCCTCGGGCGTGAAAAGGCAGAACGGGGATCGAGAGTGACCCCCGCGGTGTGGCCACATCTCCGGTCGTCGTGCAAGTCGTGGCTGAGTCACGGTATCCTCACTACCCTCCCTCATCGGTGGTGGAGAGGGGGCGGAGCTCTCGCTATACGGATGGGTAGGCGGGTCCTCGGATGGGTCGGTCTCTGAGAAGTAGGTTCGGGGCACATAATCGGGGTAGTCTCGCATGGCTGAGGCGGCGGTGTGCATGCAGAGCACTCTCTCGTTATGCGTACGCGGGCGCTTAAAAACCCGCTCGTCGTCACCATAGCGTGCAGTCGGGGAGAAGCGATAGGTGTGCACGGGATGAGCAAAGGGGCGTCCTACGAACATGAAAACCCGCACCGTGCACTGTCCCTCAAAATGGTATGACCCGTAAGCCGGGTCATAGTGCACCTCCCATGTCGGGGTGTCCACGAATACCACGAATGTCGCCATCTAAAGACGTGACGGAAAGAAAGAGATAGAGGGAGTGAGAATCTTGCTAAAGAATCTCAGTAGGGCCTCCTACTACCTAGGTGTCATCGTCTACGTCCTCAGGAACCTTGGGTTTAGTTATACAAAATAAGTGCGCATGCATTAAGTCCATTTTTAGGTTCTAAAACATAATTTAGCCAAGGTCTGTTCATTTTAGCATGATTCTTAATGTCATGGATGCAAGCATATTAAAGAATGTATGCATGGCTCTACTTAATGCAAGAATAATCATCATATACATAGAACATCATAATAGTAGTGGCATAAAGTGGCAAATAAATTCTCTTTGTGACATAATCATCATAACTTCCTAATAGGCCACCCTAAAAAGACAAGTGCTCTGGGGGTGCTCGGCCGAACCGGTGTCACCCAGAACGTGTCACATCTTTTGGTTATGAGCTCATACCTCAACTAGTCGTCACTAGTTCTTACTTATCAATCTCGATAAGCGTAACATAATCATAAATATAATCCCGACTTATCCAGTACGGGCTATCCCGACTTATCCAGTACGAGCTAGGGGGCATTTCTTGGGGGTGCTCGGCCGAACCGGTGTCACCCAAGAATAATTCTTAGTACCGATATCACATGAGTTCTCTGGAGGTGCTCGGCCGAACCGGTGTCATCTGAGAACCCATATTAGTACCTCATAAAAATTTCATAGGTTTTCAAAAACTTCCCAAATTTGTCAGAAATTGACTAAGATAATCAGAGCTTGCCGAATTTCTTCCAAATTCTTCTTTATGCCACATAAGTCAATCAAACATGCATCCCTCATCATAGTTTCATGCAATCACATAATCATCCTCATACTTTCACAAGCAACAATAACAGTTCGTTATGCACTTGATCCTACGGTATTTTATGCTCTGACACTTACGGGCCTTAAACTTGTGATGTAGTTAACCTATCATTTCCTATCGAACTTTTATGCACCTAAGGGTTCTCTCTCATCAAACCTTATAGTTTATTTATGCTCTCAATTAAATTACCATTCCTTAGGGGCAGCGTTGTAACTTATGATTACGGGGTTCTAAAACTTGTGTTTTAGACCCTTTCTTGGTTCTGTCTTCGCCTAAGGCGCTATAAGTTAATCCTAAATCAATTATGAGTCATTCCTACATCAAAGAAATAATTTTAAACCATATTATCTACATTATAAGGTTTCTGGACAGATTCTAAAAATTGAATGTTCTAAGAGTTCTAGATTTGCGGTTTTACGGTTTTCTAGTTTCTAGTTTCTCTATAGGTGCCAAAATTCATTCCTACTTCAAATGTAACCAAATTTTTCATGATTAATCAATCCTAATCTGATTATATCCCCTTTAAAACAGTTTGGGCAGTGTCCATAATTAAATGGGATAAAACTATGCTAAATCTTGACTTTACGGTTTTTCCTAGAAAGCTAGTTTCTTCCTTAACTTGCATAGAATCGTCCCTACTTCATCATACATAATTTTTCACTCATCCAAACACATCAAACATCATCACATTGCAGCAAACACATCATGGAAGGACCGAAACATTAAAACTCAAAAAGATACATAACTTGATGTTTTTAAAACACATAAGTTCTAGTTTCTCTTGGAATCATTCTCAAGACTTCTAAAACTCTTTTGCAAACCATTTTATCATGTCAAGAGACTAAACACATCCTTAGGTTAGTGACCACATGATTCCTCCTTAAAAGAGTGTTAAATTCATAGGACCTTGTTGGTCTTAAACTTAAACAATTTCATGAGCTTTAAAAAGATTTCTTAAAACTTGACTTCTTGGTCCTTGAAGCTAGATGAAACTCATTCCAAGTTCATCATCACTTCATGGCTGAAATCATGCATTCAAAGAATGCTCCCTCATTAAACTTTAACTTGAGATGAAATGGGCAAGTCTTTGAGCTCTAAGATCTTTTAAGTGATGACATAATTTAAACATGCTATGCACTTCATTTTTATTCTTCATTACAAAGTTAAAGTGAGAGCTTAAAGTAAACATGCTAGACTTGAATGTAAAAATGCAAGGCTTAAAATAAATATGCAAGACTTGGAATATAAATATGCAAGGTTTAAAATAAATATGCAAGACTTGGAATATAAACATCCAAGGCTTGAAATATAAATATGAAAAACTTGGAATATAAATATGCAAGACTTGGAATGTAAACTTAAATAACATTTTTATTAAAACTCAAGCTCTAGAGGCCTCATTGTGATGAACACATAGTCATCATCTAGGAGCTCTCATCATCAAGCCATTGTGAGTTCCCTTGGCCAACATGGCCGAAAATCATAAAGAAAGAAAAGGAAGAAGAACTGAAATTGTTGGAGAAGAAAAGAAACATTTGGAACTCTAGAGACCATGATCTTGATGATGCATTAACACCAACATCATTAGTCCTCATCATTGAGTTCATGTGACCATTTTTAAATATCATCAAGGTGAGAGGTTTCAAAGTTCAAGAAGAAAGAACAAAGAAAACACCTTTAACTTAAGAACAAAGATCAAGCTTTAGAGATTATCCAAGTGATGAACCTCATCATCATGGAACCTCATCATCAAGCTCTCATTCCTTTGCTCTCAATGGGCTCATGGCCGAAACACAAGGAGGAGGAGAAGAACAAAAGAAGTTCTAAAAAGGATTCAAGAGAAACTAAGAACACATAAAGAAATTAAGAACTTTAGATAAAAGAACTCTTGAAAGAAAATCCCTACCTAGTGATTAGGAGGTTGGAATGAGAGAAGAGGATGAAGAACTTGAAGAACTTGAAGACTTGAACTTGAGAGAAAAAGGAAGCTTTGAAGTGTTTCTTTGAAACTTACTCTTTGCAAATGAACCCAAAATGATACAAGTTCACCCAAGCAAGCTATTTATAGAGAAATGAAGCAAATGAAAGGTGCATGGAGGGAGAGGGAGTTCGGCCATCAGATTGGAGGGAACCCATGAGTTCCATGAGGTGAGATAATGTGGTCTTCAGGCATGGTGAGGTATGGTTCAAAGTATGGTGAGGTATGGTTCAAGGTATGGCCTCAAGCATGGTTCTTTGAGTGAGAAACAATTCAACATGTGTGGTAATTGAGAGAGAGAGGGCCGAAATGCATCATCC
The DNA here is from genome assembly GCA_031216125.1 of Dalbergia cochinchinensis. NCBI lineage: Eukaryota > Viridiplantae > Streptophyta > Magnoliopsida > Fabales > Fabaceae > Dalbergia > Dalbergia cochinchinensis. The sequence goes on from CM062372.1 coordinate 44,957,072, forward strand.
ATGGGATGAGGGTTTCTTGCATTTTAATTGTGGTTTAGAGTTGTGTTTAGGTGTATCTTTGATTAGGATTAAGATTAGGAATTTGTAAGAAAGTGTTTAGGTGAGAAAATGGGTAATTAAGGTTGTCAAGACATAATTAGAGAGTGTTCTTGCATCATTAGTGAGTTATAAATTCATTTTAGTATATAAACAATTCTAGACACAATTTCTTGATTTAAGGAATTGGAGAGAGAAAACACTATTCAAGATTCCAAGAGTGAAATTTTGAGTTTTAGAAAAGAGATTTAAATCTAATCTAAGCAATCTTAGGTTCTAATTAATTTTAATAATTTATTTTGACTCTAGATTAATCATGGAAATTAATTAATCTTCGTTTAGAGCCTAATATTGCTTAGGTTCGCTTAATTACATCATTAAGCTCAAAAACACTATTCTAGGGGCAAAATCGTAATTTTGCACTAAAACTGCCCGGGACCACCGGGACTCAAACAGATGTTTTGAAACTTGTAAAAACATGGTTTTAAACCTCTGGGGAAAGTTTCGGGCTCAAACAGCACCTTTACCCGCGTAAAACGCTATAGAGGTATTTTGGTCATTTTGACTCGAAACTGCAGAAAATGAGACTTTCATCTCCGGAACCACTCAAGGGTCATTCAATCCCCTTCAAACATTGAGTTGGCCCTTCGAGAACTTTCGGGTCGGCCATCCTCGAATTCCGGGCCGAAAATGACCTCAGGGGCATTTTGGTCATTTTCTACTCAGACAGAAAATCGGAGCCTTACAAATGACATGAAACCATGGCCTTATATTACTAAAATCGATGATTTTGTATGGCATGAATGTATGATTTCGTATGATATGAATATATGATTCAGTATGACTTGAATCCATGATCTTGTTTAAACATGAATCTATGAGTTTGCTTGACATAAACTGATGAGATATGTCTAACTATTCATGAATCATAAGCATGTTTATTTTATGAGGCATTGATCTCTAGAGATAGAACTCATCATTTGCATGTTATAGTTTCATATAAAACATTAGAGATGCATATGCTAGAGATATATGAAGAGCTAAGTGTGATTATTCTTGAATCATGGCATGTTATGATGCGTTGATGCATGAACCATGAATGGATATATTGTATGACATTGATAATTTGTTTTGATTTTGAACTTTGAATGTGAAAGTACATGCACTATTAATTCTTGTGGCATAAAGCAAACTTTGAAGGAAATTTGGTGTATCGCCATTATGCTGCCGAATTTCCATCAAATTTAAAGACTTAAGAAAGTTTTGGAAAACTCCATGAGATTTTGAATGTGACATAATACTGAGATGCATTTTTCCTGTTCAGGTGGGGAGAATGCAAATCCGTGAGGGTATTGACATTGAGCTTGTCAAAGAGGACAATTCGCTGTGTATTAGAAACCGGTAGAGAATTTCAAAGAAAGAAATATTCTTATGGACTCCCCAAATTAAAGGTTATAATAGGTGATCCTTATGCCCCTTAGCCCGTACTCTAGAAGTCGGGATTATTATGTTACGCTTATCATAGGATAAATAAGAACTAGTGACAACTAGTTAGGTATGAGCTTATAACCTAGAGATATTTTTAGGGTGGCCTCTATGATACAAAGTGTAAGGTTTAATGTCACATAGTTAAGAAAAGAGAAAGTTCCATATGAAAAGTTACATGCCACTTTATGCCACCTATATGATGTTTCTTGATGTTGTGTTCTATTGCTTTCTTGCATAATGTATTATCATGCACTCATGCTTTGCTATGTTGCATACATGATATTAAGATTCATTCTAAAATGAATGGGCCTTGGATAATTATGATTAAAACCTAATAACAAAACTTTATGCATGCACACCTTTTTATAATAAACCTAAGGTTCCTAAGGACGTAGATGATGACATTAGGATATGAGGTTTTCCTTACTGAGATTCTTTAAAAAGTTTCTTACTTCATCTATCTTTTCTTTCTATCACTCATCATGTCTTCAGAGGACGATGGCATCTTTCATGATATATGTTGATGCACTGACATGGGAGCTATATTTTGACGCCATGCACCAGTCCTATCATTTTGTAGGCCATTGTTCTATCCGCATGTTTATATTTTTGGATCGCCCCTTTGTTCAACCAGTCATGACTTTCTGGTTCACACCGACCTCACCCTTTGCCGACGACCTACTGTTCGAGCGCACACGTCCGACCTTCTCATCGCTTGGCCAACCCGGCTGAGTTGGCCCAGTGGATTGGATATGTACCTCCCGTCGATGAGTAGGGGTAGGAGTTGGTAGTTGGCTCTAATGCGCACACACCTTCACGACTATGGTAGCCTTCTTTTGTTTTAAGAGGTTATCTATTTTAGATGCACAGTTGTAGATGGGAGATCCAAATGTACTTTCTTTATGCTTTCCTTATGATGCATAGATGACTATATTAACTTTACTATTATTGTTCTTGTGTATGGTATGACTATTTACGTATCTAATTACGATGTGGTTTCTTTTATGGTATTATGTTCCTTTTGATATGATGTGTTTTCCCTCTTGATTCCTTGTAAGACGACAATGTAGTTTACCTTACGTATGCATATGGCTCACATTTTTCTTTCCTTTCAAAAAGAAAAATTTTACCCATATTTTTCGCTAAGTATTTTAAACAAATGTTTTAAAGAATGTGACTAAAAGAGTAATAGACTAATGGTTAACTTAAATACGTTATAAGAGTATTGGGTTGAAAATTAAGATGTTACAGCAAGGCTTACTCAAATAAGAATATATTTCACTAAACATGTTTAAGCATGTTTATCTTATGTTATGAGACTTGGAATAAAACAGAAGTGAAATTACCAAGCAATTGTTAGCTAACGATGAGAAGAAATTTTCAATGGTATAAAGAACCAAGTTCAGAAACTTCAGAAAGTAGCACGGGACATCAGAAAGTACTTTCAAGATAAAGATATCAACCCTGTCCAAGAGCAACGTGTTACTTAATCTTCAATCATCACAATCGCAAAGATATAATCAATAAAAAGATTTGATTGAATATCAGAAAGTAAAAAACTCTTCAAGGGACTGATTGCGTATATCAGAAAGCTCACCTGTGAGTAGAGCAAAGAATGCTATAGGAAAGGAAGGGAAATTTGAAATTTGAATTTCAAATAATCAAGTCAAACCAGTTTTAAACTAGTACGTCATCTCGTTTGCCTATTTGATCAATCACCTTAGCTTCATGAAGGAAGAGTTTAGAAAGCAAGCTCAGAAATAAAAAAGTAGATTCTGAAGGAAAATCAGAAAACTCACATTTACAACGGCTTCTGGAATCGATGTGACATTCTGTCAACCTCTTTTCTAGCTGTTCTTTTCAAGACATAACTGATGTTTAACACGTGTCACTTAAGGAACTGATCTATGGCAATGGTCACAAAGAAAGACCATTATATAAGGAGTTACTAAGCCTGAAGACTGATGAGATATTTGAAGATTCAAGAGAGGAAACTCTGCAAAAATCTCTTCCCACTTCTTGAAGTATTCAATCTTTATCATGTAATCAATTTTTACCCTTGGAGTGTAAGCAAATTTTCCTTCTATGTTCTCAATTAGATTTATGCTCTTCCTATGAAAGAAATAGAAGAAGGAAGTCATTCAAGTTTTTCCCAGGAACTTCTATGTATTTGTTAAGGAAACTTGAGTATAGGTTAGTTTGAGTGGCAGCCCAAACAATTAACCTTTGCATCCTCGATCTGGAAGTGATCACTGTGGTTTTTCTTGGAAAGGCTATTATAAAACTACTTGCAACGAGACAATAGTGGTTGCTACTAGTCATAGTTTGGCTTAGAGAGGCCAGTGTCAGGACTACTTTTAAAGTGACAGTAGAGTTTATTACTACTCACAGTTTGGCTTGGAGAGGCCAATATCAAGACTACTTTCAACATGACTGTAGGGGTGGCTATTGATCACGGGTTAGCTTGGAGAGGCTAATACAATACTACCCATGTTAGCTTGGAGAGAATAGTATAATACTACTCGGTTTAGCCTGGAGAGGCTTGTGGAAAGAATACTCAACTTATATTAGTCTCTGAGTTGATCTATTGGTATAAGTGAGAGCTTGGGAAGGCTAATATAAAGAGCATCCAACTTTACTTTTCTCAAAACCTCAACGGTTATTGAGTATTGGATGTAGGTAGGTTGGTCGAACCAGTATAAAATCCTTTGTATCTTCTCTCTCTTTCTCTCTCTTTCTCTCTTTTGATCTCATTTATTTATCCTTGTTGCATCATTCTCTTACTTTTGATCTTATATATCTTTCCTATTCTCTCTTATGTCTTTTTATAATGAGCATTTTATCTAATAAGGTTCAGAAATCTACTTTCTGAAGCTACTAATGAAATTTTTGCTGCACTTTAAATTTTACACTTGATACTTATTATTTTCAAAAGCTTCAGAAAACATGAAAAAGGATCAATGCATGATTCAACCCCCTTCTCGTGCACATCTTTACCTACAAGTAGAATCAGAGCCAAGCCTCAAAGGGGTTGAGCAATCCAATGATTGTAGAGGATAAAGATCCAAAGGATAGAATGGCCTACATGATCTTTCCAAGATCAATCTTTTATCTGATCATCCATTGCTGGCAAGTCTCTAGGTTATGGCACAGTTCATTAAAATGATGAAATGGATTCAAAAGAGACCTGTTGACATGAACTTTAAAAAGGCGAAAGTTCAGCTATTCCATCAAGCCAAGTCTCTATTCATATTAGCCCTAAGCTATAGCTGTATATGCTACCTATGTACTGTGTGTTACATATGAGAGGCTATATGAATCAATCTATGCATGATATTGAAGGTTTTCACTGTGTATCAAGATGTCTTTGATCAAAATTGTAACGTATTAAATGTTTTACACCGATGAAACAATGAAAATTACTAAAACTTCTCTGTAAAGTAGAAAGATCTGATATTATTATCTGAGATTAGTTTAAGAGATGAATTCTCTATCTATGAATATTGTTTGAAGCCTGTAACAATTATATCAAGAAGATATCAATCTCAGGAATTACTTATCTGACAAAGATCATATTGAGAAAGAACATCTGCCTATTACAGTAATGACACATATCATGTATTTGATCTGTACTTATTTGTCATATCCTTGTGCAAAAAGGAAGAATCTGCCAATCATCCAGAAAGTCTTTATCAGAAAGCCTTATTGTGTTAAAACTTGTTACCATTCTGTGCTTCATGGCTAAAGAACATCATCAGAGACTCGTGAGCTAAAAGTTTCAACATCTTATCTTTGTTATAATTTTCTTTTTACTTCATCGGATGAGTTGCTAGAAAGATATCAAGCCCATTCATCTATATATCTCAACCTATCAAAAAACTCATAGAGTTGCCATGAACACTTTGAGAAGGTCCAGTCTAAAGCTAGAAAGCTAAAAGAGAGAAATATTCCAAAAGACTTTACTCTTCTCAAGTTATATAAGCCTCCAAGAAGCTATATGATCATGTCAGAAATTTCTTCTGAATTCTTGAGAGCATTTCATGGCATTCTAAGATCTAACCCATCTTTATCAGACAAACACAAAAACCATGTTTTTGTAACAAATGGTCAGCATCTTTTGTTTCAGAAAAAACTGGATTAAGATATACAGGTGAAACAGAAGAAGAAAATTCTATGCAACTTCATCCATATACATATAAATAGATATCTTTTGGTTCTGATCTTCAAATATGTTTAAAGAGGTACCTTTACAACAAATGAATCATGAAAAGGAATTTCCCTAAAAAGGTTAGAAAAATCTCTTTATCTTAAACTAACTGAAAGGACCCATGAAAGTCTAGGTACGAAAGATCATACTCTTTCTTGTAAGTATGTCTGAAAATATTTTTCTGACTGAAAAGCTAAAAAAGCACTCTGATGATGATATTTCCATATATCAGGTTTGATTCTAAATGTTGTCATAGTTCTTGAGAGATAATCCTCTCAAGGATCTCTCATGTATGATGATGATGAAAAGCCTAAGGAAGACTTTGCTGATAATCTTGATTATATTGAAGAATGTTCTAAGAATTTGTATCTCAAAGTAACTATATAAAGCTAGCAAATGAAAGCAAATGTTTCAGAAAGTGAGCTCTAGAACCTCAGTCTTTCAGAAAATATTCTCGGACCATTCAAGATGATCAAAAAGTCATCTTTTTGAAGTACAACACGAGCACCTTGAAGACGACTTTGAAGTTGGAAGATCTAAATATACTATAACTTCATGAGAGTTTAGTTTTAAAAGATAATCTTCTATGGTCAAAGTTCTTGAAGTATCCAAAGGGTATGAGAACCAAGTCATTCCTTGGATATCTATCAACCATGCTTTCATCACCATCATGATATCTATACATGTTGAGAAAGCTTTGAGTTGTCAAAGTTGGGTGGAAGCTATGTTGAATATGCTAACCAAGCTTAAGAGAAAGGCAAAGTCTACTTATCATGATCAAGACATCATCATCCATACTGAGAAGGAGCTCTAAGATCATCTGGATGTATCTGATATCATTAGGACAAGCATACCCATTCAAGAGAAAATGTCTAAAAAGAAAAAGCACATTTACACAAAGATCTTTGAACCCAGATACTACGGATAAGGAATCAGTCACAAGATCATCACTTAAGGTAAATTGTCTTCCTATCATCTGAAACAATGTTGTGCTATTTATCCTTACAAGAATCTATTCAGCACTCCTTATCCTAAGTCTATCTTTGTAAAAAAAAATTTATTTAAAAAAACGGGAGGGGGATGCTTAGTAAATAGATGTGTCTACTGACGATCTTGTATCAAGATGTATTCACAATATTTATGACTAAAGATCTCTTGGTTGTTTTCTAGCTTTGAAAAGTTTTTAAGCTTTCACATATACATAAGCATCTCTACATAAAACTCTTTGGATGGTCTCTCTTCACTACTCCCTTCTGAAGATCAAGCAAAATAATCAGAATTCATCAAAATACGTATCCTCCTAACGACTTTGGTTATCATTTTACAAGATTTTCATAAGTCAGTTTGCAAGACCATAGATATTTTTGAGCAATGGTGTATCGATTTGCAAGATCAGAAAGGAATCATGTTACTTAGTTTGAAGACGGATCGATTAAAAAGAAGACTATGTGTTCAAAAGATGGTTGTTAGGTCAGAAAGAAGCTTTTGAGGATTGGTGAATGATGGTTATATAGGAGCATTGACCTCAAAGCAAGAAAAAGAATTTGGGATAAGACACGAAGGATCCTCAGTAGGTTAGAAACCATATCTTGAAGCTTTAGAAAGTAATTTCTTCAGAAAGTGAGATCAAGAGTCAAAAGACTTTCTTTCTAAAAGAAGGATAAAAAGGTGGGATTTTTACTCACTATGCCAGAGTATTTCTTTCCCTCATCACTTCACTTTCAGTCACGTCACATCTCTTTAAGCCCCTAAGTTTTGCCTTTCAGCTTTTCCTTCATCTTCTGGAACTAGTTTCTTTTAATATCTTCCTAACCTCAAATACTAAACCATCCCTCTTACTATCTCTTTCCTGAAACCCTTTCTGCATCTTCATAAACCTTAGTATCTACAACTCGTTTCTCAGCCTTGCTTCATCTTTTCTATTCTTGTTTTCTCTCCCACTTCACCAAACCCTAACTCACTTTTATTTTCTTTCAAGGTCCTTTTTCATAGTTGGAGGTTGAGAGATGGAAAAAGACACATCTACATGAGGAGTTTTTCTCATGTACAATGAGCCACATATGCAGGAGACATATAAAGAAGATTTTTCTCAGAGGACCATTGCCCCTGGAAAAAGGCTAAGCAATGCCTTATTGAATCAAGTTCAGATACTCAGGGAAGTATTTACCTTCCAAGGATGGGAATGCTTTTTGGACATCTCAGACAGAATCTTTCCAGGAATGGTCACTGCCTTCTATTACTTTCGGGAAGCAAAGGGCTGGACCACTCTCTCCACAATAATCAAGGATGTCTTCATAGAGATAGAGCTATCAGACATGGCAACTGTGGTTAGGGCACCTGATACTAGAGTCACCTGTCTTGCTTATGAAGATTGGGTGAATTCCCTTGGGGTGAGTGCTGAAGAAGTGTCAAAATGCCTCACCGATTCCATGAAATATCACTACTCCCCTACTTAATTCTAGGGTAAGAAAAGTATTTTTGGTGGTACAATTTATTGTTCTTCCTAAGAGAGGAAGCACAGATGTTCTAATGGGAATGGATTGTATGTTACTTTTCTGTCTGATGATTAAACAAAAAGTGAATTTGCCAAAGCTGATAATGGACTACATGCTTAGTGCCATTACCAAAGACAAGAGAAGAATCACAGCTATACCTTATGGAATGCTGTTGACAAAAGTCTTCTAGTACTTCTGATACCCTCTTACTGAAGAATGGTTTGAGTATATTCTAAGAACTAACTACACCATTAATTCCTTCAAGTCAAAGAAGAAAACTCAGTTATATCTTGTGAAAACAAGCTCACGAAAGACAAGCCATCTATAACACCTAGTATTTAACCCAAAACGCCTAGGATGCATTTAAGTTAATTATTAGTCATTACTCTTTTATTCCAGTATTTAACTTAAACTCTTGAAAATACTTTAGTAAAACTACTGGTAAATATTTTTTGAAACTTAAAAAAAAACCAAAACGTGAGCCGTGCATGCTAAGTAACTAACGTCATTCGCCTTGCCTATAAATAAGAAAGGATAAAAACAAGTCACAGATACACACAACATCACAAAATATTTATAAACCATGGCATAACATGACACAAATAATATTAACATATCAGAACTATATCATAATAGTGACGTCCTCTACACATAAAGGACATTAATACATATTCATTAAAAGACTAGAATACAAGTATATAGAAGGGGTATGATCACTCTAAAACCAATGTCCGAAAGAAAAATATTTCCATACTGCCACTGCGACCCTCTTGATTCCTTGCGTAGCACAATTCCTTCATCCATGACTAAGAGAAGATCACGAGCTACCCCATCATCATTGTTTGGAGACGACATAAAAGAAAGAAGCTGGATGATAAACTTATTTAAGATTCTTAGTAGGGTTTCCCGGCTCTAATGCATGTGTCATCGTAATCGTCCCTAGGAATCTCGGGTTACATTATGAAAATGTAAGTATATATAATGTTCATTTATTAAGTTCTAAATACCATTGGCCAAGGCCCGTATCTTTTAGCATGAATCTTAATGTTATGGATGCAACATACTATATCATGAATGCATGTCAATGCCATATGCAAAAATATCATAGGAATCACAATCAATGCACATGACAAAAAGAACATAAATCCTTTTAACATGATCATTCCTTATTATTCTTTTAGGTGACTTAAATTTCTCAATTTCTTTCCTTAGGAGCTGCCCTATGCATTCTCTCTTCTTGAGAATTCTAGGTTATGAGCCCATACTTAACTAGTCATCACTAGTTTATCCTTATCCTCTCAATAAGCTGAATTCCTGACTCTCAAAGTGCGGGATAGGGGGCATAGGATCACCTTTCATAACCTTTAATTCGGGGAGTCTAAAGGATCACCTTATTGGATCTCCTCTCTTAACTTTTAATTTGGGGAGTCTAGAGGGTTATCTCCATATGTTTTATGTCACCTTTACATGAAACATATAATTGCAACTTATCACTTAACATTTTATGCTCTCAACATAGGATCACCTTTCATAACCTTTAATTCGGGGAGTCTAAAGGATTACTTTACTGGATCACCTCTCTTAACCTTTAATTAAGGGAGTCTAGAGGGTCACCTTATTGGATCACTTCTTATAACCTTTAATTCGGGGAGTCTAGAGGATCCCTTCCATGTATTTTATGTCACCTTAACCTTGGCATGTTATCTAGAGATGCAAACATAACACATATGCTCATAAGTTATCACTTAACATTTCATACTCATAAGCTTCATGAATCATGCATCTCAATTAATCAATCATAACTATAACATGCTACAATTCATCATATAATTTGATCACATAAGCATGCAAGACATTCTTTGCATATAAATATACATAAGCATATTATCATCAATATCTCATGAAACTAAACATGCTCCTATGCAGTATGCCAAAATCAAGGACCAGACTCAGCTAATGTATATGTCATTCTCAATAGGATAGTGCAACATACTAATGATCATCACAAGTCATATAAATTTCAACTAAAACACATGTATATAGCTTTCATAAGATATCATTCACACTAATATCATCAAATTATCAATATTTATGCTTAGGCCCAAAAGAAGATCAAAATTGCAATTTCTCAAAGATTACGGGTCAAAATGTAATTTTTCCTTTTCACCTCATATTCTCAAACTAATGATTCTTGAAACTAATCTATACATTTCAAAGACCCATAACACTTAGAATTCATTTAAATTATCATAAAAATCATTTCGGACTAGAGGTCAAATTACGCTATACTTTAGTGGTCAAAGTGCAAAAATCGCTCGTTTTTAATACTTAACAACAACTGAAACTTCTAAAACTTTTTCTAAACATCATAAATGGAATTTTGAACTCATGGATACATTCAACATCATTATTAACTCTAATTAAAATCATTTGGCTGAAATCGCATAGTTGATAGTTCAAAACATAACTTTCTGCATTTTGCAAACGTTTAAACAAACCCTTGTAATTGCTCTTTTATACATCTATCATACCAAAAAAAATTTTTACAACCCACATTAGTAATCCTCAGGTGTGTGAATAGCATGAACAGTGATGAACAGGGCCAAAAACAGTAAGCATAAGTTCCAAAAAGTTAATCTCTCTAAAGCATCATAAAATCACAATTTTGACAATTTCTAGTTGCTAGTTTTTCCCAAAATGCTAAAAAATAATTTTTATAACAATTATTAGTGACTTATAATCATCTAAATATCATAAAATAGTAACCATTACAATTCTAATAGATCAGGCTAGAAACCAAAATTTTAGCTTCTAAAATCATAAGACCCTTTTTAATTTCTAAGTTTTTCAAAAATTCTTTGTGCATCTTAAAGATAAGGTACAAGCCTCAAAATAAAATAAAACTAAATTCAAGCCAAGATCATCATGAAGGTCAAAAATCATGTTTGAGGTGTGCCCATGATCAAAATTTCCATTTAAGATAAAAGGAGCAAGTCTTGAGCTTTAGAGATTTAGGTGATGACTAAAATCATAAACATGCCATGCAATCGTCATTTTAATCTTTGTTCTTATAAGGTGATAACTTGGAAATATAAATATGATGTGCAAGGCTTGAAATATAAATATGAAAAATATGAAGATGCAAGTTCATTTTATATCTTATTAAGCTTAAAACTCAAGACTTTTAGAGAATGAAACTCTTTAACTCCAAATAATCTTAAAAAAAGGAAGTGAACTTTAGAGTTCTTTGTTACCATGGTTCCAAGAACTTTATTTCATTGAACTCATCATCAAGCTCAAAAAGAACCAAATCAAAGAAAAACAACAATTATTTCATTGATCTTTTTACAACAACAATTAAACCTTGAGCTTTAGAGGTTAACTAAATGATGAATTTACAACCACCACCATAATTTCTCATTATCAAGCCATGGTCAACATCAAGCCATGAAAATCGAAAATATAAGGAAAAAGCACAAGAAAGAACATGAAATAAAATCTCTATCAAGTTGTTTCTTGTTTATTGAAGAGAAAGCTTGATCTTCTATGAAGTTACAAGAACAAAAATCTGATCTTAGTGATGATGTAGTTTTAGCCAAGTGAGGTTGGAATGGAGGAAGGATTTTTCTTGTGTTCTTGTGTTTGGAAATGGAAAGTTTAGATGTTTTGGAGTTGATCTATGATGGATATGTGTTTGTTTGAGCTTAAGAACTCGGATGAATGTTAAGAGTGAGATCTCTAAGAGGTGGAGGAGAAAGAAGATGAAAGCTTAGTGTTCTTTGAGAGAATATAGAATTTTTGACCTATCTTTAGCAAGACAACTCCAACCAAGCATAAGGTAAGGCAATGATGTGTTCTTGTGTATTATTGTTGAAAACAATAATAAAATATGAGGTAATGGGGAGCATAGAGGCCGCGGCACTTGCAAGGAATAATGGGAGACATGTATTCCTTTAACAAGTATGGTAGGACATGTATTTGAGGTATATTAACTAGATGGTGCCCGTGCCTTGCACGAAAAAATAATTTTTAGAATAATTAAGTTAAAATTAATTAAATTTATTAAGCACTTTGTCTAATAAGATATTAAAATAATTTTTATAATGTATAAATTAATTAAAAGATGAAGGTAATATATTGTAATTTTTTTAATATATAAGTTATTAATATCATTTTAGAGTTGTTGATATTTGATTACTCAATAGATGAAGGTGATTTATTAACAACTTGACCTTTTATCAATTAATGAGAAAAAAACTATTACATGTCATTTAAAGCTAATTGAAAATGCAACATATATAACCTTTTCATATTTTGCAATAGTTAAGAAAGAAACAAATTGATATACACGTACTCGATGTTCAGATAAATATCTTTCCAGCTCTGCATTATAAGAACGAGTATGCTTCAACCTGAAATATGTGAATCAAAGATATGTGAATAAGGGATATTTTTGAACATACAATATGAAGAATAAAATATATTAATAATTAAATACATAAGTCTATTTACGTTATGGCCTTGAACAACATATTCTTTTTCGACGCCTTGATAGAAAATTAAAAAGCATGACACCTCATAAATCATAATGGAGCCCAAATGTTTTTGTTTTTTATTTCCACAGCTAAATAAGGATCCACACATATCATAAGTAATTTAAGAAAACAAAAGCGCAGAAGAGTAGGTACATATCAGTAACAGCTCCTTTATTCTTGCTTCTTTATTCATTGACACAAGTGTGTGTGTATGTTTTCCATAATTTTGAATTTTAAGTCAAAATTTTGAAGCTAGAACTACAAAAGGATTGATATGGAATAGGAAAATAGCATTACATATAAAAAGAGCTCAGAACTGTGATTCAAAAATGAGCTCAATATTACATACTACTTTAAGTTGCTAAAACTGTGGTCACATACCAAAAAAGATGGAAGAATGAAAACATAGAAGCCCAATAACAACTTAACGTGAATAATATCATAAGTTCCAAATGAAGTTAGCATCTAAACATCAATGCTATCATTAATCCAACGCATTACATTACTCTTTTTCAACTTTAATTTGCTTTTGAAGCTTGGTGGTGGACATCTTGGTTTCAACATGTAGGCTATCAAATGAGCATCCCTCGTATTCAGATATTACATCCCCAATGTTTCGCTTGGCAGGTGCTAAGCCTTCATTAGAATGCAAGTTATCTCCAAGAGCAGAAATTGAATCCTATTTCAAATGAAAAAACATAGTTAGAATATGAAATGCCAAAACATATGGTTATCATATTAAAATTTATCAATACCTTATCAGAATTATCAGATAACTTAATGGATTGCGACACCCCAGGAAACCTAAATGTCTCAGAGTTATCCTATATTAAGATATATAGAATCAACATTATGTAGACTGACAAAAAATTTTACATAGTGAGCTTTGAATAAGAAATAGTGTTTGACACAACCGTCCCAGAAAAGGAAGACAACAAACGCTCATCACATGACATCTTCATGACTGTAAATGAGGATCCAGTCCTTTTAAACTCATTCTTCTTGATTTGCAGTTTGAAAAGATACTTCTTGCCAATAAACATTTTCAGATCATCAGGAATTTTCTACTTATCACAAGACTGTGAAAACAAATGCAAAATATCCAAATTATTGACAAAATAACGCTTGACATGACCATGAATCCTTACACCCTTTGAAAAAATTATCAAACAATTAAAAGATATAATGTAAGGCAATAACCCAAACGTGGAACCACTAAAAAAAATGAAATTTGAAAATGAAATCATCCATTTCAAATAAGAGAACTTAGTAAGTTATATAAGGTGAATAAAAAATTGATTTTACGTCTTTGTCTTCTAACACCATTTCGATGCTATTAATTTCACCATGGTAATTGTATCCTGGAGTAGTCCATAGTCTAATGGCATGCACGACAATTTTCCATTTTTTTTTTGGAGGAGAAATATTAAGAACAGAATCAAATGAAGTGGTAGCCAATATTGTAGACATTATGCCAAAATTTTTAGAATGATTTATTGTGGCAATGATGCACCGAATTAATAGATGCATTGGGAAGGATGAATTAATAGATGATTGCAAAGAATGGAATTAGGAAGATTTACGGAGAAGTAGAGATGGGAGATAGTCTTGGAAGTAGAGATGGTCCATGTGACAGTTTTTTAGTAATAAAAAACTAACCTTTCAAATTCTATTGCTATTATTGACTTTTCAAATTCTGTTATAGTATTACTTTTAGTTATAGATATATGATTATATAGTGCATTATTCCTTTTAAAAAAACAATATGAGCATCATGATGGAAGTATAGAGGCCACGGCTGTCTTAATAGTAGGAGACAATTCATTTGATTTCTAAGTGGTAGGACACAAAGGATAGTATAACTAATTAGGTGGTAGGTTAGGTATCGGTAATTTTGTGTAAATGGTAAAATCAAATATGTAAGACTTGCCAAGACAAGGTAAAGGAGTAATCTTACATTCATAATAGAGTTAATCTCAATAGAGTTGAAAATCAATTAGTAACATTAGCTCTAATATTAAGACAAAGAAACAAAATGCATTAGATTTACCTTAACCTTAACATTATTGATTTTATGAGTTCTTGTGATTAAGAATGGAAATCAAATTTTCCTAAACAATTCTTAGCCTCTAATTACCTCAGGTAATTATTTTTAACCCAAGATTAATGAATGAAAACAATTTGAATTGAAATAGAGCCTAATATTGCCTTAATTACTCAAGTAAACTCATTAAGCACTAACTAAGGGTAAAATGGTAATTTCACATAAAAACTCCCCGAAATTACCTGAACATGAAAATATACTTGTAACAAACATTTTAAATTTTCTGAGTGATAACTAGGTTCAAAGGTTACTCAATCTTATGTTAAATCACCACAGGGGTAATTTGGTAATTTTACGTACGGTAAAAACTAAGAGTTGAGACTTTTACCTCAACATTAACATAATACAAATAATCCCCTTCAAATATAAATCTAACCCCTTGAGGATAGCCGGGATTAGCTATCTTCGATTTTCGGGCAAAAAAATGACCTTAGGGGCACTTTAGTCATTTTTGCACTTGGAAAAATCGGGATTTACAATTTTCGCACAAATTGTTATCCAAGTCTCATATAATATTGTCCAAATGTTAAAATTCCCTATTAAGGATTGCTCGGCCTTAACTCTCATGCAAAATTTACTTAAGGCATTTTGGTAATTTTGCACAGTAGGAAAAATTGGGGCGTTATATTTCTCCCTTCCTTAAAAAGAATTTCGTCCTTGAAATTCATTACCTGTGAATAGCTCGGGGTACTAAGTCTTCATTTTGGATTCCAATTCCCATGTAAAATCTTCTGCTATGCCTCGACCCCATGCCACCTTGACCAAAGGTACGGCTTAGTTTCTCAATTGCTTGACTCTTCTGTCCATGATCCTTGTAGGCGGTAGGTTGAAGGTCAGGTCCTCCCTTAATTGTACTTGTTCTGTCTCTAACACATGACTAGGGCCGGACTGATATTTTCTTAATTAAGAGAAATGGAAAATGTCATGAAGTTTAGACAGATTTGGTAGCAAGGCTATTTGATATGCCACCAACCTGACTCTATCAAGAATTTGGAAGGGACCAAGGAATTTAGGGCTCAACTTTTTGACTCTCAGGGCTTGTCCTATGCCTGTCGTGGGAGTGATCCTAAGGAATACATGTTCTCCCTCTTGGAATTCCAATGGCTTTTGTCGCTTATTTGCATAGCTTTTCTGTTAATTTTGAGCAGTAAGAATTTTATCCCTAATCCTCTTGATTTGTTCAGTTGTCTCTCTTACATCCTTGGGTCCTAACATTTTTTGCTCTCCGAGTTCATACCAACACAGAGGGGATTGACACTTTCTCCCATATAGGGCCTCATACGGTGCCATACCGATACTTGCATGATAACTATTATTATATGCAAACTCGATCAACTGCAGGAACTTATCCCAACCCCCCCTTTGGTCCAACACACACGCCCTTAACATATCTTCTAAGGTCTGTGTAGTTCTCTCTGACTGACCATCTATTTGAGGGTGATGATCCATGCTTAGATACAGCTTCAAACCAAATTCCTTTTGAAAAGCTCCCAAAAAGCGCCACATGAATCGTGGGTCTTGGTCCAAGATTATCATCGACGGCACACTATGCAACTTCATGATCTCTTGGATGTACAACTAGGCTAGCCTATCCAAGGAATAAGTTACCTTGATAGCTAAGAAGTAGGCCAACTTAGTCAGTCAATCCAGATCACCCATATAGCATCATGGCCAGCTTGGATCCTAGGTAGTCCTATCACGAAATCCATAGAGATACCATCCTATTTCCACTCGGGAACTAACAAAGGTTACAGCATTCCAAAGGGTTTTTGGTGCTCAATCTTTACCTTCTCACAAACCAAGCACTTGCCTACTCATGTCCCCATATTTCTCTTTAGTCCGGGCCACCAAAACAGCTTCTTCAAGTCCTGGCGTATCTTGGTAGTACCAGGGTGAATGGTTAAATGGCTCTTATGGGCCTTTTCCAAAATCTCTTTTCAAAGGTCACCACTCGCCAACACATAAATTTGACCTTCAAACCTCCACAACCTATCAGCTGCTTGGGTAAAACCCTTCAATTTTCTTAACTTCACTGCCTCTAATGTCTCCTTGACCTACTCATCATCCTGTTCAGGTCGAGTAATTCTTTTTTTGAAGTCACTCATTACACTGAGGTGGCACATCTTCATGCTCTCAGTGGTCAACGTTATCCCTAAAATCATATCTCTAAACCTCTCAATCAGTTCTGTCTCCTTTAACATGGTATGTGACAAGTGTAACGACTTCTGACTCAAGGCGTCAGCTACTACGTTGGCCTTGCCGGGATGATAGTCAACCCAAAGTCATAGTCCTTCAAGAATTCTATCCATGTCCTCAGCCTCATATTTAACTCTTTCTGATCAAAATGGTACTTAAGACTCTTATGGTCAAAGAACACTTCAAACTTCACTCCATACAAATGGTATCTCCACACCTTCAAAGAAAACACCACAGCTACTAACTCAAGGTTATGGGTGGAATAGTTTGCTTCATGAGGCTTGAGATGTCTGGATGCATAGGCTACCACTTGCTTATTTTGCATTAGCACACAGTCCAAACCTTTCCTTGAAGCGCCACAATATACTTCAAAAGGCACATAGGGTCAGGCAACACTAGTACTGGGGTCATGGTTAACTTCACTTTCAGCTCTTGGAAATTCTTTTCACACTCGGGAGTCCAAACAAAAAGGGCATTCTTCCTAGTAAATTTGGTCAAGGGTAGGGAAATCTGAGAAAATCCTTTGATGAACCTACGGTAATAGCCAGCAAGTCCTAAAAATCTTTGTATCTTTGTTACCATGGTAGGTCTCTCCCAGTGACACAATGTGTCCTAAGAACTTTACTTCCTCTAACCAAAATTCATACTTAGATAACTTTGCGTATAATTTCTTTTCTTTTAGAATGTCCAAAACTATCCTCAAATGGTGTTCATGCTCCTCATGGGTTTTCAAATAGATGGGTATATCATCTATGCAAACAACCATAAACTGGTCTAAATAGGGTCTAAAGATCCTATTCATGTAATCCATGAACACAGTAGGAGCATTAGTTAGTCCAAATGATATCACTGTGAACTCAAAGTGTCCATACCGAGTTCCAAAAGCTGTCTTGGATCTGTCCTCATCTCTCACTCTAATCTAGTGATATCTTGACCTCAAGTCAATCTTTGAAAACACTACCGCCCCTCTTAACTGATCCATCAAATCATTGATTCTAGGCAAAAGGTACTTGTCAAAAGGTACTTGTTTTTCACTATTACTCGGTTCAACTGCCTATAGCCAATACACAACCTCATACTCCCGTCCTTCTTTTTGATGAACAAAACTGGAGCTCCCATGGTAATGCACTAGGTCTCACAAACTTTTTCTCTGAAAGCTCCTCTAACTGGGTTTTCAACTCTATTAATTCTAGGGGTGACATCTTGGTGCTATGAACATTAATCCTATTCCCAGAACCAACTCTATAAGGAACTCTATCTCTCTTATTAGGGAAAACTTAGGTATGTCATCTGGAAACACCTCAGGATAGTCTCTCACTACAAGCACATCATCAATTTTCTGCTCAAAGTCTACTTTGCTAGCGGCAAGGAGAACATATCCCTTATTTTCTTCCCCATAACGGTTGACTTCTATAGCATTTAGATAAGGGCTTAGAGGTTTATTAGACATACTAGGGATAGGGAGAAAGATGATAGACTTCGTATAATAGTTCAACATTACACGGTTAGCATAGAGCAAATCCATGCCAAGAATCATGTCTAGACCATGCATAGGTAAGCAAACTAGATCAAGTATATAATGTCTACCTTCCACAATGAAATGGCAATTTAAACAACATTTACAGGTTCTAATAGGTCTACCAGTAGGTGTAGAAACAATAAAGTCAAAAGGAAGTTCTGACACATGCAATTGTAAAGACTTGACACTAGCATGTGATATGAATGGGTGAGTTGTGCTAGAGTCAAATAGCACAATTAAGGTCCTACCATTCATTTCACACTTATCTTTTATGAGGTTTCTGGACTTCGTCGAGTCTTCCGCTCGATATTGTTGCCATCAGGTTCGTCTCAGAGCATTCCCTAGCATAGTAACCAGGCTTTCCACACTTGTAGCAAACTTCCTGGCCCAACAAACAAGGTCGATCTCCATATGACTTTCCGTATTTAGGACATAGTGCAACAGCTGCAGGACTGGAGGGTGCAACCGAGGCTTTTTGGGGTGCCCTTTGAGGTGTCTTACCCTTGGGGCCACTTGATCCCCGATGATGAAAATTTCTTTGAGGTCCTTGTGGCTTGAATTGCGTCTTGAACTGTGGTCTAAACAGCGGCTTAAATCTCAGAGCTTGCAGCTCTAACTTCTTAGTGGAATTTTCAGCTCTTGATATGCTCAATTTCATATGGCTTTCCTTAATGATCCAACACTTGTTAACTAACACAGGGAAGCCTCTAATCTCCATATGTGAAATGACTTCAACCCAGCTTCATATTTGACACATTTCGAAATCTCGTTGGGGTTTCCTTGAAAGATTCTAGAAAATTTAATCAGTTCCTCAAACCTTGCAATGTACTGTGCAATGCTCATTACCCCTTGGGCCAGGTGTATGAATTCTATGTCCCTCATATTCCATACAGATTCAGGAAAGTACTTCTCATAGAAAAAATGCTTAAAAACCTCCCAGTTGATCAAAGTGGTAGATGCTTACAATAATCTTCACGTACCAATCCACCAAAATTCAGTATCCGCCTCAAGCATGTAAGTTACAAAAGTCACCTTCTGTTCCTCAGTACAAGCAATTACCGAAAAGATTTTTTCCATGCTCTTGATCCATTCATCAGCTCAATTTGGATCCAATGCTCTTCTAAAAGACGGTGGGTTCACCCTATGAAATTCACCGAATCAGGCATGGTCCAGACCTTTGGCATTAATAGGACAGTGACCAGCTTTTCCTTAACAGTTTATCCATTCAAACATCCTTTCCATGGCCCTTGCCATGTCCCTTAAAGCTTCAACCATCTTATTACCTTGCTGGTTTCCATTTGGAGTCCTATTCTGTCGTGATGGTGTCATTGATCCTTGAGCACACAAAACAGCAAACACTCAAGTGATCAGACTCAATACTTCATGTTAAGTGAGTTAGTTACCATGGTACCTACACATACAGCAGTCATGCATCTCTATCCTATAGCTTACTCTATCACCAAAGCAACTACACATGACATAACTATCGCATCATGCTTGAGAAGCATAGTTAATTCAATCCTCAGGTTCTGTGAAGATCGAACTGCTTTAATACCAAAATGTAACACCCTAATATTTAACCCAACATGCCTAGGACGCATTTAAGTTAGTCATTAGTCATTATTCTTTTATTCCAGTTTTTAACTTAAACTCTTGAAAATACTTTAGTAAAAATATTAGTAAATTTTTTTGTTGAAACTTAAAAAAAACCAAAACGTGAGCCGTGTATGCTAAGTAACTAACGTTGTTTGCCTTACCTATAAATAAGAAAGGATAAAGACAAGTCACATATGCATATAACATCACAAAATATTTATAAACCATGGCATAACATGATACAAACAATATTAACATATCAGAACTATATCATAATAGCGATGTCCTCTACACATAAAGGACATTAGTATATATTCATCAAAAGACTAGAATACAAGCAGATAAAAGGGGTATAATCACCCTAAAACCAATGTCCGAAAGAAAAATATTTTTGTATTGCCACTGTAACGTCTCAGAGAAGATCATGAGCTACACTAACATCATTGTTTGGAGATGACACGGAAGAAAGAAGAGGGATGAGAAACTTATTCAAGATTCTCAGTAGGGTTTCTCGGCTCTAATACAAGTGTCATCGTAATTGTCCCTAAGAACCTTGGGTTTCATTATGAAAATATGAGCATATATAAGGTTCATTTATTAAGTTCTAAATACCATTAGTCGTCTTTTAGTATGAATCTTAATGTCATGGATGCAATATACCATATCATGAATGCATGTCAATGCCATATGCAAAAATATCATAGGAATCACAACCAATGCACATGACAAAAAGAACATAAATCTTTTTAACATGATCATTCCTCATTATTCTTTTAGGAGCCTTAAATTTCTCAATCTCTTTCCTTGGGGGCCACCCTATACATTCTCTCCTCTTGAGAATTCTAGGTTATGAGCTCATACCTAACTAGTCGTCATTAGTTTATCCTTATCCTCTCGATAAGCTAAATTCCCGACTCCCAAAGTGTGGGATAGGGGGCATAGGATCACCTTTTATAACCTTTAATTTGAGGAGTCTAAAGGATCACCTTATCCGATCGCATCTCTTAACCTTTAATTTGGGGAGTCTAGAGGGTCATCTTTATATGTTTTATGTTACCTTTAATCTTAGCATGTTATCCAGAGATGCATAGATGAAACATATAATTGCAACTTATCACCTAACATTTTATGCTCTCAACATAGGATCACCTTTCATAACCTTTAATTCGAGGAGTCTAAAGGATCACTTTACTGGATCACCTCTCTTAACCTTTAATTCAGGGAGTCTAGAGGGTCACCTTATTGGATCACTTCTTATAACCTTTAATTCGGGGAGTCTAGAGGATTTCTTCCATGTATTTTATGTCACCTTAACCTTGGCATGTTATCTAGAGATGCAAACATAACACATATGCTCATAAGTTATCACTTAATATTTCATACTCATAAGCTTCATGAATCATGCATCTCAATTAATCAATCATAAATATAACATGCTACAATTCATCATATAATTTGATCACATAAGCATGCAAGACATTCTTTGCGTATAAATATACATAAGCATATTATCATCAACATCTCATGAAAGTAAACATGCTTCTATCTAGTATGCCGGAATCAAGGAGGGGACTCAGCTAATGCATATGTCATTCTCAATAGGATAGTGCAACATACTAATGATCATCACAAGTCATATAAATTTCAACTAAAACACATGTATATAGCTTCCATAAGATATCATTCACATTGATATCATCAAATTATCAATATTTATGCTTAGGCCCAAAAGAGGGTCAAAATTGTAATTTCTCAAAGATTACAGGTCAAAATGTAATTTTTCTTTTTCCCTCATATTCTCATAACTAATCTATACATTTCAAAGACCCATAATACTTAGAATTCATTTAAATTTATCATAAAAATCATTTCAGACCATATGTCAAATTATGCTATACTTTAAGGGTCAAAGTACAAAATTGCTCGTTTTTAACACTTAACAACAACCAAAACTTCTAAAACTTTTTCTAAACATCATAAATGGTATTTTGAACTCATGGACACATTCAACATCATTACTAACTCTAATTAAAATCACTTGGCTGAAATAGCATAGTTGATAGTTTAAAACACAACTTTTCGCATTTTGCAAAACGGTTCAAACAAACACTTGTAATTACTCTTTTGTACATCTATCATACCAAAAATGTAACGCCCCGATTTTCTGTCTGAGTGAAAAATGACCGAAATGCCCCTGAGGTCATTTTCGGCCCGGAATTCGAGGATGGCGAACCCGGCAGTCCTCGAAGGGCCAACTCAATGTTTGAAGGGGATTGAATGACCCTTGAGTGGTTCCGGAGGCGAAAGTCTCATTTTTCGCAGTTTCAGGTCAAAATGACCAAAATACCCCTATAGCGTTTTATGCGGGTAAAGGTGCCGTTTGAGCCCGAAACTTTCCCCAGAGGTTTAAAACCATGTTTTTACATGTTTCAAAACATCTGTTTGAGTCCCGGGCAGTCTTAGTGTAAAATTACGATTTTGCCCCTAGAATAGTGTTTTTGAGCTTAATGATGTAATTAAGCAAATCTAAGCAATATTAGGCTCTAATCGAAGATTAATTAATTTCCATAACTAATCTAGAGTCAAAATAAATTATTAAAATTAATTAGAACCTAAGATTGCTTAGATTAGATTTAAATCTCTTTTCTAAAACTCAAGATTTCACTCTTGGAATTTTGAATAGTATTTTCTCTCTTCAATTCCTTAAATCAAGGAATTGTGTCTAGAATTGTTTATACACTAAAATGAATTTATAACTCACTAATGATGCAAGAACACTCTTTAATTATGTCTTGACAACCTTGATTACCCATTTTCTCAGCTAAACACTTTCTTACAAATTCCTAATCTTAATCCTAATCAAAGATACACCTAAACACAACTCTAAACCACCATTAAAATGTAAGAAACCTTCCCCCCATGGCTGATGCATTTCGGCCACCTCTCTCTCTTTTACCTCACATGTTGAATTGTTTCTCACTCAAAGAACCATGCTTGAAGCCATACCTTGAACTATACCTTACCATGCCTCAAGACCACATTATCTCACCTCATGGAACTCATGGGCTCCCTCCATGCTGATGGCCGAACACCCTCCCCCCTCCTTACACCTTTCATTTGTTTCATTTCTCTATAAATAGCTTGCTTGGGTGAACTTGTATCATTTTGGGTTCATTTGCTAAATGTAAGTTTTCAAAGAAACACTTCAAAGTTTCCTTTTTCTCTCAAGTTCAAGTCTTCAAGTTCTTCATCCTCTTCTCTCATTCCAACCTTCCTAATCACTAGGTAGGGATTTTCTTTCAAGAGTTCTTTCATTTAAAGTTCTTAATTTCTTTATGTGTTCATAGTTTCTCTTGAATCCTTTTTAGAACTTCTTTTCTTCTTCCACTCCTCTATGTTTTTCGGCCATGAGGCTTGTGAATCAAAGAAATGAGAGCTTGATGATGAGAGTTTCATGATGATGTTCATCAATTGAACAATCTCTAAAGCTTGATCTTTGATCTTGAGTTAAAGATGTTTTCAGTTTTCTTCTTGAATCTTTGAAACCTTTCACTTTGATGATGTTTTAAAATGGTCACATGAACTCAATGATGAGGGCTCATGATGTTGGTGTTAATCCATGATCAAGATCATGGTCTCTAGAGTTCCATATGTTTCTTTCCTTCTCCATCAATTTTGGTTCCTTTTCCTTTTCTTCCCCTAAGGTTTCGGCCATATTGGCCAAGGAAGTTCACAATGGCTTGATGATGAGAGCTTCTAGATAATGACTATGTGTTCATCACAATGAGGCCTCTAGAGCTTGAGTTTTAATAAAAATGCTATCTATGTTTACATTTCAAGAAAAGAAACTTTGTGTTTAAAGAACCCTTGAGGTTCACTCTTGTTTTTCTTTATCTTGTCATGATGAGTTTGGGTTGAGGTTTAAGTTCCTTTAAAGTCTTGTATGAGCTCTAATAAGGAATAAAATGGACTAGCATTCATATTTAAATTCAAGCTTATGCATTACATATTTACCTTGAGTTTTGCATTCATATTTATTTTCCGAGCCATCACCTAAAGTTAAAGGATAAAGAATGGAGTGCATCTCATATTTATATTCTTGTCTAGCATATTTACTTTTCATCACTAAAGAACGTAAAGATCTAAAATGAGGTTTGCACTATCACCTAACTAAATCTCAAAGCCTTTCTATTTTGGCCTTAAAGTCGATTGTTGCTGGGCCTAGAGCACTAAAATAAAGAAATGAACTTGCATATTTATATTCCAAGTCTTGCATATTTATATTCCGAGTCTTGCATATTTATTTTAAGCCTTGCATTTTTATATTCAAGTCTTGCATGTTTACTTTAAGTTCTCACTTTATTTTGTAATGAAGAATAAAAATGAAGTGCATAGCATGTTTAAATTATGTCATCACTTAAAAGATCTTAGAGCTCAAAGACTTGCCCATTTTATCTCAAGTTAAAGTTTAATGAGGGAGCATTCTTTGAATGCATGATTTCGGCCATGAAGTGATGATGAACTTGGAATGAGTTTCATCTAGCTTCAAGGGCCAATAAGTCAAGTTTTAAGAATCCTTTTAAATCTCATGAATTTGTTTAAGTTTAAGATCAACAAGGTCCTATGAATTTAACTCTCTTTTAAGGAGGGATTAAGTGGTTACTAACCTAAGGATGTTTTTAGTCTCTTTCACAAAATAAAATAGTTTGCAAAAGAGTGTTAGAAGTCTTGAAATTGATTCCAAGAGAAACTAGCAACTTGTACGTTTTAGAAAATATCAAGTTATGCACCTTTTGGAAACTTAATGTTTCGGTTCTTCCATGATGTGTTTGCTGCCATGTGATGATGTTTGATGTGTTTGAATGAGTAAAAAATTATGTATGATGAAGTAGGAATAATTCTATGCAAGTTAGGGAAGAAACTAGCTTTCTAGGAAAATCGTAAGATCAAAATTTAGCATAGTTTTATCCCATTTAGTTATGGACACTGCCCAAACTGTTTCAATGGGGAGATAATCAGATTAGGATTGATTAATCATGAAAAATTTGGTTACATTTGAACTAGGAATGAATTTTGGCACCTATAGAGAAACTAGTAACTAGAAAACCATAAAATCACAATTCTAGAACTCTTAGAACATTTAATTCTTAGAATCTGTCCAGCAACCTTATGATGTAGATAACATGGTTTATAATTAGTTCTTTGATATAGGAATGACTCATAATTGGTTTACGTTTAACTTATAGCGCCTTAGGCGAAGACAGAACCAAGAAAGGGTCTAAAACGTAAGTTTTAGAACCTCGTAATCATAAGTTTATAACGCTACCCCTAAGGAATGATATTGTGCAGATTTAATAGAAAGCATAAATAAATGATGAGATTTGATAAGAAAGAACCCTTGGGTGCATAAAAGTTTGATAGGAGATGATAGGTTAACTACATCACGAGTTTAAGGCCCGTAAGGGTCAGAGCATAAAATACCGTAGGACCAAGTGCATAACAAACTTTTAATGTTGCTTGTGAAAGTATGAGGATGATTATGTGAATGCATTAAATTATGATGAAGAATGCATGTTTGATTGACTCATGTGGCATAAAGAAGAATTTGGAAGAAATTCGGCATGCCGCAGTTATGCCGCCGAATTTCTGACAAATTCAGGACTCAGAAAGATTTTGAAAATCTATGAAATTTTTATGAGGTACTAAGATGGGTTCTCGGATGACACCGGTTCGGCCGAGCACCCCCAAGAAATACCCCCTAGCCCGTACTGGATAAGTCAGGATTATGTTTATGATTATGTTACCCTTATCGAGATTGATAAGTAAGAACTAGTGACGACTAGTTAAGGTATGAGCTCATAACCTAGAGATGTGACACGTTCTGGGTGACACCAGTTCGGCCGAGCACCCCCAGAGCGCTTGTCTTTTAGGGTGGCCTATGAGGAAGTTATGATGATTATGTCACAAAGAGAATTTATTTGCCACTTCATGCCACTATTATGATGTTCTTAAAGTTATGATGATTATTCTTGCATTAAGTAGAGCCATGCATACATCCTTTAATATGTTTGCATCCATGTCATTAAGATTCATGCTAAAATGAACGGACCTTGGCTAAATTATGTTTTAGAACCTAAAAATGGACTTAATGCATGCTCACTTGTTTTGTATAACTAAACCCAAGGTTCCTGAGGACGTAGATGATGACACCTAGGTAGTAGGAGGCCCTACTGAGATTCTTTAGCAAGATTCTCACTCCCTCTATCTCTTTCTTTCCGTCATGTCTTCAGATGGCGACGTTCGTGGTTTTCGTGGACACCCCGACGTGGGAGGTGCACTATGACCCGGATCACGGGTCATACCATTTTGAGGGACGGCGTACGGTGCGAGTCTTCATGTTCGTAGGACGTCCCTTCGCTCACCCCATGCACACCCATCGCTTCTCCCCGACAGCACCCTACGGCGATGACGAGCGAGTTTTTGAGCGCACGCGTACGCATAACGAGAGAGTGCTCTGCATGCACACCGCCACCTCAACCATGCGAGACTATCCCGATTACGTGCCCCGGACCTACTTCTCAGAGACCGACCCGTCCGAGGACCCGCCTTCCCATCCGTATAGCCAGAGCTCCGCCCCCTCTCCACCACTGATGAGGGAGAGCAGTGAGGATACCATGACTCAGTCACGGCTTGCACGATGACTGGAGATGCGGCCAGACCGCGGAGGTCACTCTCGATCCCCGTTCCGCTTCTTTACGCTCGAAGAGCTCGCCCAGTTTCCCGGATTTGTGCCTCGCTCGCGAGATGGACGTCAGTAGGAGGTGACGTACGACCGATGAAGTACCCGGGTAGAGCACACACCACTTAGATGGGGATGAACCTTCTTTTGTTTAGAGGTCATCCCGTTAGTTGCACTTGGGTAAAGGAGTTGCTTTTATAGTTTCCGTTGCACTTTCTCGTGTATTTCCTTTTTAGTTGTATTGCTCATGTTGTATCAAACTAAGTTTCACTCTATATGAGTGAGCATATCATATATTAAATAAATATGCAGTTCAATGTTACTATGATGTGCTTTTACTTGCTTATGTGATGTTGCTATGCGATGTGTGCTTTATTACCTTCCGTGCATTACTAGTTAACGTGACGCACGGCTCTCATTTTGCTTTTATAATTCAAATAAAAATTTACCAGTATTTCCGCTAAGTATTTTAAAAAAAAATTATTAAGGAAGCTATGACATAACAGACTAATGATTAACCGAATTATGTTCTAGAGTATTGGGTTAAAAATTAGGATGTTACAAAAAACAATTTTTGCAACCCACATTAGTAATCCTCAGGTGTATAAACAGCATGAACAGTGATGAACAGGGCCAAAAATAGTAAGCATAAGTTCCGAAAAATTAATCTCTCTAAAGCTTTATAAAATCACAATTTTGATCCTTTCTAGTTGCTAGTTTTTCCTAAAATGCTAAAAAGATAATTTTTATAACAATTATTAGTAACTTATACTTATCTAAACATCATAAATCAATAACCATTCCAGTTCTAATAGATCTGGTTAGAAACCAAAATTTTAGCTTCTAAAATCATAAGAAAGTCATGTTCTGAACCCTTTTTAATTTCTAAGTCTTTCAAAAATTCTTTGTGCATCTTAAAGACAAGGTACAAGCCTCAAAATAAAATAAAACTAACTTCAAGCAAGGATCATCATGAGGGCTGAAAATCATATGTTTGAGGTGTATCCATGATCGAAATTTCCATTTAAGATAAAAGGAGCAAGTCTTGAGCTTTAGAGATTTAGGTGATGACTAGAATTATAAACATGCCATGCAATCATCATTTTAATCTTTGTCATTATAAGGTGATGACTTGGAAATATAAATATGATGTGCAAGGCTTGAAATATAAATATGAAGATGCAAGTTCATTTTATATCTTGTTAAGCTCAAAACTCAAGACTTTTAGAGAATGAAACTCTTTGACTCCAAATAATCTTAACAAAAGGAAGTAAGCTTTAGAGTTCTTTGTTACCATGATTCCAAGGACCTTATTCATTGAACTCATCATCAAGCTCAAAAAGAACCAAATCAAAGAAAAACAACAATTATTTCATTGATCTTTTGATAATAAGAGTTAAACCTTGAGCTTTAGAGGCAACTAAATGATGGATTGACAACCACCACCATGATTCCTCATCATCAAGTCATGAAAACCAAAAATATAAGGAAAAAGCATAAGAAAGAACATGAAATAAAATCCCTACAAAGTTGTTTCTTGTTTATTGAAGAGAAAGCTTGATCTTCTATGAAGTTACAAGAGCAAAAATCTTATCTTAGTGGTGATGTTGTTTCGGCCAGGTGAGGTTAGAATGAAGGAAGAATTTTTCTTGCGTTTATAAATGGAAATTTTAGGTGTTTAGGAGTTGATCTATGATGGATATGTGTTTGTTTGAGCTTGAGAACATGGATAAATGTTAAGAGTGAGGTCTCTTGGAGGTGGAGGAGGAAGAAGATAAAGGATTAGTGTTCTTGGAGAGAATGTAGAATTTTTTAGCAATCTTTAGCAAGACAACTCCAACCAAGCATAAGGTAAGGCAATGATGTGTTCTTGTGTATTATTGTTGAAAGCAAAAATAAAATATGAGGTAATGGGGAGCATAGAGACCGCGGCACTTGCGAGGAATAATGGGAGACATATATTCCTTTAACAAGTATGGTAGGACATGTATTTGAGGTAGATTAATTATGTAGTGCATTATTCCTTGAAAAAATGGAGGTATAGAGGCCACGGTTGTCTTAGGGAATAATGGGAGACAATTCATTTGATTTCTACGTGGTAGGACACAAAGGATAGTATAACTAATTAGGTGGTAGGTTAGGAATTGGTAATTTTGTGTAAATGGTAAAATCAAATATGTAAGACTTACCAAGACAAGGTAAAAGAGTAATCTTACATTAGTAATGGAGTTAATCTCAATAGAGTTGAAAATCAATTAGTAACATTAGTTTTAATCTTAAGACAAATAAAGAAAATGCATTAGATTTACCTTAACATTAACATTATTGATTTTATGAGTCCTTGTAATTAAGAAAGGAAATCAAATTGTCCTAAACAATTCTTAGGCTCTAATTACCTTAGGTAATTATTTTTAATCTCAAGTAATTATTTTTAACCTTAGGTAATTACTTTTAACCCAAGATTAATGAATGAAAACAATTTGAATTGAAATAGAGCCTAATATTGCCTTAATTGCTCAAGTAAACTCATTAAGTACTAAATAGGGTAAAAAGGTAATTTCACGTAAAAACTCCTTGGAATTACCTAAACATCATAATATACTTATAACAAACATTTTAAATTTTTCGAGTGATAACGAGGCTCAAAGGTTACTCAATCTTTTGTTAAATCACAACAAGGGTAATTTGGTAATTTTATGTATGGTAAAAACTGGGAGTTGAGATTTTTACCACAACATCAACATAACACAAATAATTCCCTTCAAATATAAATTTGACCCCTTGAGGATAGCCGGGATTAGCTATCTTCGATTTCCAGGTAAAATAATGGCCTCAAGAGCATTTTGATCATTTTGCACTTGGAAAAATCGAGATTTGCGATTTTCGCACAAATTGCTATCCAAGTCTCATATAATATTGTCCAAATGTTAAAATTCCTTATTATGGATTGCTCAACCTCAACTCTCATGAAAAATTTACCTAGGGCATTTTGGTAATTTTGCACAGTAAGAAAAATTGGGCGTTACACCATCTGGTTGAGCAAACAAAACCAAAATATAAGACTACAAAGAAGAAGAAGGGAGCAGAAGATCAGAAGAAAAGGAAGACTAAGGAAGTTGTCATTCTCTCTAATAGCAGCTCAGAAAGTTCTGATGAGGAAGAACAAACATCGTCTGAAAAAGAGTCTGAGGAAGCTATACCAAAACTTCTTCAAAAAGGCAAGAGCAAATCAACAATGAGACAGAAGCTATGGAAAACACAAAGGCAATATGACAAAGTATAACACTCGATTTTTCTGTCTGAGCGAAAATGACCTAAATGCCCCTGAGGTCATTTCTCACCCGGAATTCGAGGATAGCCGACCCGGCAGTCCTCGAAGGGTCAACTCAATGTTCGAAGGGGATTGTACATGAATGAATGTTAATAGAGTAGAAAAATCTCTTTTTCTAAGTTTTCGGATCAAATGACCAAAATACCCCTATAACGTTTTTACATGAGTATAAGTGCCATTTGAGCCCGGAAATTTCTTGAAAGGTTTAAATAATGTTTTTATAAGTCTGGGCATGTCTGTTTAAGCCCCCGTGGTCTCGGGCATTTTTTATGTAAAATTATGATTTTACCCCTGATTAAGCACCTAATGAGCTTAATCATATGATTAATGAAACCTAAGTAAATATTAGGCTCTAATTAAAGATTACTAAATTCTAATTACTAATCTAGAGTGAAAATAATTAATCGAGATTAATTAGAACCTAAGATTGCTAGAGAAACTCAAAATCCCTTTCTCAAAATCAAGACATTATGTCATGAATTAATGAATAGTGTTCTTCCTTTCAATTCCCATGCTTTAAGGAACCTTGGATGTGATTGAGAATCATGATTAAATATGGTTTGACTCTCCTAATGAGCCAGAATTCTCATTAACCATGTCTTGAATAACTTTAATTACCCACTTTCTCATTCAAGCACTTAACTACAAACTCCTAATCAAATACCTAATCAAATCTATCCCCTAAAACCATGTCATAACACAAAAGAAATGAAGTAATCCTTTCCCCCATGGCCTTAAACCCCACGGCTTCCCTCTCCCCTATTTCATCATATGTTGATTTATTTTAATAACAATTTACACTCAAAGAACTATACCTCCGACCATACCTTCAACCATACCTAGCCATACCTTGGAATGACACACAAAAAAGAGATATTTTCTCTCCCTCCTTCCCTCCAAATGGCTGGCCACCTTTCCCCCTATTTCACCCCCCGTGTGTTTCATT
Source organism: Dalbergia cochinchinensis (assembly GCA_031216125.1). Taxonomy (NCBI): domain Eukaryota; kingdom Viridiplantae; phylum Streptophyta; class Magnoliopsida; order Fabales; family Fabaceae; genus Dalbergia; species Dalbergia cochinchinensis. The sequence goes on from CM062372.1 coordinate 44,988,264, forward strand.
TCTCTATAAATAGAAGGAGCTCTCCAAAAAATCATTTTTGCTCATTCTCTTACACTTCCAAGCTTCCTTTCTCTCAAAAAGTTCTTCTTCTTCTTCTTCTTCTTCTCCATTTTCCCAAGAGCAAACTCTCTCTCTCAATCAAGGATCATATCTAAGGTAAGGAGTTACTTAACTCTTAGTTTGCAAAGATACAATGTTGATTCTTCTTTCCTTCTCTACTTTCTTTTTGGTTTTGCTCTTCCTTTTCCTTTCCTTTGTTTTCAGCCAAATGGGCTATATTTGGAGGAAACCATGGCTTGATGATGAGGATCTTAGGTGTTGGTTGCAAAACCATCACTTATTGGGACTTTAAAGCTTGAAGGTTTCACTTTTAGAAAAGTTTTTAGCAAGTAAAGAAACTACATTGTTGTAAGAGTAATCTTAAGCCTAGAATTCAAAGAGATAGTAAATGGATTGCATTCATATTTATTTTCCTCACTACCACCTTAATAATTAACCTCAAAGCCTACCTATTTCAATCTTAAAGTTGATTGTTGATTTAGAGTGAAAACTCTACGGGGCCTAGAACACTAAAAATAAAGAATTGGACTTGCATATCATATTTATTTTTCAAGTCATCACCTAAAACTCAAAGATAAGAAATGAACTTGCATTTCATATTTATGTTTCTTGTCTAGCATGTTCATGTTTCAAGCCATCACCTAAACTTAAAGACTAAGAATGAACTTGCATTTTCATGTTTAATTTCAAGCCTTGCACATTTACTTTTCCTTGCCATCACTTGATAATGCTAATATTAAAACGAATCTTGCATTAGCATGTTTATGTTTACGTCATCACCTAAATATCTAAGGCTCAAGACCTAACTTTTTCAACTTACATAAGTAATTTTGAATCTATGGGCATTTACCTTTACAAAAATATTTTGATTTCAAAATAAATGTTGGAATAAGGGTCAAAATGGTTTGAGAAGGAAGGAATAAGTTAGAAGGTGCTTTAAATTTAAATTTTCGTATTTTGAAGGTACTGGTAACCAAGCTCGACCCCAGAGGAGAAATTCAAAATGACCCCAGCCAGCAGACAACCTATAACCAGTTCGAATTGGGAAAGAGGCTAATCAAGTAACATTCATCGGAGCCGACCTCCCTCTGGACCTATCAGCAGGGCTTACCACCCTACTTCTGGATAATACCGACCTCTTCACATAGACCTCGACCGATATGCCGGGGATAAGCCCAGATGTAATCAGCCACAAACTCATGGTCGACCTTAAAGCTCGACCAATTGAACAGAAGAAAAGGACTCTCGGAGCCGACTAACAAAAAGCAGCCCTTGAAGAAACAAAGAAGCTCCTCAAGGCTAACTTTATCAGGGAAATCAGATACACCACATGGCTTGCAAACGTGGTTATGGTCAAAAAAGCATCAGGAAAATGGCGCATGTGCATGGATTTCGTAGACCTCAACAAGGCCTGCCCCAAAGATTCTTATCCACTGCCAGGCATCGACAAGCTCGTCGACAACGCATCCAGGTACCAATACCTGAGCTTCATGGATGCATACTCCGGCTACAACCAAATCAGAATGCACCCATAAGATGAAGAGAAAATCGCATTCCTTACTAAAGATGCCAACTTCTGCTACCGAGTCACACCCTTCGGCCTGAAGAATGTAGGAGTCACCTACCAAAGACTCATGAACAAAGTCTTCGAAGAACAAATCGGCAAAAATGTCGAAGTATATGTCGATGACATGGTGGAAAAAACCCCTGCAACTAGAAATCACATTGACAACTTGGAAGAGATATTCAAACAGCTGAGAAAATACAACATGAGACTTAATCTAGAAAAGTGCGCATTCAGAGTTCACGGGGGAAGTTCCTCGGATTCTTGCTCATGAATAGAGGGATAAAAGCCAACCCTAACAAATGCCGGGCAATATTGGAGATGAGAAGCCTAAGCTCGATCAAGGAAGTATGGCAACTCACAGCTAGACTTGCGACCCTATCCCGATTCCTGTCAAGATTGGCATAAAGAGCAGCCCCATTCTTCAAAACACTAAAAAAGCAGATATCGTTCGAGTGGTTCGAAGGATGTGAAAAAGCCTTCACGGAACTAAAGGAATTCCTCTCAACACCACCTGTCCTCACCATACCTTGCCCAGGAGAAACCCTCTTCGTATACCTATCAGTCACTGAGCACTCAGTAAGCTCGGTCCTACTAGCTGAGCGAAACAGGGAACAATACTCTGTCTACTTTGTAAGCGAAACAATACAAGGACCCAAGCAGAGGTACCAGAAGATTGAAAAGTTAGCCTTTTCCACGGTGATATCTGCAAGAAAGCTGAGGCCATACTTCCAAAGCCACCACATCATCCTCCAAACTGAATAAGCTATCAGGCAAATCCTAATCAAGCCAGAGCTGGCAAGAAGAATGATCTCATGGTCGATCGAGCTCCAAGAGCACAGCTTAGAATATCAACCCCGAGGACTAATCAAAGCTTAAGCCTTGGCCGACTTCCTCGTCAAGCTCTCCCTCACTCCCAACTAAGACCTCGACTCCTAGATATTGTACGTAGATGGAGCATCCAATGGGAAAGGAAGCATAGTAGGCATCACACTTGAAAGCTGTGATCTAGATAAAACTTCAGAAACCGAGCTACCTTCAATTTGAAAGCTGCAACACAGAAGTAGCAAACCCAGACTGGCGAACTCCACTCTTTAACTACCTTGCAACCAGAGAAATCCTGAGCTCAATACTGGACGAGAAGAGATTCAGAAGACAAGCAAGCTTCTACACCCTTTGTGGAGGACTATTGTTCATAAAAGGATATTCACTCCTACTCCTAAAGTGCCTCAACCCTCATAAGTAAACGATGTAATGGGCAAAGCACATGAAGGAGTCTGTGAAAATCACATCGAAGGCCAAGCTCTAGCTGCCAAAATACTCCGAGCAGGATATTTCTGGACCACTATGAAAACTGACTGCACAAACTTCGTGAGAAAGTGTGATAAATGCCAAAGGTTCTCTGAAGTCTCCAAGAAACACCCAAAGCCATTACATTTCTCCGAAGCAAGCTGGCCCTTCCACAAGTAGGGAATCGACCTCCTCAGTCCATTCCCCCTTGCACCAGGGCAGCTAAAATACTTAGTGGTGGCCACTGACTACTTCACCAAGTAGATCGAAGCGGAACCTCTGGCAATAATCACTGTGGAAAAGGTTAGGAAATTCATCTGGAAAAGAATTATATGCAGATTTGGACTTTCTAAAAAGCTTATCACCGATAATGGCACACAATTCATAGACCGAAAATTGAAGGAACTTTGTGACAATTTCCAAATCAAACACATCTTCACATCTGTAGAACATCCCTAAACGAATGGCCTAGCAGAAGCAGCAAAAGACCTCTGGGCTAAAGGCCTCTGGGCCGAGCACCTTCCCAAGATACTTTGGGGATACCATACCACTGTTCAATCCTCAACACAAGAGACACTGTACAGACTTGTCTTTGGCAATGAAGCTATGCTCCCAGTAGAGGTCGCCCAACCCAATGCCTGCCGACTTGCATTCACAAGCACGACGGATGAAGAAAAATGAAGGGCAGAGTTAGATCTCATTGAAGAAGACTGAGAACTAGCTCACATCAAAGAACAAGCAACCAAACAGAGGGTAACCCGAGTCTACAACAAGGAACTCGACCCAAGAGCCTTCTAAGTTAGGGACCTCATCCTATACAAGCTTGAACAACAAAGAAAGCCTCCAGGAGAAGGAAAACTAGCTCCAAACTGGGAAGGACCTTTCCGAATCACCCAAGATGTCAGCCAAGGAGCCTACAAGATCGCTGAGCTCTCAAGACAAGACCTCCCACGGACATGGAATGCCTTATCCCTAAGAAGATATTATAGCTAGTAAGCTGACGCCTTAAATCATATTCGATGGGTGCACTCTTTTTCCTTTGTTGGGTTTTATCCCATTGGGTTTTACCAACAAAGGTTTTCACGAGGCATGATCAGATGTAAGTCGAACACTTCGGTGGCAAGAAAAGTTACAAATATAACCTACTTTATTTTAATGCTATATCATTATATTATGTCTCCATATATACTCATTAAATCTCGGCACATTCAAATTGTAAAGGCGCAATACAAAGCGGCCATACTTACATTAAATCTCAACATGTTTGAGTCGTGAAGGGGCACCATAAAGCCACCATACTCACATTAAATCTCAGTACATTTGAGTCATGAAGGGGCACCAAGAAGCTGCCATACTCACATTAAATCTCAGTACATTTGAGTTGTGAAAGCGCACCAAGAAGCAGCCATACTCATTGTAAATCTCAGTCCATTTGAGTCGTAAAGGCGAACCAAAGTTGCTACACTTACAGTAAACCTCGGCACCAGTCGAGTTGTGAAGGCACACCAAAGGATCACTCACGTAAAGCTCAGCACCAGCCGAGTTATAAAGATCTATAAGCAGCCAACTCACAGTAAACCTCGGCACCAACCAAGTTGTGAAGGTCCACTAAATAGATAACTCACATAAATCTCAGCTCCAGCCGAGTTGGAAAGGCCCATTAACGGATGACTGACTTAAACCTCGATGCCAGCCGAGCATAAAAGTCCACCTCAATTCAAGCCAGGCACCAAAGCCGTGGTCCTATTAGAGATACCTATATCATTTAACAGGTCTTCGCCTCTACATAAACTACTACCTTTCCAGAATATGGACAAGACTTTAGGCAACACAAAACATATCCTCAGACACAAAATCACAGATCATAAACCGAGTTCTCACAAAAGCCTCAGTCCCACCAGGCACTCCACCTTCTTAGGGGGAGTTCTCAGCAAAGCCTCGGTCCTATCAAGCACTCTGCCATCTCAGGCCGAGCTTTGCTATCGTCTACCTAGAGATATTTCTTCCACTCAGAATCATCCTACTTGTAATTCGAAGATTATTTACATACACATCTAAACTAGTTATGTGCCAGGCCTGCTCTAGTATTCAAGCTTAGCACGTAGTCCTCAGAAAACTACCTAGGCCATGACACCTCGACAAAGGCTACTCAGCCGATGACCAAGCTCGAGGGCTATATACTAGACTAGAAATATGGGCTAGAAGACCTCAACTTGAACTACTAAAGCTCGGCCACAGGCCCCAGAGCTCAGACATGTGACGTATAACTCCCAGTGATTAAGATGACCTTGGCTATGGCCGAGAAAGACTTCCACCCTAGACATCCAACTTCAGACATGCAAGTAGGACATCCTCGGCCCCGACCGAGCATCTCCAAACTACTCAAGAAGGAGCAACTCCCACTAGTAAGCAAAACACAACTTCAAAAAGAAACATTAACAAACCTATCCTAGCATCTATTACTGCTAGAGAGCATACTCGACTAACCTCAGAATGTACCTTAACACATGTTCAGACATTTGACCACTGAAGCCCGCCCAAGACGGACCAAGCAACAGACAATAAGCCGACTCAGTTGAGCTCGGTACATATTCCTCGGCAATAGACTACTCGGCCTACGACCAAGCTCAGGGGCTATGTACTACTCCAGAAATATCAGGCCTTCAATGATGAACCATCCTCGGAACTGTTCCGAACACACCATGGACATAAGATGAAGATAATCAAAATGCAAGAAACAAAGAGCTAAAAAGCTACCCCCATGTCACAATCAAGACAAATCACCATCCTCGACCGTACTCAGCAGTGGGAACTTAATTTTAAACTCTAAACTGGTAAACCTTGTCAACAAGAGAAATCCAACAAAATATTCAAACTCACAAGCGAAAGGAATAGAAGTCTATGCTCTTAACCCACATAAAACCTTGGAATAATCAATAAACTAGAAGCCTTAATCTCCCATTGATAGAGGCAAAAGTGCGCCACATTATCTAAATATCCATGACTAGTGCCACTCCGAATGAATACATTCATGAGGCCTCTATATATTTGGTGTAAGCTCATAACTGATCAAGAAGACCTAAGAGTCATACAAATTTGACTATAAGCCAACAACTTGCCCCAGTCAGTACAAGGTCGGACCTTAACTTAGGTTGCCCTCAAGCAACTGCAAGACCACTCAAAATGGACTAAGAAGTCACTTCTAGCAAAGATAGCAACACAAATCCTATTATCAAGGACTGGGGGCTCACCGCTCTGATCTAATGGCTCACAACAGCCAAGAAGAAACACCACAACCATATTTGAATAATCAGGAAATCCAAGCTTGCTCAAAGTCCTCGACCCACATGATTACCATGCAACTCGACTCACATGCTCGACCAACAGCTCCGCATAAAGACCTCGACCCTAGAGGCACAACCCACGAAATCATATGCTCGACCAACAGCTCGCCCAAGAAGCACCAAGTGGCATTCAGCAAGTTAGCTCATTCGAGCTCGGCACGTAATCCTCAGCAAACTACCTCAATTATGACACCTCGACACCAGCTACTCGGCCTACGACCAAGCTCGAGGGCTATGTACTGGACTAGAAATATGGGTCAGAAGACCTCAGCCCCAACCACTAGAGCTCAGCCATAAGTCCTAGAGCTCGATCATAGGTGGTAAAGCTCGGCCAGAGGTCCCAGAGCTCGACCACACGGTGCCCAGTCTCCTACGGATTTATCCTAGATTTAGTCAAGGATATCTTCCAAATCCCGCACAGGATCTCCCTATTTCTCATTTTATCTTGTCATTATTACATTATATCTCATATATTGTATCATATCTCCTACGCATATAGAATATATCTGATATCTGCCAAATCCCAGGAATATCTCCCTTATACAAGGAAGATATTCTCCTGACTTATCAGGGAGTCACCTCACACTATATAAGGGGCTCAATGCCCCCAGGTATCACAAGCTAATTACATGCTATTCTTTACCACTCTACTCCTCTTTCATTTACTGACTTGAGCATCGGAGTGTCTTCACAGGTACCCCACCCCCCGTTTGCATGGACGTTGGAGCTATCTGCACCCTTACCGCTATTTCCAGGTAAAAACAGGCTCTATACCTGAGCCTTGGAAAACCATAGGGCAAGAAAGGTTGTTATGACGCTTATGCTTCCCTGACAGTCATTGACTCATCTGCTCAAGTTGTTAATAGAACTATGAGTTGCCATATTGTGACTTTTATGTCCCTGTGGTTTGACTCATAGAACTAGGTCTTTATCTTATTGATAAAGGCAACTTGGGGACCACGATCTTTTAGGGGTTTAGATCCATCCAAAAGCTGAGCACTACTAGAATGACCTTAGTTGGCCATCTCAAATAGAGTCGACCATAGAACCTTCAAACATTAGGCTCTACCCTCTTAGGACAAATGGAGCATATTCCTTTACCACATTTAGCAGTCATGTGTTTGTTGACTTTGGTTTGCAATAATGAGACATGTTAAAATAAAGTTTGTTTTCCATTTACTTTTTATCCATGATCATTTATCTTGTTAAAAAAATGGTAACAAAAGTGAAATTTTCTTTGTGATAACCCTAGGACAGACAACTTTTGTTCTGTATTGTCTATTTGCAGGTGAGGACATGGATAGTTTTATGATCTCAAGTTGTTATGTCCTCTTCCTACACAACACTTACACATTGATCACATACTTATGAGTGAGGCCCTATACCCGGGTCTGAGTGCAACGTGAGATAGGTAAGATATTGTGTAATGGTATTCATTTTTGGATATGCATTATATTTGGTTATCGTGAAAATCCCGTCTAGAGTGTGACTCTTTCGTGAATGTCTTAAACCTAGCGGTTCACCTGCTATTTTGGATAACATTCCCAAATATGTCCTTAACTATAGAGGCCAAAAATCCTAGAATCATAGAACTATCCGAGAGAGTTTTCACATAGTAGACAAACTCATGGAGCCATAGGATAACACCTTCCAACATACCCAGCTGGGACACAAATGGAGCATGTTGCTTTGCCTTTTTATCAATGTCTTTTGCCTTCCATTACATTTGGAATGTTGTTGTTTTTTTTTATAATAAATTCATTCATTTGTTTTCAAAATTTAAAAAAAGTGTGTTCTTAAGAGAGGAAATAAAAAAAAATCACTCTTCTTGAACAAAAAAAAAATCATTCTTCCCATCTGTATATTTATGCATAAATTTCTCTATTTGGTACTTTTTATCATTGTCTTGATTTGTGATATCATTTAAAAAAAAACACACATGTGCATTGTTTCTAGTATAAATAAAGTTTTGCATCTTAGCAGGACTTCTTGCATTTGGTTGTCTACTATTCCACGTTGTCTTCTTTTGCTGCATAATATGAAAATAAAATGATGTGTGTTTTTTCAATCAGTCTAGATAATAAAACTTTTCATTCTGCATTCTAACATGTAGTTATTAGTATGAGTAGTTCCTTATTTGATTATGTCATTTATCACTTCAAAAAAAAACAGTATTCTAGCATAGGATAGGCTTTATATTGTGATTTTTGTGAATTAAGTAGTTTTCACTTTAGTATTTTCTAGATTTTGTTGCTTCATACAAAAATGAAAAAATAATTGCATATGTCATTTGTTCATCTTTATGCATTTGTTCGCTTGTTTTGATTTGAAAAACAAAATCCTTCCATTTCTTCGTTAAGCTTTTTCATTGTACAATCACCTTTTGCATTGGATTGATTTTCTACCTAAAATAAAAAAGATAAAAAAAGAAAAAGAGCACCACTGCATCTGTTTGTATTTGCTTTTATGTTTGGGTATTTGTCTTGATTTGTTGGAAAAATCTATGAAGGTTTTAATCTTTGTGCATCTCTAGCATCCTTGCATGTGTCATCTGTTTGTGAGGTTTTACATCATACCATACTTTGGTGCATTCTCTTGATTTGTTTCTTAAAAAAAAATCCATCCTTACATTTGTTCATAAAAGTCTCAAAAACAGAAACAAAAAATTTCTTCATTTGTTTATAAAGCTTTGCTTCCTAAAAAAAAAAAAAAAGAGATGTATCCTTTCATCTATTTATGAAGTTTTGCTTCAGGGTAAAAGAAGAAGAGCATTTCAATATTTTACTACATGATGATGATTGATCTTGTGCATTTTTTTCTCATGAGTGTAAGTTGTCTTTAACTTTGCATGTTTTTCTTATACATCATGGCTCATCATTTTCATATCATTCTGTTTTGTTACATTGCAAAAAAATAAATAAATAAATAGAGACATTCACTTCAACATGTTTTTCATGTACATAGTGGCTCATCATTTCCATGTCATTCTATTTTGTTGCACAGAGAGATGGGATTTTTTTAAAAAAATTGTAATTTTTCTGATGTATCATAAAGTTTGACTTCCTCATTGCATGGGTTTCCTACATTAGGAACCATTTCATTTTGAGTTGATATGATTTGTTACATTGCAGGGACAAAAAAAGAAGAAAAAAAAGTTGTATTCTGTAACACCCCGATTTCTCTGTCCGAGGGAAATGACCAAAATGCCCCTGAGGTCATTTCCTGACCCGAACTCGAGGGTAACCAACTCGGTCATCCTCGAAGGGTCAACTCAATGTTTGAAGGGGATTAAATGGCCCTTGAATGCTTTCGGAAGCGAAAATTTCGTTTTCCGCAGTTTCGGGTCAAAATGACCAAAATACCCCTATAGCGTTTTTACGCGGGTAAAGGTGCCGTTTGAGCCCGGAACTTTCCCCAGAGGTTTAAAAACATGTTTTCATGTGTCTAGAGGTCTCTCTGTTCAAGTCCCGATGGTCCCGGGCAGTTTTAGTGCAAAATTACGATTTTGCCCCTAGAATAGTGCTTTTGAGCTTAATGACGTAATTAAGCAAACCTAAGCAATATTAGGCTCTAAACGAAGATTAATTTATTTCCCTAATTAATCTAGAGTCAAAATAATTTATTAAAGTTAATTAGAACCTAAAATTGCTTAGATTAAACTTAAATCCCTTTTTAGAACTCAAGACTCCTAGTCTTGGAATCTTGAATAGTGTTTTCTCTCTCCAATTCCTTAAATCAAGGAAATGTGTCTAGAGTTGTTTAGACTCTAAATTGAGGATTTAACTCACTAATGGTGCAAGACCACTCCTTAATTATGTCTAGACCACCTTAATTACCCATTTACCTTACCTAAACACTTTCTTACAAATTCCTAATCTTAAGCATAATCAAAGATACACCTAAACACAACTCTAAACCACAATTAAAATGCAAACTAATCCTCCCCATGGGCTGATGCATTTCGGCCAGACCTCATCCCCTTTGACCACATATTAAATTGTTTTCTCACTCAAAGAACCATGCTTGAACCATACCTCACCATACCTTAAGCCATACCTCACCATACCTCAAGAACACATTATCTCACCTCATGGAACTCATGGAATGCCTCCAATCTGCACCTCATGGCCGAAGCTCTTCATCACCATGAGCTCCCTCCATTTGTTTCATTTCTCTATAAATAGAATGCCTCGAGGAGCTTGCACCACTTTAGATCATTTGCTAAGTTTAGGAAACACTCAAAGCTTTTCTTTTCTCTCAAAGTTCTAGTGTTCTTCAAGTTCTTCAAGCTCTTCAAAGTTCTTCATCATCTTCATCTTCTTCTTCCATCTTCAAGTTCATCACACCAAGTAGGGATTTTCTTTCATGTATTCTTTTCTTTAAAGTTCTTGTTTCAAGCTTGATGTTCATAGTTTCTCTTGTCTCTTTTTAGAACTTCTCTTCCATTCCTTTTTCCTTTCCATTTTCGGCCATGGGCCTTTGGGAATGAAGAAATGAGAGCTTGATGATGAGAGTTTCATGATGATGTTCATCACTTGGAACAAACTCTAGAGCTTGATCTTTGTTCTTGAGCAAAAATGTTTTTAGTTTTTCCTTTCTTGAACTCTTAAGAACTTTAGCTTTAATGATGTTTTAAAATGGCTCTATGAACTCAATGATGAGGACTCATGATGTTGGTGTTAATATATCATCAAGATCATGAACTTTAGAGTTTTAAAATGTTCCTTTTTCTTCTTGAAGATTTCGGCCATTACCTTAAATTTTCTAAGCTTCATGGTTTGATTTCCTAAAAATATTATGTTGAGTTTTAAGAACTCTAAGCTTGACTTTACCTTGTTTGGATGGGTTTGGGTTATGGTTTAAATTCATTTAAAGTCTTGTTAAGAGCTCTAGAAAGATAAACTGAACTTGCATAATTTATTTTATGCTTGCATTCATAATTACATTCTTGCTATGCATCTTTACTTTCTAGCTATCACTTAAGAACATAAAGATTAAAATGGAACTTGTATCATCACCTAATTTAATTCTCGAAGCCTTTCTATTTCGGCCTTAAAGTCGATTGTTGTTGGGCCTAGAGCACTAAAATAAAGAATTGAACTTGCATTATCACCTAATTAATTTCTCGAATGCCTATCTATTTCAGCCTTAAAGTCGATTGTTGTTGGGCCAAGAGCACTAAAATAAAGAATTGAACCATGCATATTTACCTTCAAGCTTGCACGTCTAAGTTTATGCCTCGCATATTTACTTTCAAGCTTGCACGTTTAAGTTTATGCCTTGCATATTTAAATTTAAGTCATCACTTTACTTTGTAAGCAAGATTTAAAATGAAAAGCATGAGCACGTTTAGTTTATGTCACAACTTAAGAACCTAGAGCTCAAAGACTTGCCCATTTCATTCCAAGATAAAGTTAAATGTGAATGTATTCCTTGAATGCATAATTTCGGCCAAGTAGTGATGATGGACTTGCAATGAGTTTTCATCTAGCTACTAGGACCAATAGTCTATGTTTTAAGTTTTCCCTAAAGCTTTACAAATCTTTATAAGGTTATGTCATCACAAGTTGTGATTTTATTATCTTTTAGGGGATGGAATATGTTTTGGTCAGTGACCTAAGGCTTCACTTAGCCTCTTGATGAATTAAAATGTTTTGCAAAGAGTTTCAGAAGTTCTAGATCGATTCCGAGAGAAACTAGTTAACTTATGTACCTAGAAATATCAATTTAACTCTCTCTTTTAAGTTAAATGTTTTCGATTCTGATGTGATGAGTGTGATGCTGTATGATGATGTTTTGATGTGTTGGAATATGTGAAAATATCATGTGATGATGTAGAAGCGAACCTATGCATGATAGGTAAGAAACTAGCTAACTAGAAATACCGTAAAGCTAGAATTTAACATAGTTTTGACCCATTTATTTATGGAACTAATCCAAACTATTTTAATGGGAACATAATCAGATTTAGATTGTTTAGACATGACAAACTTGGTATCATTTGGATTAGAATCGAATTCTAGCACCTATGGGGAAACTAGTAACGAGAAAAACCGTAAAAATGCAAATGTAAAACTCTTAGAACATTAATTTTTTGGATTCTGTCCAGCACCCTTACAACATGATAAACATGATTAATAATTAGTCCTTAAGCATAGGAATGCCTCATAATTGATTTAGATTTAATTCATAGCGCCTTAGGCAAAGACGGAACCAAGAAAGGGTCTAAAACGTAAGTTCTGGAACCCCGTGAACCCAAGTTAGAGGATTTGCCCTATGCTATTCAGATTCAAGTATGAACATGAGGATTAGGAATGATGATTAATTATGAGCCCTTAGGTGCATAAAAATATGAGCGACGGATGTTAGAGATTTATATCTCAAGATTAAGACCCGTAAGGGTCAAAGCATAACATACCGTAAGGGTAAGCGTTTGAATATTTTATGATGATGCATGAAGTATGCTAATGATGATGATGTTATTCATATGAGGAATTTATGAGGTTATATGTTTATGTGGCATAAAGCAAATTTGGAAGGAAATTCGGTGTAATGACCGTTGTCCCGCCGAATTTCCGACAAATTTGGGGACTTAAAGAGATTTTGAAAATTAAGGTACTAAGATGGGTTCTAGGATGACACCGGTTCGGCCGAGCACCTCCATAGAACTCATGTGACATCGGTACCATTTTACACTCTTAGGTGACACCGGTTCGGCCAAGCACCCCTAAGAGTTTTGCCCCTAACCCGCACTCGGATAGTCGGGATTTATGATTTATGATACGCTTATCGTTAAGTGGTAAGTAAGAACTAGTGACGACTAGTTAAGGTATGAGCTCATAACCTAGATGTATGACACGTTCTGGGTGACACCGGTTCGGCCGAGCACCCCCAGTTCGATTGTCTTTTAGGGTGGCCCATGAGGAAGAAAAGTTTCATGATTATGATTATGTCACTAAGTTTTGTCCCATATGAATGTTACTATTGCCACTTTATGCCACCAAGAATGATGATGCTCGATGTTATGTTTTATGTATGTGCATTAGGTAGTGCCATGCATACATTTTCTATTACGTTGCATTCATGACATTAAGATCATCCTAAAATGAATGGACCTTGGCTAGAATATATTTTAAAGTTTAAAATGAACTTAATACATGCTCAGTCATTTTGTATAAATAAACCCAAGGTTCCTGAGGATGTAGATGATGACACCTAGGTAGTAGGAGGCCCTACTGAGATTCTTTAGCAAGATTCTCACACCCTCTATCTCTTTCTTTCCGTCACGTCTTCAGATGGCGACGTTCATAGTGTTCGTGGACACCCCGACATGGGAGGTGCACTATGACCCGGCTCACGGGTCATACCATTTTGAAGGGCAGTGTACGGTGCGGGTTTTCATGTTCGTAGGATGCCCCTTCGCTCATCCCGTGCACACCCATCGCTTCTCCCCGACTGCACCCTATGGCGACGACGAGCGGGTTTTTGAGCGTGCACGTACGCATGACGAGAGAGTGCTCCGCATGCACACCACCGCCTTAGCCATGCGAGACTATCCCGACATGCGTGCCGGACCTACTTCTGAGACCGACCGTCCGAGGACCCGCCTACTCATCCGTATAGCGAGAGCTCGCCCTCTCCACCATTGATGAGGGAGGCGGTGAGGATACCGTGACTCTCTTTCGATTTGCACGACGACGGAGATGCGGCCACACCGCGGGGTCACTCTCGATCCCCTGCTCGCCTCTTTACGCCCGAGGAGCTCGCACAGCTTCCTGATACTTGCCTCTATTCATGAGACGGACGTCGATGAGGAGGTGACGATCGACCGATGGAGCACCGGTTAGAGCACACACCACTAAGATGGGGATAAACCTTCTTTTGTTTAGAGGTTATCCCATTAGGTGCACTCCGGGTAGGAGTAGATCATGTTTATGTTTATGTTGTATTTCCTTTCCTGTACTTTCCTTGTACTAAACTAAGTCCCACACTTATAAGTGGGCAAATTATATATATATGAGATGATCTTCAGTGTTACTCATGGTGTGCCTTATGTTATGATGTTGTGAGACATTTGTTTACCATACATGGTTTACCGCTTATCGCATCACGCGGCTCTCACTTTGTTTTTCAAAAAAAATTTACCCGTATTTTCCGCTAAGTAATTCAAAGTTAGATGAGGACTATGAAGTAACAGACTAATGATTAACCTAATTATGTTCTAGAGTATTGGGTTAAAAATTAGGATGTTACATATTCCATAGTTTAGTTTAATTTTTTTTGCATTTAGAAATTCAGCAACTCTTATTTTCATTTTCATATTGCAAAAAAAAAAAAAAAGAGACTTTGTAGTTCCTCGAAGACATGTTGAATTGTCAAATTTTCCATTTGACATCAGCTTCTTTGTATATATTCTTTTCATTTGGTATCTTTTAATTTCATTTTATGTCTTGATTTCCCAAAAAAAAAAGAAAAAATCATTCACATAAATAATAATTATTTTTTGTTCATTTCATATTTTTGGAAAGTTTTGAGAGGTCTTTTTAATAGTAATCCAAGATCATTCAAAACAAATTGTATTTGGAATCATTGTTGTCAATAAGAAAGAAAAATTTTGACCATCGTGCTTCTGAAGAAAGTGAATATTACTCAAATCCAAATTCTTGAGGTCATATCACAAAATTCCAAAGGAGATTAAGAGGAATTTGGGTTGTAGTAGATAGAGCATGGAAAAAGCACAATCATATAGTTGAGAGACATGAAGGCCAAAGCAAATCATGAAAGAAAGTTTGGGGACTCTGGAAAATGAATAAAGAAATGCTGAAAATTTCAAGGGGAAATAAAGGCAATTTGGAGCCCCAATGTCATGGTTTAAGCTGAAATGGATGATTGAAGGAAAATTGAGTTGCAAGCAAATGATCCACATTCAAGACAAAATGAATCAAAAGCAAATCAAGCATAATGTATCCTCCAATCCATAACTAACAATCTCCCCTTGTCCACTAAACGTTTCATACCTTTGTACCCAAACATTATCAACCTTAACATATATCCTTTATCACCATCCACTTCTACCCAATCATTTTCACCTCCGTCGAATCTCCTTTATTGTCTCAATTAACCAAGGCACCTTCATTCACTAATGAAATCCATAAAACCAAAAATGCTTTTGTCATCCACCCCTTTTGCATGATTTTACTCAGATTTTTACTCGATGATTCCTTTTGTCCGAGGAAGGCTCCAGAGCATAGTGAAACCACCACTCCTTGCAGTGGATAATTCCAATCTTCCTAGCAATTTTATCCAAAGGAAAGGTATGAAAGTTTAAAAGATGTCAGAGCATTAAGTTTTTTCAGATATCTATCTTCTAACCCAAGGAAAATAAAAGGAAAAGAAGATAATGCAATGTTTTCATGTCCTTCAATCATGTGGGATCCCTAAGTGATATTGGTTTGATTCACTTATCAAAGTGAATACCATGAATTGGAACTTCAAGTTGGTCAACAATTATGAGTTTGTGTTCCATTTACAGAAGCACTATAACAATGAATGGTATGGATTTCAGTGTATTAGATTTTTTTTTCCATAATATTGTTCATATTGTTCCTGCAAAATTTCGTGTCCTACTCTTTCTGTGTCTTAGCTATCTTTTTTTGCTATTACATCATTTCGTTCATATCAACGTTTTGCATATTTATCTAATGTGTCTTCCAAAAGTTTTCATTTCCTCATTTGTGTTAATCACCACATATTTTCAGTCTTGTCAATCATTGTCCATTCATAGTGCTTTTAGGGATTCAATCCTACAGACTTCTATCATCCTCATCTTTGTTGCACGTTGTCATCAGATTTGCTTTTTCTTCTCAATCTGCATTATCCAATAAAAAAGTCTTTTGTATTGCCTGGTGAGCAAAATAATTGAAAACTCATTGGTTGATCATGGTAATCCATTGGACAAAAATAATCATGAAATTTGTCTTGATACTAGGGGCATTGAATGCAACAAGCAAGAAAGTCAATTTTTTTGCAAAGAAACATGGAATGAAGTGAGTAAGCAGGAGTATGAAAATATGCAACCACTAATTTTGTTTCAAAGTTGAGCTTTCAAGAAAATAAATAGTCACAATTTGAAATGATGTTTAACCATCTTTCTTTATCCCATGTTTTAACTAAATAATCCCTTGTCACCTCTCTTGAGCCTGAAATTTTCTTTCTTCAAAAAGAAACCTAGACAAGGATCACTCCACAATGGGGCAAACACAATATGAAAGCTGGAGAAGAAAATAAAGGGAAACATTTACATATGTAAAGAAAAACAAAAAACAAAAAAGAAATAAATTGTTAGAATATACCGAAAATAAGTCAAAGATCCTTGATCCTTCTGAACCTTTAAACACTTATTTCGGTCTTTTCATATCCTTTGTTTCATAACCCTCAACCCTGGCCAAGTTACAAGCCTTAAAAAGTCCATTGTGATCAATAAGTGATTGTTATATTTTTTGTAATTTCAATTTTGAGACAAAGCATGCATAATCTTTCATGACTTTACATGAATCCTTGGGGAACCAAAACAAAAGGAGAGAAGAAAAGAAAAAGGAAAAAAAGAGAGAAAATAGAAAAGCTCAAAAAAGAAAAGAAAGAAAAGGACCTGTTAGATTAAAAAACCAAAAAGAACTAACTAAGCAAAAATTGGTCAAAAGAATAAGCATTGTCCTAAGCAACTCAAGCTGAGGCGCTTTTTCTTGGTGATGTTCAGGTCTCTTACCAAGTAAATTGATACTAGGGAAATTTCTATGATGATTAGACTTCTTGGCTATGCAACTTAAAACTGGGGCAATTTCTTTTCGTGATGTCTGAATTAAACAAGTACTCACCGCATCAAGAATGAATGAATGGTTATGATGTCCAATGGATGAAAATTGATCAATCACATGAGAACCAAAGAATTCATACTAGGGCAATAGTTTGTTTGATTTCTTTCTCCTTTTTTTGCATTCTTTTGTTTGGTCATCTTTTAAAACACAATTTCCACAATAATGTGTATCCAATAAGTTACTAGGTCATTCGCTTGGATACATGTGCATCTATTGAATTGTGCTTCAAGTATAGTGAACATGAATGAAATAATGTGACATGACTAATTGGTGGTGATCCTTTCAACTCAGAGAAATGATCAGATGAGACCTACAAAGCCTTTGCAAGGAGTCATCATGAGAAGTAATAAAAAAAAATAAGAGAAGAGAATTTGTGAAAAAAATGCAATGAAACCTTGTTTCAAGGCAGCAAACTTAATGACAAACTTGAAAATGGGTTCAAATGGTAAAATCCTCTCTGAAGAAGCTTATTTACGGTTCAAATATTTTTTTGATGGTAAGATGATCTTTTTGTTACCTATTCATTCCAAGACCTCTTTCTTTTGATTTTCAAATCATTTGGATTCTTTGCCTATTTGTTTTGTTCAAACCTGCTTTATACTGTCATCCTTGATCCATTCATATGTTGTACATATACATTCTTGGCATGCCCATTTCAACTTGATGTTTAACATTGTTGGTTTACATTTTTTTAAAAAAAAAAAAAATCTTTCTGAGGAGCCTTATGGTTCAAATGCTTTTATACTAAGATAATCCTTTTGCGACATTTTCATCATTAGAAGATTTCTTTCTTTGGTTTTCAAAACACTTAGGTCCTTGGTCTATTCTTTTAATCCATTTCATACTATTATGATCCTCAATTCATTCACATCTTGTGCATATTCATCCTTGGCATCTCCACTTTAGCTTGATGTTTTTGGTTTACTTTTGTTTTCAAAAAACAAAGAAAACGTTTGATTCTACATCCAATTATCCTGAAAAAATGCATTTGCTTTTAAAAAAAATTTACTTTTTTAGTCGGCGTCAAATTGCCACATTACATTTCCAGTCAGCCTCAGATTGCCATTTTACATTTTCAGTCAGCCTTAGATTGCCATTCACTTTTCTTATCAACCTCAGATTGCTAATTTACTTTTCTTGTCAGTCTCAGATTGCCAATTTACTTTTCCAGTCAACCTCAGATTGCCATTTACTTTTCTAGTCGGCCTTAGATTGCCAATTTACTTTTTCAATCGGCCACAGATTGCCATTTACTTTTCCAGTCGACCACAAATTGCCAATTTACTTTTCCAGTCAGTCTCAGATTACCAATTTACTTTTTCAGTCTACCTCAGATTGCCAATTTACATTTCAGTCGTCCTCAGATTGCCATTTACTCTTCTTGTCGGCCTCAGATTGCCAATTTACTTTTTAGTCGGCCTCAGATTACCATTTACTCTTTTTGTCAACCTTAGATTGTCAATTTACTTTTCTTGTTGGGCTAAGATTGCCATTAACTTTTCCAATCGGCCTCAGATTACCAATTTACTTTCCAGTCGGCCTTAGTTTGCCATTTACGTTTCCAGTCGGCCTTAGATTGCCAATTTACTTTTTCAGTTGGCCTTAGATTGCTATTTTACTTTCCTGTCACTTGTTGACCTGTATCCAATTGGTCACAAGATTTTATATTTTCTATCACTTGATGGGTCAGCTCAATGTTCAAAGGGGACTAGATGATCCTTGAGTGTTTCGAAAACAAAAAACTTGTTTTCTGCGGTTTTGGGTCAAAATGACCAAAATACCCTTGTAGCGTTTTTACGCAGGTAAAAGTGTCGTTCGAACTCGAAACTTTCCCTGAAGGTTTAAAATGCTGTTTTCAAGTATTTAAAAGTGTCTGTTTAAATCCTGGTGGTCCTAGGGAGTTTTTGTGTAAAATTATGATTTTGCCCCCGGAATAGTGCTGTTTGAGCTTAATAACGTAATTAAGTAAATCTAAGCAATATTAGGCTCTAATCGAAGATTAATTAATTTCCATAATTAATCTAGAGTCAAAATAATTTATTAAAATTAATTAGAACCTAAAATTGCTTAGATTAAACCTAAATCCCTTTTTAAAACTCAAGATTCCTAGTCTTGGAATCTTGAATAGTGTTTTCTCTCTTCGATTTCCCTAAACCAAGGAATTGTGTTGGCATTGGATTCCTTATTAATGAAGTTTAACTCCACTAATTTAGCAAGACCACCTCATAAACCTAGTCTTACAAGCCTCTAATTAACCATTACCTCACCTAAACACTTTCCTACAAATTCCTAATCTTAAACATAATCTATGACACACCTAAACACTCCTCTAAACCATTTCGGCCATGACTGATGCATTTCAGCCACATCATCCCTAAATTCCATCACATGTTTTAAATTTTAAACACACCTTTGAGCCATGCTTTGAGCCATACCTTGGACCATACCTCACCATGCCTCAAGATCACAACATTTCACCTCATGGACATCATGGGCTGCTTTGCCTTGGCCAAAACCTCTCTTCCCCCTTTGCACCTTTCATCTGTTTCATTTCTCTATAAACAGCACACTTGAGTAAACTTGAAACACCTTTAGTTCATTTGCTAAGTTTAGTTTCCTAGAGCACTCAAAGCTTTTTCTTTTCTCTCAAAGATCAAGAGTTCTTCTTCTTCATCTTCTTCATCCTCTTCAACATCATTTCACTTGGTAGGGATTTTGTTGTAAATATTTTAGCCATTAATGTTCTTGTTTAGTTATGTACTTGATAGTTTCTCTTGAATCTTTTAGAGCTTCTTCTTTTCTTCCCATTTTGATTTTGGCCTAGAGCCTTGGAGGAACTTGGAAATGAGAGCTTGATGATGGGGATTGCATGATGATATTCATCACTTGAGCAACCTCTAAAGCTTGATCTTGGTTCTTAAGGAAAAGATGTTTTTAGTTTCTTTCCTTTTTTACCTTGAAAACTTAACTTTGATGTTGTTCTAAAATGAGTGTATGAACTCAATGATAAACCTGTTAGGACTTATAGATGTTGCCTGAACTGTTGTCTCATTGTTGAAGGTAGATCTTTTGTTCTTGATTTAGTCTGTCTACCTATGCAAGGTCTAGATATAATCCTCAGCATGGATTGGCTTTATGCCAACCGTGTAATGTTAAATTGTTATGACAAGTCTATCATTTTTCTTCCTATTCCTAGTGAACCTAGAAAACCCCTAAGTCTGTACATTAATACTGTAGAAATAAACTGTGGTGAGGGAGAGAGTAAAGGATACATTCTCCTAGCTGCTAGCGATGTAGACTTTGAGCAAAATCTTGATAAGATACCCATTGTGAGAGACTATCCTGAGGTGTTTCCTGCTGATATACCTGAATTCCCTCCAAAAAGAGAAATTGAGTTCTCCATAGAGCTGATTCCAGGGACAGGACCAATATCCATAGCACCCTATAGGATGTCACCTCTAGAATTAGCTGAGTTAAAGACTCAATTAGAGGAGCTTTTAGAAAAGACGTTTGTAAGACCAAGTGTTTCACCATAGGAAGCCCCGGTCCTATTTGTTAAGAAAAAGGATGGGAGTATGAGGTTGTGCATCGATTATAGGCAATTGAACCGAGTGACAGTAAAGAATAAGTACCCTTTGTCTAGGATTGATGATTTAATGGATCAGTTGAGAGGGGCGGTAGTGTTCTCAAAGATAAACTTGAGGTCAGGATATCATCAAATAAGAGTGAGAGATGAGGACATACCAAAGACGGCTTTTCGAACTCGATACGGCCACTTTGAATTCACAGTGATGTCATTTGGACTAACCAATGCTCCTGTTGTGTTTATGGATTATATGAATAGGATTTTTAGACCCTATTTGGATCAGTTTGTGGTTGTTTTCATAGATGATATACTTATCTATTCGAAGACCCACGAGGAGCATGAACATTATTCAAGAACAATTTTGGAGATTTTGAAGGAAAAGAAACTTTGTGCCAAATTATCTAAGTGTGAATTCTGGTTAGAGGAAGTGAAGTTCTTAGGGCATGTAGTGTCAAAATGGGGAATTACAGTGGATCCTAGTAAAATAGAAGCTGTGATGAGTTGGGAGAGACCTACTACAGTAACGGAGATATGAAACTTTTTAGGACTTGTTGGATATTACTGTAGGTTTATTAAAGGATTTTCTCAGATTTCCTTACCCCTTACTAAGCTTACTAGGAAGAATACCTCTTTTACTTGGAACCCAGAGTGTGAAAAGAGCTTCCAAGAATTGAAACAGAAGCTAACCTCAACCCCGGTTTTAGTACTACCTGACCCCAATGTACCCTTTGAGGTATATTGTGATGCTTCTGGGAAAGGATTGGGTTATGTGTTGATTCAAAATAGGCAAGTAGTGGCCTATGCATCACGACAACTCAAACCTCACGAGGCAAACTACCCCACCCATGAGCTTGAGTTAGCCGCCATAGTGTTTGCTCTAAAGGTATGGAGACACCACTTGTACGGAGTAAAATTCGAGGTGTTTTCTGATCACAAGAGTCTGAAGTATCTCTTTGATCAAAAAGAGCTAAACATGAGGCAGAGAAGGTGGATGAAGTTTTTGAAGGATTATGACTTTGAGTTGAACTACCATCCTAGCAAGGCCAATATAGTGGCAGACGCCTTAAGTAGGAAATCATTGCACTTATCCCACATGATGGTTAAGGAAGTTCAGCTGATTGAAAAGTTTAGAGACCTAAACCTAGGTATGACCTTGACCACTAAGAGCATAAAGGCATGCCATCTTAGTGTAACGAGTGACTTTAGGAAAAGGATCATTCAAGATCAACAGGAGAATAGAGAGTTTCAGGAGACCCTAGAGGCAATACGGGCAGGAAAGTTAAAAGAATTCACCCAAGGTGCCGATGGTATATGGAGATTCGAAGGAAGGATCTGTGTATTGGCAATTGGTGACCTCTAAAAAGAAATCTTGAAAGAGGCCCATAAAAGCCATTTTACCATTCACCTTGGTACCACCAAGATGTACCAGGACTTGAAAAAGATATTTTGGTGGCCCGGGTTAAAGAAGGATGTGAGTGCTTGGGTAAGCAAGTGCTTAGTTTGTCAAAAAGGTGAAGATTGAGCACCAAAAACCCTCTGGAATGTTGCAACCCTTATAAATTCCCGAGTGGAAATGGGATAGTATCTTAATGGATTTCGTGACTGGACTACCAAAGACCCAAGCAGGTCACGATGCGATATGGGTAATCGTGGATCGGCTAACTAAGTCGGCCCATTTCTTACCTATCAAGGTGACTTACTCCTTGGATAGGTTAGCTCGGTTATACATCCAAGAGATAGTGAGGTTGCATGGAGTACCATCGACGATAATTTCGCATTGAGATCCGCGATTTACGTCATGTTTTTGGGGAGCCTTTCAAAAGGCATTTGGTTCGAAGCTATGCTTAAGCACGGCTTATCACCCTCAAACGGATGGTCAATCAGAGAGAACCATTCAAACCTTGGAAGAAATGTTAAGGGCTTGTGTGTTGGACCAAAAGGGGAGCTGGGATAGATACTTGCCATTGATTGAGTTTGCATATAACAATAGTTACCATGCAAGTATTGGTATGGCATCGTATGAGGCCCTATATGGTAGAAAGTGTCAATCCCCTCTATGTTGGTATGAACCCGAAGAACAAAGTCTGTTAGGACCTAATGTTGTGAGGGAAACCACGGAACAAATCAAAAGGATTAGGGATAGAATTCTCACCGCTCAAAGTTGACAGAAAAGCTATGTAGACAAACGGCAAAAGCCATTAGAATTTCAAGAGGGAGAACACGTATTCCTTAGGATCACCCCTACCACAGGCATAGGTCGAGCAATGAAAGTCAAGAAATTGAGCCCCAGATTCCTTGGTCCATTTGAAATCCTTAGTCGAGTCGGGCCTGTAGCATATCGAATAGCCTTACCACCCAACCTATCCAACCTCCATGATGTCTTTCATGTCTCTCAATTAAGGAAATACCAGTTTGACCCTAGCCATGTATTAGAGCCAGAGTAAGTACAATTAAGGGAAGACCTAACTTTCAACCTGCCATCTACGAGAATCGTAGACAAAGGAGTCAAGCAACTGAGAAACAAGACCGTACCTTTGGTCAAGGTAGCATGGGGACGAGGAAAGATAGAAGAATTCACATGGGAGTTGGAATCAGACATGAAGATGCAATATCCTGAGCTTTTTACAGGTAATGAATTTCGAGGGCGAAAATCTTTTTAAGGACGGGAGAAATGTAACGCCCCAATTTTTACTGCTATGTGAAAATTACCAAAATGCCCCTAGGTAATTTTTACACGTAATTCGAGATCAAATAATCGTCAATAAAGGAGTATGACATTAGAGAAATATCATAGGAGACTTGATTAGCGGTTCGTGCGAAAGTCGCAAACCCCGATTTTTTCTCAGACGCAGAAATGACCAAAATGCCCTGAGGTCATTTTTACCTAGAAATCAAGGATAACCAATCTAAATTATCTTTGAGGGGTTAATTTTATGCCTGATGGGGATTATATGTGCCTTAGAGGTAAAAATCTCAATTCTCAATTTTTATCGTAAGTACAATTACCGTTTTACCCCTGCAGTAATTTTTCATGAAATTATATAATCTTTGAATTTGGTTTCCACCCAAAGGTTCAAAATGACTATTTTAAGTATGATTTGAGATTGTCCAATATTTACAGGGAGTTTTTACGTGAAATTACCTGTTTACCCCTAGTTATACTAAATAAGTTTACTTGCGTAATTAAGGTAATGTTAAAGCTCCAATTGAACTCAATTCATTATATTCATTAACTTTGGGTTAAAAATAATTACTTGAGGTTAAAAATAATTACCTAAGGTTAAAAATAATTACTAGAGGTAATTAGAGCCTAAGGATTGTTTAGGAAAATTTAATTTCCTTTCCTAATTACAAAGAACTCATGAAACCTATAATATTAAAGATTAGGGTAAATGTAATGCATTTACTTTCTTTACCTTGAGATTAAAATTTAAATTACTAATTGATTTTCAACTCAATTGAGATTAACTCTATTATTAAAATAAAGATTATCTTTTTACCTAGTCTTGAGTTATCTTACACACCTAGTTTTACCTTTTAAACAAAATTATCAATTTCTAAATCTACCACCTAATTAAATAAACTATCCTTATGTCCTACCATGAATAATAAATGAAATTTTATCCCCCAAATTCCTTGAATCAACCGTGACATTCCATGCTTCACATGATGCTTATATTTTAAAATTTCATTCAAGGAATAATGCACTACATCATGCATCTCAAAGACATGTCCTACCATGAATGAAAAAAATAAAACTTGTCCCCCATGATAGCCTTGGAAACTCACGGATTCTTCCTCCTCCATCACCTTGATATTTTAATTTTTCTTTCAACAATGATACACAAGAATACATCATTGCTTTACCTTGTGCTTTGTTGAGTTGTCTTGCTAGTTATTTAGTCAAAAATTCTGCCACATTACAACCATGATGGCCACGATTTTCAACACCTTTCCACCATCAAATTATAATTTTTGTAAAGCCTAAAACACCCTAAAATAGATCATAACTATAGCATGTGTTTTTTGACTTGTCTTGCAACCTTTTTGAGCAAAAATTATGATTGTATTACAGCCTATATGCATCAGCCTCCATACCCCCATAATGCCTCCATTTTATTTTATTATCAAAGAATTAAGCACTCAAACAACACCATGACCATACCATGTGATCTTTGAGTTGTTTTGCATTATTTTTGAGCAAGAATTCTGATCATATTTCAGCACATATGCAGCGTACATACACCCTCCAAATGCCCTATAAATATGTGATTTTCCAAGGCCTAAATGCACACACAAACATTCCTAGCCTTAGCATTTTCTTACTTGATAGTTTTCTTACTCAAAGTTTGCTCAAAGTTCTCTAATTCTCTCAATACTTCAAGTTTTCTTCTTCTTCCTCATTCACACTCAAGAGACTCCATTCCCAACCTCTAACCAAGCTCTAAACCTCAAGCATACACATTCTAACCATAAATCAACTCCTAAACACATAACCTTTCCATTATCAAACACAAAAGCACAAGAGAAATCCTCCCTCCATTTGCTCTAATCTTGGCCGAATTTCAAGGACATATTTTCTTCTTCTAACTTCTCTAAAGATCAAGCATTACCTTTTGATAACAAGAAACAACTTGGTAGGGATTTTATTTCATGTTCTTTCTTTGTTCTTCCTTTATAATTTCAGTTTATATGGTTTGATAATGACCATGGCTTGATGATAAGGAATCATGGTGGTGGTTGTGAATCCATTATTTAAATGACCTCTAAAGCCCAAGGTTTAATTCTTGATGTTAAAAGATTAACAAAGGAATTACTAATTTTTGAGTTTTAAGCTTAACAAGATATAAAAATGAACTAGCATCCATATTTATGTTTCAAGTTCTTGCACATCATATTTATATTTCAAGCTTTGCATAATCATATTTATATTCCAAGTTATCACTTTAATTCTTGAAGATAATAATATAAACTTGCATATTCATATTTACATTTCAAGTTATCACCTAAATCATAAAGATCTAAGAATGAATTTGCATCTTTATATTTATATTTCAAGCCTTACATTTCATATTTATATTTCCAAGTTATGGCCTTATAATGATAATAATAAGGTTACAAGACAAGTTTATGATTCTAGTCATCACCTAAATCTTAAAGTTCAAGATTTACTTCTTTTATCTTAAATGGCAATTTCGACCATGGACACTTCTCATCTATTTATTTTTGGCCCTTATATAATTCTGATTTAAAGCTTGATATATTTTACTTTTAGGTATGACCTTGTCTTTAAAGTTGTACAAAGAAATTTTGAAAGTCCTAGAAATCGTAAAGGATTAGAAATATGGTTTTTCTCATGATTTTAAATGCTAAAGTTTTATTATTCTGATCTAATCTTTTAGAACTAGAATGGTTACTGATTTAGGATGTCTAGATGAGTTTAAATCACTAAATTTTATTGTAAAAATTGTTTTTAGTGTCTTAGGAAAAACTAGTAACTAAAAAGGATCAAAATCGTGTTTTTATGAAACTTTTAGAATGATAAATTTTCTGATTTCTGTTCAGCACTATTCATCATTGTTCACCACTGTTCACTAGTGTTTATAGCTGTTCACACACTTAAGGATCACTAATAATTGTCATAAAAATTATTTTTAGCATTTTAGGAAAGTTTAGTAACTAGAGAGGATTAAAATTGTGTTTTTTTGAAGCTTTAAGGAGACTAATTTTCTGATTCTATTCACGGGTTGTTCATATTATTCACACACTTAAGAATTACTTATATTTGTTGTAAAAATTATTTTTAGTACCATAGATGCATAAAAGGATAATTACAAGTGTTAGTTTGGGCTGTTTTGCAAAATTCGGAAAGTTGTGTTTAAACTATCAACTATGTTATTTCAGCCAAATGATTTTATTTAGAGCTACTAATGATGTTGAATGTGTCCATGAGTCCAAAATACCATTTATAAAGTTTAGATAAAGTTTTAGAAATTTTGGTTATTGTTAAATATTAAAAACAAGCGATTCTGCACTTTGATCCCTAAAGTATGTTAAAATTTGGTCTATAGCCCTAAAAGGGTTTTTATGATGAGTTTTATATGGTTCTAGTAATTATATATCTTTTGAAAGTATTGGTTAATGTTAAAGATCTTTAGTTTGTGAGAATGTGTTAAAAAGAGGTATTACATTTTGACCTGAAATTTTTGAGAAATTGCGAATTGACCCCTTTGGGGCTTAAGCGTAAATCTTGATAAATTTGATGAGATGAATGTGATTGATATCTTGTGAAGGCTATGTTCATGTGTTGAAATTTATATGGCTTATGGATATATGCAATGAAATATGATGCATGTTTATATGATTTAAATTACGGCATGTTATGGTTATGTTTGATTCATTGAGATGCGTAAGTTCATGAAGTTTATGAGCATGAAATGTTGAAATGATGAAGTTATTCATGTTTGCATCTCATATATCATGCCAAGATTTAAGGTGACATAAAACACATGGAAATGATCCTCTAGACTCCCCGAATTAAAGGTTATGAGAGGTGATCCGAATAGGAAGTGATCCTTTAGACTACCCGAATTAAAGGTTATGAAAGGTGATCCTAATGCCCCCTATCCCGTACCTTAAGAGTCGGGAATTTAACTTATCAAAAGAGATAAGATTATGCTAGTGACGACTAGTGAGGTATGAGCTCATAACCTAGAACTCTCGAGAAAAGAGAGAATTATAGGGCGGCCCCCAAGGAAAAGAGAATAAAGAAGTTTAAGTCACCTGTAAGAATGATGATCATGATGTTCTTTATATCATATGCATTGTTTTATGGATTTTATGATATTATGTATATGATATTGACATGCATCCATGACTAACATATTACATTCATGACATTAAGATTCATGCTAAAAGATACGGGCCTTGGCTAATGATATTTAGAACTTAATAAATGAACCTTATATATATGTTCACCATTTTCATAATCAAACTCGAGGTTCCTGGGGATAATGACGATGACACTTGTGTTATAGTCGGGAAGCCCTACTGAGATTCTTGTATAAGTTTCTCATCCCTTTTCTTTTCCGTGTCGCCTGCATATGAATGATGGTGTAGTTCGTGATTTGTCTTGAGACTGGACGAGGAGCTACGGAGATAACTTCCTTTTGGATATTTGTCTTTAGAGTGATCGTATCTCAGTTATTAGTTTGTATTCTATTGATGGATATATATTGATGTCCTTAAGTTTACAAGACATCACTATTATGATACAATTATTGATATGTTATTATTATTTGAGTTATGTTATGTCATGGTTGTATTATGTATTTACCTATTATTCGTTTCTAACATCTCTCTTACATAGGCAAGATATTGACGTTAGATATTTAGTATGCGCAGCTCACGATTTGGTATTTAAGTTCAAAAAAAAATTTTACCCATATTTTCACTAAAGTATTTTAAAGAAGTTTTGAGTTAAAAACTGGAACAAAAGAGTAATGATTAATAATTAACTTAAATGCATCCTAGGCGTGTTGAGTTAAATATTAGGGCATTACAAACTCAGCTCAGCCTAAAACTCGTTGGGACGAATTCGGGTCTTGAAATTTGACCCGGTACACTTTTCGGACCGAGTTCGGGTCATATATCGGGTTGGCCTGACTCAATTTGAAGTCAAATAATTACATAAGAGATATATATTTTTGTAACAATTTATAAAAAGTTATAAGATTTTAAAATTCAATCAATATATTTTACATAACTTATTTTTTTCTATATTGATATGGTTTATTTGAAACCTGTATCGTAAAATATCTCTAAAATTTTATTTCTCACTTGTAAAATTTTATAACTTTACTATATATAATACTAAATTCTTATATGTTGTTTGAATATTGGGTGACCCGAGACATAGTTGAGTTATTATTAGGTCGAGTTAAGGCTTCAAAAATTGACCATATCTAAAAATCGAACAGGGTTTAGATTTTGTCTAACCGGACCCAATGAATCCCTTATTCATCCCTGCTATATGCATATCTTTCTTTAATAAACTTCGTTTGATGATACTACACCTAATTAAAACCTTCCAAAGCTATGCACTCTAATACTATAAAACCAGTCAACATAAACCAAATTAAAATGAAATGAAATAAAAAGAAAAACAAATTAATAGGGGAGTCAAATTTTACCGTTAAGAAACATTTATTAAATAAAATATTCTAATAGTATTAAAAAAAAAAGTATATTCTAATGCACTTTGCGGAACTCGCCTGGGCAATTGCTTCGTATCAAAACCTGTATACGTATGTTTTGCCGTTTCCCCATCACGCCCAAAGAACCTACTAAAAGATATATATATATATATATATATATATATATACAGTACACACATACTGGTGGTCAGTGGGAGTCTAATTGAAATATTTATATTATTATTGTTAAATATGAGAGTAATTTTCACATTTTCTATTCATTCTTTGTATTCGACAGTGATGAGTCCCAATTGAACCCCAGGTTTGAGCGTTATGCACATTCGTAAAACACCTTCACTTGTATAAAAATGCCTTTCTCGTTTCTTCTTCACCTTGTTCACCCATAATTTCCTCCACGACTGTCGTTTTCCAAACAGAAAATGTCTTCTTCCTCCTCACATGAAGTTCTCCTCACCAGCTCCCCAGATGGCCCCATCATGGCCTACGAAGCTTCCAGCGGCGCCACCATCGCCCGGTTCACGGGTAGCCGGTCACCGTGCCGCGGCCTCACCATGGCTGGACGAGGACTAATCGCAGCCTCCCACGTGTTCTCAGACACAGGTGCTGGTTCAATCCACGTATACAACTGGTACACTCCAACTGTGTTCTGCAACTTCACAGTCCCTGAACCAGTTGCCCCACTATCTGCTACCTCTGATGGTGCCTTTCTCTTTGCCGGTGGCCTATCAGGAGTATCCATTCCCTCTCACTCCCTTCTGGGGATGTGATCAAATCCTTTGTTGCTCACTCAAAACCCGTTTCTAGTCTCCAGCTCAGCGATGATGGCTCCCTTGTGATTTCAGGCAGCAGTGATGGCACCATTGTTGTGGTCCCAACCTTCAGGCTTCTTGAGGCCTCCACCTCAGCTGGAGATGACCCAAAGGACTTGATCTTGCATCAGTGGAAGGCACATTCGGGTTCAGTGACAGCTTTCAGCTCTGGGATAGGGCTGTACGGCACTGCCATGGTTTCTTGCTCACTGGACTGCACATGCAAGTTTTGGACCCTATCAGATGGAACTCTGTTACGCACAGTGGCATTCCCTTGTGCCATTTTCGGGTTTGCTGTGGACTCAACAGAGTCAGGATTCTATGCTGCTGGTGCTGATGGGTTGGTTTATAAGGGATCAATGAAGGCTGGAAGAGAAAAACAGCGAGGCCAAACCTGTGAATTGATCTCCTGGTCTAAAAGCCATAGCGGGTCAATTGTATCTTTGGTTTTGGTGAATTCAGGGAGGAATTTGGTCTCTGCTGCAGAAGACGGGAGTGTTTCGATGTGGGATGTTGAGAAAGGAGAAGTCACTATGGTTCTAGGGAATGACATGGGAAGCATCAGCGATATGGTGGTGGCCAGAGGCACCACTGAGTGTGGGGTCAAAAAGGGAAGTGCTTGTGGTGAAGAGGCCAATATCTTCACTTCTTCTTATGATGAAGACATGATCAGGACACTGAAGCAAATCACAGAGCTTGGAGATGTCATGGATGTGGTAGCAGAAGACAAGAAAAGAGCAATTGACATGCTGGAATCAACAATAGGACTGTACGAGAGGCTCTTGAAACTTATCTTTAAGGAGGCTATGAAAGCCATTAGTAGCGATGATGATGAAGAGGATGATGACCGAGAAGAATGCAAAAGGGAGGAACGAACGAAAGAAGAAAAAATGTAACAGTAAAACTGTTAAATCATATTACCAAAAAAAAAAAGAACTATCAAATCATAATAAAATGACCAGAATTTCATTCGGCTGGTGGTTGGGTTAAATGTTGCAATAAGGCTCACATATTTTTGTAAAGGAGGATCTGCCTAGTCCAAAAGTAACTGTGTTACATTTATTCTGTTAAATATTTTTTTATAAGTACCATATTTAATCAAACCAACCATACTAAATTTCAAAAAAATTGGACGTTAAGAAATTGAACGTTAATAAATATATTATCTAATATATAAGATTTATATGTATTTTCAAAACTATATTGTGTATCAAACAAAAGGAAATGATGAAGTATTAAACTATTTTAAAATTTTATAAAACTTTATATATTTAATCTATGTAGTAGGAACTTATAATTTAACAATTAAATTGATAAATTTCAATATCTATAAAAGATTATTCAATAAAATTAGTATATCAAGACTTGCTATTGAAATAAATAGATCTCTCCTTGTTTATATAAAAGTTATTAATTATATCACATTATTTTATAATTTATTTTCTGTAAAAATTCTGAATGTCTAAAATTTTTAAAATGTAATATCGGCCACCATAAAAAAATGCGCGTGTATTTTTTTCAAATAACTAGGATAGAAAAAACAAAGAACAAGGAAAATGCGTGTGTATTTAGAAAAGGCCATACTATGTAAGAAAGGAAAATGAAATAAAGAGTTTTTTACATATCTAAAATAAATGAAATATGATATTATATATATATCCCATCCTGAAAAGTATTATAGATAAGTCTTTTTTTATATTATATAAAAATCAATTTAAATCGACTTTTATGATAAAATTTTAAGCCAAATATACATTTAGTTACAAATTGATTTAAATCGATTCCATCAAATTGATTTAAGTCGATCACGGTTACAAATCAGAGTATATAAAATCGATTTAACTTAATTTTCTATTGTATGTTAGACTGTGTCTTACTCACACTCTGAGATGCTGCAAAAAAATTGAGTTAAATCGATTTCAGATAGTTGCAGTACATACCACCATTTCGGCAGTGCTGCGTGCCATCATGTACAGTGCGCACCCACATGAAGCCAAGTGTAGCCCGGACCAAGGGAACATGCCTCTCGAGATTGGCCATGTGTCATCGTGGCCGTCCAATTTTTGGGTTACCATTCTGTCCCTAACCATTCACATTTTTCTGCTTTTGTTTAGGAAAGGGTGATAATATGTTCTCATTTAAAAAATGAATGTCTATTTATATATTTATTTTATAATTATTAAATATGATAGATATTAAAAATAAATAAAAATTACCATCTCATCTAATAATTTAGATATAATAATTATAAAATAAATATCTAAATAAATAGTCAAGTTCCAGTCCACTTGAAATCGTTGGCTTGTTAGATTACTCCTTCATCTTTTTCTTCCTTTTATTTTTTTTTTCCCTTTTCTTTCTTTTTCCTCTCTATCTGTCTTGAGTCTTGGCCGTGTTTCTAGGCTGTCCGCATCATGTGAAGTTGAGCCACTCGACAAAACCGGAGATGGAGAGGCTATTATTTTATCTGACATTTTGAGTTTAGAGGGGTTTGGTAGCTTTGCCATCACTGTAAATTTTAAACTCCATTTGACCTGTCGCTCTGTACACGATGGTGCGAAGGTGCTGCCAGGACTCACATTTTACGTTGAAAAAAAGAAGTGGCTTTTTTTGCTCTATATATTTTCATCTTCCTCATTTTGTTTTTTTTTTTAGTAAGAATTTTCCGTGCTCAAATAATCCTAGTTTAGAGCAAATTCGATTTAAATCGATTTTATGTAAATCGGTTTAAGTCGATTTCTATATAATACATAACAAGACACATTCATAATAATTTTCAGAGAATATATATATATATATATATATATATATATAATATACTATTTTTTTATTTTAAATGTGTTAAAAACTCTGAAATGAGTAAAATATGGATTTAATAATCTTGTGAGCGAAATATCATTTTGCCTCCTTAGAATTTCAAAGAAGTTTGTGAGTGGATGTTTGGAAGATCTCTACGTAAAACTTTATTTTGAAAAAATATGTAATTTTGTTAGTTTATTCTTATCCAAATTAATTGCTACTTTGACATTTTGTCTTACTTATTAATTTAGAAAAAAAAATAAAACTAAACACATGCTATTTTTTTTTGCTAAAAGTGACTTTTAATTAAAAATAATTTGATGCACAAAAAAATTTAAAGAAATAGTTGTTTGAAAATGTATATAAAATATTTATTGACATATTTAATAAATTTAAACTATCTTGAATGCTATGATTTCCTGATTATTTAGGATAAATTAGAATATATTTTCACAATATAAGTGTTTTCAATTTACGTATATTATCATAATATAAGTTAAATGGACAATAATATCTATAATCTATAATTTATCTTTAATATAAATAGTTTTAATTACTCTGCAGGTTTCTATAATTTAACTCAATTTTCAATCAAGTCCCTATAGTTTAAAAGTTTTTAATTCGGTCCCTATATTATATAAATTTTTTCAATTTAGTTCATGTTGTTAACCATCGTTATAAAAATATATCCACCAATGTCATGATGCACCTAATGAAGACAATGTATCATAAAACTTTTTATCTACACCATTCAATATATATATATAGAATTCTATAGCACTCGTAAAAGTATATGGTGTATTATATACTATGTAATCTAAAAGTTGAGAAAAACACTATGGCAATAGAGAATCTAGGTTAGATGAGCTAAAAAAAGAGTGTTGGTGGCTATGACGTGACAGAGAAGGAAAAAGCAGTAGCAGCAGATCGGCAACCTCAGCGGTGGATTTGGAGAGCTCATAGCATGGTGGCTTCAAGATCTAACTGTGATAGAATAAGAATTTTAACCTCAGCGATTTATGCTTGTCAAACTGTGAATTTTAATTCTCACTCAAGATTTAACCCTTGAGCTGTGTCTTTCTTCTCCTTCATCTCTTTTATTTCCATTGTTGTTTTATTATCAGTACTGTTTTGAAAAACCTACTTTCTTTTATATGTTAAGTATTATGTTCAAAAAGTTCACTTTCTAAAGTTACTAACGCTGTTTTCTGCTGCACTTCAAGTTCACAACTTGATAGTTTTAATAAAAGTTTTTCAGAATTTCATTAGACAAAGAAAATGAAGAACGTGATTCAACCCCTCTTTTTGTATGTTTCTCTACCTACAAGTGGTATCAGAGCCAGGTTTATAAGGGGTTGAGTAATCTAATGATTGCAAAGGAAAAAGAACCAACGAACAAATGGCGCAAAATATTCACATAGCTGAAGGACACTCCATAAACAAACCACCATTTTTTGATGGTGGAGATTATGCATATTGGAGGGACATAATGGAGCTATTTATAAAATACACAAGTTTTGACTTATGGGAAATAATACAAGAAGGTGATTATGTTCCAAGGGAGGAAGTTCCGGGAGTAGATGACGCACCTTCAACATGTAGAGAAATTCCCAGGAGTAGGTGGATAAAGCAACTGATGCGAGTTACCGGCAACCAATTAAAAAGTGTTTTAATTACTAAATTACACAAAAAATGTAGTTAGGGTGTAATCCAGGTCGTCTCATAAGGAAATATTCTAATTGATTCGGGAAAACTGGGGGTTTGAGATAATAGCAACTAAATTAAATTGAGAAGAATTCTAATGGGAAGAACTACCTGCACAAGGATTCCCTCAGATTAAGAATTGATCAATCATCGGTTCAAAAGATAAATTCATGGCAGTGGTTACTTTCATTAGTCATGCTATTACACAACAATGATGCAATTCTACTTAATGGTCATACAATCGCACTCCTACTAAGGGTTTGGCTAACATATGAACTAGTAATTTATGATCGTGATTCTATGAACCTATGCTAGTCTGATTACCAATTACAGTAACCTAATTCCTAACAGAGTTAATTTCAATCCTTTACCAATTGGATGTAATTAAATCAATCGACCGAATACCCTAATGGCATCTAGATTATGCACGTGAACAAATGCACAACCAAGCAACTCTTAAAAACACAATTACAATAATCATCACAATTGATATTAATAGAGAAAGCAAATGAGGAAGAAAAACCAATCATGAATTATAATTAAAATAAAAGGAACCTCAAGAACAATCTCAATCTTCAGTTATTCTTGCACACGGTAAAGAGATTACTCCTCCATAGGGGGAGTGTCACAATCGTTGTTAAACGAAAAGGCCAAATTACAATCCAGAAAAATCCACTATCCAAAAATGACTAAGAACCCTAAACCTAGAGAGAGAGTGTAGAGAGTGAGAGAGAGAGAGCGAAAGAGAGGGAGAATAAAAATTAAAAAGTGGCGTCAGTCCATTCAAAAGTCTCCGAAATGGAGTTAAAAAGCAAAATGGTTCAAAACACGAAACAAAATCGTGTGTATCGCTGAAGCTCATCTGCTTATGATCGCTATAGCAGTCTGGGACCGCTATAGCGGTCCTGCCTCTTGTTGTAGCCAAATTCACCTCTCAGGATCGCTATAGCAGTCTAGACTGCTATAGTGGTCATGTATTCGTGCAACACCGCCTTTAACATTTGCAAACCCATTTTGAGACTTAAAACGTTGGAATTAGCTCTTGTGCCTAGAAACAGTAGTTGTAGCTATTTGAGTAAGCTTTCCAAAACCGCAAGAGTCACCTCAATCGGACATCTGTAGCTCCAGATATTAGCAAAATACCAATTGAGGGTCAAACTAGACAGCATTAGAATATCGGCAACCTTTCATCTTGCAATTGAATTTTCACCAAGATGATCCTAGAACTAGGTTTTAAGCTGAACATAAAAATTATAGAGGGCTTCTTGATCTTTTCAAAATATATTTATTTGCCTCAATCTGATCTCTGTAGAGAGAGATACTAATTTTTCATTATAATACTTCCTCTAAATGTGCTTTAGAACTCTACTATTCTGCTCCTCAATTTATCCCAATTGAACATCGCTACAAACTCTAGCACTGCTATGGTCTTCATACACCAACATGGGATGTCTCTGCAAACAAATAACACCCACAAAAGAGGATTAAATGTATAGGAATATTTGTTTATCAAAATGGTGCAACGAACCATGATTTTATTCAATGATACCCAATGAGAACTAAATATGAATCTACCAATTACCCATCAATTAAGTACAATTAAGATGCAAAATGTTCAGAATTAGGATAGAGAATGGATGCATAAATGCAACTCATCAAACTCCCCCACATTTAAACAATTGCATGCCTTCATGCAAAAAACTCAGATGGATATGGTGTAACATCCTAATTTTTAACCCAATACTCTAGAACATATTTAGGTTAATCATTAGTCTGTTACTTCATAGTTCTCATTTAGCTTTGAATTACTTAGCGGAAAATACGGGAAATTTTTTTTTGAAATAAAAGTGAGAGCCGCGTGATGCGATATGCGGTAAACCATGCAAAGTAAAACAATCGTCTCACAATCATCACAACATAAGGCACATCATGAACATCACTGAATGTAAGCTCATATATATATAACTTGCCCACTTATAAGTGTGGGACTTAATTCAGTACAAGGGAAATACATGAAAAGAAATACAACATAAAACGTAAACATAATCTACTCCCCTACCCGAGTGCATCTAATAGGATAACCTCTAAACAAAAGAAAGTTTATCCCTATCTATGTGGTGTGTGCTCTAACTCGGGCCATCCTCGACCTCCTACTCGCGACCATCTCGTAATCGAGGCTGATATCCGCGAATCTGAGCGAGCTCCTCGCGCGTGAAAAGGCACAGTGGGGATCGAAAATGACTCCAGGGTGGCCGCATCTCCTGGTCGTCGTGCCCGCCTCGGCTGAGTCACGGTGGGCTCGCTATCCTCTCCAAAGTCCATAGGTATGGAGGGGGAAGACCCCTCGGAGGGTATCTGGGTGGCCGAGTCTTCGGAAGGATCCATCTCCGAGAAGGACGATGGGCAACGGGGCACATACTCGGGGTAGTCTCGACCGGCGGATGCCGAAGGTGGAGTCTGGCGTAGCCTCTCCTCTCTCGAGGGACGTCTTGGCGCTCGAACACTAGGTCATCACCAAAAGGTGAGACGGGGAGAAACGATGGGAATGTCAGGGGAGTGAAGGGTCGACCCATGAACATGAATACTCTAAGCGTGCATCGACCCACAAAATGGAATGACCCGTGGTCCGGTCATGGCGCACCTCCCATGTCGGCGTGTCCACGAACACCTACGAACGCCGTCGTCATCTCAAGACGTGACGGAAGGAAAGAGGTAGAGGAGTGAGAATCTTGCTAAAGAATCTCGGTAGGGCCTCCTACTACCTAGGTGTCATCATCTACGTCCTCGGGAACCTTGGGTTTAATTATCTGAAATGGTGAACATGCATTTAGTTCATTTTAAACTTCAAAGATATACTTTAGCCAAGGTCCGTTCATTTTAGGATGATCTTAATGTCATGAGTGCAACATAATGGAAAATGTATGCATGGCACTACCTAATGCACATACATAAAACATAACATCAAGCATCATCATCATTGGTGGCATAAAGTGGCAATAGTAACATTCATATGGGACAAAACTTAGTGACATAATCATAATCATGAACTTTTCTTCCTCATGGGCCACCCTAAAGACAATCGAACTGGGGGTGCTCGGCCGAACCGGTGTCACCCAGAACGTGTCATACATCTAGGTTATGAGCTCATACCTTAACTAGTCGTCACTAGTTCTTACTTACCACTTAACGATAAGCGTATCATAAATCCCGACTATCTGAGTACGGGTTAGGGGGCAAATCTCTTAGGGGTGCTCGGCCGAACCGGTGTCACCTAAGAGTATAAAATGGTACCGATGTCACATGAGTTCTATGGAGGTGCTCGGCCGAACCGGTGTCATCCTAGAACCCATCTTAGTACCTTAATTTTCAAAATTTCTTTAAGTCCCCAAATTTGCGTAAATTCCGGCCAAAACGGTCATTACACCGAGTTTCCTTCCAAATTTGTCGGAAATTCAGCCAAAGCGGTCATTACACGAATTTCCTTCCAAATTTGCTTTATGCCACATAAACATATAACCTCATAAATTCCTCATATGAATAACATCATCATCATTAGCATACTTCATGCATCATCATACATCATTCAAACGCTTACCCTCACGGTAGCTTATGCTTTGAGGCTTACGGGTCTTAATCTTGAGATATAGCTCTCTAATATCCGTCGCTCATATTTTTATGCCCCTAAGGCTCATATTAAACATCATTCTTCATTCTCATGTTCATACTTAAATCTGAATAGCATAGGACAGAATCTCTAACTTGTTTTTACGGGGTTCTAGAACTTACGCTTTAGACCCTTTCTCGATTCCGTCTTACTTTGAGGCGCTATACATTAAATCTAAATCAATTATGAGACATTCCTATGCTTAAGGACTAATTATTAATCATGTTTATCATGTTGTAAGGGTGCTGGACAGATTCCAGAAAATTAAATGTTCTAAGAGTTCTACATTTGCATTTTTACGGTTTTCTAGTTACTAGTTTCCCCATAGGTGCTAGAATTCGATTCTAACTCAAATGATACCAAGTTTTTCATGTCTAAACAATCTAAATCTGATTATGTTCCCATTAAAACAGTTTGGATTGGTTCCATAAACAAATGGGTCAAAACTATGTTAAATTCTAGCTTTACGGTATTTCTAGTTAGCTAGTTTCTTACCTATCATGCATAGGTTTGCTTCTACATCATCACATGATATTTTCACACATTCCAACACATTAAAACATCATCATACAGCATCACATTCATCACATCAGAACCGAAAACATCTTGCCTCAATAAGAGAATTAAATTGACATTTCTAGGTACATAAGTTAACTAGTTTCTCTTGGAGTCAATTTAGAATTTCTAAAACTCTTTGCAAAACATTTTAATTCATTAAGAGGCTAAGTGAAGCCTTAGGTCACTGACCAAAACATATTCCATCCCATAAAAGAGATTGGAATCACAACTTATAACGACATAACCTTATAAAGAATTGTCAAACTTTAAGGAAAACTCAAAACATAGGCTATTGGCCCTAGTAGCTAGATGAAAACTCATTGCAAGTCCATCTTCACTACTTGGCCGAAAATCGTACATTCAAAGTGTGGTTTGCATTAAACTTTAACTTGGAATGAAATGGGCAAGTCTTTGAGCTCTAGGTTCTTAAGTTACGACATAAACTAAACGTGCTCATGCTCTTCATTTTTAATCTTGCTTTCAAGGTAAAGTGATGTCTTGAAATTAAATATGCAAGGCATAACTTAATGGTGTAAACTTGAAAGTAAATATCTGAAGCATAATCTTAAACGTGCAAGCTTGAAAGTAAAGATGCAAGATTCAATTCTTTATTTTAGTGCTCTTGGCCCAACAACAATCGACTTTAAGGCCGAAATAGATAGGCATTCGAGAAATTAATTAGGTGATAATGCAAGTTCAATTCTTTATTTTAGTGCTCTAGGCCCAACAACAATCGACTTTAAGGCCGAAATAGAAAGGCTTTGAGAATTAAGTTAAGTGATGATACAAGTTCCATTTTAATCTTTATGTTCTTAGGTGATGGCTTGAAAGTAAAGATGCATAGCAAGAATGTAAATATGAATGCAAGCATAAAATAAATTATGCAAGTTCATTTTATCTTTCTAGAGCTCTTAACAAGACTTTAAAGGAACTTAAACCTCAACCCAAACTCATCAAACCAAGACAAGGTAAAAGTCTAGAGTTCTTAGAACTCAACATAACATATTTAAAAATCAAACATCTAGCATGAAAAGGAAAAGGTAATGGCCAAACTTCAAGGAAAGAAAAGAAATGTTTGAAACTCTAGAATCCATGATCTTGGTGATATACAAACTCCAACATCATGAGACCTCATCATTGAGTCATTAGAACCATTTTGAAACAACATCAAAGTTAAGGTTCTCAAAAGTTCAAGAAAGGAAAAAATCTAGAAACACTTTTGCTCAAGAACAAAAATCAAGCTCTAGAGTTTGTCTCAAGTGATGAACATCATCATGAAACTCTCATCATCAAGCTCTCATTCCTTTGTTCTCCAAGGCCCATGGCCGAAAATGAAAAGGTAAAGGGAAGAAAAAGAAGTTCTAAAAGAATCAAGAGAAACTATGAACTTTAAGCTTAGAACAAGAACTTTAAAGAAAGAACACATGAAAGAAAATCCCTACTTGGTGTGATGAACTTGAAGATGGAAGAAGAAGATGAAGATGATGAAGAACTTGAAGAACTCCAAGAACTTGAAGAACACAAAGACTTTGAGAGAAAAAGGAAAGCTTTGAGTGTTTCCTAAACTTAGCAAATGATCTTAAAGTGGTGCAAGCTCCTCAAGGCATTCTATTTATAGAGAATTGAAACAAATGAAGTGTGTATGTGGGCTGATGTGTTTCGGCCATGAGGTGCAGAATTAGGGACATCCATGAGTTCCATGAGGTGAGATAATGTGTTCTTGAGGCATGGTGAGGTATGGCTTAAGGTATGGTGAGGTATGGTTCAAGGTATGGCCTCAAGCATGGTTCTTTGAGTGAGAAAATAATTAAACATGTGGTCAATGGGGAGTGGGCTGGCCGAAATGCATCAGCCATGGGGGAGGATTTCTTGCATTTTAATTGTGGTTTAGAGTTGTGTTTAGGTGTATCTTTGGTTATGCTTAAGATTAGGAATTTGTAAGAAAGTGTTTAGGTAAGGTAAATGGGTAATTAAGGTGGTCTAGACATAATTAAGGAGTGGTCTTGCACCATTAGAGAGTTAAATCCTCAATTTAGAGTTTAAACAACTCTAGACACATTTCCTTGATTTAAGGAATTGGAGAGAGAAAACACTATTCATGATTCCAAGACTAGGAATCTTGAGTTCTAAAAAGGGATTTAAGTTTAATCTAAGCAATTTTAGGTTCTAATTAACTTTAATAAATTATTTTGACTCTAGATTAATTAGGGAAATAAATTAATCTTCGTTTAGAGCCTAATATTGCTTAGGTTTGCTTAATTACGCCATTAAGCTTAAAAACACTATTCCAGGGGCAAAATCGTAATTTTGCACTAAAACTGCCCGGGACCACCGGGACTTGAACAGATACCTCTAGACACATGAAATCATGTTTTTAAACCTGCGGGAAAGTTAGGGCTCAAACGGCACCTTTACCCGCCAGAAAAACGCTATAGGTATTTTGGTCATTTGACTAAAGCTGAAAACGAAA
This sequence comes from Dalbergia cochinchinensis, assembly GCA_031216125.1. Taxonomy (NCBI): domain Eukaryota; kingdom Viridiplantae; phylum Streptophyta; class Magnoliopsida; order Fabales; family Fabaceae; genus Dalbergia; species Dalbergia cochinchinensis. The sequence goes on from CM062372.1 coordinate 45,029,202, forward strand.
TTTTCGCTCCAAAGCATTCAAAGGCCATTCAATCCCTTCAAACATTGAGTTGACCTTCGAGGATGACCGAGTTGGTTACCCTCGAGTTCGGGTCAGAAATGACCTCGGGCATTTTGGTCATTTCCTGACAGAAAAATCGGGTGTTACATTACTCCCTCCTTAAAAGAATTTCGCCCCTCGAAATTCGTTACCTTAGAAAAGCTCGGGATACTTGTCTTGCATTTCGACTCTAGCTCCCATGTAAGCTCTTGGATTTGTCGGCGTCCCCATGCTACCTTTACCAATGGAACAGACTTGTTCCTCACCGCTGACTCATGGTCCACGATTCTCGTAGGGGAAGATTGAAAGTTAGGTCGCCCCTTAACTGAACATGCTCGCTCTAAAGCGTGGCTAGGAGTGGGACTCATACTTCTTAGCCGAGAGACGTGAAAGACGTCATGAAGATTAGAAAGATTACGGGGTAAGGCTATTTTGTAGGCAACTGTTCCTATCCTTTGAAGAATTTGGAAGGGACCAAGGAATCGGGGCTCAACTTTTTGACTTTCATGGCTCTTCCTATGCCTGTAGTGGGGTAATCCTAAGGAACACATGTTCTCCCTCCTCGAACTCCAAGGCTTGCGCCGCTTGTCCGCATAGCTCTTTTGTCTACTTTGAGCAATGAGCATCCTATCCTGATCCTCTTGATTTGTTCCGTTATTTCCTCACTACATCCGGTCCTAAGACACTTTGCTCCCCAGGCTCGTACCAACACAAAGGTGATTGGCACTTCCTTCCATACAATGCCTCGTACGGTGCCATACCGATGCTTGCGTGATAACTATTGTTATACGCAAACTCGATCAAAGGCAAGTACCTATCCCAACTTCCCTTTGGTCTAACACACAGTGCTCTTAGCATATCCTCTAGGGTTTGGATCGTCCTTTCAGATTGTCCGTCTGCTTGTGGGTGGTAAGCGATTGCTCAAGCATAGCTTTGAACCAAACGCCTTTTGGAAGGCTCCCCAAAAACGCGACGTAAACCGCGGATCTCTATCCGAGATTATCGTCGACGGTACTCCATGCAATCTTACGATCTCTTGGATGTATAAGTGAGCCAATTTATCTAAAGAGTATGTTAGCGTAATAGGCAGAAAGTGTGCCGACTTGGTTAGTCGATCCACTATCACCCATATAGCATCATGGCTAGCTTATGCGTCTTAGGCAATCCTGTCACGAAATCCATAGATATGCATTCCCACTTCCATTCGGGATTGTGATAGGTTGCAACAAACCTGAAGGTTTTTGGTGCTCGATTTTCACTTTCTGACATACCAAGCACTTACTAACCCAGGCGACTACATCTTTTTTTCATTCCGGGCCACCAAAACATCTTCTTCAAATCTTGGTACATCTTGGTAACACCGGGATGAATGGTGAAATAGCTTTTGTGAGCCTCCTCCAAGATCTTCTCTCGGAGGTCACCATCTTGGGGTACGCAGATCCTTCCCTCAAATCTCCATATCCAATCCTCACCTCTTTCGAAACCTTTTAACTTTCCCGCCTTAACAAAGATCTATGATCTCTTCAACTCCTCATTCTCTCAAGCAGCTAACATGATTCTCTCGCTTAAATCCACTTGTCACACTAAGATAGCACATTTTTATTCCTTTATCGGTCACGACATCCCTAGATTCATATCCCTAAACTTCTCTATCAACTCAACTTCTTTGATCATCATGTGGGACAGGTGTAACGACTTTCGGCTCAAGGCATCGGCGACTACATTAGCCTTGCTGGGTGGTAACTTAAACCGAAATCGTAGTCCTTGAGGAATTCCATCCACCTTCTTTGCCTCATATTTAACTCCTTTTGATCAAAGAGGTACTTGAGACTCTTATGATGGGAGAAATCTTCAAACCTTACACCATACAAATGGTGTCTCCACATCTTTAAGGCAAACACTACGGCAGCTAACTCTAGGTCATGGGTGGGGTAGTTAGCCTCGTGAGGCTTGAGTTGTCGGGATGCATAGGCTACCACTTGCCTATTTTGCATCAACACACACCCTAGTCCTTTGCCCAAGCATCAGAATATACCTCAAGGGTACATTGGGGCTAGAGTAAGACTAAGACTGAGGTCGTGGTTAACCTTTCCTTAAGCTCTTGGAAACTCTTCTCACATTCGGGCTCCACTCAAACGGGCATTCTTCCTAGTGAGCTTGGTCAAGGGTAGGGCTAATCGGGAAAATCCTTTGATAAACCTACTGTAGTAGCCTGGCTAAACCCAAAAGCTCCGTATTTCTGTTACGGTGGTTGGTCTATCCCAATTCATTACGGCTTCTACCTTACTAGGATCAACGGCTATACCTCCTTTTGACACAACGTGCCCTAAAAACTTGACCTCCTCCAACCAAAATTCACACTTAGAGAGTTTTGCATATAGCTTTTTCTCCTTCAAAATCTCCAAAACTATCCTTAAATGACGCTCATGCTCCTCGTGGGTCTTGAATAGATGAGTATATCATCTATAAAAACGACCATTTAATTGATCTAAATAGGGTCTAAAGATCCTATTCATGTAACCCATAAATACTGCAGGAGCATTTGTCAACCCAAAAGACATCACCGCGAACTCAAAGTGTCCATACCGAGTTCTAAAGGCGGTCTTTGGTATATCTTGATCTCTTACTCTAATTTGGTGGTATCCTGACCTTAGGTCGATCTTGGAAAACACTACCGCTCCTCTCAATTGGTCCATGAGATCATCAATCCTAGGCAAAGGGTATTTGTTTTTCACTGTCACACGATTTAATTGCCTATAATCTATGCACAACCTCATACTCCCGTCCTTCTTTTCACAAACAAGACCGGGCTCCCCATGGTGAAGCACTAGGTCTTATGAAGCTTTTCTCTAAAAGTTCCTCAAGTTGGGTTTTAAGCTCGGCTAGTTCTAGGGGTGACATTCTATAGGGGGCAATGGAGATTGGTCCCGCTGCAGGAACCAACTCAATGGAGAACTCCACTTCTCGCTCGGGAGGAACTCTGTATATCTTCCTGAAACACCTCGGGATAGTTTCTCACTATAGGTATATTCTCTAAATTCGCTCAAAGTGTACCTCGCTAGCGGCTAGGAGAACATATCCCTTAGTCTTTTTCCCACTACAAAGGACCTCTACGGCATTGAGATAGAGTTTCAAAGGTTGACTTATTTCACTAGGGGAGAAGGAAAGACGACTGCTTTGGTGTCACAGCCTAACAATACACGGTTGGCGTGAAGCCAATCCATGCCAAGAACTATTCCTATACCTTTCATGGGTAAACAAATTAAATCCACAACATATGATCTATTTTCTGTGGTGAGGTGACAATTTAGGCAACAATAACAAGTATTCACAGGATGATTTGTGGGGTAGAGACAATAAGATCAAAAGGAAGTTTGGAAGTTTTCAAATTTAGAGCCTCGACACTAGCATATGAAATAAAAGAATGTGTTGCACCGCAGTCATATAGCACGCTTAAGGTTCTACCATCTATTTCGCACTTACCTTCTATGAGACCGTTGGATGTGTCCGCCTCGTCTACATTGAGGGTGAAGACCCTCCTTGGTGTTGCGGCCGAATTCTCGCTTGCCGCCTCCCATTAGTGCGATTCTCGGGCGTAGTGGCCGTGCTTTCCGCATCGAGCGGATATTCTCGCCCGCTAGGCAGTGACGGTTGCCATGATCCTTCCCGCACTTGGGACATAGCACTACCGGGATAGCTTGGGCGGGGTTCCTTGAGGCGCCCTGTTCTTAGTCCCACTTGACCTCCTTGGTTGTTTCGGGGCCGCGACCCTCCTTGTCGGTTGTTGTTGTGGTTGTTGCGGTTGTTGTTGTTGTTCGAATTGTGGTCGGTATGGCTGCTTGGGTTGTTGGTGGAAGGGGTTCTTTGTTGTTGTTGTGGTCTGAACTGGTTGGTTTGGTAGGGATTATAGTGATTTCTGGATTGGTTTGGATATTGGGGCTTGAATTTTGGGGCTTGAGGTGCTAGCCCTTGTTTCGTCTTTGCCCTTGCAAAGCATTGATTTTCTTCTGTCCTTCTTCCATGATCCGGCACTTGTTGACTAGGGTTGGAAAGTCCCTAATCTCCATGTACGCCACAACAGAGTTGAGCTCGCTGCTAGTCCGGCCTCATACTTGACGCACTTCCACACCTCGTCGGGGTTTCCTTGAAACACCCTAGAGAACTTAATCGACTCCTCGAATTTCGCCGTGTCTTCGGGCGACAGTGAGACCTCCTTGAGTCGCTTGCATGAACTCAATATCTTTCGCGTTCCTCACGGACTCAGGAAGTACTTCTCATAGAAGTAGGTCTTGAATAGCTCCCAGATTGACAGCAAGCGTAAGCTTCTAGCGCCTTCGGTGCCAATCCACCGTAACTTCGGCATCCGACTCCATCATATAAGCAAATGAAGGTGACCTTTTGCTCCTCCGAGCAAGCCACCACGAGTAGATCTTCTCCATGTTTTTGATCCACTCATCGCCTTTGTGGGGTCCATGGCTCCTCGGAAGGTTGGTGGGTTCGCCTTGCGAAACTCACCAAACCTCGCTTGCTCGACCATTTCAAAGATGAGGGAGCACGTCCGGTGTCCCCTTGTTGGTTCATCCTCTCGAACATTCGTTCCATGGCTCTAGCCATGTCACGAACAAGAAGCAGCAGTGGCATCGCTTTGGTCTCCCGGTCGGGTCCTAGGTTGTCTCCTTGGTGCCATTGGTCCCTAAACACATGAGACAATAAACACTGAGGTGATCAGGCTCAATATTCCATGTAAAATGAGCTAGTTACCATGGCACACGCAAGTAGACAAGGGTCATGAACTTCTACCCTATAGCTTATCTCTAGTTAAGCTCTACGCATGACCTAGCTATCGCATTTCACGCTTTAGAAAGCATAGTCACCCAATCCTCGTGCTCCATGAGAATCGAATCGCTCGATACCATAATGTAACATCCTAATTTTTAACCCAATACTCTAGAACATATTTAGGTTAATCATTAGTCTGTTACTACATAGTTCTCATTTAGCTTTGAATTACTTAGCGGAAAATACGGGAAATTTTTTTGAAATAAAAGTGAGAGCCGCGTGATGCGATATGCGGTAAACCATGCAAAGTAAAACAATCGTCTCACAATCATCACAACATAAGGCACATCATGAACATCACTGAATGTAAGCTCATATATATATAACTTGCCCACTTATAAGTGTGGGACTTAATTCAGTACAAGGGAAATACATGAAAAGAAATACAACATAAAACGTAAACATAATCTACTCCCCTACCCGAAAGTGCATCTAATAGGATAACCTCTAAACAAAAGAAAGTTTATCCCTATCTATGTGGTGTGTGCTCTAACTCGGGCCATCCTCGACCTCCCATCAAGCGACCATCTCGTAATCGAGGCAGATATCCTGAAACCGGCGAGCTCCTCGGGCGTGAAAAGGCGGAGTGGGGATCGAATATGACTCCCAGGGTATGGCCGCATCTCCGATCGTCGTGCACGCCTCGGCTGAGTCACGGTGGGCTCGCTATCCTCTCCAAAGTCCATAGGTATGGAGGAAGACCCTCGGAGGGTATCTGGGTGGCCGAAGTCTTCTAAGGATCCATCTCCGAGAAGGGCGATGGGCAACGGGGCACATACTCGGGTAGTCTCGAACGGCGGATGCGGAAGGTGGAGTACAGCGTAGCCTCTCCTCTCGGAGGGCGTGCGGCGCTTTCGAACACTAGGTCATCACCAAAAGGTGAGACGGGGAGAAACGATGGGAATGTATGGGGAGTGAAGGGTCGACCCATGAACATGAATACTCTAACTGTGCATCGACCCACAAAATGGAATGACCCGTGGTCCGGGTCATGGCGCACCTCCCATGTCGGCGTGTCCACGAACACTACGAACGTCGTCATCTGAAGACGTGACGGAAGGAAAGAGGTAGAGGGAGTGAGAATCTTGCTAAAGAATCTCAGTAGGGCCTCCTACTACCTAGGTGTCATCATCTACGTCCTCAGGAACCTTGGGTTTAATTATACGAAATGACTGAACATGCATTTAGTTCATTTTAAACTTCAAAGATATACTTTAGCCAAGGTCCGTTCATTTTAGGATGATCTTAATGTCATGAGTGCAACATAATGGAAAATGTATGCATGGCACTACCTAATGCACATACATAAAACATAACATCAAGCATCATCATCATTGGTGGCATAAAGTGGCAATAGTAACATTCATATGGGACAAAACTTAGTGACATAATCATAATCATGAACTTTTCTTCCTCATGGGCCACCCTAAAAGACAATCGAACTGGGGGTGCTCGGCCGAACCGGTGTCACCCGTAACGTGTCATACATCTAGGTTATGAGCTCATACCTTAACTAGTCGCCACTAGTTCTTACTTACCACTTAACGATAAGCGTATCATAAATCCCGACTATCTGAGTACGGGTTAGGGCAAATCTCTTAGGGTGCTCGGCCGAACCTGTCACCTAAGAGTATAAAATGGTACCGATGTCACATGAGTTCTATGGAGGTGCTCGTCGAACCGGTGTCATCCTAGAACCCATCTTAGTACCTTAATTTTCAAAATTTCTTTAAGTCCCCAAATTTGCCGTAAATTCGGCCAAAACTGGTCATTACACCGAAGTTTCCTTCCAAATTTGTCGGAAATTGGCGGCCAAAACGGTCATTACAATCGAATTTCCTTCCAAATTTGCTTTATGCCACATAAACATATAACCTCATAAATTCCTCATATGAATAACATCATCATCATTAGCATACTTCATGCATCATCATACATCATTCAAACGCTTACCCTCACGGTAGCTTATGCTTTGACCTCTTACGGGTCTTAATCTTGAGATATAGCTCTCTAATATCCGTCGCTCATATTTTTATGCCCCTAAGGCTCATATTAAACATCATTCTTCATTCTCATGTTCATACTTAAATCTGAATAGCATAGGACAGAATCTCTAACTTGTTTTTACGGGGTTCTAGAACTTACGCTTTAGACCCTTTCTCGCTCCGTCTTCGCCGAGGCGCTATACATTAAATCTAAATCAATTATGAGACATTCCTATGCTTAAGGACTAATTATTAATCATGTTTATCATGTTGTAAGGGTGCTGGACAGATTCCAGAAAATTAAATGTTCTAAGAGTTCTACATTTGCATTTTTACGGTTTTCTAGTTACTAGTTTCCCCATAGGTGCTAGAATTCGATTCTAACTCAAATGATACCAAGTTTTTCATGTCTAAACAATCTAAATCTGATTATGTTCCCATTAAAACAGTTTGGATTGGTTCCATAAACAAATGGGTCAAAACTATGTTAAATTCTAGCTTTACGGTATTTCTAGTTAGCTAGTTTCTTACCTATCATGCATAGGTTTGCTTCTACATCATCACATGATATTTTCACACATTCCAACACATTAAAACATCATCATACAGCATCACATTCATCACATCAGAACCGAAAACATCTTGCCTCAATAAGAGAATTAAATTGACATTTCTAGGTACATAAGTTAACTAGTTTCTCTTGGAGTCAATTTAGAATTTCTAAAACTCTTTGCAAAACATTTTAATTCATTAAGAGGCTAAGTGAAGCCTTAGGTCACTGACCAAAACATATTCCATCCCCTAAAAGAGATTGGAATCACAACTTATAACGACATAACCTTATAAAGAATTGTCAAACTTTAAGGAAAACTCAAAACATAGGCTATTGGCCCTAGTAGCTAGATGAAAACTCATTGCAAGTCCATCTTCACTACTTGGCCGAAAAACGTACATTCAAAGTGTGGTTTGCATTAAACTTTAACTTGGAATGAAATGGGCAAGTCTTTGAGCTCTAGGTTCTTAAGTTACGACATAAACTAAACGTGCTCATGCTCTTCATTTTTAATCTTGCTTTCAAGGTAAAGTGATGTCTTGAAATTAAATATGCAAGGCATAATTTAAACGTGTAAACTTGAAAGTAAATATGCGAAGCATAATCTTAAACGTGCAAGCTTGAAAGTAAAGATGCAAGATTCAATTCTTTATTTTAGTGCTCTTGGCCCAACAACAATCGACTTTAAGGCCGAAATAGATAGGCATTCGAGAAATTAATTAGGTGATAATGCAAGTTCAATTCTTTATTTTAGTGCTCTAGGCCCAACAACAATCGACTTTAAGGCCGAAATAGAAAGGCTTTGAGAATTAAGTTAAGTGATGATACAAGTTCCATTTTAATCTTTATGTTCTTAGGTGATGGCTTGAAAGTAAAGATGCATAGCAAGAATGTAAATATGAATGCAAGCATAAAATAAATTATGCAAGTTCATTTTATCTTTCTAGAGCTCTTAACAAGACTTTAAAGGAACTTAAACCTCAACCCAAACTCATCAAACCAAGACAAGGTAAAAGTCTAGAGTTCTTAGAACTCAACATAACATATTTAAAAATCAAACATCTAGCATGAAAAGGAAAAGGTAATGGCCGAAACTTCAAGGAAAGAAAAGAAATGTTTGAAACTCTAGAATCCATGATCTTGGTGATATACAAACTCCAACATCATGAGACCTCATCATTGAGTCATTAGAACCATTTTGAAACAACATCAAAGTTAAGGTTCTCAAAAGTTCAAGAAAGGAAAAAATCTAGAAACACTTTTGCTCAAGAACAAAAATCAAGCTCTAGAGTTTGTCTCAAGTGATGAACATCATCATGAAACTCTCATCATCAAGCTCTCATTCCTTTGTTCTCCAAGGCCCATGGCCGAAAATGAAAAGGTAAAGGGAAGAAAAAGAAGTTCTAAAAAGAATCAAGAGAAACTATGAACTTTAAGCTTAGAACAAGAACTTTAAAGAAAGAACACATGAAAGAAAATCCCTACTTGGTGTGATGAACTTGAAGATGGAAGAAGAAGATGAAGATGATGAAGAACTTGAAGAACTCCAAGAACTTGAAGAACACAAAGACTTTGAGAGAAAAAGGAAAGCTTTGAGTGTTTCCTAAACTTAGCAAATGATCTAAAAGTGGTGCAAGCTCCTCAAGGCATTCTATTTATAGAGAATTGAAACAAATGAAGTGTGTATGTGGGCTGATGTGTTTCGCCATGAGGTGCAGAATTAGGGACATCCATGAGTTCCATGAGGTGAGATAATGTGTTCTTGAGGCATGGTGAGGTATGGCTTAAGGTATGGTGAGGTATGGTTCAAGGTATGGCCTCAAGCATGGTTCTTTGAGTGAGAAAATAATTAAACATGTGGTCAATGGGGAGTGGGCTGGCGAAATGCATCAGCCAAGGGAGGAGAGTTTCTTGCATTTTAATTGTGGTTTAGAGTTGTGTTTAGGTGTATCTTTGGTTATGCTTAAGATTAGGAATTTGTAAGAAAGTGTTTAGGTAAGGTAAATGGGTAATTAAGGTGGTCTAGACATAATTAAGGAGTGGTCTTGCACCATTAGAGAGTTAAATCCTCAATTTAGAGTTTAAACAACTCTAGACACATTTCCTTGATTTAAGGAATTGGAGAGAGAAAACACTATTCATGATTCCAAGACTAGGAATCTTGAGTTCTAAAAAGGGATTTAAGTTTAATCTAAGCAATTTTAGGTTCTAATTAACTTTAATAAATTATTTTGACTCTAGATTAATTAGGGAAATAAATTAATCTTCGTTTAGAGCCTAATATTGCTTAGGTTTGCTTAATTACGTCATTAAGCTTAAAAACACTATTCCAGGGGCAAAATCGTAATTTTGCACTAAAACTGCCTGACCACGGGACTTGAACAGATACCTCTAGACACATGAAATCATGTTTTTAAACCTCTGGGAAAGTTAGGGCTCAACGGCACCTTTACCCGCAGAAAAACGCTATAGGGGTATTTTGGTCATTTTGACCGAAAGCTGAAAGCGAAATTTTCGCTCCCGAAAGCATTCAAAGGCCATTCAATCCCCTTCAAACATTGAGTTGACCCTTCGAGGATGACCGAGTTGGTTACCCTCGAGTTCGGGTCAGGAAATGACCTCAGGGGCATTTTGGTCATTTCCCTCGGACAGAAAAATCGGGGTGTTACATATGGCAAAACGACTGGACTCCTAACTCTACTAACTCTAAAAATGCATGATGCATGGAAAATAACAATACACCAATCCAAGAAACCTAGAGACATAACAGTGAAATTTCACACCAACAATTGAGAGAATTACAACAAGCAAGGCATGAACATGAAAATAGCACACAAAGTAGAATTCATATATGATGCATGGATCAAATACAAAAATCCTTCCAAGGTAGTGTTTTCCACTCATTCATTCAAGTGTTTTAGGTTATGATGTACACTCAATCACCTCAAATGAAAATGCATTACCATAAACTTGCTAGGGGTCTCATTCTCCATTTTGTCACACAAACATACATATTGAATCAAGAGGACTTGTTTTTGGTTGTGATGGGGCTTAGGTGAAAGTGAGAAAATATAAAGGCCAGTGGAGCTAAACCTCTAGTCAAAGGAGAGCAAATGCATACACCAAGAGCACAAGTGCCTAAGGGCACACTTTGTCCAATTCACAGGCCCTTAATTTGCAATATGACACACCTTCATCCAAACTTTTGCAAATTTTGTTTTTGCTATTTTTTTATTTTTCTTTTTGGTGTGCCACTTGCTGAAATTTTTTTTTATTTTTGGGTACACATTGTTCCTCTCCTACACTTAAATTAAAGCATGCCCTTATGCTCTTCCCCACATTTATGCTCAAAAACATATAAGAAAAGCAAAAATGCTCTCCTAAGCCTAAAAGGTTGGAAATTTTCATGGTTTTTCACTTTTGGCTAAGGATATACTAAAATAAAAGAATGGGCAATAAGGCTCAAAGAGACTAAACAATGGTAACATGCAAAGGATGGCTATATAGTCAAGTGGCGAAAAACAAGAAAATTGCCTCAATCACCTTCAAGTATGCACATGGGACCATTTTTTTCAATCAAGACCCTAAGCAAGTTCTAGAATACAAATCCAAAGAGGGAAACACACATGAACAAACAAGGATGACACATGATAGTCCAATCAAAAGGCTCAAAATCTCACAGGTAAAAGTACATGTACTCAATCCAAACAACACAATGAATCCACCAAGCATGCAATACAAAGTAGTCAATGCTGAGCATATCAATATAGTGCTGCAGTGTGAACCTATGCATGTAACCTCTAAGGTGCCAAAGGGATGGTATAAAATGAAAATAAAAATAAATGATACAAGACTCATAACTAAAATGAAAATAAATAAATGCAGAAAAATAAAAAAGAGAAGTAAAGAAAAACGTCACGGTGGGTTGTCTCCCACCCAGTATTTCGCTTTAATGTCCCTAAGTTGGACGATCAAGGCCCTCACGGAGGGCATGCGGCTTCAACCCATAGAACTCTTATCTCAGCCCCAAAATCCCTAGGGGCTTCATAGAGGTGTGTCAGTCGATGCCTACCAACTTTACAATGAATCTTAGACCTTGGGTCCTCTAACTCTACTACATTACAAGGGTGTGTACAAGTGACCAAGAGTGGTCTCTTCCATCTAGACTTCGGCCTTTCAGCTATTAGTTTTTCCCGGGGCTCATATAGCAAGATTTGTTGCCCCACATGAGTTGTTTTCCTAGAGTAGGTTAGTCATGGGGCACCCCTGAAATTGATGCCTACTGCCCAAATGGGGTACCTGTATCTGTAAGCTCAGAAAAATCTACCACAGCAGATTCATCACATCTCATGGGGGGGTTGTTCTTCCTTGCCAAGTAAAGTATCACTGCATTTCCCATTAAGGAGTCAATGACATCAATGCCAAATATAGAGTGTTCCTCAAGGGGGAATTTCATGGCATCAGACAAACAGAATTGGACTTTCAAGTCCCCATACTCCATGGATAATGTTCCTGCATAAACATCAATCTTGGTTCTGGCAATTTTCAAAAAAGGTCTACCCAAGATTAATGTATGCTGGTTGGCATTAGTGTCATTCTCCATTTCAAGCACATAAAAATTAGCGGGGAATATCAAATTGTTTACCTTTACCAGGACATCTTCTAATACCACTTCTGGCTTCGTGATACTATGGTTGGCAAGCTAGATTGTCAACCCGATGGGCTTGAACTCCCCAAAGTGTAAGGACCTGTAGAGTGATTTTGGCATAACATTAATGCCAGCCCCGAGATCAACCATGGCTTGCTTGATTTGCAGGTTCCCAATAGTACAGGAAACATTGAATATACCTGGATTCTTATATTTGGGTGGCAGATTTCCTAGCTTGATGAAGGAGAAAGCATTCATCCCCATAGTCACCTTTTCCTTCTCACTGCCCTGTGGTTTCCTCCTATTGGTGCACAAAACCTTAAGAAATTCGTCATATTTGGGGATTTGCCTGATTGTATCCAATAGAGGAATGTTGACCTCTACCTTCTGAAAAGTTTCCAAGAGGTCTTTTTCCAATTCCAACTCATTGGACCTCTTGGGCCTTGTAGTTCAATGTGGAAAAGGCAATGGAATGGGTCTTTTTACCTGCTTGTCGCTTGCTTTGCTGGGGTGCAAGCTTATCTTGTTGCCCCTCTGGCTGATCTGTCTCATCCCCCTGACTCTCGACCACAACCTGCTCTAAAGGACCAGTAACACTAGGCAAAACTGTACCAGACCTCAAAGTAATAGCAGAAATGTTCCCCTTCGGGTTAGGAACTGTTTGAGAAGGAATGGTCGATGTACTCCCCTACTGAGATTAGGAACTTTCTAGCCTGACAATTGCATTTCTCATCTCTTGCATGGCTTGTTCTTGTTTCCTTTTTGTTTCTATCATCATTTTCATCATCTCCTGCCATAGTGCATCTGAAGAGGCAGAGGCGGTGAAAAGTGCTAGAGGTCAGAGAGATAGGTAATCGTGGAGCAATGTGTGATTGTTGGTAGACATATGGGTTGCTTTACTGTCTTTGCTGGGGTGGAACATACTTTTGTTGCTACTGTGATGAGTTATTCTACCTCAAATTAGGGTGATCTCTCCATCCCGGGTTATATGTGCTGCTGCAAGGGTCATACCCCTACTGGTTATTTTGATTTTGAGGTCTGCTAGCAAACACATTGCTAGCAGTGATTAAAGTAAAGTCCTCTTGTAGCTGTGGACATACATCACTAGTATGGGTATTACAAGAACAAATACCACAAGTTGTCTGAGGTGGATGAGCCTGCCTCAACTAATTCAAGGCTATCTGTTTTAGGAACTCAATCATCTCATTTAGTTTCTGCTCCACCCTGCTATTATCCACTGGAGATACTTCAATCACATTGCAGGTCTTACTACCAACTCTGGACCCAAACTGCTGGGAGTTCTCTGCCATGTTCTCAATTAGAGTTCTAGCTGTAACAGGAGTTTTGTCAACTAATGCATCCCCACTTGCAGCATTAATCATGCTCCTCTCCATGGCTAGCAATCCCTCATAAAAATACTGAATAAGTAACTGCTCTAGGATCTGATGTTAGGGACAACTGGCACACAATCTCTTGAACTGTCCCAGTACTCATAGAGAGATTCACCTTGCAACTGCCTAATGCCACAAATATCTTTTCTGATGGCAGTTGCTTTGGAGGCTAGGAAGAATTTCTCCAAAAATATGCGCTTTATGCCATCCCAGCTGCCAATTGTTCCATGGGGCTTGATTTGGTCTTCCGTTAACCCCTGAGGCTTCATCGTCACACAAATCATATGAAACTGCTACAGATGTTTGTGTGGGTCTTCCCCAGATAACCCATGGAACTTTGGCAAGTGGTGTAGGAGCTTAGATTTAAGCTCAAAGTCAACTTCATAGTTGGGGTAAGTGATCCCCAATGGCTGGTAATTAAGATCTTGGGTAGCGAGCTCCTTTAAAGTCCTATTATTCTCAGCCATATTCCCTAAAACACTAGCAGCGGGATCAGAAAGTTCAGAAGAATAATAAAAAAAATTGTTGAATTCCCTGGTTATATCAGAAGAAGAGGGGTTGCCTAATAAGTTAATTCTCTCCTTCGCGACCTTCCTAAGCCTTTTGATAGTTTTCTCAATCTCCAGATTAATTGGTAGTATGGGAAAAATTAGGAAGGGAATAGGTCATAAAACAAAATTATAGCAACAACCGAATACAATAGGGAACGGAGAAAAGATAAATAAAATTTAAATTAAACAAAACTGAATTTTTTTTGGAAGACAATGCAGAAATTAATAAACAAATGAATAAAATAAAATAAAATGAAATGAAAAATGAAAAAAATTAACCAAAAATAAGAAAAAGAATCAATTAGCATTACTTCCCCAGCAATGGCGCCAAAATTTGATGTGAGCTGTCGCTAGCCGCAACAAATTAAAAAGTGTTTTAATTACTAAATTACACCAAAAATGTAGCTAAGGTGCAATCTAGGTCGTCTCATAAGGAAGTATTCTAATTGATTCGGGAAAACTGGGGGTTTGAGATAATAGCAACTAAATTAAATTGAGAAGAATTATAATGGAAAGAATTACTTGCACAAGAATTCCCTCCGACTAAGAATTGTTCAATTATCGGTTCAAAAGATAAATTCATGGCGGTGGTTACTTTCATTAGTTATGTTATCGCACAACAATGATGCAATTTTACTTAATGGTCATACAATCGCACTTCCACTAAGGGTTTGGCTAACATATGAACTAGTAATTCATGATCGTGATTCTATGAACCTATGCCAGTCTGATTACCAATTACAGCAACCTAATTCCTAACGGAGTTAATTTCAATCCTTTACTAACTAGATGTAATTAAATCAATCGACCGAATACCCTAATGGCATCTAGATTATGCACGTGAACAAATGCACAACCAAGCAACTCTTAAAAACACAATGACAATAATCATCACAATTGATATTAAAAGAGAAAGCAAATGAGGAAGAAAAACAACCATGAATTGCAATTGAAATAAAAGGAACCTCAAGAACAATCTCAATCTTCAGTTATCCTTGCACATAGTAAAAAGATTACTCCTCCATAGAGGGAGTGTCACAATCGTTGTTGAAGGGAAAGGCCAAATTACAATCCAGAAAAATCCACTATCCAACAATGACTAAGAACCCTAAACCTAGAGAGAGCAAAAGAGAGGGAGAAAAGAAATTAAAAAGTGGCATCAGTTTATTCAAAAGTCTCTGAAATGAAGTTAAAAAACAAAAAGGTTCAAAATGCGGAATAAAATCAAGTGTATCACTGAAGCTCATCCCCTTATGATCGCTACAGTGGTCTTGCCTTTTGCTGCAACCAAATTCACCTCTTTGGTGACCGCTATAGTGGTCATGTATTCACGCAACACCGCGTTTAACATTTCCAAACCCATTTGGAGGCTTAAGACGTTGGAATTAGCTCTTGTGCCTAGAAATAGAAGTTGTAGCTATTTGAGTAAGCTTTCCGAGGCCGCAAGAATCACCTCAAGTGGACATTTGTATCTTCAGATATTAGTAAAACACGAATTGAGGGTCAAACTAGACAGCATTAGAATATTGGCAACCTTTAATCTCATAGCTGAATTTTCACCAAGATGATCCTAGAACTAGGTTTTGACTGAACATAAAAGTTATAGAAGACTTCTTGATCTTTTTAAAACATATTTATTTGCCTCAATTCGATCTCTGTAGAGAGAGATACGAATTTTCCATTATATTACTTCCTCTAAATGTGCTTTAAACTCTACTATTCTGCTCCCCAATTTCTCCCAATTGAATACTGCTACAAACTCTAGCACTGCTATGGTCTTTATACACTAACATGGGATGTCTCTGCAAACAAATAACACTCACAAAAGAGGATTAAAAGTACAGGAATATTTGTTTATCACAATTGTGTAAAGAACCATGATTTTATTCAATGATACCCAATGAGGACTAAATATGAATCTACCAATTACCCATCAATTAATTACAATTAAGAAGAAAAATATTCAGAGTTAGGATAGAGAATGGATGCATAAATGTAACCCATTAGCAACAAAAGACTAGAGTTCAATTGAACTCAGAAGCCAAGTACCTACTCACTTGTGCCCTAAGCAAAGCTGAATATGACAAAATCATCGATTGTGACATAGAAAAACA
Source organism: Dalbergia cochinchinensis (assembly GCA_031216125.1). Taxonomy (NCBI): domain Eukaryota; kingdom Viridiplantae; phylum Streptophyta; class Magnoliopsida; order Fabales; family Fabaceae; genus Dalbergia; species Dalbergia cochinchinensis. The sequence goes on from CM062372.1 coordinate 45,045,322, forward strand.
AATATGGGACAGATTGTAGATGCTACATGAAGGTACTGATCAAGTTAAAGAAACTAAGATCAGTATGCTGGTTCATCAATATGAAATGTTTAAAATGATAGATCAAAAAAATATTGATGAAATGACCACAAGGCTTATACATATCATAAACCAACTAAAGGGTTTAGGCAAGAGATATGCTAACTTGGAAAGGGTTAGAAAATTCTTAATAAACCTCCCTGCCAAATGGCTACCCAAGGTCATAGCTATTACTGAGGCAAAGAACCTTCAAACTCTTAGCTTGGACGCACTCATTGGATCGCTCAAAACCCATGAAGTTGTCCTATTTAAAATGCAGGGTGAATCCAACAAAAAAAAGTATATGGCTTTGAAGTCATCTCATCAAAAAATCAATAAAGCTAAGGCAATGAAAGTTGTGAAAACCTTTGATGAGGAGGATGAAACTGATGATGAGTTAGATAGAGAAGACAAAAATAAGCTTTCCATGCTTGTAAGAAAAATGTCCAAAGTCTGGAGAGGAAAAATGAAGAAAAGAAGAGACATCAACTTCAGGAAGGACAATAAAGGCAAGCCGAAGCTTGAAGGTGTCATCTACTTTCATTATGGGGAAAAAGGACATTTCAAACCAGACTATCCTAAACTTAAAGGCCCATAGAAAAGATTTGTACCTAAGAAGAAAGGCATGCTGGCTACATAGAGCAAATCAGGGGAAAAAAAAAGGAAGAGTTAGAAGATCAGGAGGAGATGGATATTGCCAATTTAGGTTTCATGGCAAGATATTCATCAGAAAAAGAATTAGAGGTAAATAACACTGACTTCGATCTCTCCTATGATGAAGTTTTATCTCTTTATGAAGAATTGCTTGAAGATTCTGAAACTCTTTCTTCACATTATCTTAGTGTGAAAAAGGAACAGAAGAAAACTATTTTAGAACTCAAAATGGTCAAGACAGATGCTGAGAATCTAAGGCTTGAAAAGGAAGATCCGAAAGGTGAAAACAAAGTTTTAAATTTTACAGTCAATTCCTTAGAATCTGAAGTTGTAAATAAAAATGAACACACTTAGAAGGCTATTTCTAAACTTGAAAGAACTTCAAAGCTTTTTAAGATGACCTAGAAAAAATGGTAAATAGATCAAGGAATCTTGATCTAATGCTTGGAGGTCAGTGGCCATATTTTCAAAAGACTGTATTGGGATATGAGAAAGAGTTTCATCAAAAAGGAAAATGAACTTTCTTTAAGAAAGAAAAAAGGAAATTTTCCTGTACTATCTATTTTAAGAAGGGACATGCACCTGACAAATGCTTCATGAAAAAAAAGTTTGTCAAAAAAGTTGGACAACCATTTCCTCATACTAACTCAAGAGGACCTAAGAAAATCTGGGTCCTAAAATAAAAAATGTGTTTGTTGTAGGTCTGCTTAAGAATGCATGTGGAACCTGATAACAAGTGGTACATGGACAGTGGCTATTCAAAGCACATGTCCAGATCAAGAAGATGGTTTAGAAATCTGCAACCCAAAAACTTAGGATCAGTAAAATTCACAGATATAGGTAAAGCTAAGGTCACAGGCATAGGCTATGTTGGTAAATATGATTCTCACCAAATATCTGATCTCTTGCTAGTTGATGGTATGGCTCACAACTTATTAAGTATTCGCTAGGTTTGTGACCAAGGCTTTAATGTTGTTTTCAATACTCATGCATGCAAGGTAGTAAGTGCTACTTCAGAATAAGTTATTCTGTCTGGAAAGAGGCATGATAACACGTATATGTTATCCTTGGATAATCTAAGAGATCAAAATGTAAAATGTCTTGTATCCTTTATAGATGATAAGTGGTTATGGCATAAGAAACTTGGGCATACTCATATGAAGCTCATTTCTGAGCTCTTTCAGAAAGAGCTTGTTAAAGGCCTTCCAAAAATCAGATTTGACAAGGATTCAACTTGTGATTTCTATGAGAAAGACAAGCAAACCAAAGTTTCTTTCCATAACAAACATGTGGTTTCAACTACTAAACCACTTGAATTTTTACATATGGATCTCTTCGGTCCAACCAAGACTACAAGTCTTGCTGGAAAAAAATATTGCCTTGTTATAGCGCATTTACTACCTGCATTTACATGAGTTATCTTTCTAGCTTCTAAGGATGAGGTATTTGAAAAATTCAAAGTTTGCAAAACATGTTTATATTGAAAAAGATTCTCAAATCTGTAACATCCTAATTTTTAACCCAATACTCTAGAACATATTTAGGTTAATCATTAGTCTATTACGTCATAGTTTCTTTTTTACTTTAAAATACTTAGCAAAAATACTGGTAAATTTTTTTTTTTTTGAATTATAAAAGCAAAGTGAGAGCCGCGTGACTTGACGAACGATGAAGCATGAAAGGAATGATACACAATCCAAATAAACACATCACAAACATCTGATTATAAAACATGTAAATGCACAGAATAATATAGCAAACTACATAAGTAGATATATATATATATATATATATATATATATATATATATATATATATATATTATGCCCACCCAAGAAAGACAGGACTTAGTTTAGTACAACATGAAATGAATACATCTAAAAAAAAATACAAAGGAAAGTGCGACAGAAAGTATAAAAGCAAACTCCCCTACCCAAGTGCAACTAAGGGATAACCTCTAAACAAAAAAAGGTTTATCCACATCTAAGTGGTGTGTGCACTAGCCCGGGCACTCCATCGGTTATCCATTACCCTCTACTGATGTCCATCCCACGAGCGAGGCACATACCCGACAAACTGGGCGAGCTCCTCCGACGTGTAAAGACAACGCGGGGATCGGGAGTGACCCCCACGACGTGGTCGCATCTTCGGTCGTCATGCTAGCCGAGGCTGAGTCACTGTGTCCTCACTGCCCTCTCTCATCAGTGGTGGAGTTGGGGCAGAGCTCTCGCTGTACAGATGGGTAGGCGGGTCATCCGACGGGTTGGTCTCCGAGAAGTATGTCCGGGGCACATAGTTAGGGTAGTCGCGCATGGCTGAAGCGGCGGTGTGCATGCGGAGCATTCTCTCATTGTGCATATGTGCACGATCGAAAACCCGTTCATCGTTGCCGTAGGGTGCTGTCGGGGAAAAGCGATGGGTATGTACAGGGTGAGCGAAGGGTCGTCCAATGAACATGAAGATACGAACTGTGCACTGACCCTCAAAATGGTATGATCCGTGGTCTGGATCATAGTGCACCTCCCATGTCGGGGTGTCCACAAAATCCACGAATGTCGCCATCTGAAGACGTGACAGAAAGAAAAGATAGAGGGAGTGAGAATTTTGCTAAAGAATCTTAGTAGGGCCTCCTACTACCTAAGTGTCATCATCTACGTCCTTAGGAACCTTGGGTTTAGTGTATAAAATAAGTGAGCGTGCATTAAGTTCATTTTTAAGCTTTTAAAATATAATTAACCAAGGTCCGTTCATTTTAGAATGAATCTTAATGTCATGAATGCAATATAGTAAAGGATGTATGCATGACACTACTTAATGCAAGGACATCAATCATAACATCAAGAAGCATTATAATGGTGGCATAAAGTGGCAATTGAAATCTCTTGTGGGGAAAAATTTGTGACATAATCATCATACTTTACTTTCTCATGGGGCCACCCTAAAAGACATTCGTTCTGGGGGTGCTCGACCGAACCGGTGTCACCCAGAATATGTCACATCTCTAGGTTATGAGCTCATACCTGACTAGTCGTCACTAGTTCTTACTTATCAATCCCGATAAGCGTATCATAATCATAATCCTGACTATCTAGTACAGGCTAGGGGGCATTTCTTGGGGGTACTCGGCCGAACCGGTGTCACCCAAGAATACATCTTGGTACCGATGTCACATGAGTTCTTTGGAGGTACTCGGCTGAACTGGTGTCATCCAAGAACTCATCTTAGTACCTCATATCTTATAAAGAAAATCTCATAGGTTTTTTCAAAAACTTTCTAAGTCCCCAAATTTGTCGAATTTGGCAAAGATAACAAAGAAGACGCTGGATTTCTTCCAAATTTACTTTATGCCACATAAACAAATAGAACATGTATCCTCAATCATAAATTCATGCGTTGACATAATCATTCTCAAATAGAACATACATTCACATGTAACATTGAAACTCATTATGCTCTTGATCCTACAGTATTTTATGCTTTGACCCTTACGGGCCTTAAACTTGAGATGTAATTATTCTATCATTCTCTATCAACCTCTTATGCACCTAAGGATCCTCTTCTAACAAATCTTACTATCATTTATGTTCCTTAATAAATCTGGGCAGCACCATACTCCAAGGGTAGATTTATATATCTATGATTACAGGGTTCTAGAACTTACATTTTAGACCCATTCTCGGTTCCATCTTCGCCTAAGGCGCTACAAATTAAATCTAAACCAATTATGAGGCATTCCTATGCCTAAGAACTAATTATAAACTATTTTTACCATATTATGAGGTTGCTGGACAGAATCAAGAAATTAAATGTTCTAAGAGTTTTAGGATTGCACTTTTACGATTTTCTAGTTACTAGTTTCTCTGTAGGCGCTAAACTTCAATCCTACTTCAAATGTAACCACATTTTTCATGATTAATCAATCCTAAACTGATTGTTATCATACTAAAATAGTTTTGGCATTGATTAGGATTGAAGGGGTTAAACTCACGTTAAATTCCAACTTTACGATTTTTCTATGAAGCTAGTTTCTCTCCTAACATGCATAGAAGTGTTCCTACCTTATCATATATCATTTTCACACATTATAACACATCAAGACATCATCATACAGCATCAAATACATCAACGCAGAATCGAACTATTCAAATCCAAAAAGACACATAATTTGACATTTCTAAAGCATATAAGTTGCTAGTTTCCCTTGGAATCATTTTAGGACTTCTAAAACTCTTTGCAAACCATTTTATTTTATCAAGAGGCTAAAAACAACCTTAGATCAGTAACCAATTTAATTCTTCTTTAGAGGAGGATTAAAATCATAAATCTTGCTGGCCATAACTTTATAAAACTCATCAAGCTTAAAGAAAATCTTAGAACATAGGTTGTTGGCCCTTGTAACTAGATGGAACTCATTCCAAGCTCATCATTATTACTTGGCCGAAATTATGCATTCAAAGAATGCTTCCATATTAAACTTTCAATTGAGATAAAATGGGCAAGTCTTTGAGCTCTAAGGTCTTTAAGTGATGACAAAATATAAACATGCTATGCACTTCATTTTTATTCTTCATTACAAAGTAAAGTGAGAACTTTAAAGTAAATATGCAAGACTTGGAAATAAATATGCAAGGCTTGAAAGTAAATATGCAAGCCTTGAAATAAATATGCAATGCAAGTTCATTTCTTTATTTTAGTGCTCTAAGCCCAGCAACAATCTACTTTAAAGCCGAAATAGAAAGGCTTTGAGAATTAATTAGGTGATAATGCAAGTCTTGTTTTAATCTTTGAGTCCTTAGGTGATGACTTGAAAATAAAGATGCAAAGTAAGAATATAAACATGAGTGCAGCCTCAAAATAAATATGCAAGTTCATTTATATCTTATTAGAGCTCATTCAAGACTTTAGAGGAACTTAAACCTTAACCCAAACTCATCATGACAAGATAAAGTGAGGTCTAGAGTTCTTAGAACTCAAGATATCATTCCTTAAAAATATAACCATAAATGAACTTTATAACACCTTTATGAAAACTCAAGCTTTAGAGATTTCTTTGTGGTGAACATAAAGTCACCAACTAGAACTCTCATCATCAAGTTATCATAAGGGTTCATCCAACAATTGTTGGCCAAAAATTTTAGAGAAAAGGAAAGGAAAGAAACCGAAACTCAAGAGCAAGAAAGAACCATTTGAAACTCTAGAGACCATGATCTTGATGATGTATTATCATTGACACCATGGGTCCTCATCATTGAGTTCATGTAACCATTTTAAAACATCATCAAAGTTAAAGATTTCAAGGTTCAAGAAAGAAAGAACTATAAACATTTTTAACTCAAAAACAAAGATCAAGCTTTAGAGCTTGTTCAAGTGATGAACATCATCATGTAACCCTTATCATCAAGCTCTCATTCCTTTGTTTTCAAGGGCTCAAGGCCAAAAATGGAAAAGGAAGAGAAGAAGAAAAGAAGTTCCAAAAGATTCAAGAGAAACCATAAAACACATAACTAGATTAAGAACTTAAATGAAAGAAGTACTTGAAAGAAAATCCCTACCAAGTGATTGGAGGTTGAGATGAGTAAAGAGGATGAAGAACTTGGAGACTTGAACTTTGAAAGAAAAAGAAAACTTTGAAGTGCTCTTTGAAAACTTACACTTAGCAAATGAACCTAAAATGATACGAGTTCACCCAAGCATGTTATTTATAGAGAAATGAAACAAATGAGGAGTGTTTGGGGAGGGAATGGCTTCGGCCATTACAGCCACAAGGAGGAGAAAAATATCTTCTCCAAGGCATGGTGGGAAGCATGGCTAGGTATGGGTCAAGCATAGTTCTTTGAGTGAGAAATAAATCAACATGTGATGGAATTGGGGGAGGGATGGCCGAAACATGCATCAGCCATGGGGGAGGATTTCTTGCATTTTAATTGTGGTTTAGAGTTGTGTTTAGGTGTATCTTTGATTAGGATTAAGATTAGGAATTTGTAATAAAGTGTTTAGGTGAGAAAATGGGTAGTCAAGGTTGTCAAGACATGTTTAAGGAGTGGTCTTGCATCATTAGTGAGTTATAAATTCATTTTAGTTCATAAACAACTCTAGACACAATTCCATGATTTAAGGAATTGGAAAGAGAAAATACTATTCTAGATTCCAAGATTGGAATCTTGAGTTTTAAAAAGAGATTTAAGTTTAATCTAAGCAATTTTAGGTTCTAATTAATTTTAATAGCTTATTTTGACTCTAGATTAATTATGAAAATTAATTATTCTTCGATTAGAGCCTAATATTGCTTAGGTTTGCTTAATTACGTCATTAAGCTCAAAAACACTATTTCATGGACAAAATCGTAATTTTGCACAAAACTGCCCGGGACCACCGGGACTTAAACAGACGCTTTTAAACATGTAAAAACATTGTTCCAAACCTTCGGAGAAAGTTTCGGGCTCAAACGGCACCTTTACCCACGTAGAAACGCTATAAGGGTATTTTGGTCATTTTGACCCGAAACTGCAGAAAATGAGATTTTCACCTCTGAAACCGTTCAAGGATCATCCAATCCCCTTCAAACAGTGAGTCGACCCTCCAAGGATGGCCGGGATGGCTTTCCTCGAATTTCGGGCAGAAAATGACGGGCAGAAAATGACCTCAGGGGCATTTTGGTCATTTTCCTCTCAGACAGAAAAATCGGGGCTTTACAAAATCAATACTATCAGATTTGAGCACAAAAAGATCCTGCACAGGGCGTTGATCCCTCATCAGGCCAATTACAACTGTGTGAACAATGCCTTATCAATAACATGCTAGATCATCTTGAAGCAAGTTCTCAAAGACATGAAGCACTATTATTGGAAATCCTTTGTGAAGTCAGGTATCAGGGCTGATAATGGTGTTACATATTTTCAGCATACCTCTTTTTGTTAATGACAAAAATGGGAGAAGAAAATAGATGAAGGAAATCATGTTGTGCTGTGAAATATAGGGGGAGCCTATTCAAATTTTTTTTTTTTCTCTTTAGCATGTTTTAGCATCTTTTGAAATTTTTTCCTTTGATGTTTCTCTCTGATATCTCTTCCCTCTTCGATATTTATATCAGCACCTGCTACTTATTTCTGTGTTATTCATGCACTTTACATATGTTCTAACTACTCTAATACATGTCTTTGAAAATGCTCTGTTTATACATTAGAAGTATCATATCTTGTATGTGGATGTTCAAAATGCTCTTATCTTTCTTATATATATTCATACTCATAAGCATTCATTTTTTTTAAGTATGGCTGAATAAAGATGTGCTGAAAACGGATCTAATCAAAATAAAAGATCACAAGTATTTCTTGTAAATGTTTTTTTCAAGCACATAGATTTTCAGAAAGTTTTTTTTTTTGGGAGCTAAGATCAAGCTGGTTGTATAATCAAGGCTTAAGCATTTTTCTCTTTAACATACTGCTCTGATACTTTTCAAAAAGTATAGTAAGCCTGACCAAAAGCTTCAAGAAAAATATCAACAACTATGATTCAAGTCACTTAAGACCAAAATGTTTTTATATATTTGATATCATGCCTTAAGAAAATGACTCCCTGAAAATCACTTTTAGTAATATATTTGAAGAATATGAACTATCATGCTTATATTTCAATAATATTTCTTTCAATATCTCTTCAAAAGATTTTCTTCAAAATTGGTTTGTCATCATAAAAAAAAGGGAGATTGTTAGCTCCAGAACCCTTTCAAGAAAGCTTTAGCAAATTTTGAATGACAACAAAGCCAATTTAAAGAAAATGCTTTGAAGAATAACTAATGGTTATATTGAGTTTCTTGTGAGATAGCAAGAGCAAGGTTTACTCAAACAAGGATAAAATCTCACTCTGCATATGTAAACATATTTGTCTCATGTTAAGATATATGAATTAAAAAGGAAGTGAAACAATATCCTTAATCAAGTGTAAGATAGCTAATGATTTTAAGAAGGATCAACAGTACAAGAACCCAAGTTTTTGAGACTTTAGAAAGTAGCACTGGATATTAGAAAGCATACCTGAAAGGAAGATATCAATCAATCTTGAAGCCCAAGGTGTTCTACTATCTTTAATCTTCTCATTCGTAAAGCTTGGATCATCAACAAATAGTGATCGAAGATAAGAAGACCCAAATTTTGTTAACGAAATGTTATCTCACTTAAAAAAGATTACATTCAATGAAACAGTGTGCTCTACAAGGAAAATGATGGAAAATTTGAATTTCAAATTTGAATTTGAATTTGAAAAAGTTAAATCCCAGTGTTAGAACCAGCTAATCATCTTTTGTGCCTTTGAAGTCAATTTTCAAAAGTTCTAGAAGAAGAAAGTTCAGAAACTATGGTTCAGAAAGTAAGAGTAATTTCTGAAGGACATCAGAAATCTCTATTCCACAATGGTTTCTGCAAACTGATTTGACAGACAGATAGGCTACGATTCTAGACTATCTTTCCAAGATACAAACAAAAGATTGACATGTGTCCCTGGAAGATCTGATCAAAGGCAATGGTCACAAGGAAGACCTCTATAAATAGAGATGTTATGCTTTCAAAGATATATGACTTAACATTGATAAAAAGAGCTAAAACGCTACCAAGTTTTCCCTTCATCTACTGTAAAATTCATTATTGCTTATAATCATTTCCTTGTTCATAAAATATTCTTTCCACGCTCTTCATTGTTCATACATTCCTCCAAAGAAGAATAGCTAGAAAGAATTCATTCAAGTTTTTCCAAAATCTTTCATTGTATATCCTAAGGAAACTTGAGTGTATGTTAGTTTGAATAGCAACCCAAACATATAACCTTTGTAACCTTGATCCAGTAGTGATCAGTGAGAGGTAGCTTGAAGAGGCTAATCAAAGACTACTTACAATGTCATAGTAAAGGAGTTTTACTGGCCACGATTTAGCTTGGAAATGCTAGTAAAAGACTACTCGGCTTAGCTTGAAGAGGCTGGTGAATAACAATTTGGTCCGTGATGATGAAGGGTTGTCTACTAGTCATTGGAAATAGCTTGGGAAGTCTATTGTAAAGACTATCTTTGTTCTTTCTTGGGTTGGAGAAAGATTTAGTAAAACTCAATAGTTATTGAGAACTAGATGCAGGTAGGTTAGCTGAACCAGTATAAAACCTTTGAGCTGTATCTTTCTTTTCTTTCAGCTTTTTTATTTCCATTATTGTTTTATTATCAGTGCTATTTTGAAAAACCTGCTTTCTTTTACTTGTTAAGTATTTTGTTCAAAAAGTTCACTTTCTGAAGTTACTAACGTTATTTTCCACTGCACTTCAAGTTCACAGCTTAATAGTTTTGATCAAAGTTTTTCATAATTCCATTAGACAAAGAAAATGAAGAACACGATTTAACCTACTTCTCATGTGTTTCTCTACCTACATGCATATTAGCTTGTTTTTCAAGAAGTTAGTTCCTGCGTGTAAAGTTTACTTGAATAATGAGCTATGTTGATTTTGGAGATCAAGAATTAAAATAGGCTATTAGGGAGGAAAGTAGGTATAGGCCTCCCATTAGTTATTGACTAGACTATTATGTGTTGCTCCTTTAAGGTCGGCTAGAGACAGTTTTGAACTAGTCCTCTAATCCCATTTGCTATATAATTATTTAATTAGTTTGATAACAATTTATGTTATATGCATAATCTATGTTGCTTGGTGTTATCTGTATCAACCTTGACACATTACTACCTCTTTGTAGTCTTTCTCATATAATATTAAAGAAAGAGTGTGATTTGCACGAAATCTTTACCAATCTTGTATGAGTTCCTATGATTTAAGGCAATAAATGCAACTATTGTTCACAACTTGACTTCCTGGCCAAAGTAAATCACATATATGATCTTAATTAATTTTGGTAGATGCTACTTGCACTAACTAAGTTTAAGGGTTGTGACATCCTTCACGTGGCATTGCTAAAATTTATGTGTCATACTTTATAGTGTTTGATGGTTAATATATGAAAAGGGCAAGCTACTCTATATTATAATTATTATTAGTAACAAATGATATTTGTCTCCACAAGACTTGTAGCATATTATTGTTATAATGTTAATTTTTATAGTTCTCTTACTCAATATTTGAACTTAACATCAGGCCCTTTGATTTTAAAAATCAAGGAAAAGAAATTGGACCAGGTATCGAACCGGTCAAGGTATTGGTTCTAAGGTTTAGAGGTCCAATCGGAATACATATATATATATATATATTCATAGGTCTACAAAAATAAAAATAATCCATATAAAATTTCTCTAGTTTCAACCTTACAGCATAGTCACAAAGCATTTGAAAACAATATTTGTTAGTGACCAGCGAGGTTTATGGTAAAGTGCATCAGAATGACGAAGAGAGAAAAATAACAACCCAGCAATCTTTGTTATTGCCCTTTTTGGTTCCATTTTCTTCATTTTTGCACTATGGATGCCACTAGATGTTAGTATTTAAGTTTTTTTAAAAAAAATTCAAAAGTTCTGAACCATTCCAACCAGTTCGGTTCATCGGTTTTCTTGGTTTTCCCCAGTTTTGACTGATTTTGAACTCCCCTGGTTCATAGCCTAAACTCGACTGGCCAGGTAACCGGTTCCCAGTTAATCCGGTCTGACCAACCGGTCCGGTCTAATTTTCTCCTCCATGCTAAAAATCGAAGTTCTCAATAATTATATTATATTTTGTGGCTTATAGATGACTTAGCTTTCAATCTCTACTTTGTCTACTTGGCCTATTCCCCTTTATAGTAGAAGCTCTATAAGTTGATCCCTTAAGGACTGATGTAACACTCTGCCAAGTATAACATCATCCTTAAGTCATGACATCAGACAAGAGTTATTATTTATAAATTAACGGAACCTTTCTTAATTATCTATAACAAGATTGATCAAATCATGAAATAACTAATTTGTGATTCTATTAAAATATAGAACAAAGAAACAAATCATTTATTGAATAGAAAGTCAAGTACAAAAGGAAGCTTTCCTATGAACTTTGATACACATATGTTCTCTATTATACTTACACACATACATACACACACATATATAACTAAGTACAATAGATACAAGTCTCAGCCACTAAACTACTGTATTTCCAGTTTCTTTCACATAGTAGCTTCATTGTTCTCTAGATCAACCTAGAGATGACACGAAAACATATACATACTGGTGAGAATTCTAAAATTCTCAGTAGGGTATCCCTAAATGTAGAGTAAAATAAATCCACATCATCGTCATCATCCCAGCCACTTTGATTTATTAAGAAAATATTATCATACATTTCATAACAATGGTTCATTTTAGAGTTCAAAATCATCCTTTCGAAGTGGATTTCTTTTAAACATTCAATCACTTTCTATACATATGTCATTGTACTCACATCATAGTAATTCATTCTAGACAAATAATTTAATAAAATATGCATATGAATATGATAAATGCAATATTTTTCTTTAATTTTTGTATCTTTCTTGAATTCACGTCCCTTGATAGGTTGAAGGGGATATCATTTTTCTTTATGTGCCCTTGACAAGTCAAATGGGATCTCATGTATATTATCCCTATTTTTTGGTACCCTTGGCATAATAAAAGGGATCATTTCGTGCCTTTTACCAACTAAAGGGGATCTTTTTGTAACCTTAACATACTAAAGGGGATCTTTTCATGCCCTTAACATACTAAAGGAGATTTCATTCTTCACTTAGCACATACATCACCCTCAGGCTCATATATATAGGTATCACCTTACTATATGCATTAGTATAAATTTTTGAATTTTGTAATACTTCAAACCTATATATCATTCATTTATCACCTTTCTTTTTACCAATACATGCTCCAAGAACATATAAATATTCATTCCTCAAAAGTAAATCTTTAAATCATATAGCATATATTTATACTCATCATACTTGAATCAAAAGTCATTACATTACCAATTCAAGAATTGGGTTCATTTCCAGCATATTGGCAGATTTTACACTTAAGTAGCAAGATTTATTTTACATATCAAATAACCAATTCTAAAACCATAAAAATTGTTCATGACACCTCAATGTTTCCATAAAGTCTTGTTAGAATTTCAAATCAAGAAACATGTTAACAAAATTAGACAAATTTGGAGATTAAAAACCCCCTAATTACAGCCAACAACAATAGTTCCTAATTTTATTACCTCATCAAATGAATATATCAAATCATACAAAAATTAAGGGTTGGAATTCACGATGTGCTCAACACCTGTAAAAATTTCAAGTGATAATTAAATCATTTTCTATGGTAATAAAAGTAGTAAAATTTTCAGCATCAATTCCTGCAATTCAGCATCAATATGATCAGCCACAATTCTTGATTTTTTTTAAGATACTAAAAGTCTTCATGACCTAAGAAAAATCATAGAGTTACCTTAGGATGTTAGATTGAGCATAAAAGTTTTTTTGCTCATTAAAATATCTACAATTACATCTACAATTACATCAGAAAATTCATGATTAGTTGTTGCCTGGGACAAAATCGAAAATCTAGCAACTAGCTCAAAACTACTTTTGACAAAAAGGGTTTTCTAACATCATCCAAAAAATTCACCAAATTAGATACATTATTATCAACCAATAAAATAACAAAAATCAAATTAAATCAGTGATTAAAAGGTTGAAACAGATTTGAATAGAAAAGGTTAAAAACCCTATTTTGTTGGCTTAAGGGATCTTGACTCCAAAGGATGATCCATGAATAATCCTTCTTACTTCAAGGCCTTCCAACTAACACTAAACCCTCCCTTAGGCAGTCGATGATGATATCCCAAAGTGAGAAAAGTGAAAAAATTAGGATTTCAACCAGTTAGTTTTTTAGGTGGTGATGAGTAAAGTAAGTTTAGAAAATGAACTTTGTGGTTTTAGTGATCTAAGCTAGGGATTTTGGTGACTTGAATCTTCTTTGAAGTTGTTTGAGAAGAAAACAACTGAGGTTTTTATGTTTCTGGTCTTGGCCAAGAATGACAAGAAAAATGACAAAGTTTGGTGGCTTGAATATATCCTAATATAAAGATAGCATTTATGTAGTCAAATAGGTAATTCTTTCTAAAATGAAAATAAGATGGACGGCTAGGATTTGATCTTGTTAATCAAGATCGAATCTTAGTCATTCACTTAGTTTAAATGGATAGACATCATCCAAATCTTAAAGATTAAGCTTTCTTTTGGTGTAAAAATCACACAACGAAATTTTATTGAACGGGTAGAATATTATACCCGAGAAATCAAACATTGTCTGAAACTTAATTCCAGGTATAAAATCTTCATTTCTAACTAGTTATAACCTTAACCCTACCTTTTCTTAGTCCCGAGCATCTCCTTGTCCCGAATCTAGGGTTTTGGCGATCTTGACGGGCTTGCAGGGCCCATAAGGTTACTTTTCTCATTTTTTTTACACATCCATTGGACCATCATCATCATTGCTAAAACTATCAGATTTTTGAAATTCTCACTAATAAATTTCAAATTAATTTTTCAAATAATTTTTCAGGCGTTACAACTGACGAAGGCTATAACCTACCTCCTCAAATTAGAAATTATTTCAATGCTAAATTGCACCACCTAGCTCGTATTTCAAGGAGGCTTCAACACATAGTTGTGAAAATTAGGGATTTGAAGAACGAGATTAAAAGTAATTAAAATTAAAATTTAATAGCAATGATGAAGAAGGAACTAGTGCAAGGTATTTCTAGAGTTGGAAATTAATTATCATTGACCAAATATTAAACCCATTGGTGGCTATTAGTAATAAATTGCTGGCAATTCTACTAGTGATTAATTTTCCTCTAGAGTTTGACCAATGCAAATAACTAATAAACGAGATCTCAATTTATTTACAAATCACATCAATTTAATGAACTAATTGCTATATAGCCTAACCGCCAATTGGAAAGTTAATTCTAATATTCTCTCTCAAACATAAACTAATAGATCTATCAATTTATGCCCAAAGGGTTTTCCTAAATGACGATTGCCAATTTAGTTATTCCAATAAAGATTATAGGAATCACCATAATAATTATAGGAATAGAAACTGTAGAATATTAAGAAAACCAATGCGTTTAATATCAAAAACGGGTCTCAAACATTATCCCAATCCATCCAGAAACTCTTACACTAGTAAGAAGGTCTACTCTTCTATCTCTAAAGGATTACAACAATGATGATAAAAGAGAACCTGAAAACAATGGGAATAATCCTTGTTGCAATCTCCAAGACAAAGCACATTTACTAATGGAATCCCTGAGAGGGAGAAGAATAGAGAAAAAGATGTAGAGAGAAGATGGAGAGAGATATAGAGAACGAATAACAACCTAACATATGCATCCTTAAACTAGGGTAAAGTTTGAGTCATTCCGATAAATATTGCTCTCTAAAATGGGCCAAAGTAGGGCCTAAAATAGATTAATGAACTGATGACCCGTCATTGCACTAGTGCTACAACACTTTCCAGAGAGTGTTGCTCCAATTAATCCTCGAAGTCATTCTGCTAAGCATTGTAGCGCTAAATTAGCATTGTAGTACCACCCGAGAGTGAGCTTCTACGGCTTTTATTCCTTTTTGCTTTAAGCTTCTTCCAAATAGTTTCCAGCCTTGTTCTTGATGCTTTGCACTTGATCCAAATGACTTATGCACAAAACCATATTCAAAAAGATAAGTCAAATGCATTAGGATGTAATACAAATTATTTCAAAATCAGTGCAAAAGACAACAATTTTATTAAAATCACACAATGAGGAATAAATCAAAATCGTAATTAATCACATTATTAACTGAGTAAAACTCACGCAAAAAGTTAAGGTTTGGTAGCAAGATATGTGACAAAGACTCCCCTTATCAAGGACTTAAATTAGAATTAAGCATTAAGAAGTTTCAGAATGACTAGAGTAAAGGTTATCTCTAAGTCCTACACATTTTCTTCTGTAACGTATTACCCATGTGATTTATGATCTTTGTTAGTGGAGATAATTGAAGTTACATGTCATCATTTTCTAGTTTTAATTGGTGGATATTGCATCCTCATAATTGATGATAAAATTGTTTGAACTATTAAAATAGTATTACGATATGCAACATAATAGGAAGCATGATTATCAATCTTATGGCCATTTTTGCATATAAGAAAATCAAATGTGGAACCTAGGGTATTTATCAAACTTTCTCTTGTAGAATATCTTCTAGTATAAAACTATTATTAAGATTGCAATAGCTATACATGAGTAGGATGTTGCAATTGGATTGCTAACTTATAATTGCTAGATGTTACACTATAACATGTTTAGATGCCAAAAAAATAATTATCTCACTTTTGGTTACAAGCAAGTAGTTGAAGATCATATTTTATACTAATATAGGAGAAAATAGCATTATATGATGTTTATCAAGTCCAACTTATTCATCTAAATGCTCTAGTTGAGCTTCCAGGGTACTTAACTGGGGAACCATGGTCAAAGAGAGTATTGAAGGCCCCATCAAAGCCTCTAGGGTATTTACCAAGAAACCCTGCTTTTATGCGAGTAATAACCATGACCACCCCACATGAGCTCCGAAGATGTGCACTAAGGGGACCTTGGCTTTAAGGGGGAGATAAAGGCTCCACCCGAGCCCCCAAAAGCAAACTTAGGGACTTTAGTTGTAAGAGGGTAGCAAAACCCTTCTTGAGCCTTTAGGATACCCATCTTGAGGACCCTAACTCTAAGAGGGAAATGAAGGCCCTATCTGAGCCCCTGGACGTGCACAAGAGGGACCTTGGTTTAAGTAGGTATTGAAACCTTGCCCGAGCTTCCAAGTATGCACTAGAAAAACCCTTGGCTATAAAAAGGAGCCCTGCTTAAGCCTTAGACGAATGCCCGAGGGACCCTTGGCTAAAAAAAGGTAGTGAAGACCTGACCTAAGCTTCTAGGATGCACACTTAGGGGACCTTTTGCAATAAGAAGGTAATGAAGATCCCACCTAATGTAACACCCTCCAATGAACAATGTCATTCTTAAGCCATGACAATAGACTTAGGAATTGTTACTTATAAATTAGTGGACCCTTACTTAAGTATGATATAGCAAATTCGATTGATTTGTATAATAGCTAATTCATAATTCTATAAAAACATATAAAAAAGAAACAAAGTACTCATTGAATATAAATCTAAATACAAGAAAAAGCTCTTCCATGAGCTTTAATATACATCTATCTCCTTATATATGTATAATCATATATACATAACAAAATAAAAATGATAACTATTCTTATTATGACTAATTCTATCAAAATAGCAAAATTTTGAATAATAAAGTTCAAATAAAATTTTGGAATGATTTCGAGGTGTTACACCTAAGCCCTTACAGTATTACCCTAGGGGACCATGGTTTAAAGATGGTGTAAAAACATATTTACAACAAATATAATGCTTGAAGTAGTATACGAAGAGTATCCACCCCACCTGAAAATGAAGCAAACAACCAAAAGCACAAAGGATAGTCTACTTGAGGAGAGTGCTACACCTAAAAGGTCTTTGGCCTAACTTAACAATGGGGGCTTGAGGTATGCTCATTGAAGAGTCATACCTTTTCATTGACTAGTAGGATAAACAATATAGGTGTCCTATTGGATGTGGTAAATAGGCCAAAATTCTTAACACTCATAGTAGGCAGATGCACTCTAAGCAAGCAAAGTCTTCAATAAGTTTGTCAAAATATAAGTCCCTCAAATCATTAAGAATCTATTTATTGCAAATTTTGACACTTTACATACACAACAAATAATCGATGATTCCTTTAAATAGGAGGTCAAATTGCATTAAACCAGGAGTATGTTGATAAACCATTGGAATTGGTCTTCACTATCATGTCATCAACATAAACTTCAATATTCCTTCCTATCTGACTTTCAAACACCTTGTCCATTAATTGCTGGTAGGTTGCCCCCACATTTTTCAAACCAAAAGGCATGACTCCATAACAGTATGTTGGTCTATCTGTCATAAAAGCTATTTTTCCTTTATTATTCAGATGCATCAGAATCTAGTTGTATCCCGAGTATGCATCCATGAAACTCAAGAATTGGTACCCAGCCGCAAAATCCACTAATTTGTCGATGTTCGGTAAGGGATATGAATATTTGGGATAGGCTTTATTAAGGTCTCTGAAAGTCTACACACATCCGCCATTTTCCCTTACTTTTCTTTTCCACCAAAACCATGTTAGAGAGCCAGGTAGTATACTTTAGCTCCCTAATGAATCCTACTTTTAGGAGTTTCTCAATTTTGGCCTTTACAATCTTCTTTTTTTGCTCGGTTAGTATCCGTTTTCATTAGGCTACTAGCTTGTACCCTGGTATAACTTCTAATTTGTGACACATGAAGCCTGCCTCAATGCCTGGCATATCAGCCAGTACCCATGCAAACAGATCAGCATACTCGTTTAAGAGTTGGGCTAACTTTGTTTTCAGTTCTGGTGGCAACCCTATCCCAATTGTCACGGTCTAGTCTTTGCTTTCCCCGATTCTGATCTTTTCTACCTCACCCTTAGGCAGAGGTCTGGTTTCTTGGAAATCTTCACGAAGATCCAATTCATCCATGTTAACATTAGCACAATCAACCTGATTCCTTTTTTGACCAATAACACCGGCCAGGACTGGCTTGTGTATATGATAGTAGTCTGTAACACCCTAATATTTAACCCAACACGCCTAGGACGCATTTAAGTTAATTATTAGTTATTACTCTTTGTTTCAGTTCTTAACTTTTAGTTTGTTAAAATACTTAGCGAAAATATGGGTAAATTTTTTCTTTTGAAACTTAAAATGAAAAATGTGAGCCTGGCGGACTTAAAAAAACTACATTGTATGATATGCTAACAAGTCAATAAGAAAATAAACACGCCATAAGCAAACATGAATTTAAGTAAATACAACTCATAAGCATAACACAACATCATGGAGGCATTCATTGATAGCGTCAAAGGTTTCATATTAAATAGCATAATATAAATACTTAAAAAGAGTCGCATTATACCCACCATGAACAGTTAGGTCAGTACAGTCATCCATGAAAACATAAAAAGAAAAGATCACAGAATGCCTAGCCAAGTTCTCTCCTCTCTACCACTTCTACTGGGGGTGCACCTATGGTAGATAACCTCTAACATACAAAAGAAGGCTATCATTGCCATGACATATGCAACGGCACCCTAGGGTCCACTACTTGTTCTTGCTGCTGCCCTCTCTCGAAGGAAGAAAGGTATCTAATCCATTGAGCTAACTCATTGGGTGTGGCCAAACGGTGAGTCGATCAGCGTGAGCACCTCGGCGTGGTCGCATCACTACCCTATCTCCTCGCACAGGCTGGCTCATCGTGGCCTACCTACATCCTCCAAAGTCCATGGGGACGGTGGGTGCGGAACCCTCCGAAGGGCACTGAGTAGCCAAATCCTCAGACGGATCATATTGAGAGTCCATCGTAGAGGATTGAGGCACGTACTCCAGAAAGTCATGGACGGTAGAAATGGCAGGATGGGTATGGCGAGTCCGCTCTTCACGAGGGCGAGCATGCACGAAGACGAGGTTGTCATTAAAGGGAGAAACAAGAGAAAATCGGAAGCTAGAGATCAGATGTGCAAAAGGGCACTCCATGAACACAAAAAGATGTATAGCACAATGACCCATGAAGTGATATGACCGATGGGCAGTGGCATGGTGCATCTCCCAAGTAGGCGCATCAACGAAAATCACGAACGAAGCCATCATCCTCTGAAGACGGGATGGAAAGAAAGAAAGAATGAGAAACTTATAAAAGAATCTTAGTAGGGCTCTCGCCTAATAACTAGTGTTATCATCTACGTCCTCAAGAACCTCAGGTTTCATTATGAAATAGTGGGCATAAAAGTAGTTCATTTATTAAGTTCTAAATACCATTAGCCGAGGCTCGTGTCTTTTAACATGAGTTTGAATGTCATGAATGCATCATACCATACCATGAAATGCATGTCAATAGCAGGTGCATCATCTTATAAGCAATCACATGTGAAATAATTAATGACATGAGGAACACTAATAGCATGGCATGATTTTACTCTCTGTGGAGGCCACCTTAATACTCTTTTCTCTTAAAAGTTCTAGGTTATGAGCTCATACCTCACTAGTCGTCACCAGCTTACACTTATCCTCTCGATAAGCAAATTCTCGACTCTCGGAGTGCGGGTTAAGGGGCATTGGATCACCTTCCGATGGGCTCGACCTATTACAAAAAGATCACCTCCTTGGATCACTTTACGCCAGGCTCGGCCTATTACGGAAAGATCATCACCGAATATTTTATGTCACCTTTAACCTTTAGCATGTTGTTTAATGATGCAAGCATGAGTATATAATCACATCACCATAATTCATCAATTAACATATCATGGTCATAAAACACATTAACTATGCATCCCCAAATATCTCAATCACAATTGCAAATTCACATAAACATGCTATCATCAACATTTTATTACAGGTAAACATGCTCCTACCCAATATGCCGGAATCAAAGACCGGACTCAGCTAATGCATATGCTATGTTCAACAAGGTATACATACATATATATGAGGTATTAAAGATCATCATAGATGTTATTCCCGTTGCCATGCTCAAATTATCGGTAATAACTCATTAGCCCTTAAACGGGTCAAAACTACAAATAGGGTTAACCTAACATGAGTAATTATTCTTTTATGCATCTAAGAGATCAATTGCCATGATTCCCACTTATGTTTAACCTTATGAACATTACCAATCAAGGCTGTAAAGTTTTGGATAGCATTTAAAACTAAACCGTTTCTGGGTTCTAAAAGTCACGTCTTTAACCCTTTCTTGTTACCAGCCTTGGACTAGTGTGAGGATGGTAATTGAACGGTGTAAGTTAGGCCTATGTTCATTTGGTCAGAGTCTATCCATCTCTCTGTCATTATTGTTGGGCTTTAAAATCTATTCATGTACGCAAATCCAATAAAAATAATAATAAATAACTATTCTTGTTGAAGATCCTTTATCCTATATTGAGATGCATCATGTATACTTTGAAGAACCGATTGTGAGCTGTGCGTTACGGTCAGCCAATGAATTGGGACGATCTGTGAGGGAGTTGAGTGATGATAATGAAGTTCATACGGAGTAGCCATGGAATGTAGAAGAAGAAAAAAGCTGGGAAACATATGAGGAAGAAAGACAAAGTTCCATTGACAAATGAAAATAGTAGTAGTTGTTTTGCCTTATCTAGGGATGGTAATCGTATTTTGGAATCTCCCAAGAGTATTGTGGAACGTAGACAGTCATGGGAATTACGTAAAGTGGAGGTTTATATTCGAACAATGAAGATATGATGTGGTTAATGCCTTGGCTGATCTTCACAGGGAAAAGCATGAAGGAGCAAAGCATTCACGTACTTAAGGCAAAAGGAGAAGGCAACGAAGAAACAAGTCTCTTTAGTGTTTCTTGATTTTAGTTGTTGTGTCCTTATTGGCTTTTGGTAGTGTGTTTGGTTTGGTCTTTGTTCATTGTCTTGTTTCTTGTTATGAGTTCTTTATGGGCGCCTTTACACTGCTATAACTCTGTGCCCACTTTTTTCGGGTATTGAGTCATTACTCAATTATGCTAAAAGTTGAGAGCCAGAAATACTTTTAGATGCACTGAGAGTAAGAGATAACACTTGTTCTGATCCATTAATTAATTGACACATAAATTTTACGGGCCATTATTGTCTCCCACCTCCTCTATATTTTTAATACAATAGCTGATTTGTCAATCATTAAATGGAACAGAACAAATATTTTGTCTTGCTTTAAGAGCACTTAAGAATTTCTGAGTTGAGACTAGTCCAGGCTGCTATGTTCATTAGAAAAAATAAGTCTAACTAGTCTATTGTCCAAATTCATGGGGTCTTTTTAACTCAAGGGAAAAAAATACTAAAGAAATAAAAACCTAAATTTCACATAGAAAGGAATATTATTAATTTCCAAGAAGAGCAGCATACAATACTTCATTCCATGTATCAGGAACACCAGCCAGACACCAGTGACTGCAGTCCACATAAGATGTGCCTCGGCCTGAGTATATAGAAGGATGGCCGTCTATTCTTAGCTGTGTTAGCAATGTAATGTCGAGTAAAAGAACAGGATTTTTCATGTTACTCAAAACACTCTTTACTATGTCCAAACCAGGATAGGGTGGCATTGGTCCTTGCTGTGGATGAGTTTGTCTGAGACAGCCCATTCCCCTTGAAAATTCAAGGAAAGAAGTGAGTGTATGAACAAAAAAAGAAAAAAAATTCCTAATTAACAATATTAATTATATATCGTGTTTTAAGATTTTATACTCAATTTTAAATTGTAGCATTATACTTTCTTTGGCTTTCTTCTCAGAAAAATCTATATTCAAGCAGTTTCGATGGTCAGATATGGTATAAAAGTTCACAGGAGAGATATGTTATATACGGTAATGCACATAACTTGACATATTCCTTCATATTATAAACTATAAATATTTGAGTTGTGTCAACCGGTAAATTCCTTTTCCATTGTGAACAAGTACTTGAGGCCAAAGGGTCTATTATAACCAAAAAGTATTTTGGGATTTTATATTAATTTCAAACTAGGTTGAAGACCATTACAACTTACCCAGAATGGGAAGCAGCAATTCCCAAGAACAAAACTCTAGTCTTTGAAGGATCAATGTTAGAGTCGATCAATTTAGCCCAAGTGGTTAACCCAATTTGGAAAGCTTCCATGTGATGCATGTTTTTTATTATCTCGTTACCAACTTGAAAGTAAACCCATCTGTTAAACATCAACATGAACACATAAGTCGCATGCCAGCCTTCTTTAACAAATAACTTGCACGCAATATCTAAAAAAAAAGAAGTCATAGAAAAAAAAAAGGTAGTTCAAAATACAATACGTTTGAGACTGTCCACTGTGAGTCCACCAATGGTAGGTATTGAAAATCAAAACATCTACTCCTTTCCAATGATACCCAGATCTAATGGAGTCTAGTTTTATAATTCTGCCTTTTTCTTTATCATGGACCACATCCACTAGGAACCCATTTTTCAACCACATTATTGAAGCTTCATATTCCTACAACCCAAAATAATTGAGCAAAGTTAGTAAGCTAACTAATGAAGCAATAATCAAAGCTCAAATTTTCTCTGTACCCTAGATAAACTTGAAGAAGACTACCGGAAATAAGAACACATAATGATGCTTTGGTTGACTCATCATAGTGTAATTTGATTCTGGGACTGCAGTATGAAGCAAACAAGTGAGTGATTGCCACATGTTTTTGCTTATGGAATCCCCCACAAACATTATCTTTTTTCCTCTGTTTCTCTCCAAGAATTTCTCCCCATCAAACCTGTTAACAAACATTATTGTGATGATTACAATAAAATAAATAAATAAATAAAAAGAAATAAAAGCAAGGAAAAATCATTTTCAAATTGGCTAATTTTCGTGCCATACGAAGATGCAAAGGAAAACACGGAGGATTCCGATTGAAAATAGAATGCCCACGAGACAAAATATACAGAGTGAAATCTAAAAATAAGAGGAAAAAAAAAAAAGTGGAAGTAGTAGACATTACCGTGGAAGGTCACAAACTGAGGGCTTCCATCTATACTTGAGGTATTCTTGGTCAAGTCTGCCATTTCTGAGGCAATCAAATCCCTGCGCTATGAATGGACAATCACTTGAGGCATCATAGAGAGGGTAGTGGGAGTCATCCACAACCCAGCTCCCAAGTGAAAAACTACACCCTCCTTGTTGGTTTAATTGGTTGTCATGGAAAGCATTGCCCTGCACTAGGCATGATGGAGGTGCGACAGCCCATGGAACAGCAAAAGCTTGGGCCAGAGTACATAACCAGAAATAGAATCGCATTTGAAATTTTCCAAAACCTTTTCGCCAGACCATGAATGTTTTGCCATTTGTATACGCAGGAGTAGCTTTAGAGAGGGCAAGATTAGCTTACGTTGAGAAAATTAATTAAAAATATTAAATAAGTATTTTTTAAGGGAAAAGAAAATTTTAATCGTTAAGGAGACTAATAATACTCACAAAATCAAAAAGACAAATTAGATCCAAATTGGATAAGGAATACATATATTTCACACTTTGAATATCTTTCAAAGACTACTAATGTCTAAATATCTTTCACATCAAAACAAAAGTAGTATTCTTAGTCATCTAAGGCAACATGAATGACTAGCGGAAGGAGCTTGCTTTGAAAATGATAATGAAAAAAGCGAACAGACCATATATATATATAATCTTCAGGTGGTAAACAATCTTTGAAAGCAATATTTAAATTTCAATTACAATCAGAAAGCTTCTATGGGAAGGCTGTCACTTCCTCTTTCATACTTTTCTCTTTCCACCCATTATCTCCTCGATGCATTTTTTTCTACATCAAATGTCTTCATTCTTCTATGGTACTCCTGTTAGCTCCAGAACTCCTTGTGCTTATATGTGTTGAATGACAACAAAGTCAATTTAAAGAAAATATTTTAAAGAACGTCTGATGTCTCTATTGAGTTCCATGTAAGGTTATAATAGGTTTCTATCATTTAGCAAGAGTAAAGCTTACTCAAAGAAAAATATATTTCACTATACATGTGTAAACATGTTTATCTCATGTTATGAGATCTGAAATAAAACAAAAGTGAAATTATCAAGCTTTTGATAACTAACAATGAGAAGAAGTTTTCAACGCTACAAGAAACCAAGTTTAGAGACTTAGAAAGTAACACGGGATATCAGAAAGTAACACGGGACATCAGAAAGTACACTCAAGATGAAGATATCAACCCATATTCGAAAGCAACGTGTTACTTAATCTTCAATCATCATAATCGCAAAGATATAATCAGCAAAGAAGACTTGATTGAAGATCAGAAAGTGAAAAACTCTTCAAAGGATTGATTGCATATATCAGAAAGCTCACCCGTGAGTGGGGCAAAGAATGCTACAGGAGGGAGGGAAATTTGAAATTTAAATTTCAAATAATCAAGTCAAATCCTGTTTCAAACTAGTGCGCCATCTCTTCTACCTATTTAATCAATCACCCTGGCTTCATGAAGGAGGAGTACGGAAAGCTTGCTTAGAAAGTAGAAAAGTAATTTCTGAAGGAATATCAGAAAGCTCATATTTACAACGGTTTCTGCAACCGATATGATAGATGTGTCAACCTTTCTTCTAGCTGTTTCTTTCAAGATACAACTGATCATCAACACGTGTCACTTGAGGAACTGATTTATGGCAACGGTCACAAAGAAAGATCCCTATATAAAGAGATGTTGTGCATGAAGACAGATGAGAGATTTGAAAATTCAAGAGAGGAAACTCTGCAAAAATCTTTCCCACTTCCTGGGATATTCAATCTTTATCATGTAATCAGTTTTATCCTTGAAGTGTAAAGAAAATCTTCCTTCTATATTCTTAGTTAGATTTATGGTCTTCCTATGAAAGAAATAGAAGAAGGAAGTCATTCAAGTTTTGCTTAGGAACTTCTATGTATATGTTAAGGAAACTTGAGTGTAGGTTAGTTTGAGTGACAACCCAAACACTTAACCTTTGCATCCTCAATCCAATAGTGATTGTTGTGAGATAGTTTGGAGAGGCTATTGTAAAATTATTTGCAATGAGACAGCAGTGGTTGCTGCTAGTCACGGTTTGACTTGGAAAGGCCAGTGTCAAGACTACTTTCAACGTGACAGTAGAGGTTGCTACTGCTCATAGTTTGGCTTAGAGAGGTTAGTATCAAGACTACTTTCAATATGACTGTAGGGTTGGCTACTGATCACGGGTTAGCTTGGAGAGGCTAGTACAATAGTACTCAGTTTAGCCTTGCAGAAGCTTGAAGAAAGAATACTCAACTTGTGTCAGTCTCTAAGTTAGTCTGCTGGCACAAGTAAGAGGTTGGGAAGGCTAATGTAAAGACTATCCATCTTTACTTTCACAGGTTGAGAAAGTTATTTTGAATGAAACCTCAACAGTTGTTGAGTATTGGATGTAGGCAAGTTTGGCCGAACCAATATAAAATCCCTTGTGTATTTTCTCTCTTTTTCTAATCTCTTTTATTTATCTCTGTTGCATCGTTTACTTACTCTTGATCTTGTATGTCTTTCTTGCTTTCTGTTATTTTATTTCATAATAAGCATTTTATTTAATAAGGTTTAGGAATCTACTTTCTGAAGCTACTAACTGTGTTCCTGCTGTACTTCAAGTTTCACACTTAATAGTAATTATTTTCAGAAAATGTGGAAAAGGATCAATGCACGATTTAACCCCCACTTTTCGTGCACATCCTTACCTACAAGTAGTATCAGAACAAAACCTCTGAAGGGTTGAGCAATCCAATGATTGTAAAGGACAAAGATTTGAGGGATATAATGGCCTACATCATCTTCACAAGATCTATCTTTTATCTATTCATCCTTTGCTGACAAGACTCATCACAGCACAGTTCATTCATATGATGAAAGGGATTCAAAAGAGACCTGTTGACATGAACTTTACAAAGAAGAAAGTTTAGTTGTTCCATCAAGTCAAGTCTTTGTTCATATATGCCCTAAGCTACAACTGTATATGCTACTTCTGTATTATTTGTTATATATAAAAGGCTATATGAAATTGTCTGTACATGGTGTTGAAGGATCTCAATTTGTATCAAGATGTCGTTGATCCTAATAGTAACATATCAGATATTTTTCAACGTTGAAGCAATGAAAATTGCTAAAACTTCTCTATGAAGTAGAAAGATCTGTTCTGTTATCTAAGATTGAATTTGAAGATGAATTCTTTGTCTGAGAAATATGTCTGAAGCCTGTAATGACTTTATCAAGAAGACATCAATCTCTTGAATGACAGATTTGGACAAAGATCATCTTCAGAAAGAACATCTGCTTATAGAAGTAATGTCACACATCATGTATTTGACCTGAGCTTATTTGTCATATCCCTATGGAAAGAAGAAGAATATCTCAGACATCTAGAAAGCCTTTGTCAGAAGGTCTTGTTGTATTAAAACCTACTACCATTCTATGTTTCACTGCTGAAGAACATCATCTGAGACATGAGGTAAACATTTCTGCATCTCACTGCTGTTATAATTTTCTTTTTACTTCATGAGATGAGTTATTGGAAGGATATCAATCCTGTTCATCTATATATCTCAACCTGTCAAAGAACTCATAGAGTTGCTATAAATTCTTGAGAAGTTTTAGTTTAAAGTTGGAAAGGTAAAAGAGAGAAATCCTCTACACAGAATTTACTCTTCTCAAGCTATATGTTTCTAAAGCCTCCAAGAAGCTATATGAACATGTCAGAAGCTTCTTCTGAATCCTTGAGAAAACTTCATGGTATCCTAAGATCTTACCTGTGTTTATTTGACAAAATTTAACACTATGTTTTTGTCAAAATGGTTAGTATCTTTTGTTTTTGGAAACTGGACTAAGATATACAGGTGAAACTGAAGGAGAGAGATCTATGCAACTTCATATGTGTGTATCGCTGGTTTCTGTTCTTCAAGATGTTTAAAGAAATATTTTTATAACAAATGAATCCTGAAAAGGAATTCCTTTAGAAAGGTTAGAAAAAATCTCTTTATCTGAAGCTAACTAAAAAGGACCTATAAAAGCCTGGGTACCAAAACTCCTACTCTTTCATGCAGATACATCTAAAATATCTTTCTGATTGAAATGGTAAAGAAGCACTCTGATGATAATCATTCCAGATATTAGGCTTTGAGTCTAAGTGTTGTCACAATTCCTGAGAGATAATCCTCTTAAGAATTCATCATGTATGATGATGATGATAAGCCTAAAGAAGACTTTGCTGATAATTTTGATCATCTTGAAGAAAGTCCTAAAACTTTTTTTATCTCAAGGTAGCTCCAAAAAGGTAGCGGATGAAAGCTAAAGCTTCCAAAAGTGAGCTCCAGAACCTTAGTATTTCAGAAAGTATGCTTGGACCATTCAAGATTATCAGAAAATAATCTTTTTGATATTGAACATGAGCAATTTGAAGATGACATAGAAGCTGGAAGATTTGAATGTATAGTAACTTGATGAAAGTTTTGTTTTAAAGATAATCTTCTATTGTCAAAGTTCTTAGAGTATCTCTAGGGGTATGAGAACCAAGTCATTCCTTGGATTTTTTTTAACTGTGATTTCATCACCACCACTATATCTATGTATGATGAGAAAGCTTTGAGTTGTCAAAGTTGGGTGGAAGCTATGCTGAATATGCTAAGCAAGCTCAAGAGAAGGGCAAATTCTACTGATCATGTTCAAGACATCATCATCCATACTAAGAAGAAGCTCCAGGACCATCCGGATGAATCTAATATCATTAGGGCAAGCATACCCATACTAGAGAAAAAGTACTAAAAAGGAAAAGCCCAAGCATGCTAAGATCTTTGAACCTAGATGCTGCGGGTAAGGAATCAGCTGCAAGACTATCTTTTGAATTAAGCCGCCTTCCTATCATCTTAAATAATGCTATGCTATTTATCTTTACAAGAATCCATTCAACACTCTATATCCTAATTTGTTTTTATAAAATTCCTTCTTTATGATTTTTTTTTAACGGAGATGCTTAGTAAATAGATATGTCTATTGAAAATCTTGTATCAAGATGTATTCACAATATCTATTGCTAAAGATCTCTTGTATGTTTTCTGTTTTTCAAAAGTCTTTTTCACATATGCATAAGCGTCTCTATATAAAACATTTTTGGGATTTCTCTCTTCACTAGTCCCTTATGAAGATCAAGCAAAGCAATCAAGAAACCATCATAATATATATACTCCCAAAGACACTGCTTATCAGTTTGGAAGAATGTCAGAAGTTAGTTTGCAAGACCACAAATCTCTGTGAGGAATAGTGTATTAGTCTGCAAGATCAGAAAGGAATCAGCATGTTCTATTTGAAGATGGTGGATTAGAAAGAAAAAGATGTGTTCAAAAGAAGGTTGTTTGGTCAGAAAGAAGTCCTTGAGGATCAAAGAATGATGGTTATACAGGAGCACTGTATCCAGAGCAGGAAGATAAATTTGGGATGAGATATGAAGGTTCTTTAGTAGATCAGAAAGTGAGCTTTGAAGTTTCAGAAAATAACTCCTTCAGAAAGTGAGATCAAGAGTCAGAAGACTCTTTTTCTGAAAGAGGAATGAAAAGGCGGGATTTTTACCTACTATGTTAGAGTTTCTCTCTCCCACGTAGCTTCGTCTTCAGGCACGTCACATCTTTTTAAACCCCTATGTATTTCCTTTCACCTTTACCTTCATCTTCTGGAATAAGTTTTTTTTACCATCCTCCTAACCTTAAACACTGAACCATCCCTCTTGCTATCTCTTTCCTGAAACTCTTACTAGATCTTCACAAACCCTTATTTCACTATCTACAAATCTTCTTTAGCCTTTTTTTACCTCTTCTACACATGTCGTCTCTCCTATCTTAGCAAACCCTAACTTGCTTTCTTCTCCTTTCAAGGTCCTCTCCATGGCTGAAGGTTGAGAGATAGAAAAAGATACATCTAGACGAGGAGCTTTCCTTATGTATAATGAGCCAGATATGTAGGAGACATATGAAGAAGACTTTTTTTGGAGGACCATAGCCCCTGGAAAAGGTTAAGCAATGCCTTACTAGATCAAGTTCTGATACTTAGGGAGGTGTTTACCTTCCAAGGATGTGAATACTTTCTGGAACATCTCTGACAGAATCTTTCCTAGAATGGTCACTGATTTCTATTGCTTTCTGGAAGCAAAGAATTGGACCACTCTCTCCACCACAATTAGGGATATTTTCATGGAGATAGAACTATCAGACTTGGCAACTGTGGTTAGGGCTCCTACTATTGGAGTCAACTTTCTTACTGACGATAATTGGACAAATTCCTTTGGGGTGAGTACTAAAGAAGTGTCAAAATTCCTTACCGATTCAACAAAATACAAACCTAGTAATATTACTACTGCCCTACTTTGCTCTAGGGTAAGAAAAAGATTTTTTGTGGTATAATTACTGTTCTTCCTAGGAGAGGAAGCACGGATGTATTAATAGGAATAGATTGTATGCTACTTTTCTGTTTGATTAGCAAATGAAAAGTGAACTTGCCAAAGCTAATAATGGACTACATGCTTAGTGCCATTACCAAGGATAAGAGAAGAACTACAGTAGTACCTCATGGAATGTTGTTGATGAAAATTTTCTAATACTTTCGATACCTACTCATGGAAGAATGGTTTGAGTATGCTCCAGGAATTGATTGCACCATCAATTCCTTCAAGTCAAAGAAAAAGACTCAGTCATTTCTTGTGAAAATAAGCTCACGAAAGATAAGCTATCTAGTTGAGGAGGCAAAACTAGAAAAGAAGACTACAAAGAAGAAAAAGGGAGCAGACGATCAGAAGAAAAAGAAGACTAAGAAAGTTGTCATTATCTCTGAAAGCAGTTCAGAAAATTTTGATGAAGAAGAACAAACATCCTATAAAAAAGAGTCTGAGGAGGCTATTTCAAAACTTCTTCAAAAAAGTAAGGTCAGATCATCCAAGAGACAAAAGCTATCAATGTCTCAAAGACAACATGACAAGGAGGTAAAAACATCAGAAAGTGAGCTTCCTAGAGGCAGACTTGATAAGCTCCCCATTCGAAAGAAAAGTTCAAGAAAAGGAGACACAATCTTTTCCTAAAGAAGTTCAAGGAGTTGTACTCATTTTGAAAGATATGAGTGAGGCGGAGCATACCGCTGTTGCAACTAAGGCTCCACAATTTGGGTATATCCTTGGTCTTACTCCTACAGTTTTAGATAAATAATCTTTTGATATCTCTGAAGACTTTATGATTGTTAGCCAAGTCCTGGAAATCATGTCAAAGTCTGAGGAACCAAAGGTACACCCAAGGGAAAAAGATATGGATGGTCTGTACTTCTTTATCAATGAGGTCTTCTTCAATATGGAACCAATTGTAGAAGAACTTGAGGAAGAAGTATCTAAACCATAGATGGAGATTGTTCTTATGGTACCTCAACCTCCTCCTTCCATCCATATTACTCCAATGGAGGAAGAAGTGGTCAAGGCTTCTTAAGCCCCTATGGTGAAAGATACTACTGCCTTAGTGTCTATTCAAGAAGTTTCTATTGCTTATGCCTCTACTCAAAAAGTTATTGTTCCTTCCTTGCATCCAATATCTGACACTAGTGCTGCTATTCCTGAGCACTCCTCTACTCATGCTACTTCTGATCTTGCAACTCCTGCAATAGCTTCTCCTCATCTATCTACTACATAGAAAATCACTAGGGTTGAATCACCTTATTTAGGGGAAACTGTGCCACTTGACATCCTTACACCATCTCCCACTACTACTCCTACACCTATCAATATACCACCTTTATCCTCAACCACATCTTCAACAAGCTATCAAGTCATCTTGTGAAATTTTACAGAGATTCCCTCTAGACAAGATAGCTTTGAAGCAATCCTGGTTGCACATGTTGCTTAGCTGAGACAGATGTAAGATCTTCTACTTCAGATGTTTCAGTGGATACAATATGTGTTTCACGGTACATCTGTTTTTTGATGATGCTAAAAGGGGGAGAAGTATTGTTTTGAAGAAGATCTGTGTTGGTAGGATTTGTTGCTAGGATTCAGGGGGAGCTATGCTAAAATGAGAGCTATGCTAAGGACGTAGGGGAGAAAATACTGAGGGGGAGCCCAAAAATTTTTTTAGTATGTTCTTCTTTGTTTTTAGTTTCCTTTGTATATCTCTGAACATTTGTTATGTCTATATAAGTTTTTTTTTATTTCTTTTACCATGATCTCTTTATGTCTTTTATGCTATATATTTTCCTTAGCTCATGTGTTTGATTCATACATGTTTATCATGCTTCATGTTTTGTCTTATCTTAAGCTTTGAGTCATGTCATACTCTATCTAAGCTCAACTAATCACATATATCTCTGTCAAATGTTTGCTTCTTATCTTGAATGCGTATGTTTTGACATGTTCATTCTTATATGCTGGGTATTAGCTTACATGTTTTCTGTGTAGCCTTGGCCAAGTATCTTTAGGAGTACAAGGTGGTTGTTGCTCTGATACTAGTTTTATAAGGTGAGTCTTGATATACATGATGAGCTCAATCATTTTTCTCTTTATCCTTTACTCTTGTAAGAGATGGTTTTCTAAAATGTTGTGTTTAACTTGATTAAAGTTTGGTTGTAAATAGTCTATAACTTGTCTTCAGAAACCTGCTCATACACATGTTAATAAGACCAAGGTCAGTTAATAACCTTCAGAAATCTCTCAAGGAGTAATGTGTCTTTTTTCCAAAACCTGTTTTAAAATATCATATATCTTCAGTTTTGAAAACATCTTTTTCATGATCTGGTTCTTATAGGAAAGTTTCATAGCTCAATACAAAAGCTCCTTCTTAGTCATTCAGGAATTGATCCCTATATGAGCTTTAGAAACCTTACATAGCAATATGTTATCATATCCTTCTTATAGTTTCTCTAAGCATCAGAAACTACATAAGCATTAGCTTGATTTCCAAAATTACGAATGCTCCATTTCGTTGTTCATATCCTTGAGCATTCTTTTCAGGGTTTCTTTTGGATTAAGACTTGTAGAAAATGGATCTAGTTAAGATAAAATACCATAAGTATTACTTGTTAAGTTTTCAAGCATGAGGATCTTCAGAAAGCTTTTTTCTTTTGACAAATGATCAAGCTGGTTGTTTATCCACAGCTTAAACATCTTTCTCTTTAACATCTACTCTTATAATGTTCAACAGTAGCTCTGATTAATTGTCACTGAAGGCCAAAAAGTTTTTATATGATCCACATCATGCTTTAAGGAAAAGAACTTTTTGAAAATCTCTCTTTCTGATATATTGAAAGAATATGGATCACATTTACTTTTCTGTAATATTTCTTTCAATTATTTCTTCAAAAGATTTTTTTCAAATTGGTTTGTCATCATAAAAAAAGGGGAGATTGATAGCTCTAGAACCCCTTGTGCTTATTTGTTTTGGATGAAAACAAAGCCAATTTAAAGAAAATGCTTTGAAGAACATTTGATGTCTCTATTGAGTTCCATGTAAGGTTATAACAGGTTTCTATCGTTTAGCAAGAGCAGGGCTTACTCAAAGAAGGATATATTTCACTATACATGTGCAAACATGTTTATATTATGTTATGAGATATGAAAAAAAAATAGAAGTGAAATTACCAAGCATTTGATAGCTAATGATGAGAAGAAGTTTTCAACACTACAAGAAACTAAGTTCAGAGACTTTAGAAGTAGAACGGGACATCAGAAAGTATACTCAAGAAGAAGATATCAACCTATATCCAAGAGCAACATGTTCTTAATCTTGAATCATCACAATCGCAAAATATAATTAGCAAAGAAGACTTGATTGAAGATTAGAAAGTGAAAAACTCTTCAAAGGACTGATTGCGTACCTCAGAAAGCTCACCCGTGAGTAGAGCAAAAAATGCTACAGGAAAAATATGGAAATTTGAAATTTGAATTTCAAATTATTAAGTCAAAACTAGTTTCAAATTCGTATTTGTCTAGAAGCACTTGTCTAGAAGCTTCTTGAGCTACTCGATAGAGAGGATGGTGTTGCTAGAGGGGTCTTCTGTGGTGGACAATAGGAGTTCAGAGAAATGGTCCCTAACATCGCCGGAGGGGTTTTCCGTCCATGGGCATCACTTAGATCCTTCAGAGTATTCATTTTTTCATTGACTAGTTCCTTTAAATTTCTACTGTAAGAGTTTTCATTTTTTTTCTTTAAAAAAATTAATGAAAATTTTCTAGGTTATATTTGTTTCTATTTGGAGTTTGAAAGAGAATCAATGCATATTCTATTTTGAGAGAAAGGAGTTTTCCTTGCTATATCCTTTTTTTTTTTGGCTAAAATAGGTGATGAAAACATTTTAATCAAGTAAAGTATCACTTTTGCCCCTGAACTTGTAAACATGCTTTACTTTAGTCCATAAAATTTCAAAATTAACTCTTTAGTCTTTGGAATTGCATTCTGTATGTCACTTTAATCACTGGTCAAACAATCGTTATATTTTGCTGACGTGGCATGTTAAGTGATTCGTACCAGGAAGTAGTAGAGGTAGAGATGGAAAAGGAGCTCGGCTGGGAGAATGTAAATATCGGCTTAGAAGAAATAAAGCTCGTCCTAGAAGAGGCAGAGGTTAACCGGCATGTGTCAAGGCTCAGCCGAGGTGGTAGAGATGAAAAAGGAGCTTGACTAAGAGAAGGTGGAACTCGACCGAAAGCAAAAGAGTTCAGCCAAGTGGAGGTGGAGCTTGGCCAAGGAGGCAGAGCTCGAATGACATGTGGTGAGGTCAACCAAATATGGCAATTAAGCTTGGTTAAAAGGAGAATGAGCTCGGCTGGTAGGTAATAAGGTCAACAAGAGATGGCAATTGAGCTTGGATTAGAAGTTAGTGAGCTCGATTAATGTGCTATGCCAGCAAAATATAACGGTTGTTTGACCAGGAAATAAAGTGACCTACGGAATGCAATTTCAAGGACTAAAGAGTTAATTTCGAAATTTCAAAAACTAAAGTGAAACACGCTTACACTTTCAGGAACCAAAGTAACACTTTACTACATTTGAATCTTTGAACTGTCATTTATTTTGCCTAAATGCTTTTGTTTAACATGCCTAAGGCTATGAGGTGAGCAAAACCATATAGAACCTAGTCAAAGTGTTGAGTGTTTTTACAAGAGAACAAGTATCTTCTCTTTTTTTTCGAAAGGGAAGAGAAAAGGACAGAAGGTATAAGATTATAATTGTATCCCTTAGAATTCCTTTACCATTGTCAACTCTTACTTGATGGAAATTCATTTAGTAAGTATTCTTACATGCCTAGATGTGTGTTTCAAACTAGCTTGAAATAAACTTCCATCAAAATGCTATCTTTAAGACATGGTGCCATATGCTTAGGCTTCTGAGCTAATTTGATTTAACCTTTAGTCCAACCAGCAGTGTAATTTTTTTCCATTGTAATGTTAGTCAACTATGTCATATCAATTTCACAATTAAAATGATAATTCCATTGTAACATTTTGCAAGTAATTTTTCATTGTTCTAATTTAGAATGTTGGTTGTACTATTGCTTTTGCCTTTGCAAATTATTTATACAATTGAAATTGCCAAAACACTTTATTTATCACTCCAAACTTCAATCAAATCAATAGAATCTACTATTATAATATTTGAGAGTCATTTCATGGAAACTATTACAAGTGTCTTTCATATAGAGCTTTAGTGTACACGTGTCACTCATATAGTGATTTAGGACTCAGTTTTTTCAACATTTATGTCTACAGATTTTTTAACTTAATTTACAATTTATTATTAATTGTTAACAAAATCAAATATTACAATCATTAAAGATTACATGAATCAATAAAATTAGAATGATTAAGATATATTTATAGGATTTAGAATCATTAAAATTATGATTTACAATTAAAATTAAGAATAATTAAGAATGAAAAAATATAGAATTAAGAATCATTAAAAAATGGATTTGCTATAAATGTATTGGGGTGATTAAAATATTAATTGGCCATTAAAATAAAAAATTGTGTAATATGAAAAAAATAAAAAGGGGGAATGCCTTAATCAAGTGATGGCCATTGCAATCAAATCACCTGTGATAGTCATAAACTTTGAGCTCTTGCAAATTCCCCTGGAAGAATTTTACTTTTTTTTTCACTTTTTCTTTTGGGGCCAGACATTCATTTATATAATAATATATATCAATTGAAAAATATACACAATATTATATATTATATGCAAATTATATTATTATTATTATATTATTGTTACAATTATAGATTATAAATTATAATATATATCAAAGAATGATAAGATATTTCTATCTAATAGGTTGATTCACAAATGATTGTTATTATGAAAAGAATTTTTTAAAAAAAGTAAAAAGTAGAGATAATTCTAATTGCATGACTCATTCATGATGTTTTTCTAATAATCTTAATTGAACAAGCGATATATTTTATAAGAAAAAAAAGAAGATATGTTGCAAATGTTAATGTGAGGAAGATTTTTTTTTTTTGAAAAAAAAAACTTCAATTAATGTTTTTTAATAATCATAATTATGGGGATATAGATAGAAATATATATTGATATTATAGATTATAGGTATAATATGATATGATATAATATGATATGATATGATACAGTAGTAGTAGTAGTAATAGTAATATAATTCTAATTGTTATCATGAAAAAGATATTTTTTTTTTTAAAAAAAGATGATTCCAATTATGACTCATATATAATTTTTTAATAATCATAATTATAGGGACATAGATAGATATAGATAGAATATATATATATATATATATTGTATAATATAATATAATATCTTTGCCTTTAATTGCCATGGTAATAATTTGTTTATTTAGACTACAAAGTATATTTCTTTGGTCAATAATAATAAATAGTATATTTTCAACGCAATCAAATTAGAAAACACTATCAATTAAGAAAGACAATCTATGAGACAATATTTTATTATATATTATATGTTATAAATTATAGATTTCGGATATCAATATTGATCTGAATTATTTGATAGACACATAATAGCCAGTCATTATTTTACCTATTTATATTTGATTAATAAATATAGTACATGATGTGGTCAAGTGTGTGTCATGGGCATTTTCTTCTATTCTCTTAAGCATTATTAGTTTCTGCCAATATGTGGTCATTGTAAAGATCATATATAATATTCATTTTGTGATACGTTTCCAGAAAATATGGACAATGACAGTTATTTCGAAAACATCCGACAAAAACATGCAAGAACTTTTCAAAAGAATATTCCAAGGAGCAAAAGAGGTTCACATTGTTTAGGAGAAACAGGTACATAGAAACTTCCAATTTTTTTCATACCTTTGTCAAAGGTGTTCTTCTTTATGTGCTACCTAAATTCATAAAAATACTTTGTTGATAAGCTAAAAGTGTTGGTTTTTTTTATATAAAAAATAATCAAGTAGGGAACATTTATCCCCACCACAATGAGGATACTTCACTTTCACATTTGTTCTTTATTGCAGGTACATTACTCCTTCCACCTCTCTTTTGCATTTATTTATAATGTGAAAAAGATATCTGGCACTGTACTCGCAAGTAATAACATTAAAAATATATTGCAATAGTTTGTTTACATTATTCCTTCCAATATCTTGCAAGTAATAATGTGAAAAATACTTTTTTTAAAAAAAGATAACCTTAATTACGACTCATACATGATTATTATTTTTATAATCCTAATTATACGGATATAGATAGATATAGAAAGAAATATATATGGATATTATAGATTATAGTAGTAGTAGTAATAATATATCTTTGAATAATAATTTCTTTATTTTTGGCAATAATATCTACTATACTAATATTTCAGACTCCTTCGATGGAAACTATTATATGTGTCATTCATATAGTGATTTAGGCTTCACGTGTCACTCATACAATGATTTATGCTCTACTTTTCTCAATCTTTATGTCGAAAGATTGTTTTGAACTTAATTTATAATTTACTTATTAATTATCTTTCATATGAAATAAAATAAAATATTACAATCATTAAAGAATTAAATATTATAATCATTAAAGATTACAATTTGCACCAAGAGAGGACCATGTTAATATAATTATGTTCTACAATTAAAATTAAGAATTATTAATAGCCGCACATTATGAGGGTAATATAAAAATTTAAAAATATCTATCTACTATACTAATATTTCGAACTCCTTTCATGAAAACTATTACACGTGTCATTCATATAGTGATTTAGGCCCCATATTTTTCAGTCTTTATGTCTAAAGATTTTTTTGAACTTAAATTTACTATTTACTTATTAATTATTTTTCATATGAAATAAAATCAAATATTATAATTTGCACTAATAGAGGACCTATGTCAATATAATTAAGATCTAAAATTAAATTTAAGAATCATTAATAGCCTCACATTATGAGGGTAATGTAAAAAATTAAAAAGGAAATATTTCTAAAATAAATAACCTTTAAGATCAGTATATTTTTTGACTCTAAAGAAAATGAGCAGGTCAAATTATTAACGAATTGCTAATTTGTTGATTTTGATATGATAATAATTCAAAATTCAATTTCTATCAAATTTATTCTTAATCGAATATTTAAGACTCATTATAATACTAATATTTAAGACCCATTATATGGAAAGTATTTCATATGTTATTCATAGAAAAAATTATGCCCTATCATTTTCGTTATCTTAATATTTAAAGTAAGTTTTTGAAATTTAATTTATCTTCTAATTATTAATAATTTTTCCAATCATACTATCATATCTTTCTGTCATTAACAAAAGTAAAATAAAAAATAAAAAATAAAATAAAAAAATTAAAATTGAATATATTATACCATAAAATTGTGTACATATATATAATTATAGTATTAATGATAATAAAGCTATTATAATTATGTTACAAAAAAACAGCTTAGAAAGGCTAATATAAAACTACTTGCAATGTGACACTGAGGTGTTCTTACTGTCACAGTTTATCTTAGAGAGGCTAGTTAAAGACTACTTTCAATGGGACAGTAAAAGTCGGTTTACCTTTTATGGGTTCAGCTTGAAGAGACTAGTGAATAATGTAGGTGGAAATGTGCACGAGAAGGGTAGTTGAATCATGCATTGCTTCTTTTTGCATTTCTAAAACTTTTAACAAAGATACTGTCAAGTGTATAACTTGTAGTGAGTGGAAACATAATTACTGATTTCAAAAAATAGATTTCTGAAGTGTCATTAATAAACTTAAATCATAAGATAAATAATAGAACCGCAAGAGAATTATTTCAGCATATGATTGACAAATAAAAAGCAATAGAGAAATATAAAGGAGATCAGAGAGAGAAAGATGAGACACAAGTATTTTTGTACTGGTTCAAACTGCCTACATCCAATACTCAACAAATATTGAGATTCCAATAAAAATATCTTTCTCAACTTGAGAAAGAACAAATGGATAGTCTATACATTAGCCTTTCCAAGCTCTCATATGTGACCTTCAGAAACCACCTGCTGTTATAGATTGAGTAGTTCTTCACCAGCTTCTCCAAGCTAAACCGAGTAGTCTTGTTCCAGTCTCTCCAAGCTGCAAGTAGTCTTTCCACAGCCTCTCCAAGCTGATCCAAGTAATCTTACCCCAACCTTTCAAGCTATAAATAGTCTTTTCCCAGCCTCTCCAAGCTGTAAGTAGTCTTTTCCCAGCCTCTTCAAGCTGAACCGAGTAGTCTTGCCCCAGCTGAATCGAGTAGTCTTGTCCTAGCCTCTCCAAGCTACAAGTAGTCTTTGACTAGCTTCTCTAAGCTAAACCGTGATAAGCAAGAACACCTTACTACTGTGTTGCATGTCGTTTTCCAATAGCCTCTCTAAGTTATCTCACAACGATCACTATCAGATCGAGGATACAAAGGTTTAGTGTTTGGGTTGCCACTCAAACTAACCTACACTCAAGTTTCCTTAACATATACATGAAAAGTTCCTGGGAAAACTTGAATGACTTCTTTCTATCATTTCTTCCTTAGGAAGAACATAAATCCAATTGAGAACATAGAAGGAAGATTTTTTACAATGAAGAAGACTGATTACATTATATGTTTGAATGTTGCAGAACATGAAAGAATTTCTACAAAGTTTTCTCTCTTCTATAGTAATAGTCCCTTGTCCATTTCAACTCAGCATCTCTAATTTATAGAAAGTCATTTAATATTAACGTTCCCCTTGGTCAGTTCTCCAAGTGACACATGTAGATCATTCATTTGTGTCTTGGAAAGTCAGTCTAGAAGAGTAGGCTGATAGTCTGTCACATCGATTGCAGAAGCCATTGTGTAGTTAAGATTTTTTATGCTCCCTCAAAAATTACTTTTCACTATCCGATCATGGTTTTTGAACTCCTCCTTCTAGAAGCTTGGGTGGTTAACCAATTAGGTAGATGAGATGATGTACCAGTTTAAAAACTGGTTTAGACTATGAATTTGAATTTGAAAATTCAAATTTCCCTCCTTTTACTGTAGCATTCAATGCTCTATAGTGACGTGAGCTTTATGATGTGCATAATCAGTTCCTTGATGAAACTTCAATCTTCAGGTCTTCAATCCAATCTTTATGATGATGAAAAATTTGCAATTATGATGATTGAAGATTGTGTAATACGTTGTCTTTGAACTTTTAGTTGATATCTTTAAATTTAGTGTACTTTTTGAAGTCCCGTGCTACTTTCTGAAGACCTTTTCCTTGGTTTCTTGTTCTGAGTTGATCTGCTTCAGTCCATAAGCATATATACATTCTTTACATGATATGATATTCACTTTATTTGAGCTTAATCTCTTAACCTGAGATAAAACATGTTTACACATGTAAAATGAAATTATTCTCGATTCAAGTTTGTTTCTATGCTTTGATACGTAGGTATGTATATGTGCTTTGCTTGAAATAACAATCACTTTCTATTTGGCTCAATCTCTTCACATGAGATAAAACATGCTTACACAAGCAAAGTGAAATATTATTAAGGCATTAAGTTCGTATCATACTTAACCGAAAAAGCCTATAATACTTTGTCAAGAAACTCAAGGTAGACATTAGTAATTCTTCAAAATATTTTCTTTGAATTAGCTTTGTCGTCATTCAAAACTAATCAGCTCATTTTGATAGGGTTTTGGAGCTAATAAATAACTACTTAGTTTAGCTTGAAGAGGCTAGTGAATAACTACTTAGTTCAG
Organism: Dalbergia cochinchinensis; assembly: GCA_031216125.1. NCBI lineage: Eukaryota > Viridiplantae > Streptophyta > Magnoliopsida > Fabales > Fabaceae > Dalbergia > Dalbergia cochinchinensis. The sequence goes on from CM062372.1 coordinate 45,085,933, forward strand.
CTTAGAGAGGCTAGTGAATAACTAATTAATTTGTGATAGTAAAGGTTATTTACTAGTCACAGGTTTCAGCTTGAAGAGGTTGGTGAATAACTATTTGGTTTAGCTTGGAGAGGCTAGTGAATGAATACTTGGTTCAGCTTGGAGAGGCTGGTGAATAACTACTCAGCTTGTGACAGAAAGGGTTGCCTACTAGTCACAAGTGAGAGCTTAAGAAGGCTAATGTAAAGACTATCCTGTTTTTCTTTCTCAGGTTGAGAAAGTTTTTTAGTGAGACCTCAATGTGTATTGAGTACTGGATATAGGCAGGTTTGACCGAACTAGCATAAAAATGCTTATGTCATATTTTCTGCTCCTTGATCTCCTTTATATTTCTCTTTTATGCTTTACAGTTCAATATATGCTAATATAACATTTTAACAGTTCAGAGATCTACTTTCTGAAACAACTAATCTCATTTCTGTTGCACTTCAAGCTTAATGCTTGATAGTATTTTGCTAATTGTTTCAGATATGTTAAAATAAGCAAAGCATAATTCAACCTCCCTTCGTATGCACTTTTATACCTACAAGTGGTATCAGAGAAAGACCTTTGAAGGGTTGTGCAATCCAACGATTGCAGAGGACAAAGATATAAAGGACAAAATGGCATCAATTCATATGGCAGAAAAATATTCTACTAACTAATTGTCTTGTTTGATGAATTTCTAGGACCTAATAAGGCATTCTTAACTTCAAGAAAAGTCCCAAGAAGTAGGTGGACAAGAACAGCAATGCCTATAGTTTAGTTGATCTCCTAAGCCAAGCACCCACTCACATGTGCACTAAGTAGAGTTGGATATGACAAAATAATTGCTTCTGACACAGCTGAGGGAATACAGGACAAACTACACATGTTGCATGAAGATCTTAGACCAAAAATTCTCAAACTCATCCTGGATGCTCTCCTTTGGATTTCTTAAAATCCATGAAAATATGCTCCTTAAAATGCATGATGAGTCCATAAAAGGGAGCAAGCCTTTGACCCAAAAGTCATCATCAGAAAGAGTGTATAGCTAAAGCATTGAAAGTTGCTAAAACATTCAATGAAGAGGAAGAATCTGATGAAAGATCTGAGATTGAATATGGAAACGAGATCTCTATGCTCATGAAAAAAATTGCCAAAAGCCAAGGAAGGAAGAGACGTCAATCTCAGAAAATACAAAAAGGGCAAAGAAAATAGTGAAAGAGCAACCAGCCAACTGTGAAGGGGCTTACTAACTACCTAGAGTATCTCTAAAGATAAAAAGAAATGATCAAAAAGTCATGATGATCTAAAAGATGTTACATACCTATGATTCCTGGCTTGGGTATGGTTCATGTAACATCCTAATTTTTAACCCAATACTCTAGAATATATTTAGGTTAATCATTAGTCTATTACGTCATAGTTTCCTTATTACTTTAAAATACTTAGCGGAAAATACTGAAATTTTTTTTTTTGAATTATAAAAGCAAAGTGAGAGCCGCGCGACACAATAAGCAATGAAGCACCTAAGGAAATAAAGCAAGCATCTCATAAACATCATAACATAAAGTAGGTAAAGGCACATCACGATAAAACAGAACTACATATATATATGATATGATATGTCCACTTATGAAGAGTGGGACTTAGTTTGGTACAACATGAAACGAATACATCTAAAAAGAAAATACAAAGGAAAGTGCGACGGAAAGCATAAAAGCAAACTCCCCTACCCAAGTGCAACTAAAGGGATAACCTCTAAACAAAAGAAGGTTTATCCTCATCTAAGTGGCGTGTACACTAGCCCAGGTACTCCATCAGTCATCCACTACCTTCTACAGACGTCCATCTGGTGAGCGAGGCACATACCCGGCAAACTGGGCGAGCTCTTTCGACGTGTAAAGACGAAGCGGGGATCGGGAGTGACCCCCACGACGTGGCCGCATCTCCGGTCATCGTGCTAGCTGAGGCTGAGTCACTATGTCCTCACTGTCCTCTTTCATCAGTGGTGGAGTGGGGGCAGAGCTCTCGCTGTACAGATAGGTAGGCAGGTCCTCCGACGGGTCGGTCTCAGAGAAGTATGTCTGGGGCACATAGTCGGGGTAGTCGCGCATGGCTGAAGCGGCGGTGTGCATGTGGAGCACTTTCTCGTTGTGCTTATGTGTGCGCTCGAAAACCCGCTCGTCGTCGCCATAGGGTACTGTCGGGGAGAAGCGATGGGTATGTACAGGGTGAGTGAAGGGTCGTCTAATAAACATGAAGACACAAACTGTGCACTAACCCTCAAAATGGTATGATCCGTGCTCTAGATCATAGTGTACCTCCCACGCCGGGGTATCCACAAAAACCACGAACGTCGCCATCTGAAGACGTGACGGAAAGAAAAGATAGAGGGAGTGGGAATCTTGCTAAAGAATCTCAGTAGGGCCTCTTACTACCTAGGTGTCATCATCTACATCCTCAGGAACCTTGGGTTTAGTGTATAGAATAAGTGAGCATGTGTTAAGTTCATTTTTAAGCTTTTAAAATATAATTAACCAAGTCCGTTCACTTTAGAATGAATCTTAATGTCATGAATGCAATATAGTAAAGGATGTATGCATGACACTACTTAATGCAAGGACATCAATCATAACATCAAGAAGCATCATAATGGTGGCATAGAGTGGCAATTGAAATCTCATGTGGGGAAAACTTTGTGACATAATTATCATACTTTACTTTCTCATGGGGCCACCCTAAAAGACCTTCGTTCTGGGGGTGCTCGGCCGAACCGGTGTCACCCAGAACGTGTCACATCTCTAGGTTATGAGCTCATACCTAACTAGTCGTCACTAGTTTTTACTTATTAATCCCGATAAGTGTATCATAATCATAATCTTGACTATCTAGTACGGGCTAGGGGGCATTTCTTGGGGGTGCCCGGCTGAACCGGTGTCACCAAAGAATACGTCTTGGTACCGATGTCACATGAGTTCTTGGAGGTGCTCGGTCGAACCGGTGTCATCCAAGAACACATCTTAGTACCTCGTCTCTTTTAAAGAAAATCTCATGGGTTTTTCAAAAACTTTCTAAGTCCCCGAATTTGTCAGAAATTCGACAGCATAACGGCGGCATACCGAATTTCTTCCAAATTTACTTTATGCCACATAAACAAGTAGAACATGTATCCTCAATCATAATTCCATACGTGTACATAATCATTCTCAAATAAAACATACATTCACATGTAACATTGAAACTCATTATGCTCTTGATCCTACGGTATCTTATGTTTTGACCCTTATGGGCCTTAAACTTGAGATGTAATTATTCTATCATTCTCTATCAACCTCTTATGCACCTAAGGATTCTCTTCTAACAAATCTCACTATCATTTATGTTCTTTAATAAATCTGGGCAGCACCATACTCCAAGGATGTAACGCCTCGATTTTCTGTCTGAGTGGAAAATGACCAAAATGCCCCTGAGGTCATTTTCGCCCCGGAATTCGAGGATGGCTGACCCGGTAGTCCTCGAAGGGCCAACTCAATTTTTGAAGGGGATTGAATGACCCTTGAGTGGTTCCGGAGGCGAAAGTCTCATTTTCTGCAATTTCGGGTCAAAATGACCAAAATACCCCTATAGCGTTTTACGCGGGTAAAGGTGCCGTTTGAGCCCTAGAGGTTTAAAACCATGTTTGTTATGTTTCAAAACATCTTTTTGAGTCCCGATAGTCCCGAGCAATTTTAGTACAAAATTATGATTTTGCCCCTAAAATAGTGTTTTTGAGCTTAATGATGTAATTAAGCAAACCTAAGCAATATTAGGCTCTAATTGAAAATTAATTAATTTCCATAATTAATCTAGAGTCAAAATAAATTATTAAAATTAATTAGAACCTAAGATTGCTTAGATTATATTTAAATCTCTTTTCTAAAACTCAAGATTTCACTCTTGGAATCTTGAATAATGTTTTCTCTCTCCAATTCCTTAAATCAAGGAATTGTGTTTAGAATTGTTTATACACTAAAATGAATTTATAACTCACTAATGATGCAAGAACACTCCTTAATTATGTCTTGACAACCTTGATTACCCATTTTCTCACCTAAACACTTTCTTACAAATTCCTAATCTTAATCCTAATCAAAGATACACCTAAACACAACTCTAAACCACAACTAAAATGCAAGAAATCCTCCCCCCATGGCTGATGCACATTCGGCCATCGCTCTCCCTTTTACATCACATGTTGAATTGTTTCTCACTCAAAGAACCATGCTTAAGCCATACCTTGAACCATACCCCACCATACTTTGAACCATACCTCACCATGCCTCAAGACCACATTATCTCACCTCATGGAACTCATGGGCTGCCCATGAGGCTGGTGGCCGAAGCCTTCCTCCCTCCTTGCACCTTTCATTTGTTTCATTTCTCTATAAATAGCTTGCTTGGGTGAACTTGCATCATTTTGGGTTCATTTGCTAAGTGTAAGTTCTCAAAGAGCACTTCAAAGTTTCCTTTTTCTCTCAAGTTCAAGCCTTCAAGTTCTTCAAGTTCTTCATCCTCTTCTCTCATCCCAATCTCCAAATCACTTGGTAGGGATTTTCTTTCATGAGTTTCCTTCATTTAAAGTTCTTAATCTCTTTATGTGTTCGTAGTTTCTCTTGAAACTTTTTAGAACTTCTTTTCTTTTTCTTCTCCTCTTTGTTTTCGGCCATGAGGCTTGAAGATCAAAGGAATGAGAGCTTGATGATGAGGTTTCATGATGATGTTCATCACTTGAACAAACCTCTAAAGCTTGATCCTTGTTCTTGAAGTTGAAGGTGTTTTTAGTTTTTCTTCTTGAATCCTTGAAACCTTTCACTTTGATGGTGTTTTAAAATGGTCACATGAACTCAATGATGAGGACTCATGATGTTGGTGCTAATGCATCACCAAGATCATGGTCTCTAGAGTTTCAAATGTTTCCTTTTCCTCTTGAAAGTTTCGGTTCCTTTTCCTTTTCTTTCTTTTCATTTTCGGCCATGATGGCCAATAAGGTTCACAATGGCTTGATGATGAGGGCTTCTAGATGATGACTATGTGTTTATCACAATGAGGCCTCTAGAGCTTGAGTTTTAATAAAAATGTTATTTATGTCTACATTTCAAGAAAAGAAGCTTTGTGTTTTTAAAGAACCCTTGAGGTTCACTCTTGTTTTTACTTTATCTTGTCATGGTAAGTTTGGGTTAAGGTTTAAGTTCCTTTAAAGTCTTGTATGAGCTCTAATAAGAAATAAAATGGACTAGCATTCATATTTAAATTCAAGCTTATGCATTACATATTTACTTTGAGTTTTGCATTCATATTTACTTTCCAAGCTATCACTTAAAGTTAAAGGATAAAGAATGAAGTGCATCTCATATTTATATTCTTGTCTAGCATATTTACTTTTTATCACTAAAGAACATAAAGATTTAAAATGAGAATTGCACCATCACCTAACTAAATCTCAAAGCCTTTCTATTTCGACCTTAAAGTTGATTGTTGCTGGGCCTAGAGCACTAAAATAAAGAAATGAACTTGCATATTTATATTTTAAAGTTTTGCATATTTATATTTCAAGTCTTGCATATTTAATTCAAGCTTTGCATATTTATGATTCAAGTCTTGCATATTTACTTTAAGCCCTCACTTTACTTTGTAATGAAGAATAAAAATGAAGTGCATAGCATATCTAAATTATGTCATCACTTAAAGACCTTAGAGCTCAAAGACTTGCCCATTTTGTCTCAAGTTAAAGTTTAATATGGGAGCACTCTTTGAATGCATAATCTCGGCCAAGTAGTGATGATGAACTTGAAATGCGTTTCATCTAGCTACAAGGGCTAACAATCTAAGTTTTAAGAATCCTTTTAAATCTCATGATTTTGTTTGAGTTTAAGACCAACAAGGTTCTATGAATTTAACTCTCTTTAAGGAGGGATCAAGTGGTCACTGACCTAAGGATGTTTTAGCCTCTTTTACAAAATAAATTGGTTTGCAAAAGAGTTTTAAAGGTTCTAAGTTGGTTCCAAGAGAAACTAGCACCTTATATGTCTTAGAAACATCAAGTTATGCACCTTCTTGGGGACTTGGTGTTTCGGCCTTGTCATGATGAGTTTGTTGTTATGTGATGATGTTTTGATGTGTTATAATGTGTGGAAATTATGTATGATGAGGTAGGAGCACTCCTATGCATGTTAAGAGAGGAACTAGCTTTCTAGAAAAAATCGTAAAGTCAAGATTTAGCATAGATTTAACCCAATTATATTTGGACACTGCCCAAACTATTTCAATGTGAATATAATCAGATTAGGATTGTTTAATCACAAAAAATTTGGTTACAATTGAAGTAGGATTGAATTTTAGCACCTATAGAGAAACTAGTAACTAGAAAATCGTAAAACCGCAATTCTAGAACTCTTAGAACATTTAATTTTAGAACCTGTCCAGCAACCTCATAATATGGTAGACATGGTTTATAATTGGTCCTTAGACATAGGAAGGTCTCATAATTGGATTAGGTTTAACTTATAGCGCCTTAGGCGAAGACAGAACCAAGAAAGAGTCTAAAACGTAAGTTCTAGAACCCCGTAATTATAAGTTTAAAGTGCTGCCCTAAGGAGTGATGATGTTCAGATTTAATAGAGAGCATGACTAATAATAAGTTTTGTTAAAAGAAAACCCTTAGGTGCGTAAAAGTTTGATAGAAGATGATAGGTTAATTACATCACAAGTTTAAGGCCCATAAGAGTCAGAGCATAAGATATCGTAGGACCAAGTGCATAACGAATCTTTAATGTTGCTTGTGAAAGTATGAGGATGATTGTGTGAATGCATGAAATTATGATGAAGGATGCATGTTTGATTGACTCATGTGGCATAAAGAAGAATTTGGAAGAAATTCGGCATGCTGCAGTTATGCCACCAAATTTCTGACAAATTCGAGACTCAGAAAGTTTTTTTGAAAATCTATGAGATTTTTATGAGGTACTAAGATGAGTTCTCGGATGACACCGGTTCGGCCGAGCACCTCCAGAGAACTCATGTGACATCGGTACCAAGATGAATTCTTGGGTGACACCGGTTCGGCCGAGCATCCCCAAGAAATGCCTCCTAGCCCGTACTGGATAAGTCGGGATTATGTTTATGATTATGTTATGCTTATTGAGATTGATAAGTAAGAACTAGTGATGACTAGTTAAGGTATGAGCTCATAACCTAGAGATGTGACACGTTCTGGGTAACACCGGTTCGGTCGAGCACCCCCAGAGCGCTTGTCTTTTAGGGTGGCCTATGAGGAAGTTATGATGATTATGTCACAAAGAGAATTTAACTGCCACTTTATGGCACTATTATGATGTTCTTAAAGATATGATGATTATTCTTCCATTAAGTAGAGCCATGCATACATTCTTTAATATGATTGCATCCATGCCATTAAGATTCATGCTAAAATGAACGGACCTTGGCTAATTATGTTTTAGAACCTAAAAATAGATGATTATGCATGCTCACTTATTTTGTATAACTAAACCCAAGGTTCCTGAGGATGTAGATGATGACACCTAGGTAGTAGGAGACCCTACTGAGATTCTTTGGCAAGATTCTCACTCCCTCTATCTCTTTCTTTCTGTCACGTCTTCAGATGGCGACGTTCGTGGTTTTCATGGACACCTCGACGTGGGAGGTGCACTATGACCCAGATCACGGGTCATACCATTTTGAGGGACAGTGGACGGTGCGAGTCTTCATGTTCGTAGGACGTCCCTTCGCTCACCCCGTGCATACCCATCGCTTCTCCCCGACAGCACCCTACGGCGAAGACGAGCGGGTTTTTGAGCACGCGCGTACGCATAATGAGAGAGTGCTCCGCATGCACACCGCCGCCTCAGCCATGCATGACTATCCCGATTACGTGCCCCGGACCTACTTCTCGGAGACCGACCAGTCCGAGGACCCGCCTACCCATCCATATAGCGAAAGCTCCGCCCCCATTCCACCACTGATGAGGGAGGGCAGTGAGGATACCGTGACTCAGCCACGGCTTGCACGGCGACCGGAGATGTGGCCACATCGCGGGGGTCGCTCTCGATCCCCGTTCCGCCTCTTTACGCTCGAGGAGCTCGCCCAATTTCCCAGATATGTACCTCGCTCGCGAGATGGACGTCAATAGGAGGTGACGTACGACCAATGGAGTACTCAGGTAGAGCACACACCACTTAGATGAGGATGGACCTCCTTTTGTTTAGAGGTTATCCCTTTAGTTGCACTGGGGTAGGGGAGTTGCTTTTACGTTTTCGTAGTATTTTCCTTTGTATTTTCTTTTAGTTGTATCTGTTTATGATGTATCAAACTAAGCCCCACTCTACACAAGTGGGCATATCACATATTATATAAATATGCAGTTCAATGTTATTATGGTGTGCCTTTACTTGCTTATGTCATGTTGCAATGCGATGCTTGCTTTATTACCTTTCGTGCATTATTAATTAACGTGTCGTGCGGCTCTCACTTTGCTTTTATAATTCAAAAAAAAAATTTACCAGTATTTCTGCTAAGTATTTTAAAGTAATAAGGAAGTTATGACGTAACAGACTAATGATTAACCTAATTATGTTCTAGAGTATTGGGTTAAAAATTAGGATGTTACAAAGGGCAGAGTTATATATCTATGATTACGAGGTTTTAGAACTTACGTTTTAGACCCTTTCTCGGTTCCATCTTCACCTAAGGCGCTATAAATTAAATCTAAACCAATTATGAGGCATTCTTATGCCTAAGAACTAATTATAAACCATGTTTACCATATTATGAGGTTGCTGGACAGAATCCAGAAATTAAATGTTCTGAGAGTTTTAGGATTGCACTTTTACGGTTTTCTAGTTACTAGTTTCTCTATAGGTGCTAAAATTCAATCCTACTTCAAATATAACCAAATTTTTCATGATTAATCAATCCTAAACTGATTGTTATCATACTGAAACAGTTTTGGCATTGATTAGGATTGAAGGGGTTAAACACATGTTAAATTCCAACTTTACGGTTTTTCTATGAAGCTAGTTTCTCTCCTAACATGCATAGAAGTGTTCCTACCTCATCATATATCATTTTCACACATTCTAACACATCAAAACATCATCATACAGTAACAAACACATCAAGGCAGAACCAAACTGTTCAAGTCCAAAAAGACATATAATTTGACATTTATAAAACATATAAGTTGCTAGTTTCCCTTGGAATCATTTTAGGACTTCCAAAACTCTTTGCAAACCATTTTATTTTATCAAGAGGCTAAAAACAACCTTAGGTCAGTAACCAATTTAATTCTTCTTTAGAAGAGGATTAAAATCATAAATCTTGTTGGTCATAACTTTATAAAACTCATCAAGCTTAAAGAAAATCCTAGAACATAGGTTATTGGCCTTTGTAACTAGATGGAACTCATTCCAAGCTCATCATTATTACTTGGCCGAAATTATACATTCAAAGAATGCTTCCATATTAAACTTTAACTTGAGATAAAATGGGCAAGTCTTTGAGCTCTAAGGTCTTTAAGTGATGACAAAATATAAACATGCTATGCACTTTGTAACACCCTGAAAATTATTTAAAAATTAATTTGAGCTTTATTAGTCATAATTTCAAAAATCTGACAGTTTTAACAATGTTGAGGACAGTCCAACGGTTTTGTAAAAAAAAAATTAAAAAAAAACGTGAATAATGCTTTGTGGGCCCTGCAGGCCTATCGGGACAGCCAAAACCCCTGATTCGGGACCTGAAGGTGCCCGAAATTGGGAAAACATGGGAATAAGATTAGAAATAGTTAGAAATAAAGATTTTATACCTGGAATTAATTTTTGGGCAATATTTGATTACTCGGGTACATTGTTTTACCCATTCGGTGTGCGATTTCTAACACCGAAAGATAGTTTATTCTTATAAAAAGGATAATGTTTATCCTTTATATGCCATGTGTAAGGCTAAGATTTAATCTTGCTTTACAAGATTAAATCCTAGCCATTCATTCCTTTTTATTATTAGAAAAAAAGCATATTTTAATTATACAAAGACTACATCTATGACAAGATAAATATAACACACCTAATCTTATCTCCTTGCAGCCAATTCTCGGCCAGCTTCTTAAACACATAGCCACCTCCATTTTTTTCCTTCAAAGAGCATGAAACTTGATTCAAACCTCCATTTTCCTAGCTTAGAGTTGTTAAAACTTCAAAATTCCTTCACTAAACTTGTTCTATATCTCAATACCTACAAAACTAACCAATTAGAATTTGAATCCATCATAGTTTTCCACCTTGAGAGATCATTCTTCACTGCCTAAGGGAGTCTTTGGGCTTGAATTGGTGGCCTTGAAGTGAAGGGAAATCAATTGGAACAACCTTTGAAGTTATAAAGCTTTGAAACTTTCAAAGTAGGGTTTTCTTTGGTCTTTTCTTTCCAATTTTATGTTGGACTTTTCTGATTGTGTTTGGTCCGAAATTTCTGGATATATTGGTTGATAATATGTTGATAATGATGTGTTAATTTTGGTGGAGTGTTTGGGGTTGTGGAAAAATCATTTTTATCAAAAGAGATTCTGAAGTGGTTTGCTTGATTTTCGGTTTTCCTGCTGGCAGTGATTGTTCACGAATTTTCTGAGGGAATTGTGGGTGTTTTCATGAGCTATAAAACTTATATGTTGAAGGTAACATCCTAGGATAGTTCCATGAATTTTCTTGAGCTCTGGTTTTGACTCCTAATTCCTTGAGAAATTCAAGAACCGAAGTGGTAACTATGCTGCCTGAAATGTTGAATCTGAAGCTGTGAACTTGTGAGATTTTATTACCCTAGTAAATGATCAAATTATGTGCTGGAATTTTTACAGGATATTAAGGAAATATTCAAGTCCAACCCTGAATTTTTATATGATTTTATATGATCATTTGCTAGGGTATAAAAATGGGAAACTATGGCTGTTGGCTGTAAATAGGGGGTTTCTAACCTCCGATGTTGTCTAATTTTGTTGACATATTTAGAGAATTATTTTTGTTATTAAATTTTTATAGAACCTTGTGGACACATTGAGGTGTCATTGAGAATTTTTATAGCATTTTAATTGATCATTTGGTATGAGAAATAAATTGTGCTACTTGAGTGAAAAATCTGCCAATGTGCTGAAGTTGTGATGATACCTTGAATTAGTGACCTAATGGCATTTGGTTCAAGTTGATGTGTGTGAATGCATGCCATGGACTTCCAAGATTATTTTATGAGGAATGAATGAATGATATATATAGGTTTGAAGTATTATGAGATCCGAGAATTATGTTCATGCATATAGAAATGTTATGCATGAATATGTGAGCTTGAGGATGATGTATGTGCTAAGTGAACAATGAAGTCCCCTTTAGTATAAAAAGGGCACGAAGAGGTCCCCAATAGGGCACAAAAATGTCCCCATTAGAGCACGAAAAATTCTCCTTTATTATGTCAAGGGCATGAAAAGATCATTATAATTGCTATATGTATTCATATATTTTGTTAAGTCATTGGTCTTGGAGGAATTTCTATCATCTTGAATGTCATGAAATACATGTTTTAAGTGACTGAATAATAAAAGTAACCCACTTCGAAACTATGATTTGGAACTTTAAAAATAAACTGTTATTATTTAATGCATGACCACCTTTTCTGAATAAACCGAAGTGGCTGGGGTGATGACGATGACATTATGATTGTGTAATTGGGGAGTTACCCTACTGAGAACTTTAGAATTCTCACCCCTATGTTTTTGTGTTCCCGTGTCGTCTTCAGGTTGATCCTAAGAACAAGGAGGCTACTTTATGAAAGGAAATCGGATTTACAGTAGTTTACAGCTGAAGTTTGTACAGACTGTACTTAGTCATATGCTTATCTCTGTATTTATAATAGAGACCGGATGTGTATTAAAGCTCATAGAAGAGCTTCCTTTTGTACTTAACCTTGTAATCAATAAATGTTTGTTTCTTAGTCGTATATGTTAATAGAACTACGATTTAGTTACTTCACATTTCAATCGAACTTGCTATAGATATTTAAGAAAGGTCCGTTAATTTATAAGTAACAACTTCTCGAGTATGATGTTATGACTTAAAAATCATGTTGTACTTGGGAGGATGTTACACACTTCATTTTTATTCTTCATTACAAAGTAAAGTGAGAACTTTAAAGTAAATATGCAAGACTTGGAAATAAATATGCAAGGCTTGAAGTAAATATGCAATGCAAGTTCATTTCTTTATTTTAGTACTCTAGGCCCAGCAACAATCAACTTTAAGGCCGAAATAGAAAGGCTTTGAGAATTAATTAGGTGATAATGCAAGTCTTGTTTTAATCTTTGAGTCCTTAGGTGATGACTTGAAAATAAAGATGCAAAGCAAGAATATAAATATGAGTGCAACCTCAAAATAAATATGTAAGTTCATTTATATCTTATTAGAGCTCATTCAAGACTTTAGAGGAACTTAAACCTTAACCCAAACTCATCATGGCAAGATAAAGTGAGGTCTAGAGTTCTTAGAACTCAAGATAACATTCCTTAAAAATTTAACCATAAATGAACTTTATAACATCTTTATGAAAACTCAAGCTTTAGAGATTTCTTTGTGGTGAACATAAAGTCACCAACTAGAACTCTCATCATCAAGCTATCATGAGGGTTCATCCAACAATTGTTGGCCGAAAATTTTAGAGAAAAAGAAAAGGAAAGAAACTGAAACTTAAAAGCAAGAAAGAACCATTTTGAAACTCTAGAGACCATGATCTTGATGATGTATTAACATTGACACCATGGGTCCTCATCATTGAGTTCTCGTAACCATTTTAAAACATCATCAAAGTTAAAGATTTCAAGGTTCAAGAAAGAAAGAACTATAAACATTTTTAACTCAAGAACAAAGATCAAGCTTTAGAGGTTTGTTCAAGTGATGAACATCATCATGAAACCCTCAAGACCGAAAATGGAAAAGGAAGAGAAGAAGAAAAGAAGTTCCAAAAGATTCAAGAGAAACCATGAAACATATTACTAGATTAAGAACTTAAATGAAAGAAACACTTGAAAGAAAATCCCTACCAAGTGATTGGAGGTTGAGATGAGTGAAGAGGATGAAGAAGTTGAAGGACTTGGACACTTGAACTTTGAGACAAAAAGAAAACTTTAGAGTGCTCTTTGAAGACTTACACTTAGCAAATGAACCCAAAGTGATGCAAGTTCACCCAAGCATGCTATTTATAGAGAAATGAAACAAATGAGGGGTGTTTAGGGAGGGAATGGCTTTGGCCATTTACAGCCATAAGGAGGAGAAAAATATCTTCTCCAAGGCATGGTGGAAAGCATGGCTAGGTATGCGTTCAAGTATGGGTGCAAGTATGGGTCAAGCATGGTTCTTTGAGTGAGAAACAAATCAACATGTGATGTAAATGGGGGAGGAGGTGGCCGAAATGCATCATCCATGGGGGAGGATTTCTTGCATTTTAATTGTTGGTTTAGAGTTGTGTTTAGGTATATCTTTGATTAGGATTAAGATTAGGAGTTTGTAAGAAAGTGTTTAGGTGAGAAAATGGGTAATCAAGGTTGTCAAGACATGTTTAAGGAATGGTCTTATATCATTAGTGAGTTATAAATTCATTTTAGTTCATAAACAACTCTAGACACAATTCCATGATTTGAGGAATTGAAAAGAGAAAATACTATTAAAGATTCCAAGATTGGAATCTTGAGTTTTAAAAAGAGATTTAAGTTTAATTTAAGTAATTTTAGGTTCTAATTAATTTTAATAGCTTATTTTGACTCTATATTAATTATGGAAATTAATTAATCTTTGATTAGAGCCTAATATTGCTTACATTTGCTTAATTATGTCATTAAGCTCAAAAACACTATTCCAAAGGCAAAATCATAATTTTGCACTAAAACTACCCGGGACCACCAGGACTTAAACAGATACCTCTAAACACTTGAAATTACATTTTCAATCCTTTGGGAAAAGTTTTAGGCTCAAAAGGCACCTTTTACTCGCATAAAAACGCTCTAGGGGTATTTTGGTTATTTTGACCTAAAATTGCAGAAAACGAGATTTCATTTCTGAAATCACTCAAGGATCATCCAATCCCCTTCAAACATTGAGTTTGCCCTTCGAGGATGGCCGGGTTGGCTTTCCTCGAATTCCGGGCAAAAAATGACCTCAGGGGCATTTTGGTCATTTTCCTCTCAGATAGAAAAAATCGGGGCATTACAACATTTTTATGAAAACTCAAGCTTTAGAGGTTTCATTGTGGTGAACATAAAGTCTCCATCTAGAACTTTCATCATCAAGCTATCATGTTGGACTACCCAAGTTGGTTGGCCGAAATCAAGAAAGAAAGAAAAGGAAAGAAACCGAAATCATAAGCAAGAAAAGATCCATTTTGAAACTTTAGAGACCATGATCTTGATGATATATTAACACCAACATCATGAGTGCTCATCACTGAGTTCACTAACTCGTTTTAAATCAACATCATAAGTTAAGAATCTCAAGGTTCAAGAAAGAAAGAAACTAAAAACACCTTTTGCTTAAGAACAAAGATCAAGCTTTAGAGGTTGTTCAAGTGATGAATATCATCATGAAACCCTCATCATCAAGCTCTCATTCCTTTGTTTTCGAAGGCTCATGGCCAAAAATGAAGAAAGAAGAGAAGAAGAAAAGAAGTTCAAAAAAGATTCAAGAGAAACCATAAAACACATAAGTAGATTAAGAACTTAAATGAAAGAAACACTTGAAAGAAAATCCCTACCAAGTGATTGGAGGTTAAGATGAGTGAAGAGGATAAAGAAGTTGAAGAACTTGGACACTTGAACTTTGAGAGAAAAAGAAAACTTTAGAGTGCTCTTTGAAGACTTATACTTAGCAAATGAACCCAAAGTGATGCAAGTTCACCCAAGCATGCTATTTATAAAGAAATGAAACAAAATGAGAGGTGTAAATGGGGAGGAAAGCTTCGGCCATTTACAGCCATGGGGAAGAGAAAATATCTTTTCCAAGGTATAGTTCAAGGCATGGTGGAAAGCATGGCTAGGTATGGGTTCAAGTATGGGTGCAAGTATGGGTCAAGCATGGTTCTTTGAGTCAGAAACAAATCAACATGTGATGCAAATGGGGGAAGAGGTGGCAGAAATGTATCGGCCATAGGGGAGGATTTCTTGCATTTTAATTGTGGTTTAGAGTTCTGTTTAGGTGTATCTTTGATTAGGATTAAGATTAGGAATTTGTAAGAAAGTGTTTAGGTGAGAAAATGGGTAGTCAAGGTTGTCAAGACATGTTTAAGGAGTGGTCTTGCATCATTAGTGAGTTATAAATTCATTTTAGTTCATAAATAACTCTAGACATAATTCCATGATTTAAGGAATTGGAAAGAAAAAATACTATTCAAAATTCCAAGATTAGAATCTTGAGTTTTAAAAAGAGATTTAAGTTTAATCTAAGCAATTTTAGGTTCTAATTAATTTTAATAGCTTATTTTGACTCTAGATTAATTATGAAAATTAATTAATCTTCGATTAGAGCCTAATATTGCTTAGGTTTGCTTAATTACATCATTAAGCTCGAAAATACTATTCTAGGGGCAAAATCATAATTTTGCACTAAAATTGCTCGGGACCATCGGGACTTAAACAGATACCTCTAAACACTTGAAATTACCTTTTTAATCCTTTGGGAAAAGTTTCAGGCTCAAACGGCACCTTTACTCGCAAAAAAACGCTATAGGGGTATTTTGGTCATTTTGACTTGAAACTGTAGAAAACGAGATTTCGTTTCTGAAATCACTCAAGGATCATCCAATCCCCTTCAAACATTGAGTCGGCCCTTCGAGGATGGCTGGGATGGCTTTCCTCGAATTCCAGGCATAAAATGACCTTTGGGGCATTTTGGTCATTTTCCTCTCAGACATAAAAATCGATGCGTTACAGTTCAACAGAAGATTATAAAATAAGAGCATCTGAACTCAATCTTTCATATTACTTATTACATGCATTGTATGATGAGTTGCTAGAAGTTTCTCAAGCTTATTCTTCTAAATATCTCAATCAGTCAAGAGAACTCAGTAAGTTGCCTTGAAACTTGAGAAGATCAAGCCTGAAGCTAAAAAAACTTAACCTTATGTGAGAAATATTACAAGGAGATTTTTCGTCTCATGTTTTATAAAAATGAAGCCTTTAAAAGAAATGTGAAAGATTCAGAAAGTTATTTCTGATTTTGAGAAGACTTTACGGCTTCTAAGATCTGACCTGGAATATTTGATATATAGTCCATAGTTTCAAAAAACAAGTTTGGGATATAAAGAGGAAATAGGAAAGAAAAAGCTTTGCAATCTCATCTAAGATCTATAAACGTTGGATTTTTCACTCTTTATCATAAGAAGGGAAACCCACCTGACAAACAATTGTTGAGAAAGAATTTTGTTAGAAAGGTTGAGGAATCTCTTCCTCTGAAACTAACCAAAAGGACTTAAGAATGTCTAGGCACCAAAATAAAAAATTATTCTTACTACAGGTATGTCTGAAAAGGTTCACGGGTTGGAGTATCAAGGAACAAATAAATGGAGAACATTCTAGACATCTGTCCTGAACCTGAGAGTTAATCAGGAGCATGAAGGATAAGAACTCAAAATATCTCAAGTACGATGATGAAATAGCTCAAGGAGAATTTTGTTGATAATCTCAATGATCTTGTAAAAAGCTTGGGGAAAATAAGTTTCAAGGAAGTTCCAGGAAGCAAGCAGATGAAGTCAAAACCATCAAAAGATAAGCTCGAGAACATCAACTCTTCAAAAAGCATGCTCAGAACTCCCAAATGATCAGAAAGTAACTTTTCTAGACATGAAGACGAGCAATCTGAAGATGAAATAGAAGCTGAGGAATCTGAATGTTACAGAAACAACAAGGGAGTTTCTGATTTCAAGATAGTTATCTCAAGACAAATTTTGTGGAGATATTTCTAGGGGTATGAGAACTAGGTCATCCCTTATGTAACATCCTAATTTTTAACCCAATACTCTAGAACATACTTAGGTTAATCATTAGTCTGTTACTTCATAGTTCTCGTTTTTACTTCGAAATACTTAGCGGAAAATACGGGTAAATTTTTTTTGAAATACAAAGTGAGAACCGCGTGATGCGATATAACAAGTAACGGACAAAACATACATCTCATAACGTCATAGCATAAGGCACATAAAGACACATCATGGGAAAACACTGAATATCATCTCATATATATATATATATATATAACTTGCCCACTTATAAGTGTGGGACTTAATTTGGTACAAAGGAACACATGAAAGGAGATACAACATAACATAAACATAAACATAAACTACTCCCCTACCCAAGTGCAACTAACGAGATGACCTCTGAAACAAAAGGAGGTTCATCTCCATCTAAGTGGTGTGTGCTCTACTCAGGTACTCCATCGGTCGATCGTCACCTCCTACTGACGTCCATCTCGTGAGCGAGGCACATATCCGGGAAACTGGGCGAGCTCCTCGGGCGTAAAGAGACGGAACGGGGATCGAGAGTGACCCCTACGGTGTGACCGCATCTCCGGTCGTCGTGCAAGCCGTGGCTGAGTCACGGTATCCTCACTGCCCTCCCTCAACGGTGGGGGAGAGGGGGCAGAGCTCTCGCTATACGGATGGGTAGGCGGGTCCTCGGACGGGTCAGTCTTGAGAAGTAGGTTCGGGGCACGTAATCGGGATAGTCTCGCATGGCTAAGGCGACGGTGTGCATGCGGAGCACTTTCTCATCATGCGTACGCGCGCACTCAAAAACCCGCTCGTCGTCGCCATAGGGTGCAGTCGGGGAGAAGCGATGGGTGTGCACGGGATGAGCGAAGGGGCGTCCTACGAACATGAAAACCCGCACCGTACACTGCCCCTCAAAATGGTATGACCCGTGAGCTGGGTCATAGTGCACCTCCCATGTCGGGGTGTCCACGAACACTACGAACGTCGCCATCTGAAGACGTGATGAAAAGAAAGAGATAGAGGGAGTGAGAATCTTGCTAAAGAATCTCAGTAGGGCCTCCTACTACCTAGGTGTCATCATCTACGTCCTCAGGAACCTTGGGTTTATTTTCGTAAAAGCAAGTGAACATGCATCGAGTTCATTTTAAACTTTAAAATATACCTTAGCCAAGGTCCATTCATTTTAGGATGATCTCAATGTCATGAATGCAACATAATAGAGAATGCATGCATGGCGCTACCTAATGCACATACATAAATCATATCATCAAGCCTCATCATACTTAGTGGCATAAAGTGGCAATAGAAACATTCATATGGGACAAACTTAGTGACATAATCATAATCATGAAACTTCTCTTCCTCATGGGCCACCCTAAAAGACAATCGAACTGGGGGTGCTCGGCCGAACTGGTGTCACCCAGAACGTGTCACATCTCCAGGTTATGAGCTCATACCTTAACTAGTCGTCACTAGTTTTTACTTACCACTTAACGATAAGCGTATCATAAATCATAAATCCCGATTATCTGAGTACGGGTTAGGGGGCAATTCTCTTAGGGGTGCTCGGCCGAACCGGTGTCACCTAAGAGTATAAATTGGTACCGATGTCACATGAGTTCTATGGAGGTGCTCAGCCGAACCGGTGTCATCCTAGAACCCATCTTAGTACCTTAATTTTCAAAATCTCTTTAAGTCCCCAAATTCATCGGGAATTCAGCGGCACGATGGCATTACGCCGAATTCCTTCCAAATTTTCTTTATGCCACATAAACATATATCCTCATGAATTCCTCATATGAATAACATCATCATCATTTACATACCACATGCCTCATCATAGAACATTCAAGCGCTTACCCTTACGGTAGCTTATGCTTTGACCCTTACGGGCCTTAATCTTGAGATATAGTTCTCTAACATCTGTCGTTCATATTTTATGCACTTAAGGGCTCATAATTAATCATCAATCCTAATCCTCATGTTCATACTCAAATCTGAAACGCATAGGGCATAATTTCTAACTTGTGGTTACGGGGTTCTAGAACTTACGTTTTAGACCCTTTCTCAGTTCCGTCTTCGCCTAAGGCGCTATAAATTAAATCTAAATCAATTATGAGACATTCCTATGCTTAAGAACTAATTAATAATCACATTTATCATGTTGTATAGTTGCTGGACAGAATCCAGAAAACTAAATGTTCTAAGAGTTCTACATTTGCATTTTTACGGTTTTCCAATTACTAGTTTCCCTATAGGTGCTAAAATTCAATTCTAATCCAAATGTTACCAAGTTTTTCATGTCTAAACAATCCAAATCTGATTATGTTCCCATTAAAACAGTTTGGATAAGTTCCAAAAACAAATGGGTCAAAACTATGTTAAATTCTAGCTTTACGGTATTTCTAGTTAGCTAGTTTCTTACCTATCATGCATAGAATCGTTTCTACATCGTCATATGATATTTTCACACATTCAAACACATCAAAACATCATCATACAGCCACAAGATCATCATGACAGTACCGAAACATCTAACTTCAATAGGAGAACTAAATTGACATTTCTAAGTACATAAGTTAACTAGTTTCTCTTGGAATCAATTTAGAATTTCTAAAACTCTTTGCAAATCATTTTAATTCATCAAGAGGCTAAGAGAAACCTTAGGTCAGTGACCAAAATATATTTCATCTTCTAAAAGGGAATAAAGTCGTAACTCATGATAACATAACCTTGTAAAGATTTGTAAAGCTTTAAGAAAACTTAAAACATAGACTATTAGTCCTTGTAGCTAGATGAAAACTCATTGCAAGTCCATCATCACTACTTGGCCGAAAACATGCATTCAAAGAATGCATTCACATTAAACTTTAACTTGGAATGAAATGGGCAAGTCCTTGAGCTCTAGATTCTTAAGTTATGACATGAAATAAACGTGCTCATGCTTTTCATTTTTAATCTTGCTTACAAAATAAAGTGATGACTTAAATTAAATGTGCAAGGCATAAACTTAAACGTGCAAGCTTGAAAGTAAATATGCGAGGCATAAACTTAAACGTGCAAGCTTGAAAGTAAAGATGCAAGGTTCGATTCTTTATTTTAGTGCTCTTGGCCCAACAACAATCGACTTTAAGGCCGAAATAGATAGGCATTTGAGAGATTAATTAGGTGATAATGCAAGTTCAATTCTTTATTTTAGTGCTCTAGGCCCAACAACAATCGACTTTAAGGCCAAAATAGAAAGGCTTTGAGAATTATATTAAGTGATGATGCAAGTTCCATTTTAATCTTTATGTTCTTAGGTGATAACTTGAAGGTAAAGGTGCATAGCAAGAATGTAAATATAAATGCAAGCATAAAATAAATTATGCAAGTTCATTTTATCTTTCTAGAGCTCTTAACAAGACTTTAAAGGAACTTAAAGCTCAACCCAAACTCATCAAACCAAGATAAAGTAAAGTCTAGAGTTCTTAGAACTCAACATAACATTTTTAGAAATCAAAACATTTTGCATGTAAAAGAAAAGGAAATGGCCGAAATTTCAAGGAACAAAAAGAATCATTTTAAAACTCTAGGGTCCATGATCTTGATGATATATTAACACCAACATCATGAGACCTCATCATTGAGTCCTTAGAACCATTTTAAAACATTATCAAAGTTAAAGATTCCAAAAGTTAGAGAAAGGAAGAACTAGAAGTATTTTACTCAAGAACAAAGATCAAGCTCTAGAGTTTGTTTCAAGTGATGAACATCATCATGAAACTCTCATCATCAAGCTCTCATTTCTTTGAACTTCAAGGCCCATGGCTGAAAATGAGAAAGAAAAAGGAGAAGAAAAGAAGTTCCAAAAAGAATCAAGAGAAACTATGAACATAAAGCTAGAACAAGAACTTTAAGGAAAAGAATACATGAAAGGAAATCCCTACTTGGTGTGATGAACTTGAAGATGGAAGAAGAAGATGAAGATGATGAAGAACTTGAAGAACTTGAAGAACACTAGAACTTTGAGAGAAAAAGAAAAGCTTTGAGTGTTCCTAAACTTAGCAAATGATCTAAAAGTGGTGCAAGCTCCTCAAGGCATTCTATTTATAGAGAAATGAAACAAATGAAGGGTGCACATGGAGGAGGAGGCTTCGGCCATCAGATGGGGAGGGAGCCCATGAGTTCCATGAGGTGAGATAATGTGGTCTTGAGGCATGGTGAGGTATGGTTCAAGGTATGGCCTCAAGCATGGTTCTTTGAGTGAGAAAACAAATCAACATGTGGTCAAATGGGGGAGAAGTGGCCGAAATGCATCAGCCAAGGGAGGAGAGTTTCTTGCATTTTAATTGTGGTTTAGAGTTGTGTTTAGGTGTATCTTTGATTATGCTTAAGATTAGGAAGTTGTAAGAAAGTGTTTAGGTAAGGAAAATGGATAATTAGGGTGGTCTAGACATAATTAAGGAGTGGTCTTGCACCATTAGTGAGTTAGATCCTCAATTTAGAGTCTAAACAACTCTAGACACACTTCCTTGATTTAAGGAATTGGAGAGAGAAAACACTATTCAAGATTCCAAGACTAGGAATCTTGAGTTCTAAAAAGGGATTTAAGTTTAATCTAAGTAATTTTAGGTTCTAATCAACTTTAATAAATTATTTTGACTCTAGATTAATTAGGGAAATTAATTAATCTTCGTTTAGAGCCTAATATTGCTTAGGTTTGCTTAATTACATCATTAAGCTCAAAAACACTATTCTAGGAGCAAAACCGTAATTTTACACTAAAACTGCCCGGGACTACCGGGACTTGAACAAAGACCTCTAGACACATGAAAACGTGTTTTTAAACCTCTGGGGAAAGTTTCGGGCTCAAATGGCACCCTTACCCGCGTAAAACGCTATAGGGGTATTGTGATTATTTTGACCCGAAACTGCGGAAAATGAGATTTTCGCTTCCGGAAGCATTCAAAGGCCATTCAATCCCCTTCAAACATTGAGTTGACCCTTCGAGGATGACCGAGTTGGTTACCCTCGAGTTCGGGTCAGGAAATGACCTTAGGGGCATTTTGGTCATTTTCCTCAGACAGAAAAATCGGGGTGTTACACCTTAGAAATATGTTAAATTGTGCTTTCATCTCCACCTTTGAACTTGAATGCGTTAAAGAAACTTTGAGAGATCAAAGTTGGTGGATATTATGAAAAAGAGTTGACCAAGTTCGAGAAAGGCAAAGTCTGGATGACTTGTTGAAAACCATCATTAGTACAAAGGATATGCAAGAATAAGCTCTATGAAGTTAACACCATCATTAGGAACAAAGCAAGATTGGTTGCACAAGGTAATGATAAACAAAAGGAAATTGATTATGATGAAATCTTTGCACCAATAGCTAGGCTTGAAGCCATCAGAATGCTACTTGCTTTTGTTGCCTTTAAAGGATTCACTCTCTACCAAATGGATGTGAAGTCTACATTTCTAAATAGATTCCTTTTAGAGGAAGTATATATAAAACAGCCTCTTAACGAAGACTTTCCTAGTCACATCTTCAAGCTAACGAAGGCTCTTTATGGTCTTAGATAAGCTCCTCAAGCTTGGTATGATAGACTAAGTGCCTTCCTACTGAAGAATGGAATTAAGAGAGATTATTATGATGCTGACTCTGTTGGAGATAAGAGTTGAGAGAAAAAACTCCAGTGGTTGCTGGTCATGCAAAAACAGAACACAATTGCTTTCTACTGCTGAGGTTGAATATGTAGCTGTTACAAATTATTACATCCAGATACTATGGATGAGGAACCAGCTGGAAGATTATCACTTGAGTATTCTAACATCCCTATCTACTGTGATAAATACTAGTATTATTAATCTTGCAAAAGAATTATATCAAGCACTCTAGATCCAAGCACACTGATGTTAAACATCATTTTATCCATGACCATGCCCAAAATGGAGATGTTGAGTTAATGTATGTGAATACAGATGATCAATTGTTATATATATTCATAAAGCCATTAGCTGAAGATCATTTTCATGTTTTGAAAAAATCTTTTTATCTTAATGGTTTTTAAATCTGTATAAAGATTCAAACACAAACATCTTTGCGCACTCTCTCCCTCTATAACTCCAAATTAAAGACCTAGCAAAGTCATCAAAAGACATCAATTTGCAAGAATAATCAATCAGTTGAAAGATCAGAATGCCAACTTGGAAAACCAGCTAATCATTTGGTATATCAAACAAGCCTATGATGAAGAGATAAGGATCATAGAATAAGAAATATATGGGGTCATAGAATTCAGTATTTGAAGATGAGCCTATGATGAGTTTATAGAGTGTCTTCAATGGGTCAGAAAGTGAATAGTAAGGCTTAGAAAGAAAGCCCTTTGGAAAGTGTTCTCAACAGTTAGAAACCATTCTTTCTGAAGATGGATGAAAAGGTGGGATATTTCCCATGTTTTAGAGTTTCTCTCTCCTACATTGCTTCATCTTTAGTCATTCATGTCACATCACTTAAATAACCCCCACTATTTACACATCACTGGAGAGGTCCTGTAGATGATCCCATCATTTAGAGCTTTGATGAATCTTGGAAGTGTCGAGGCTGTGATCGTGATGGAGCAATCTCTGATCATTCCTCTCACTTGTAAAGGTGATGGTCTCTCTAGATAAGAATAGAAAGTATATATTTACAAATCATAGGAAAACTAGTCCATTTATCTCAACAAAATTCTCCCACTTTTGGAAAGAAAAGACTTCATCAAGAATGGATATTTCTTCAAGGAGATCCCTTTTTAGGGTCTTTCTAGGTGCCATTTTCCTGGAAGTGAAGAAATTTTCAAAGTAGTACTACATCCCTGCATCATCATACATGTGAATGGATGATTTCACAGGTGCAGGTTGGGCTACCTTCTTTCCTTTCGCCATAGATGAGGTTAAGAGCGTGTATAGGAAGGGAAAAATTGAAGGATTGAAATTTTGAGAAGGATGAAGTAGGCAAGAAAATGGGTTCAGGGTGTAGAGAAGAGTGATTTTTCTCTTTTTGTTCCAAAGATGAGGGTTTAATAAGAAAGATGAACCAGTTTATGGTAGCGTGATTAGAAAGATGAAAGTAAGGTAGGGTTATATGTTATTAAGTGATGGGACGAGTCTGAAAGAAGGTGAGGTAACATGGGAGAGAGAACTCAAACAAGTGGAAATTATCTCGCATTTTCATCCTTCTTTCAGAAAGAGAGTTTTCTCACCCTTGATAACATTTTCTGAAGTTATTACTGTAGCATCCTAATTTTTAACCCAACTCTAGAATATATTTAGGTTAATCATTAGTTTATTACGTCATAGTTTCCTTCTTTATTTGAAATACTTAGCAGAAAATATTGGTAAAATTTTTTATGAATTATAAAAGCAAAGTGAGAGCCACGCGACATGATCAGCTATGAAGCACGCAAGGAAATAAAGTAAGCATCTATAATCATCATAACATAAAGCAAGTAAAGGCACACCACGATAAAACTGAACTCCATATTTATATAATATGACATGCCCACTTATGGAGAGTGGGACTTAGTTTGGTACAACCGAAATAAAAATACATGGAAAACGAAAGTACAACAGAAGGCATAAAAAGAAACTCTCCTAACTCTAGTGCGCCTACAAATAGATAGCCGTAAGACAAAAGGAGGCTATTCTGGTCTAGTCAAAGCTCGGGCACCAGAACCCAACGGTCGTCTCCTACTGCGGGCCTATCTGGAAAGGAGGGATGTATCCGATCCACTGGGCTATCTCGGTCGGGGTGGCTATGCGCTGCATCGGTCAGGCATGAGCTCCATGGCGGGGAATCATCCTCACCCGTCCTCCACGTACCGGCTGAGCAACAGAAGCCTCGCTACCCTCCCTAAAGTCCATCGGCACAGTGGAGGAGGATCTCTCGGAAGGTACCTGAGTGGCAAAATCCTCCGAAGGGTCCGTCTCGGAGAATGATGAGGGCGAGTGGGGCACATACTGTGGGTAGTCCAGGATGGCAGAAGTTGTCGGTGGGATGCGGCGGATCCGCTCCTCTCGAGGGTGTGCATGCTCGAACACGAAGTCGTCGCTGAAAGGTGAGGCAGGAGAGAATCAATGATTATGTACAGGGTGACTGAAGGGCCGTCCAACGAACATGAATACACGAACGACAGAACGACCCACAAAATGGTATGACTTGTGGTTCGGGTCATGATGCACCTCCCACGTCGAGGTGTCCACAAAAATCACGAACGTCGCCATCTGAAGACGTGACGGAAAGAAAGAGATAGAGGGAGTGAGAATCTTGCTAAAGAATCTCAGTAGGGCCTCCTACTACCTAGGTGTCATCATCTATGTCCTCAGGAACCTTGGGTTTGGTGTACAAAGTAAGTGAGCATGCATTAAGTCCATTTTTAAGCTTTTGAAACATAGTTAGCCAAGGTCCATTCATTTTAGTATGATTCTTAATGTCATGGATGCAACATATTAAAGTATGTATGCACGGCTCTACTTAATGCAGGAATAGTAATCATAACATTAAGAACATCATAATTATGGCATAAAGTGGCAATTGAAATCTCATGTGGGAAAACTTTGTGACATAATCATCATACTTCACTTCCTCATAGTCTACCCTAAAAGACATTCGTTCTGGGGGTGCTTGGCCGAACCGGTGTCACCCAGAACGTGTCATATCTCTAGGTTATGAGCTCATACCGTAACTAGTCGTCACTAGTTCTTACTTATCAATCCCGATAAGCGTATCATAATCATAATTATAATCCCGACTTATCCAGTATGGGCTAGGGGGCATTTCTTGGGGGTGCTCGGCCGAACCGGTGTCACCCAAGAATACATCTTGGTACCAATGTCACATGAGTTCTCTGGAGGTGCTCGGTCGAACCGGTGTCAATCGAGAACTCATTTTAGTACCTCATAAATAGAATCTCATAGGTTTTGTTTTTTCAAAAAACTTTCTAAGTCCCCAAATTTGTCAGAAATTCGGCAGAATAACAGCAGCATGCCGGATATCCTCCAAATTTACTTTATGCCACATAAGTCAATCAAACATGCATCCTCTATCATAATTCCATGCGTTCACATAGTCATTCTCATACGTTCACATGTAACATTGAAACTCATTATGCTCTTGATCCTACAGTATCTTATGCTTTAGCCCTTACGGGCCTTAAACTTGAGATGTAATTATTCTATCATTCTCTATCAACCTCTTGTGCATATAAGGATTCTCTTGTAATAAATCTTACTATCATTTATGCTCTTTAACAAATCTGGGCAACACCATTCTTTAAGGGCAGAGTTATAAACTTGCAATTACGGGGTTCTAGAACTTACGTTTTAGACCCTTTCTTGGTTCCATCTTCGCTAAGGCGCTATGAATTAAATCTAAATCAATTATGAGGCATTCCTATGCCTAAGAACTAATTATAAACCATGTTTTCCATATTATGAGGTTGCTGGACAGAATCCAGAATTTAAATGTTCTAGGAGTTCTAGAATTGCACTTTTACAGTTTTCTAGTTACTAGTTTCTCTATGGGTGCTAAAATTCAATCCTACTTCAAATGTAACCAAATTTTTCATGATTGATCAATCCTAAACTGATTGTTGTCATACTAAAACAGTTTTACTATTGATTAAGATTAAAGGGGTTAAACACACGTTAAATTCCAACTTTACGGTTTTCCTATGAAGCTAGTTTCTCCCCTAACATGCATAGAAGTGTTCCTACCTCATCATATATTATTTTCACACATTCTAACACATCAAGACATCATCATACAACATCAAACATATCAGGTCAGAACTGAATTGTTCAATGTTCAAAAGACACATAATTTGACATGTCTAAAGAATATAATTTGCTAGTTTCCCTTGGAATCATTTTAGGACTTCTAAAACTCTTTGCAAACCGATTTATTTGATCGAGAGACTAAAAATAACATTAGGTCAGTAACCAATTTAATTCTTCTTTATAAGAGGAATAAAATCATGAATCTTGTTGGTCATAACTTTATAAAACTCATCAAACTTAAAGAAAACACTAGGACATAGGTTGTTGGCCCTTGTAACTAGATGGAACTCATTCCAAGCTCACCATTGTTACTTGGCTGAAATTATGCATTCAAAGAATGCTTCCATACTAAACTTTAACTTGGGATAAAATGGGCAAGTCTTTGAGCTCTAAGGTCTTTAAGTGATGACATAATCTAAACATGCTATGCACTTCATTTTTATTCTTTGTTACAAAGTAAAGTGAGAACTTTATAGTAAATATGCAAGACTTAGAATTTAAATATGCAAGACTTGAAATAAATATGCAAGACTTAAAATAAATATGCCATGCAAGTTCATTTCTTTGTTTTAGTGCTCTAGGCCCAGCAACAATTGACTTTAAGGGCGAAATAGAAAGGATTTGAGAATTAATTAGGTGATAATGCAAGCTCTCATTTTAAATCTTTAGGTTCTTTAGTGATGAAAAGTAAACATGCTAGACGAGAACATAAATATGAGATACACTCTATTCCTTATCCTTTAACTTTAAGTGATAGCTTGGAAAGTAAATATGAATGCAAAGCTCAAAGTAAATATGAAATGCATAAACTTGAATATAAATATGAATGCGAGTTTATTTTATTTCTTATTAGAGCTCCTACAAGACTTTTAGAGGAACTTTATCCTTAACCCAAACTCATCATGACAAGGTAAAGTGAGGTCTAGAGTTCTTAGAACTCAAGATAACATTCCTTGAAAATATAACCATAAATGAACTTTATAACACTTTTATGAAAACTCAAGCTTTAGAGATTTCTTTGTGGTGAACATAAAGTTACCAACTAGAACTCTCATCATCAAGCTATCATGTTGGACCACCCAAGTTGGTTGGCCGAAATTTTAGAGAAAAGGAAAGGAAAGAAACCGAAACTTGAGAGCAAGAAAGAACCACTTTGAAACTCTAGAGATCATGATCTTGATGATGTATTAATACCGACATCATGAGTCCTCATCATTGAGTTCATGTAACCATTTTAAAACATCATCAAAGTTAAAGATTTCAAGGTTCAAGAAAGAAAGAACTATAAACATTTTTAACTCAAGAACAAAGATCAAGCTTTAGAGGTTTGTTCAAGAGATGATCATCATCATGAAACCCTCATCATCACGACCTCATTCTTTTGCTCTTCAAAGCTTATGGCCGAAATAAAGAAGGAGAAGGAGAAGAAAAGAAGTTCCAAAAAGATTCAAGAGAAACTATGAACATATAACTAGATTAAGAACTTAAAGGAAAGAAACTCTTGAAAGAAAATCCCTACCAAGTGATTGGAGGTTGAGATGAGTGAAGAGAATGAAGGACTTGAAGAACTTGGACACTTGAACTTTGAGAGAGAAAGAAAACTTTGAAGTGCTCTTTGAAAACTTGTGTAACACCCTAGTAATTAACCAAATACACCTAGGTTGAATCTGATTAATGACTAGACTTTACTCCTTGCTTTGGTTCTTTCTTCATAATTTGAAAATACTTAGTGAAATTACGAGCCATTTTTGTTTAAAAAAAAACATAATTGAAAACGTGAGCCGAGTACAATGTGAACGAGTAAGCGGAGTATAATAAGACGTTTAAGAATATATCACATCATATCACTTTGGCTCCATCATATAACACCCATAAGCACATTATAACATATATTTACATACAATAACCTTACTCAAAGGGTGGGTTATGATCATACATCATTGTCTTATGCAAACCCATAAAAGAAAATATACATAAGGAAATACATGCCCCTAAACTAGATAACTCCATAAGCCGGGAAGGTTATCCTAAAACTAGGGTGCATGAACACACATAAATCTACTAAGAACCTTCTATGGCCACTGTCCTGGAAATGGGGGAATAAATCCGATCCACTGATGAGCTCCCTCGGGAGGGGACACACGAGATGCACCAAGCTGGGGTCGCATGGACGGCCTTCTTGCTAACTTCGGCTGAACAACTGTTTCCTCACTACCCTCTCTTACACGTGTGGGAGTAGGAGCAGAGCTCTCAAAATATACATGAGTAGGAGTGTCCTCTGAAGGATCAGTTTCAGAATATCTCGTCTCAGGAACATACTCTGGAAATCCATGGACAGCAGATGAAGCGGGATAAGAATGTAACATCCTTTCATCAAGTGGTCGTGCATGTTCGAAAACCATTTCATCGCCATAGGGAGAAGTAGGAGAAAATTGATAACTAGGGACAGGATGTGCAAATGGACAACCTATGTAAATAAAAACACGAACTGCGCACCTCCCTTCAAAATGATACGAGCGATGCACCGGATCATAGTGGAATTCCCAAGTAGGGGTATCAACGAACAGAACGAATGTTGCCATTTGAATCTGGAGACAATGACGGAAATAAAGAAAAGGGAGTGAGAATCTTGCTAAAGAATTCTCAGTAGGGTACCTCTTTCTACAGTGACATTATCAAAGTCCCCAGGAACCTGGGGATTATTCTAAAATAGTGAGCATGCAAAGATTCATTTTAAGTTCGAACAAATACTTAACCAAGGTTCATCAATTTTTAATCATGCGTCTTATAATGCATCATAATCTTGACATGTCATATTTACAATGAACTTTTCCTTTATCATTACATCATATTCCTCATCATCATTATCAAAATAACATGCATAAAAAACGTCATATAATATTAGCTACACATGGACACAGTGCACATATTTCATTTCTTTAGTGCTTTAGGTGACTTAAAATCTTATCATCATCATTATTTTCCTTGGGCCACCCTATACTCCACCCTTTTGGGAGTAATTTAGGTTATGAGCTCATACTTTATTAGTCGTCACTAGCATATACTTATCCCTTTTGATAAGCTAAAGTCCCGACTATACCCTTTTGAGAGAACGGGTTAGGGGGCTAAAATCACCTTTTCACCACCTATAGTCTGATGGTTCCAAAGGATCATTTTCTTATAAGTTTAAGTCACCGTTAAATCTTTGCATGTTATATCACAATACAATTCATAAACATCATAGCATTTTCTCATTTATAGTCTTAAGCTAGAATAATATATATCAACTATAATCATGCATCTGGGAGATTCCCAGGAAAGAGAGGTGGGTCACAATGGACACGCTTAAATACCAAGTCTTTCCTTAGCCAGAACCTTTCCAAATTACACTTTTACAATGATACACTTTCTTCTAGCAACAAAGGTAAATTTTACATAATAAAGAATATTTCATGCATAAGCATTCCCATTATTTACAACAGCAACTATAACATGCAAGCCAGGAAATTATTCAATTATAGAACTAATTAGTTATGCACCTAAGGGATTTATTACCATCCTTTCGATTATTTATAGGCCTTAAGAACACTATTAAATCAAATGGGGTAGCATAGGTAGTAAGTTGTTCCTAAGGTTTTACGGTATGCTAGAAGTTATGTTTTAAATCCTTTCTTGTTACCAGCTTTCCCTATGATGCTGAAATTAGTTACTAAACCAATTATGAATCATTCTCCCTTATTTAAACATAATAAAACCTGGTTCTTATCGTTGCTAAAGATTCTAGATAGAATGCATAAATTTCAATCCCTAGAGTTCTAGAAATCTTGTTTTTACGGTTTTCTAGTTGCTAAGTTCATTTTTAGTGTTCGGGATCAATCCTAGTCTAATTGATACCAAATTTTTCGTGGCTAACTAATCCTAGATAGAATTATAACATACTAAAACAGATTTGGCATTGGCTAAACTTAAAGGGGTCAAAAACTAGGTAAATTCTAGCTCTTCGGTTGTTCTAGGGAGCTAGTTTTAGCTCTAACATGCAGTGAATCATTCTCTTAACAATAAACCATAATTATCACAACTTCAAACATATCAAATCATTATCATACATTGATACTAAACTCAGATCAGTTGGCGAATCATGAACCTCATGCAATTACATAGAATCATATTTTAAGTGCATACAAAATACTATTTCCCCGTAAAATCCTTGCAAAGTCTTAAAACTCATTTAGAAACTAGTTCTTTTGTCAAACTTGGGAGGATCTTCACAATTAAAATTCTCACTTAAGATAAAAGGAGTAAGTCTTGAGCTTTAGAGATTTAGGTGACATCTTAGAATTATAAACATGCTATGCAACCTTATTTTAACCTTATCTTTATAAGGTGATAGCTTGGAATTATAAACATGATATGCAATTCCATTTCTTTATCTTTAAGATTTAAGGTGATGACTTGAAAATTTAACATGATGCAAGAACTTGAAATATAAACATGATGCAAGAAACTGGAGCGGTGGTAATCCGCATGGACCGATAGAGGAGAAGAGAATATTAAGAAATCGGGCGGTGTAGTCCGCACAGGACTGGTGAAGGGAGAAGAGAATTATTATTACATCTTTTTAAGCTCCAATCTCAAGACTTTTTAAAGAATAAATTCTTTAACTCCAATAATCATATTTCTTTGCTTGTGATACATGGCCAAGTCTTTGACCTCTAGGATCTTTAGGTGATGGCATAAAATAAACATGCCATGCGTTGATTCTTTTAGCCATTATAAAATAAAGTGAGAGCATAAATTAAATATGAGATGCAACCTCTTTATTATCTTGAAAGATTAGGTGATGACTTGAAACATAAACATGAAATACAAGCTTGGAAAATACATCTTTCAAGTTCTAAACTAAAAATCTTTGTTTTAGCATCATAAAGCATTATTCTTTAAAGTTTTGCATCAAGTGGAATTTTCAAGCTTTAGAGGCCTAACTTGTGATGGATTTACAACTCACCCTCAAGGTCCTCATCATCAAGCCATCATCTTAGTTCCACCTAGGCCATATAGCCGAATTGGTTAAAGAAAAATGAAGAGGAAAACCGAAATGAAAAGCTAAGGTAAGTTCATAATTTCATCATTTTGAGCTAAAAACACAACTCCTCAAAGCATAGAAATAAATTTAGAAACTACTCCTACCTAATCTGAGTTGAAGAAGAGGAAGAGAACTTGATTTCTTGAAGTGAAATGAAACAAAATCTCTTTGAAAATTGAAGAAAGAATTCAGCCAAAGAGGAGGAAGAAAGAAAGTTTTTGGTGCTCCTAAAAACTAGTTATGAACAAAGCATTCCAAGACCACTCAAGCAAGCCTATTTATAGAAGATTTTGAGGCTTCTAATTGGCCAAAATGAGGAGGTAGTTGGCGGAATTTTGCAGGAGAAATAAGGGAGGAAAAATCATTTTAGACAAAGTTGTATGAAATTAAGGAATTATATCTCTTATGGTGACATTTTGGCATTTTGTTTTAGTGCAACTTTTGGCAATAATTCAACTGCATAATGGCATCAATAATTTCGTCCATTACAGCCCAAAGAAGTGAAATTTGTGTGTTCCATGCATTATTTAGGTGTAGGCAAGGTATTCATGTAATTTAGAGAATTTACGGTTAAGGGCTTAAGTGAATTAGTAAACAATTTGGGTGTTTTTGAGCAATTTTGGGTTCTAATCAATCTAAATACATAATTTTGACTCTAGATTAATATTTAGAATTTAATAAGCTTTAATTTGAGCCTAATATTGCTTAGGTTTCGGTATACAAATCAAAAATCCCGAATTCATAAAGCGCCCAAAAACAGGGCAAAATCGTACTTTCACTTAAAAGCGCCGAGGCCACCCGAGCTTAACCAATGGTTAATCATGGCTTAAAAACAAATTTTAAAACATTTTAGTGAGGTTTGGGCTCAGTCGGCACGCACATCGGAGTTAAAGCAAATTGAGGCGTTTTGGTCATTTCGCGCGTCGGAACTCAAAATTGAGATCCTTCTGCTCTATTAACACACATAACACAAACAATCCCTTATTATCATCAAAACATCCCCTTGAGAATAGGTGGGGCCCACGATCCTCATTTTCTGAGTAAAATAACCAGGGCATTTTGGTCATTTTATACGTACAGAAATTCGAG
Source organism: Dalbergia cochinchinensis (assembly GCA_031216125.1). Lineage (NCBI taxonomy): Eukaryota > Viridiplantae > Streptophyta > Magnoliopsida > Fabales > Fabaceae > Dalbergia > Dalbergia cochinchinensis. The sequence continues at coordinate 45,118,965 of CM062372.1, forward strand.
ATTTGCGACTCTCGCATGAATCGCTCCTAACCTCTCTTCTAATGTTATATTCCTTTATTGAGGATTGTTCGGCCTCAAATCTTATGTAATAATTACCTACAGTAATTCGGTAATTTCTAATGACAGTAAAAATTACAGTAAAAATTGGGGCGTTACAGCAGACATATATATGTGATTAGCTGAGCTTAAATAGAGCAATGATATGATTCAGAGCTTAAGAAAACATGAAGCATGATAAATATGTATGCACTAAAAACACATGAGTTAAAAGGATATATAGTATAAAGACATAGAAAGATAAAGATAAGAAAAAGAAACAAAGGTCATATATGAATCATAAAGACATGTTTAGAGATATACAAAAGAACTCTTAAAACATGCTAAACAAAACGGTTCTCTAGGCTTCCCCTCAGTATATACTCCTCCTTTTGACATCATTAAAAAAGAAGTGTGCCAAGAAACCAAGGACATCATATTCAGCTTCTTTGCCTTAGTTTTTATAGGATGTCAAAAGTATTCTAAACAATCTGATGTAGAAGCTCATCATGATTCCGAGACCTTTCTTCTTGATTTTGAGATGCTTCTTCCATATTGCCCAATCTAGTAGAAATTTTCTGTTTATTGTCCAGTAGTCTCCTAATTCTAGGATAAGGAATGCTCAGAGGAGGTGCTGTTTGACGATGACTAGAGGAAGGTTAATCACCACCTTAATCTTGAGATGGTTAATACATAGGTGGGAATGTAGTGAAGGGTTATTCAGCATAAGAAGGAAAAGAATTACCAGCAAGAGTAAGGATAGTTTCAGGTAATATACTTCCCGTAAAAGTTGGGGGATATATCTTCATGTATCCTAATCCTGCTTCCTTGATTAGTTCTAGATCTTGAGGGTTTAGATAAATGGATAGTGTCACCACTAGGTATTGTGTCTGAAAGATGCTTTGCAGAGTCTTCAGAATTACTGTCTAGAGTGATGATCACACGCCTTTTGCACCCCTTTACTTTATAGTGAGATCTTTGATGGGTTTCTTCAAAGTTTTGAAGTGAGATATGGCATATTCAGTTCCAGTCATATACTCAAACTGTTCATTTTCCAACGGATATTTCACATACTCAAGTACCCTAGTTATCAAAATTCCATAGAGCAAAGAGAATAAAGAATCTCTAGAGGCATAGTCAACCATATGATCCAAAATCAGACGAGGTAGGTTAACTTTCCCCTTAGATAGGAGACAAAACAACAGCATGCAATCTATACCTTTTAGAAGAGCCACGGTGTTGAGCCTTGGAAGAAAAGTACATTGAATAAGAGTAAGAACCTTTCTTGCATCCGTATGAAATATATCAGCAGATATCTTCCATGGTAAAAAGTTTGGGTAACCAGTGAGACTAATGGAAACATCTTCAGGCGAGATCCTAAGAGGAGTAAACCAACATTTTTCAGATGAGCAACTAAGACCCTCATCTGAAGCATGGATGATATTAGAGAGATCTGTGCCGGCAATTTCTACATCAATGCCTTTGATATACGAAGTTACTACTGAATTAGTTACTTGAACCAGTTGCGAGTAAAAAGCGGTTACCACCTTGGTGAAGATTCTATCTGTCATGTTGATGAACTTTTCCCATCCTTGGAATGAAATGACTTCTAACTGAATGGCAATATGAGAAACAAAATCATAGCTTAGACATTTTCCCAGGCTATTTGACGATGAACAAAATTATTGGCATAGTGTTGCTGATGATAAGATTCATCAAACATAAGGGGTATTCCCTTATCAGCAGAAATTTCTCCAAAATTCTTTGAATGTTAACATGAAAGGTTGGAGCTTGAAAGGCGTTAGCTCCAGAATCCTTGCGCTAATATATTTTGAATGACAACAAAGCTAATTCAAAGAAAAATGCTTTGAAAAATGACTGATGTTTCTCTCTGAGTTTCTGGTAAGAATTTAATAGATTCTATCATTTAGCAAGTGTAAAATTAAAACATATGAGAATATACTTTTCATCATGTATGTGTAAGCATGGTTATCTCATGCTATGAGATCTGAGCTATTATAGAAGTGAAATTATATTCTTATCTAAGCATTGAAAGCTAAACGATTAAAGAAGACTTCAGCGATTCAAGAAACTGAGCTTTTGAGACTTCAAAAAATAGCACTAGACATCAGAAAGTATGCTTACATGAAGAAATCAAATATTCTCTGAAAACCAGAGAGCACACTACCATCAATCATTACGCTAATAATGTTTGCATCTTAAAATGAACAAATAATTGAAGCAATGAAGGCTCTTTATTGACCAAGAAAATGATATCATACTTCAGAAAGTACTTGTTTCAAAGACAATGAAATCCACATCACATGAAAAGAGGGAAAATTTGAAATTCAAATTCAAGATTTCAAATGGAAAAGTCAAATCCCGGTGTCAGAATTGGTAAATCATCTCTTTTGCTAACCTTTAAAGTCAATGATCAAAAGTTTCTAGAAGGAAGTGTTCAAAAACCATGGTTCAGAAAGTAAGTAGTCTCTGAAGAACATCAAAAGTGACTTTTATCTCACAATGGACTCTGCAGGCTGATCTAACAAAGTAGACAGGCTATGCTTCTAGACTATCTTTATAAGACACAAATAGATGATCAACACATGTCCCTGAAAGGTCTATTTGAAGGCAACGGTTACAAGGAAGACCTCAATATATAGAGATGTAGTACTTTTCATATTGACGTGAACTAAGGCTAAACAAAAAGACCAAAAAAATGCTATCAAGTTATCCCTTCATCTCTTTGTAAAGTTTTTTTTTCATTGTCTGTAAATCATTTCCTTGTACAAAATCTTCTTTCTACACTTCATTGAACACATCTTCTCCTGAGGAAGAATTTTCATTGAAAGAATTCATTCAAGATTTTAGGAGCTTGTCATTGTATATTCAAAGAAATCTTGAGTGTAAGATAGTTTGAGTGGCAACCCAAACTTGTAACCTTTGTAACCTTGATCCAGTAGAGATCAGTGTGAGATAGCTTGAAGAGGCTTGTTAAAAACTACTTACAACGTGGCAGTAACAAACTTTTACTGATCATGGTTTTAGCTTGGAGAGGCTAGTTCAAGACTACTCATTTTAGCTTAAAAAGGCTAGTAAAAAACTACTTGTTGTGAGACAGTAGATGTAACATCCTAACTTTCAACACAATATGCCTAGGATGCATAGTGGTTAATCGTTTAGTTATTACTCTTTTGTCTCAAAATTTTACTTAGCTTAGGGTTTTGAAAATAAGTTTATGGAAAATACAACCCATTTTTTTTGAAAATATGAAACCAGACTATGAGCCATTCGCCTATACGTTATAGCATATGATTATTCATCATATAACACATATATAGATCACAACAGAATCTAGCATAAACTAAGCACGTCATCATATAACATTAACTTCAAGTATCAAGTCAAACAATATTAATAGTACTAATGATATAGGAATATTCCATAATAATACCACATCAAATATATTGAGCCTACCTGTAAAGGTTGAGCATACAACAATTCAAAAACTAAATGTAACTATGATGTAAATAAGCTAAGTCTTTGCCCCCGCTTCCGCTGCGCCACTCTATTCTCGACCATCAAGTTACTTCCATGTTGGCACCTCAGAACAGTCCACGAACGTCGTTGTCAACCTTGTCTAAAGACGAAGACGGAAAAGAAAGATAGAGGGAGTGAGAATCTTAAAGAATCTCAGTAGGGTATCTTCCTATCTGAATGTCATCATCAACGTCCCCATGAACCTCAGGTTTATTATGAAATAGTGAGCATGCAAAGATTCATTTATTAAGTTCTAAAACATCAATCACCGAGGCCCGTTCATTTTATCATGAGTCTTGTAATGAATGCATTATACTTCTTTATGATATGCATGTCAATACCTTATGCAACATTTAACTTTAAAGCATACATCAAACTTCATAGCAAACATGATGTGCATAGAACATGATTCATGAATGACATTCCTTGGTTCTTTAGGTGACTTCAGTTCATCATTCTCTTCATCATGGGGCCACCCTAATAACTCTGCCCTTTTGAGAGTTTCTAGATTATGAGCTTATATCTCACTAGTTGTCACTAGTGTAAACTTATTCCCTTTTGATAAGTTAAAGTCCCGACTTAATAAGTACGGGTTAGGGGCAAGAATCACCTTTTCATCACCTATAGTTTGATAAGTCCAAAGGATCATTTTCTCATATTTTAAGTTACATTAAGCCTTAGCATGTTATAACAGGATGCAACACATAACTCATAAATGTCATAATTCTTCGTATATTTCTAGCATACGCATCTCTAGCGTTTCAATGAAACCATAATATGCAAATGATGAACTCTATAACAATACCTCAGATAACATCAAATATCACATGAATACATCATCTCAAATCATTATTATATAAATATTCCCTTAAATAGCCGAACCCCTAAATCAGGTAACTCAAATTGTCAAATTATTTTCTTATGCATCTAAGGGACTAACTATCATCACTATCACTAATTATTAACCTCAAGAACACCACCAATCAAAGTTGGACAGCATAGGCAGTAAATGAATTTCTTTGACTTAAGGTGTCCTAGAAGTTGTGTTTTATGCCCTTTCTCATTATCGGCTTCTCTTATGATGCTAAAATTAATTTCTAAACCATTTATGAGTCATTCTCTCTCAAGTAAACATGGTATAACATGATTTCACAAACTTTAAAGGTGCTGGAACAAAAAGCATAATTCTTTTCCTTAGGAGTTCTAGAAATCACATTTTTGCGATTTTCTAGTTACTAGTTTCACTTTTAGTTCCAAGGATCAATCTTACACCAAACGTTACCAAGTTTTTCATGATCAAACCATCCCAAACAGAATTCCATCATACTAAAATAGTTTTGGCAGTGGCTACAATTAAATGGGTCAACGACTTGCAAAATCCTAACTTTACAGTCTTTCTAGAAAGCTAGTTTCTTTCCTAACATGCATAAAATGGTTCCTACATCAATAATTATAATTTTACACATTCTAACACACCAAAACAGCATCATACAGTAGCAAACTTGCCAAGACAGTAACCAAAAAGTTCAATCGTAAAGAACACATAAAATCATGTTTCTAAGGCATATAAATTACTAGTTTCTCTTGGATTCAATTTAGAACCTCTAAAACTCTTTGAAAACTAATTTATTTTCTAGGGTACTAAAAAAAAGGCCATAGGGCAGTAGCTAAATTAAAATATTCTTGAAAGAGGTTTAATCTATGAAATCATGTTTGTAGCTTTCTTTAAACTCTTACTACCTAAGAAAAATCTTAGGACATAGATTATTGGCCTTTGTGACTAAATGAAACTTATACCAAGCTCATCATCATCACATGGCCGAGATTATGCATTCATAAGAATGCCTCCACATCCAAACTTTTCCTTGAGAAAAAAAGGGCAAGTCTTTGAGCTCTAAGAACTTAGTGATGGCAAAATCATGAACATGCTATGCACTTCATTTTATTCTTCATTATAAAGTAAAATGAGAGCTTCAAAGTAAATATGAGATGCAAGTTCATTTTTAATCCTTGAGTTTAGGTGATTGCTTGAAATATAAACATGCTAGACAAGAAATATAAATATGAAATGCAAGTTCATTTATTATCTTTAAGCTTTATAGTGATAACTTGGAAATAAATATGATATGCAAGTCCAATTCTTTATTTTAGTGCTCTAGGTCCCTTAGAGTATTTACTCTAAATCAACAATCAACTTTAAGGTTGAAATAGGTAGGCTTCAAGATTAATTATTAAGTGATGACAAGGAAATATAAACATGAATGCAAAACTTAAATATAAACATGCCATGCAAGAACTTGAAAAGGTAAATATGAATGAAAGTTCATTTTATGTCTTACTAGAGCTCATTCAAGACTTTAAAGGATCATAAACCTCAACCCCAAACATATCTTAGCAAGAATAAGCAAGCTTTAGAGTTTTTTGTACCAAGGTTTCAAATAAAACCTTATGGTGTGAAACTCATCATCAAGCTCAAGGAAATGGATTTGAGAGAATAAATCAAGCCATTAACCTTCCATATTCTTTAAAATAAAACCCCAAACTTAAAGAAAAGGAAACATGGCCGAAGCCAAGGAAGAAGAAAAGAGAAATCTTTGGGACTCTGGAGGCCATGTGTAACGCCCCGTTTTTCTCTAAACTTTTAAATGACCAAAATGCCCCTGAGGTTATTTTTACTTGAAACATGAGGACAACCAGCCTCGGCCATCCTCACAAGGCTTTTATGATATGTGAAGGGAATTATATGTTTATGAATGTTAACAAGCCAGAAAAATCTAATTTCTGAGGTTTCTGTGCACAAATGACCAAAATACCCCTAACTTGATTTAAGGCAATTTTAAGTTTTGACTCCGACCCGGACTCGTCCTGGAGATCAAAAATGATATTTTAAGGCATGAACTATGTTGGTTTAAGTCCCAGAGGTCCTGGGCAACTTTTGGTAAAAATTATGATTTTACCCCCGCTTAGTGCATTTTACATCTAATGAGTTACTTAACTCAAACCCAAGCAATATTAGGCTCTAATGAAAGGTTAATTAATTTCCTTAATTAATCTAGAGCTAAAATAATTATTTGAGATTAATTAGAACCTAAAATTGCTTAAGAAAATTTAAAACTCATTTCTAATTCTTTTCTTTCTTTAAAAAAAAAAGAAACTATGAATAGTATTTTCACTATTCACGCTCACATTCCCAAGAACACTTTCATTCCCAAGAAAAGTTGTCACATTTCAATCAATGGTCATAGAAGTTTGACTCCATCAATCCTACAATAGTACTCTTAGTCTAAGGTATTAGGGTCCTAATTACCTAATTAGTTCACCTAAACACTTGGTTACACAACCTTAATTAGTGATCTAACCTTGTTTACTCCTAAACACTCCATTAGTACATGATTAAATTGAATGAAATCTTCCCTCCCATGCTCTTATGATGTTCAGCCGCTTTTCCCCCAAAAAATTCAAAAGAATGATATTTTATGTGGTCAATCACATTGTCCATCAAAGCCACCCTAAGACCTATGACCTATGACACCATGAATGACAACACAAGAGATATTTTTCCTCATTCTTCCTCAAGAAGTTTCGGCCACTTCTTCCTTCCCTCCACTCCTCCATGATTCATTTGCCTATAAATACACAACACCTCACAACTTCACTCCTTTGCTTACTTCTTGCAAAATCTCTAAAAGTCTCAAGCTTTCTCACTTCTTTTTCTCTCAAGCTTCCAAGAGTTCTTCAAGCTCAAGTTCTTCCTCCCCTTTTTCGAAAACCACAAGGTAGGGAACCTTTCTAAATATGTCTTTGATTTCTATGTTGAATCTTGTTGGGAAATGGTGAAAGGTGGAACCTCCATGTTGCTTTTCATTTTTGGTTTCTTCCTTTTCTTTTCCTTTGATTTTCGGTCTCAAGGCCTTGAGCATGATAGCTTGATGATGAGTGCTCTTTAGAGGTGACTATGAGTTCATCTCACATGAGACCTCTAAAGCTTGAGTTTTTTTCTTGAGACAAGTTTCATCTTTTACAAGTTTAGTTGAACATGAGGTTATGTTTCTCTTGAACATTTGGAACTTTCCCTTTTCTTCTTTAATGTTTCGGCCATGAGGGCCTTAACCCATGAGAAAAATGAAAGCTTGATGATGAGGTTGTCATGATGGTGCTTGTCACTCAACAACCTCTAAAGCTTGAATTTTTTTTAAGGAAAGTTACATCGTTTTTTCAAGTTTGAGAAAGAAAGGAGTTTATGTCTCTTGAACTCTTTTGGACTTCACTTTTTCCTTCCATGTTTTCGGCCATGTAGGCTTCTAAGGCTTGGAAAAATGAAAGCTTGACGATGAGTGTTTCATGTTGATACTTGTCACATGAACAAACTCTAAAGCTTGAAACTTTGACCCTAAAACAAGCATGGCTTTGGTTTTGCTTCCTTCTCTAGCATGAACTTTGATTAAATGTTGGTTTTGAAGGAAGCTATGTACTCAATGATGAGGACTTGGGATGTTGATGTCTTAGATCATCAAGATCTTGGTCCCTAGAGTTTAAAAATAGTTCATTCTCCATGATGGAGATTCGACTACTTCCAAGTTCTTTAAGGATATGATTTATTTTAAGTATTCTAGCACTAGTAGTTCTCTTTTCTTGTGAGGATGAGGTTTGGGTTGGAACTATGTCCTTTTTAAAAGTCTTGCAAGAGCTCTAGACAAGATAAAAGTAACTTGCATTCACGTTTACTTTATGCTTTGCATAGCACGTTTATTTCTATGCTATCACTAAACCCCAAGATAAGGAATGAACTTGCATAATGCATGTTTAAATTCCAAGCTTCGCATTCCATGTTTATATTTCAAGTCATCACTTAAGAACTTAAAGATTTAAAATGAGATCTTGCATATCACCTAAGATAATCTCAAAGCCTTTCTATTTCGGCCTTAAAGTCGATTGTTGCTGGGCCTAGAGCACTAAAATAAAGAATTGAAGTTGCATACTTACTTTCAAGTTTTGCATATTTACTTTCAAGCCTTGCATATTTAATTTCAAGTTCTTGCATTTCATATTTACTTTGAAGCTCTTACTTTACTCTCTAATGAAGAATAAAATGGAATGCATAGCACGTTTACTTTTACGCCATCACCTAAGAGACTAGAGCTCAAAGACTTGCCCATTTCATCTTGAGAAAAGTTAAATCAAGAAGGTATCTTCTTGAAATGCATTTAGACATGTGATGATGAAAGCTCTAGGATGAGTTTTTCATTAGTTACAAGAGCTTATAGTTTATGTTTTAAGTTTTTCTTAAACATAAGTGACATTTAAAAGTATTTTTGAGTATGTTATTATATTTAGGATTTCAACCATGAGTAAAATTAAAGAGTTGCTGCCCCATGTGTTTTATGAAAGTTCTTGACAAGTTAAATTGATTCCCAACGTACTTTTGAAGTCCTAAAATTGTTCCAAGAGAACCTAGGTACATTGAAAAAGAAATTTATACATGATTTGATGACTTACCAATTTCGATTCTGCCATGATCATTTCCAGCACCTTAAATTATGTTTTGGGTGGTCTAAATATGTTTAAATACCTTGCCAAGTATATGCTAATTATTCTAGACATTTTGGAGCATGCCTAGTTACTTAAATTGCTTGAAATGTGAATTCTAGAACCCCATAGGTACAGAAAATATGAATTCTGTCCAGCATTATTAACATCCATGAAATATTATTATATGATGTCTAGATCAGTGAGAGTAACTCATAATTGGCTTAGATATTAATTGTTGCATCATAGAAAAAGTCAGATGTGAGAAAGGGTTTAAAATGCATCTTTTAGAACACTGTAATTCATCTAATTCAAGCTTACTGCCAATGCTATCCAACCATGATTAATTAGGTTTTAGGACTTAATAAATTATGGTAATGAGGTTAATCAATTCCTTAGAGGTATAAGAAAATAATCTGGAAGTTTGAGGTTACCCAATTAGGGTTTTCACTCTTAAGGGAAAGGTTTAACCATTACTTTATGAATGATGAATTGGTGTTTACCTCATGACTTATATGATGCCATGTGAACTATTATTCCTAAATGATAGTTTCATTGCATGTGATGGTTCTTCAAGAACTTAGAGATGCCTATGTTGTAATCGTTGATACTTGACATGTATGAACTAAGTGGCTTCTCAATAAACATGCTAAGACTTAAGGTGACTTAAACTATGAGAAAATGATCCTTGAACCACCAAGTTAAGGGTGGGGATAAGATGATTCTAGCCCCCCTAGACCCGTAATTTAAGTCGGGACCTTTTAACTTATCAAAAGGGATAAGTCCATGTGCTAGTGACGACTAGCAAGGTATGAACTCATAACCTAGAATTTTCTCCACAGGGAGATCAGTTAGGGTGGCCCCAGGAAAATAATGATGATGTTTTAATGTCACCTCAAGTAACCAAGATATGTACCATGTACCATGTTCCATGAACTATGATTCTATGCCCCATGATATAAGAAACATGAATTTATGAGTTTATGTGCTATGACCCATGATATAGTAAACAATGATTTATGATTAATGTACCATGACTTATGATCCATGTTTCATGACTTATAGACTATGTAACCAAGAGATTTTCATAATTAAAAGGAACGGGCCTCGGAGGCTAATGTTTGCGAACTTCATAAATGAACTATTATATGCCCATATTTTTACTAAGAAACTAAGGTCCCTGGAGACGTATATGATGACACTTAGATATGAGGAAAAACCCCACTGAGTTTCTTTAGTAAGAAATCTCACTCCCTCTATCTCTTTCTTTCCATTACGTCTCTAGATTCGGATGGCGATGTTCGTACTCTACGTTAAGACACCCACGTGGGAGTACCACTACGATCCGGAGCACGGATCGTACCATTTTGAAGGCCGCCGCACTATTCGTGTCTTTATGTTTCCCGGATGGCCTTTCGCCCATCCTGTAGATAGCTACCTCTTCTCCCCGATGTCACCCTATGGAGATGACATGGTTTTTTAGCGTACTCACACACGCAACGAGAGAATCCTACGGACTTACATCGTAGGCTCAGGCGCTGTACCCGAATATGTACCTTGATCGCTGTGACAGCCTAAAAATTATCTAAAAATTAATTTGAGCTTTATTAGTCATAATTTCAAAAGTTTGATAGTTTGAACAATGATGAGGACGATCCAACGGATTTGTAAAAAAAAAAAAAAGATCATGAATAGTAACTTGCGGGCCCCGCAGGCCGCCGGGACAGCCGAAACCCTAGAATTGGGACCCGGAGATACCCAAAATTGAGAAATTATATGATTATGGTTAAAAATAGGTAGAAATGAAGATTTTATACCCGAAATTATTTTTCGGGCAATGTTTGATTTCCCGAGTACATTGTTTCACCCGTTCGGTGAAATTTCGGTGTACGAATTTTGACACCAAAAAGTAGTTTGACCTTTACAAAAGGATAATGTTTATCCATTTATATCAAATGAATGGCTAAGATTCAATCTTGAATTACAAGATTCAATCCTAGCCATGCATTTTTCTTACATGAATTAATGATGATTTAATTATATACTATAATATTACTATATTCATTACAAGATAAATATGACTTTAAACTTCTCCATGAAGCCATTTCTTTCTCGAGCAGCATCTTCAAACCAGCCATCCTCCATTGTTGCTTCACCAAAACCATGGAAACTTGATTTCAAACCCTCAAAAACCTAGTCTAAACTTTATAAAACCACAAACTCTCTTCACAAAATTTGTTCTACTCCTCAATACCTACCAAACTAACCGATTAGAATTTGAATCCATCATAGTTTTCCACCTTGAGAGATCATTCTTCACTGCCTAAGGGAGTCTTTGGGCTTGAATTGGTGGCCTTGAAGTGAAAGGGAAATCAAGTGGAACAACCTTTGAAGTTATAAAGCTTTGAAGCTTTCAAAGTAGGGTTTTCTTTGGCCTTTTTCTTTCAAAATTTTTCTGAGCAATTCTTACTGGTTTCAATCCGAAATTTCTAGTTAATTGGGTTGATATTATGTTGTTATTGATATATGAATTTTGCTGAAGTGTTTGGATGAGGTTAGAGAGATCATTTTGTCAAAAGATGTTGAGTGATAATTGCTGGATTTTCGGTTTTCTGACAGGCAGTATTTGATCACAAATTTTCTGGGCTTGTTGTGGGCATTTTCTTGAACTGGAAAAAAATATATGTTGGAGCTAACATCTTGAGCTAGTCCCACGAATTTTCTTGGGTTTTTATTTTGAGTCAAACTGCCTTAGAAAAATCAAGAACTGAAATTAAGCATATGCTGCCTGAAATGCTAGTATAGAAGCTGTAAATTTTGCTAATTTTGTTACCATATCAAATGATGGAATTATCACTTGAAATTTTTACAGAGTATTAGAGACATATTGAGGTTTTACCATGATTTTTATTTATAATTTTCTGGGTTCAATTGATAGGGTCAAAAATTATGAATTTTGGTTCTTGAGCTGAGGTTGGATGGTTTCTGACCACCAAACTTTTAGAATTTTGTTAATATAGTTAGAGAACTCTAACTACCCTGAAATTTTTACAGGACCTTGGTGACACATTGAGGTGTCCTTTATAATTTTTATAATCTCTAAAATGAGTGTTTTGTGTGCAAATAAATTCGTGCCACAATAGTATGGAATCTGCCATTGTGCTGAAAATAACTTAATGCTTTGAATTGATGAAATGATGTCATTTTGTACTAGTATGACATGAGTACCTGAATATGAGTCTGAGTAATTGAGCATGCGAACTTATTGATGAGGTTACGTACACATAGATATGAATTATTATTACAATTGTGTATATGCGAAAGAAAAGCATGAGATTATGTTTCTTGGACTGGAGAAAGTAAATCCAGTTTGTTAGGGAAAGTAAACCTAACTACCAAGAAGAGCATAAGATTTATAATCCTTGGACTGGAGAAAGTAAATCCGATCTGTCAGGGAAAGTAAACCTGACTACCCTTGAATTGAGTCGGGGAAAGTAAACCTGGCTAGGAATAGGTCTGTGTGAGAATTGGAGAAAGTAAATCCAATGATCATGTATAGGAATGAGCTCAGTCCTGAAAAGCAGTCTATTACCCATTATTGCCACATTGGGGACGGCGGTACGTAACGCCCAGATGTGACAAGATTAGTCAAGGGCCAAGGCAAGTTCAAGAAGTAAATTTTCTAAGGAATCTTTTGTCTTATATGCCGAGTGAAGAAGTTTAGTATTGATATTGAGACCAATATATTTAAGCGGAAAGTTAGTAGTTTATGATGTTGAGTAGTATGGTATACGTACATTAAGTGATTGAATGTTAAAAGAAACCCACTTCGGAAAGGTGATTTTATAACTTTAAAATGAACCTTTGATATATATATATATATTACATGCCCACTTTTTCTTAATAAACCGAAGTGGCTGGGGCGATGACGATGACATTATGATTGTGTATTTGGGGGAGTTACCCTACTGAGAATTGTATAATTCTCACCCCTATGTTTCTATGTTCCCGTGTCTTCTCCAGGTTGACGCAGAAAATCGAGAAACTGCTATGCAACAGAACTCGGAAGTACAATAGGGTAGTAGTTAATACTTTTGTTATGTTGTATTTAGTGGAATGGATATGTATGTAAATAGGTTAGATGACAAGGTGTGTTAAGGCTCATCAAAGAGCTTTCTTAATGTACTGAACTTTGTATTAAATAAATATTTTGGTTTTATTGCTATATATTTCAGTAGAATTATGACCAAGTTATCTCGCGAATCAATCCAAATGGCTATAGATATTTAAGAAAGGTCCGCTAATTTATAAGTAACAACTCCTGAGTATGATGTCATGACTTAAGGATGATGCTATACTTGGGAGGATGTTACAATCGCAGCATTCGGAGAAGCCACCTGCCCCTATGTATGAGGAGGACTCTGCCCCACTCCCCACGCAGTGCCAAAGCAGCGAGGAGACGGTTACCCAGCCACGGAGGGCTCGGATGCCCGAGGTGTGACCTCACCACGGTGGACATGTTCGAGTGCCCACTCCTGACGCGCTTCGCCCGTGGATCGGCTATGTCCCACCTTACCTGTGACTGTAGCCGTATGGTTTAGAGAGTAGTCCTTAGTGCACATACGTCACGTAGTAGGATAAACCTTCTTTTGCGTTGAGGCTATCCATTTCAGATGCACTTAGGTGTGGGTTTTCTCTTGCATGTGTCCTTTAAATTTCTATGTATTTCCTACGTTTCAGTTGTATTGCACTCTATGTATGGAACAGTCCCGCCATTACTGGTGGGCATTCTACGTATTAATATATGAGGTATTTCAGTATATGTGTTCATGATGCTGTGTATGGAGCCTTTATGTGTTTACATTTCCACACTTTACGATATCGTTTGAATTACATAATATGCGGCTCATACTTTATCAAGGTTTTGTTACCAAAAAAAAATGGCTCATATTTTTAGTAAGTAATTTCAAAGGTAATAGAACTAAAACAAGAAGTAATGACTAATATTTGGCCTCAGTACATACTAGTAGTATTGGGTTGAATATTAGGGTGTTACACCATGACTTAATGATATATTAACACCATCATCATGTGCTCTCATCCTTGAGTTATTTTTCCTTCAAAACAAACATCAAAAACCAAATCCTTTACAAGGAAGAAAAGGAGAAACCGAAAGCATTCTTGGTCTAAGAACCAAGTTCCAACCAAGCTTTAGAGGTTACACAAGTGATGACTTTCATGATCATCATCTTGAAACCCTCATCATCAAGCCAAAATTTTCAAGTTCTAAAGGCTCCAAGGCCGAAAAATAAATAGAGAGAGAGAGATAAAGAGAGAGAGATAGAGAGAGAAAGAGAGAAGTTCAAAAAGCCAAGAGAAACCAACAAAACTTGTCTTTAAACAAACATCAAAGGATTAAAGCAATTTAGAACAACATTCACTACCACAAGAACTTTTCTTTAGCAAGATGTAGGGCTTGATCCTTTGAAGAGAACAAGAAGAAAATTCTTCCTTGAAATGGAGAGGAAGATTCGGCTAAGAGAAAAAAGAAAGGAAGAAAGTTGTGTTTCTTGAGTTTGATCTTTGGAAAGGTAAGGCTAAGTGTTTAGAAGGTAGTGTATGGTTGAAGAGTGGTTCTTTGTGAGTAAGAAGAAGATGAAGAAGATGAAAAAAAAATCTTTGAATTCTTGAGAGAAACTCAAGAATGCTCTTTGAAGCTTGAACTTAACAAATGAACAAAAGTGCAATCAAGTCCATCTAGGCATGGTATTCATAGAGAAATGAAACAAATGAAGATACATGGAGGAGGAGTGGAGGCCATGATTTCATGTTCCATGAGGTGAGAGAATTTGTTCCATGGAGGTATGGTGAGGTATGGTGGTGTGGTGAGGTATGGTCTCAAGCATGGTTCCAAGTATGGCCTTTGATTTGGAATTAAAATAAATTAATTCTTTTAAATGGAGGAGGAGAAGGAGTAGCAGTTTTCTTCTTAATTAGGGGAGGAAAATCACAATTTAATGTGTATTAGGAGTAAGCTTAGGGGTAGTATTTGATTAGGCCAAAGATTAGAGTTTTGTGACTAAGTGTTTAGGTAAGTAAGTAGGTAATTAGGGCCATATAAGACTAGATTAGAAGGTGGTCTCTCTAAATTAATAAAGTCAAACTTCATTAACTTGGAATTCAATGCTAACAACATTCCTTGATTTAGGGAAGTAGGTGAGAGAAAATATTATTCATAGATTCCTTTCTTAAAAAATTGACAATAGAAAAGAGTTTTGAGTTTCTGTAAGCAATCTTAGGGTCTAATTAACCTCAAATAATTATTTTGGCCCTAGATTAATTATTAAAATTAATTAATCTTTAATTAGAGCCTAATATTGCTTAGGTTTTGCTAATAGCATCATTAGGCCCAAAATGCACTATGTAGGGGTAAAATCGTAATTTTCTTCAAAAACTGCCCGGGACCCCCGAGACTTAAACAAACCTTGAATAGGCCTTGAAAATATAGTTTTAGACTTTAGGGCAAAGTTCGGGTCAAACCAGAATTCAAAACCGTACTTAATCATAGCAAGGGTATTTTGGTCATTTTTTGCATAGAAACCCCAAAAATGAAATTTTTCTGCTCTATTAATATTTATTCACATACAATCCCCTTCTAACATTTCAATAGCCTTTTGAGGATGGCCGGGGCCGGCTATCCTCATTTTTCTAGTAAAAATGACCTTAGGGGCATTTTGGTCATTTGCACACTTAGAGAAAAATTAGGGCGTTACAGTAGAAGTCTCTACTAGTCGATTGGACAAAGCTTGAGAAGGCTTTTGGAAAGACTATAATGACCCTTTCTCAGGTTGGAGGAAGATGTAGTGAAACTCAACGGTGGTTAAGAACTAGATGTAAGTAGGTTGGCCGAACTAGTATAAATCCTCTTGTGTTCACTTTTCTTCTTCTCTTTATCTCCTTTATTTTCTTTATTTGTTTTTATGTTTGAAGTTCAAAAAGTTCTTTAACATCTTTCCTATTTAATCAAATTCATAAAGCTCGCTTTCTGAAAATGCCCTTAACGATATTTTTCGCTACACTACAAGTACATCTTGATAGCATTTTCAATCCAGTTTCTTTTCAGATCTGTTGTGAAAGAAGAAAAAGTAAAAACACGATTCAACCCTTTTTCTCGTGTGTTTTCTACCAACAAGTGGCATTAGAGCTTGGCCTCAAAGGGGTTGAGCACTCTAACGACTGAAGAGGTAAAGATTCGAGGAATATGGCACAAAACAACATTTATATGGATGAAGGTTGTTTTATCAATAGACCACCATTCTTTGATGATGGAGACTATGCTTATTGGAGAGACAGAATGGAGTTATTCATCAAATACACAAGTCTTTATTTGTGGGAAATCATACAGGAAGGTGATTATTGTAACATCCTAATTTTTAACCCAATACTCTAGAACATATTTAGGTTAATCATTAGTCTGTTACTTCATAGTTCTCATTTAGCTTTGAATTACTTAGCGGAAAATACGGAAAATTTTTTTGAAATAAAAGTGAGAGCCGCGTGATGCGATAAGCGGTAAACCATGCAAAGTAAAACAATCGTCTCACAATCATCATAACATAAGGCACATCATGAACATCACTGAATATAATCTCATATATATATAACTTGCCCACTTATAAGTGTGGGACTTAATTCAGTACAAGGGAAATACAACCTAAAACATAAACATAATCTACTCCCCTACCCGAGTGCATCTAATAGGATAACCTCTAAACAAAAGAAGGTTTATCCCCATCTAAGTGGTGTGTGTGCTCTAACCGGGTAGTCCATCGGACGATCGTCACCTCATCAAGGCGTCCATCTCGCGAACGAGGCAGATATCCGAAAGCTGGCGAGCTCCTCGGACGTGAAGAGGCGGAATGGGGATCGAGGGTGACCCCACGGTATGGTCGCATCTCCTGGTCGTCGCGTGAGCCGTGGCTGAGTCACGGTATCCTCACTGCCCTCCCTTATCTGTAGTGGAGAGGGGGCAGAGTCCTCGCTATACGGATGGGTAGGCGGGTCCTCGGATGGGTCGGTCTCCGTGAAATAGGTCCGGCGCACATAGTCGGGATAATCTCGCATGGCTAAGGCGGCGGTGTGCCTCACGAGTACTCTCTCGTCATGCGCCGCACGCTCAAAAACCGCCTAAATGCGTCGCCATAGGGTGCAGTCGGGGAGAAGTGATGGGTGTGCACGGGATGAGCGAAGGGCGTCCTACGAACATGAAAAACCGCACCGTGCGCCCGTCAAAATGGTATGACCCGTGAGTCGGGTCATAGTGCACCTCCCATGTCGGGGTGTCCATGAATGCTACGAACGTCGCCATCTGAAGACGTGACGGAAAGAAAGAGATAGAGGGAGTGAGAATCTTACTAAAGAATCTCAGTAGGGCCTCCTACTACCTAGGTGTCATCATCTACGTCCTCAGGAACCTTGGGTTTAATTATATGAAATGACTGAACATGCATTTAGTTCATTTTAAACTTCAAAAATATACTTTAGCCAAGGTCCGTTCATTTTAGGATGATCTTAATGTCATGAATGCAACATAATGGAAAATGTATGCATGGCACTACCTAATGCACATACATAAAACATAACATCAAGCATCATCATCATTGGTGGCATAAAGTGGCAATAGTAACATTCATATGGGACAAAACATAGTGACATAATCATAATCATGAACTTTTCTTCCTCATGGGCCACCCTAAAAGACAATCGGACTGGGGGTGCTCGGCCGAACCGGTGTCACCCAGAACGTGTCATACATCTAGGTTATGAGCTCATACCTTAACTAGTCGTCACTAGTTCTTACTTACCACTTAACGATAAGCGTATCATAAATCCCGACTATCCGAGTGCGGGTTAGGGCAAATCTCTTAGGGTGCTCGGCCGAACCGGTGTCACCTAAGAGTATAAAATGGTACCGATGTCACATGAGTTCTATGGAGGTGCTCGGCCGAACCGGTGTCATCCTAGAACCCATCTTAGTACCTTAATTTTCAAAATCTCTTTAAGTCCCCAAATTTGCCAGAAATTCGGCGGCCAAAATGGTCATTACACCGAGTTTCCTTCCAAATTTGTCGGAAATTCGCCGGCCAAAACGGTCATTACACCGAATTTCCTTCCAAATTTGCTTTATGCCACATAAACATATAACCTCATAAATTCCTCATATGAATAACATCATCATCATTAACATACTTCATGCATCATCATACATCATTCAAACGCTTACCCTCACGGTAGCTTATGCTTTGACCCTTACGGGTCTTAATCTTGAGATATAGCTCTCTAATAACCGTCGCTCATATTTTTATGCCCCTAAGGCTCATATTAAACATCATTCTTCATTCTCATGTTCATACTTAAATCTGAATAGCATAGGACAGAATCTCTAACTCGTTTTTACGGGGTTCTAGAACTTACGTTTTAGACCCTTTCTCGGTTCCGTCTTGCACTGAGGCGCTATACATTAAATCTAAATCAATTATGAGACATTCCTATGTTTAAGGACTAATTATTAACCATGTTTATCATGTTGTAAGGGTGCTGGACAGATTCCAGAAAATTAAATGTTCTAAGAGTTCTACATTTGCATTTTTACGGTTTTCTAGTTACTAGTTTCGCCGTAGGTGCTAGAATTCGATTCTAACTCAAATGATACCAAGTTTTTCATGTCTAAACAATCTAAATCTGATTATGTTCCCATTAAAACAGTTTGGATTGGTTCCATAAACAAATGGGTCAAAACTATGTTAAATTCTAGCTTTACGGTATTTCTAGTTAGCTAGTTTCTTACCTATCATGCATAGGTTCGCTTCTACATCATCACATGATATTTTCACACATTCCAACACATTAAAACATCATCATACAGCATCACATTCATCACATCAGAACCGAAAACATCTTGCCTCAATAAGAGAATTAAATTGACATTTCTAGGTACATAAGTTAACTAGTTTCTCTTGGAATCAATTTAGAATTTCTAAAACTCTTTGCAAGACATTTTAAATCGTCAAGAGGCTAAGTGAAACCTTAGGTCACTGACCAAAACATATTCCATCCCCTAAAAGAGATTGGAATCACAACTTGTAACGACATAACCTTATAAAGAATTGTCAAACTTTAAGGAAAACTCAAAACATAGGCTATTGGTCCTAGTAGCTAGATGAAAACTCATTGCAAGTCCATCTTCACTACTTGGCCGAAAAACATACATTCAAAGTGTGGTTTGCATTAAACTTTAACTTGGAATGGAATGGGCAAGTCTTTGAGCTCTAGGACATAAACTAAACGTGCTCATGCTCTTCATTTTTAATCTTGCTTTCAAGGTAAAGTGATGACTTGAAATTAAATATGCAAGGCATAATTTAAACGTGTAAACTCGAAAGTAAATATGCGAAGCATAATCTTAAACGTGCAAGCTTGAAAGTAAAGATGCAAGATTCAATTCCTTATTTTAGTGCTCTTGGCCCAACAACAATCGACTTTAAGGCCGAAATAGATAGGCATTCGAGAAATTAATTAGGTGATAATGCAAGTTCAATTCTTTATTTTAGTGCTCTAGGCCCAGCAACAATCGACTTTAAGGCCGAAATAGAAAGGCTTTGAGAATTAAGTTAAGTGATGATACAAGTTCCATTTTAATCTTTATGTTCTTAGGTGATGGCTTGCAAGTAAAGATGCATAGCAAGAATGTAAATATGAATGCAAGCATAAAATAAATTATGCAAGTTCATTTTATCTTTCTAGAGCTCTTAACAAGACTTTAAAGGAACTTAAACCTCAACCCAAACTCATCAAACCAAGACAAGGTAAAAGTCTAGAGTTCTTAGAACTCAACATAACATATTTAAAAATCAAACATCTAGCATGAAAAGGAAAAGGTAATGGCTGAAACTTCAAGGAAAGAAAAGAAATGTTTGAAACTCTAGAATCCATGATCTTGGTGATATACAAACTCCAACATCATGAGACCTCATCATTGAGTCATTAGAACCATTTTGAAACAACATCAAAGTTAAGGTTCTCAAAAGTTCAAGAAAGGAAAAAAAAAAATCTAGAAACACTTTTGCTCAAGAACAAAAATCAAGCTCTAGAGTTTGTTTCAAGTGATGAACATCATCATGAAACTCTCATCATCAAGCTCTCATTCCTTTGTTCTCCAAGGCCCATGGCCGAAAATGAAAAGGTAAAGGGAAGGAAAAGAAGTTCTAAAAAGAATCAAGAGAAACTATGAACTTTAAGCTTAGAACAAGAACTTTAAAGAAAGAACACATGAAAGAAAATCCCTACTTGGTGTGATGAACTTGAAGATGGAAGAAGAAGATGAAGATGATGAAGAACTTGAAGAACTCCAAGAACTTGAAGAACACAAAGACTTTGAGAGAAAAAGAAAAGCTTTGAGTGTTTCCTAAACTTAGCAAATGATCTAAAAGTGGTGCAAGCTCCTCAAGGCATTCTATTTATAGAGAATTGAAACAAATGGAGGATGTATGTGGGCTGATGCATTTTCGGCCAAGAGGTGCAGAATTGGAGGGTTCCATGTGTTCCATGAGGTGAGATAATGTGTTCTTGAGGTATGGTGAGGTATGGTTCAAAGCATGGTGAGGTATGGCTCAAGGTATGGCTCAAGCATGGTTCTTTGAGTGAGAAAACAATTAAACATGTGGTCAATGGGGATGAGGTCTGGCCGAAACTTCATCATGCATGGGGAGGATTAGTTTGCATTTTAATTGTGGTTTAGAGTTGTGTTTAGGTGTATCTTTGGTTATGCTTAAGATTAGGAATTTGTAAGAAGGTGTTTAGGTAAGGTAAATGGGTAATTAAGGTGGTCTAGACATAATTAAGGAGTGGTCTTGCACCATTAGAGAGTTAAATCCTCAATTTAGAGTTTAAACAACTCTAGACACATTTCCTTGATTTAAGGAAATGGAGAGAGAAAACACTATTCAAGATTCCAAGACTAGGAATCTTGAGTTCTAAAAAGGGATTTAAGTTTAATCTAAGCAATTTTAGGTTCTAATTAACTTTAATAAATTATTTTGACTCTAGATTAATTAAGGAAATAAATTAATCTTCGTTTAGAGCCTAATATTGCTTAGGTTTGCTTAATTACGTCATTAAGCTTAAAAACACTATTCCAGGGGCAAAATCGTAATTTTGCACTAAAACTGCCCGGGATCACCGGGGCTTGAACAGAGACCTCTAGACACATGAAAACATGTTTTTAAACCTCTGGGGAAAGTTCCGGGCTCAAACGGCACCTTTACCCGCGTAAAACGCTATAGGGGTATTTTGGTCATTTTGACCAAAGCTATGAAACGAAATTTTCGCTTCCGAAAGCATTCAAAGGCCATTCAATCCCCTTCAAACATTGAGTTGACCCTTCGAGGATGACCGAGTTGGTTACCCTCGAGTTCGGGTCAGGAAATGACCTCAGGGGCATTTTGGTCATTTCCCTCGGACAGAAAAATCGGGGTGTTACATTACTCCCCTCCTTAAAAGAATTTCGCCCTCGAAATTCGTTACCTTGGAAAAGCTCGGGATACTTGTCTTGAATTTCTGACTCTAGCTCCCATGTAAACTCTTCGGATTTGTCGCGTCCCCATGCTACCTTTACCAATGGAACAGACTTGTTCCTCAGCTGCTTGACTCCGCGGTCCACGATTCTCGTAGGGGGAAGATTGAAAGTTAGGTCGTCCCTTAACTGAACATGCTCTGGCTCTAAAACGTGGCTAGGATCGGACTCATACTTCCTTAGCTGAGAGACGTGAAAGACGTCATGGAGATTAGAAAGATTAGGGGTAAGGCTATTTTGTAGGCAACTGTTCCTATCCTTTGAAGAATTTGGAAGGGACCAAGGAATCGGGGGCTCAACTTTTTGACTTTCATGGCTCTTCCTATGGCTGTAGTGGGGGTAATCCTAAGGAACACATGTTCTCCCTCCTCGAACTCCAAGGGCTTACGCCGCTTGTCCGCATAGCTCTTTTGTCTACTTTGAGCGGTGAGCATCCTATCCAGGATCCTCTTGATTTGTTCCGTTGTTTCCCTCACTACATCGGGTCCTAAGACACTTTGCTCCCAGGCTCGTACCAACACAAAGGTGATTGGCACTTCCTTCCATACAATGCCTCAAATGCGGTGCCATATCGATGCTTGCGTGATAACTATTGTTATCGCAAACTTCGATCAAAGGCAAGTACCTATCCCAACTTCCCCTTTGGTCTAACACACAGGCTCTTAGCATATCCTCTAGGGTTTGGATCGTCCTTTCAGATTGTCCGTCTGTTTGTGGGTGGTAAGCAGTGCTCAAGCATAGCTTTGAACCAAACGCCTTTGGAAGGCTCCCAAAAACGCCTTGACGTAAACCGCGGATCTCTATCCGAGATTATCGTCGACGGTACTCCATGCAATCTTACGATCTCTTGGATGTATAACCGAGCCAATTTATCTAAAGAGTACGTCACTCTAATAGGTAGAAAGTGTGCCGACTTGGTTAGTCGATCCACTATCACCCATATAGCATCATGGCCAGCTTGCGTCTTAGGCAATCCTGTCACGAAATCCATAGATATGCATTCCCACTTCCATTCGGGGATTGACAGGGGTTGCAACAAACCTGAAGGTTTTGGTGCTCGATTTTCACTTTCGACATACCAAGCACTTGCTAACCCAGCGACTACATCCTTTTTCATTAGGGCCACCAAAACATCTTCTTCAAATCTTGGTACATCTTGGTAACATGGATGAATGGTGAAATAGCTTTTGTGAGCCTCCTCCAAGATCTTCTCTCGGAGGTCACCATCTTGGGGTACGCAGATCCTTCCCTCAAATCTCCATATCCAATCCTCACCTCTTTCGAAACCTTTTAACTTTCCCGCCTTAACAGAATCTATGATCTCTTCGAACTCCTCATTCTCTCGTTGTGCTAACATGATTCTCTGCTTAAATCCACTTGTTACGCTAAGGTAGCACATCTTTATCCCTCTATCGGTTGCTGACATCCCTAGATTCATATCCCTAAACTTCTCTATCAACTCAACTTCTTTGATCATCATGTGGGACAGGTGTAACGACTTTCGGCTCAAGGCGTCGGCGACTACATTAGCCTTGCTCGGTGGTAACTTAAACCGAAATCGTAGTCCTTGAGGAATTCCATCCACCTTCTTTGCCTCATATTTAACTCCTTTTGATCAAAGAGGTACTTGAGACTCTTATGATCGGAGAAAACCTCAAACCTTACACCATACAAATGGTGTCTCCACATCTTTAAGGCAAACACTACGGCAGCTAACTCTAGGTCATGGGTGGGGTAGTTAGCCTCGTGAGGCTTGAGTTGTCGGGATGCATAGGCTACCACTTGCCTATTTTGCATCAACACACACCCTAGTCCTTTGTTCAAGCATCACAATATACCTCGAAGGGTACATTGGGGCTAGGTAAGACTAAGACTGGGTCGTGGTTAACCTTTCCTTAAGCTCTTGGAAACTCTTCTCACATTCGGGCTCCACTCAAGCGGGGCATTCTTCCTAGTGAGCTTGGTCAAGGGTAGGGCTAATCGGGAAAATCCTTTGATAAACCTACGGTAGTAGCCTGCTAAACCCAAAAGCTCAGTATTTACATTACGGTGGTTGGTCTATCCCAATTCATTACGGCTTCTACCTTACTAGGATCAACGGCTATACCTCCTTTTGACACAACGTGCCCTAAAAACTTGACCTCCTCCAACCAAAATTCACACTTAGAGAGTTTTGCATATAGCTTTTTCTCCTTCAAAATCTCCAAAACTATCCTTAAATGACGCTCATGCTCCTCGTGGGTCTTCGAATAGATGAGTATATCATCTATAAAAACGACCACGAATTGATCTAAATAGGGTCTAAAGATCCTATTCATGTAATCCATAAACACTGCAGGAGCATTTGTCAACCCAAAAGACATCACCGCGAACTCAAAGTGTCCATACCGAGTTCTAAAGGCGGTCTTTGGTATATCTTGATCTCTCACTCTAATTTGGTGGTATCGACCTTAGGTCGATCTTGGAAAACACTACCGCTCCTCTCAATTGGTCCATGAGATCATCAATCCTAGGCAAAGGGTATTTGTTTTTCACTGTCACACGATTTAATTGCCTATAATCTATGCACAACCTCATACTCCCGTCCTTCTTTTTCACAAACAAGACCGGGGCTCCCCATGGTGAAGCACTAGGTCTTATGAAGCTTTTCTCTAAAAGTTCCTCAAGTTGGGTTTTAAGCTCGGCTAGTTCTAGGGGTGACATTCTATAGGGGCAATGGAGATTGGTCCCGCTCCAGGAACCAACTCAATGGAGAACTCCACTTCTCGCTCGGGAGGGAACTCGGGTATATTTTCCGGAAACACCTCGGGATAGTTTCTCACTATAGGTATATTCTCTAAATTCTGCCCAAAGTGTACCTCGCTAGCGGCTAGGAGAACATATCCCTTAGTCTTTTTCCCACTACAGTGGACCTCTACGGCATTGAGATAGAGTTTCAAAGGTTGACTTATTTCACTAGGGGGAGAAGGAAAGACGACTGTTTTGGTGTCATGATCCTAACAATACACGGTTGGCGTGAAGCCAATCCATGCCAAGAACTACTCCTATACCTTTCATGGGTAAACAAATTAAATCCACAACATATGATCTATTTTCTGTGGTGAGGTGGCAATTTAGGCAACAATAACAAGTATTCACAGGATGATTTGTCGGGGTAGACACAATAAGATCTAAAGGAAGTTTGGAAGTTTTCAAATTTAGAGTCTCGACACTAGCATATGAAATAAAAGAATGTGTTGCACCGAGTCATATAGCACGCTTAAGGTTCTACCATCTATTTCGCACTTACCTTCTATGAGACCATTGGATGTCCGCTTCGTCTACATTGAGGGTGAAGACCCTCCCTTGGTGTTGCGGCCGAATTCCGCTTCTTGGCCTCCCACTAGTGCGATTCTTGGCGTAGTGGCCAGGCCTTCCGCATCGAGCGGATATTACGCCCGCTAAGCGAGGGCGGTTGCCATGATCCTTCCCGCACTTGGGACATAGCACGGCTGGGATAGCTTGGGCGGGGGTTCCTTGAGGCGTCCTGTTCTTAGTCCTACTTGACCCTCCTTGGTTGTTTCGGGGGCCGCCCGACCCTCCTTGTCGGTTGTTGTTGTGGTTGTTGCGGTTGTTGTTGTTGTTCTGGAATTGTGGTCGGTATGGCTGCTTGGGTTGTTGGTGGAAGGGGGTTCTTTGTTGTTGTTGTGGTCTGAACTGGTTGGTTTGGTAGGGATTATAGTGATTTCGGGATTGGTTTGGATATTGGGGCTTGAATTTTGGGGCTTGAGGTGCTAGCCCCTTGTTTCGTGCTGCCCTTGCAGCATTGATTTTCTTCTGTCCCTCTTCCATGATCCGGCACTTGTTGACTAGGGTTGGAAAGTCCCTAATCTCCATGTGCGCTACAGCATAGTTGAGCTCTGCCGTTAGTCCGGCCTCATACTTGACGCACTTCCACACCTCGTCGGGGTTTCCTTGAAACACCCTAGAGAACTTAATCAGCTCCTCGAATTTCGCCGTGTACTGGGCGACAGTAGACCCTCCTTGAGTCAGTTGCATGAACTCAATATCTTTCGCGTTCCTCACGGACTCCGGGAAGTACTTCTCATAGAAGTAGGTCTTGAATAGCTCCCAGTTGGCAAGCACCGAAGCTTCTAGCGATCTTCGGTGCTACCCACCGTAACTTCGGCATCCGACTCCATCATATAAGCAGCGAAGGTGACCTTTTGCTCCTCCGAGCAAGCCACCACGGAGTAGATCTTCTCCATGTTTTTGATCCACTCATCAGCTTTGTCGGGGTCCATGGCTCCAGGGAAGGTTGGTGGGTTCGCCATGCGAAACTCACCATACGTCGCTTGCTCGACCATTTCAGCGATGAGGGAGCACGTCCGTGTCCCCTTGTTGGTTCATCCTCTCGAACATTCGTTCCATGGCTCTAGCCATGTCACTAACAAAGCGGCCGATGGCATCGCTTTGGTCTCCCTCGGTCGGGGTCCTAGGTTGTCTCCTTGGTGCCATTGGTCCCTAAACACATGAGACAATAAACACTGAGGTGATCAGGCTCAATATTCCATGTAAAATGAGCTAGTTACCATGGCACACGCAAGTAGACAAGGGTCATGAACTTCTACCCTATAGCTTATCTCTAGTTAAGCTCTACGCATGACCTAGCTATCGTACTACGCTTTAGAAAGCATAGTCAGTCAATCCTCGGGCTCCATGAGAATCGAATCGCTCGATACCATAATGTAACATCCTAATTTTTAACCCAATACTCTAGAACATATTTAGGTTAATCATTAGTGCATTACTTCATAGTTCTCATTTAGCTTTGAATTACTTAGCGGAAAATACGGGAAATTTATTTTTGAAATAAAAGTGAGAGCCGCGTGATGCGATAAGCGGTAAACCATGCAAAGTAAAACAATCGTCTCACAATCATCATAACATAAGGCACATCATGAACATCACTGAATATAATCTCATATATATATAACTTGCCCACTTATAAGTGTGGGACTTAATTCAGGACAAGGGAAATACAACCTAAAACATAAAC
Organism: Dalbergia cochinchinensis; assembly: GCA_031216125.1. Lineage (NCBI taxonomy): Eukaryota > Viridiplantae > Streptophyta > Magnoliopsida > Fabales > Fabaceae > Dalbergia > Dalbergia cochinchinensis. The sequence goes on from CM062372.1 coordinate 45,145,736, forward strand.
ATAATCTACTCCCCTACCCGAGTGCATCTAATAGGATAACCTCTAAACAAAAGAAGGTTTATCCCCATCTAAGTGGTGTGTGTGCTCTAAGCGGGTACTCCATCGGACGATCGTCACCTCCTCTTTGGCGTCCATCTCGCGAACGAGGCGGATATCCTGAAAGCGGGCGAGCTCCTCGGACGTGAAGAGGCGGAATGGGGATCGAGGTGACCCCACGATATGGTCGCATCTCCTGCCGTCGCGTAAGCCGTGGCTGAGTCACGGTATCCTCACCGCCTCCCTTATCTCGTAGTGGAGAGGGCGAGTCCACGCTCTACGGATGGGTAGGCGGGTCCTCGGATGGGTCGGTCTCCGTGAAATAGGTCCGGGGCACATAGTCGGGATAATCTCGCATGGCTAAGGCGGCGGTGTGCCTACGGAGTACTCTCTCGTCATGCGTACGCGCGCTCAAAACCCGCCGCCGTCGCCATAGGGTGCGGTCGGGAGAAGTGATGGGTGTGCGGGATGAGCGGCGGGCGTCCTACGAACATGAAAATCCGCACCGTGCATCGCCTCAAAATGGTATGACCCGTGAGTCGGGTCATAGTGCACCTCCCATGTCGGGTGTCCATGAATGCTCTGACGTCGCCATCGAAGACGTGACGGAAAGAAAGAGATAGAGGAAGTGAGAATCTTACTAAAAAATCTCGGTAGGGCCTCCTACTACCTAGGTGTCATCATCTACGTCCTCAGGAACCTTGGGTTTAATTATATGAAATGACTGAACATGCATTTAGTTCATTTTAAACTTCAAAATATACTTTAGCCAAGGTCCGTTCATTTTAGGATGATCTTAATGTCATGAATGCAACATAATGGAAAATGTATGCATGGCACTACCTAATGCACATACATAAAACATAACATCAAGCATCATCATCATTGGTGGCATAAAGTGGCAATAGTAACATTCATATGGGACAAAACATAGTGACATAATCATAATCATGAACTTTTCTTCCTCATGGGCCACCCTAAAAGACAATCGGATTTGGGGTGCTCGGCGAACCGGTGTCACCCGAGCGTGTCATACATCTAGGTTATGAGCTCATACCTTAACTAGTCGTCACTAGTTCTTACTTACCACTTAACGATAAGCGTATCATAAATCCCGACTATCCGAGTGCGGGTTAGGGGCAAATCTCTTAGGGTGCTCGGCCGAACCGGTGTCACCTAAGAGTATAAAATGGTACCGATGTCACATGAGTTCTATGGAGGTGCTCGGCGAACCGGTGTCATCCTAGAACCCATCTTAGTACCTTAATTTTCAAAATCTCTTTAAGTCCCCAAATTTGCAGAAATTCGGCCAAAGCGGTCATTACACCGAAGTTTCCTTCCAAATTTGTCGGAAATTCGTGACCAAAACGGTCATTACAATCGAATTTCCTTCCAAATTTGCTTTATGCCACATAAACATATAACCTCATAAATTCCTCATATGAATAACATCATCATCATTAACATACTTCATGCATCATCATACATCATTCAAACGCTTACCTCACGGTAGCTTATGCTTTGACCCTTACGGGTCTTAATCTTGAGATATAGCTCTCTAATAACCGTCGCTCATATTTTTATGCCCCTAAGGCTCATATTAAACATCATTCTTCATTCTCATGTTCATACTTAAATCTGAATAGCATAGGACAGAATCTCTAACTCGTTTTTACGGGGTTCTAGAACTTACGTTTTAGACCCTTTCTCGGTTCCGTCTTCGAGGCGCTATACATTAAATCTAAATCAATTATGAGACATTCCTATGTTTAAGGACTAATTATTAACCATGTTTATCATGTTGTAAGGGTGCTGGACAGATTCCAGAAAATTAAATGTTCTAAGAGTTCTACATTTGCATTTTTACGGTTTTCTAGTTACTAGTTTCCTCGTAGGTGCTAGAATTCGATTCTAACTCAAATGATACCAAGTTTTTCATGTCTAAACAATCTAAATCTGATTATGTTCCCATTAAAACAGTTTGGATTGGTTCCATAAACAAATGGGTCAAAACTATGTTAAATTCTAGCTTTACGGTATTTCTAGTTAGCTAGTTTCTTACCTATCATGCATAGGTTCGCTTCTACATCATCACATGATATTTTCACACATTCCAACACATTAAAACATCATCATACAGCATCACATTCATCACATCAGAACCGAAAACATCTTGCCTCAATAAGAGAATTAAATTGACATTTCTAGGTACATAAGTTAACTAGTTTCTCTTGGAATCAATTTAGAATTTCTAAAACTCTTTGCAAGACATTTTAAATCGACAAGAGGCTAAGTGAAACCTTAGGTCACTGACCAAAACATATTCCATCCCCTAAAAGAGATTGGAATCACAACTTGTAACGACATAACCTTATAAAGAATTGTCAAACTTTAAGGAAAACTCAAAACATAGGCTATTGGTCCTAGTAGCTAGATGAAAACTCATTGCAAGTCCATCTTCACTACTTGGCGAAAAACATACATTCAAAGTGTGGTTTGCATTAAACTTTAACTTGGAATGGAATGGGCAAGTCTTTGAGCTCTAGGTTCTTAAGTTACGACATAAACTAAACGTGCTCATGCTCTTCATTTTTAATCTTGCTTTCAAGGTAAAGTGATGACTTGAAATTAAATATGCAAGGCATAATTTAAGCGTGTAAACTCGAAAGTAAATATGCAAGCATAATCTTAAACGATGCAAGCTTGAAAGTAAAGATGCAAGATTCAATTCCTTATTTTAGTGCTCTTGGCCCAACAACAATCGACTTTAAGGCCGAAATAGATAGGCATTCGAGAAATTAATTAGGTGATAATGCAAGTTCAATTCTTTATTTTAGTGCTCTAGGCCCAGCAACAATCGACTTTAAGGCCGAAATAGAAAGGCTTTGAGAATTAAGTTAAGTGATGATACAAGTTCCATTTTAATCTTTATGTTCTTAGGTGATGGCTTGCAAGTAAAGATGCATAGCAAGAATGTAAATATGAATGCAAGCATAAAATAAATTATGCAAGTTCATTTTATCTTTCTAGAGCTCTTAACAAGACTTTAAAGGAACTTAAACCTCAACCCAAACTCATCAAACCAAGACAAGGTAAAAGTCTAGAGTTCTTAGAACTCAACATAACATATTTAAAAATCAAACATCTAGCATGAAAAGGAAAAGGTAATGGCCGAAACTTCAAGGAAAGAAAAGAAATGTTTGAAACTCTAGAATCCATGATCTTGGTGATATACAAACTCCAACATCATGAGACCTCATCATTGAGTCATTAGAACCATTTTGAAACAACATCAAAGTTAAGGTTCTCAAAAGTTCAAGAAAGGAAAAAAAAAAATCTAGAAACACTTTTGCTCAAGAACAAAAATCAAGCTCTAGAGTTTGTTTCAAGTGATGAACATCATCATGAAACTCTCATCATCAAGCTCTCATTCCTTTGTTCTCCAAGGCCCATGGCCGAAAATGAAAAGGTAAAGGGAAGGAAAAGAAGTTCTAAAAAGAATCAAGAGAAACTATGAACTTTAAGCTTAGAACAAGAACTTTAAAGAAAGAACACATGAAAGAAAATCCCTACTTGGTGTGATGAACTTGAAGATGGAAGAAGAAGATGAAGATGATGAAGAACTTGAAGAACTCCAAGAACTTGAAGAACACAAAGACTTTGAGAGAAAAAGAAAAGCTTTGAGTGTTTCCTAAACTTAGCAAATGATCTAAAAGTGGTGCAAGCTCCTCAAGGCATTCTATTTATAGAGAATTGAAACAAATGGAGGATGTATGTGGGCTGATGCATTTTCGGCCAAGAGGTGCAGAAGTGGAGGGTTCCATGTGTTCCATGAGGTGAGATAATGTGTTCTTGAGGTATGGTGAGGTATGGTTCAAAGCATGGTGAGGTATGGCTCAAGGTATGGCTCAAGCATGGTTCTTTGAGTGAGAAAACAATTAAACATGTGGTCAATGGGGATGAGGTCTGGCCGAAACTTCATCATGCATGGGGAGGATTAGTTTGCATTTTAATTGTGGTTTAGAGTTGTGTTTAGGTGTATCTTTGGTTATGCTTAAGATTAGGAATTTGTAAGAAGGTGTTTAGGTAAGGTAAATGGGTAATTAAGGTGGTCTAGACATAATTAAGGAGTGGTCTTGCACCATTAGAGAGTTAAATCCTCAATTTAGAGTTTAAACAACTCTAGACACATTTCCTTGATTTAAGGAAATGGAGAGAAAACACTATTCAAGATTCCAAGACTAGGAATCTTGAGTTCTAAAAAGGATTTAAGTTTAATCTAAGCAATTTTAGGTTCTAATTAACTTTAATAAATTATTTTGACTCTAGATTAATTAAGGAAATAAATTAATCTTCGTTTAGAGCCTAATATTGCTTAGGTTTGCTTAATTACGTCATTAAGCTTAAAAACACTATTCCAGGGGCAAAATCGTAATTTTGCACTAAAACTGCCCGGGATCACCGGGGCTTGAACAGAGACCTCTAGACACATGAAAACATGTTTTTAAACCTCTGGGGAAAGTTCCGGGCTCAAACGGCACCTTTACCCGCGTAAAACGCTATAGGGGTATTTTGGTCATTTTGACCAAATCGCGAAACGAAATTTTCGCTTCCGAAAGCATTCAAAGGCCATTCAATCCCCTTCAAACATTGAGTTGACCCTTCGAGGATGACCGAGTTGGTTACCCTCGAGTTCGGGTCAGGAAATGACCTCAGGGGCATTTTGGTCATTTCCCTCGGACAGAAAAATCGGGGTGTTACAATTATGTTCCTAGGGAGGAAGTTCCAGGAACAGATGAAGCACCATCAACGACCAGATAAATCCCAAGAAGTAGATAGACTGACCAACAAAAAGCAAGAGTTCAACTGAACTCAAAAGCCAAGTATCTACTTACATGTGCTCTCAATAAGGCTGAATGTGATAAAATCATTGCCTGTGACATAGCTAAAGAAATATGGGATAGACTTCACATGCTTAATGAAGGAACTGATCGAGTAAAGGAAACCAAGATCAGCATGCTAGTTCATCAATATGAACTATTCAAAATGACTAACTAAGAAAATATTGATGAAATGACTATCGGGTTTATGCACATTGTAAACCAACTTAAAGGTCTTGGTAAAAGATATTCTAACTTAGAAATGGTTAGAAAGATCTTGAGAAGCCTTCCCACTAAATGGCTACCCAAATTCACAACCATTACTGAAGCAAAAGACCTCCAAACTTTAGGCCTAGATACACTTATTAGGCTTCTAAAAACCAATGAAGTAGTGCTCTCCAAGATACATGGAGAATCCAGCAAAAAAAGCAAATCCATGGCCTTGAAGTCATCTCATCAAAAAATCAACAAAACTAAAGTAATGAAAGTTGCTAAAACCTCCGATGAAGAGGATGAGACAGACATAGAGACAGATGGTGAAGATGGGAATGAGCTTTCCATGCTAGTTAGAAAATTTCCAAACACTAGAAAGGAAAAAGTGAAGAAAAGAAAAGACATCAATTTCAGAAAAGACAGAAAAGGAAGGCCGAAACCTGAAGTTATCATATGCTATGATTATGGAGAAAAACGACACTACAAAATAGAATGTCCAAAGTCTAAAGGTCCACAGAAAAGGTTCACCCCAAAAAGAAAAGCATGCTGGCGATATCAGATGAAGAAAAGGAAGTGACTCCAAGGTAAATAATGCTGACACTGATCTTTCTTATGATGAGCTCTTATCGCTTTATGAGAAGTTGCTTGAAGACTCTCAAACTCTCTCCTCTCATTTTCTCAGTTTGAAAAAGGAACACAAAAAAATTATTTTAGAACCTAAAATGGTCAAATCAGAAACTGAGAATCTAAGGCTGGAGAAGGGAGTTGTGAAAGAGGAAGACAAATTTTTAAATATTAAATTCATAGCCTTAGAATCTGAAGTTGCTAATTCAAATGAAAATACTCAGAAAGTTATCTCTGAGCTTAAAAGAACTTCAAAGCTTCTCAAAATTGACCTTGAAAAAAATGGTGAATGGATCAAGAAATCTTGATCTAATGCTTGGTGGCCAAAGACCATATTTTCAAAAGGCCAAACTGGGACATGAAAAAGAGTTTGATAAAAAGGGAAAATCAACCTTCCTTCATAAAGCTAAAAGAAAACTATAACATCCCAATTTTTAACCCAATACTCTAGAACATATTTAGATTAACCATTAGTCTATTACGTCATAGTTTCCTCTTTACTTTAAAATACTTAGCGGAAAATACAGGTAAATTGTTTTAAAAAAAATGTAAAAGCAAAGTGAGAGCCGCACAACACGATGAACGATAAAACGTAAATGAAATAAAACACAACTCCAAATAAACACATCATGAACATCCGATCATAAAACATGTAATTGCACAGCATGATAAAACAAACTGCATAAATAAATATATCATATGCCCACCCAAGAAAAGTGGGACTTAGTTTAGTGCAACATCGAACAAATACAACTGAAATAGAAATACATGGAAACATAAAAGAGAACACCCACACCCTAGTGCACCTAAAATGAATAGCCTTTTTGAACAAAAGAAGCCTACCCTAATCTACATGTGATGCGTACATTATCATTCCTCAAGCGCCTCTACTACTGGTAGTTCGGATAGGGTGGGATATAACTGATCCATGGGCAGAGAACATCCGGAGTGGGCACTCCCTGCGACTAGACATGAGCTCTGTAACATCCTAATTTTTAACCCAATACTCTAGAACATACTTAGGTTAATCATTAGTCTGTTACTTCATAGTTCTCATTTTTACTTTGAAATACTTAGCGGAAAATACGGGTAATTTTTTTTTGAAATACAAAGTGAGAGCCGCGTGATGCGAGATAACACGTAAAGGACAAAACATGCATCTCATATCGTCATAGCATAAGGCACATAAAGGCACATCATGGGAAACACTGAATATCATCTCATATATATATATAACTTGCCCACTTATAAGTGTGGGACTTAATTTGGTACAAGGGAATACATGAAAGAAAATACAACATAAATATAAACATAAACTACTCCCCTACCCGAGTGCATCTAATGGGATAACCTCAAATCAAAAGAAGGTTTATCCCCATCTAAGTGGTGTGTGCTCTAACCCGGGCCATCCACAGCCTCCTACTGGCGACTATCCCTCGAGCGTGGCACGTAACCAGGAAACTGAGCAAGCTCCTCCGGCGTGAATAGGCGGGACGGGGCTCGGAAGTGACCTCCACGGTGTGGCCTCATCTCCGGTCATCATGCAAGCCTCGGCTGAGTCACAGAGGGCTCGCTACCCTCCCCAAGGTCCATGGGTATGGTGGGGGAAGATCCCTTGGAGGGTACCTGGGTCACCGAATCCTCGGAAGGATCCGTCTCCGAAAAAGACGACGGGCAACGGGGCACATACTGGGGGTAGTCTCGAACGGCGGACATGGATGGTGGAGTACGGCGAAGCCTCTCCTCTCGAGGACATGCGCGCTCGAACACCAGGTCATTGCCAAAAGGTGAGACGGGGGAGAAACGATGGGAATGTACAGGGGGAGTGAAGGGTCGACCCATGAACATGAATACTCTAACCGTGCATCGACCTACAAAATGGAACAACCCGTGGTCCGGGTCATGGTGCACCTCCCATGTCGGCGTGTCCACGAACACTACGAACGTCGCCATCTGAAGACGTGACGGAAAGAAAAGATAGAAGGAGTGAGAATCTTGCTAAAGAATCTCAGTAGGGCCTCCTACTACCTAGGTGTCATCATCTACGTCCTCAGGAACCTTGGGTTTATTTTCGTAGAAGCAAGTGAGCATGCATCGGGTTTATTTTAAGCTTAAAATATACTTTAGCCAAGGTCCATTCATTTTAGGATGATCTTAATGTCATGAATGCAACATAATAGAGAATATATGCATGGTGCTACCTAATGCACATACATAAATCATATCGTCAAGCATCATCATACTTAGTGGCATAAAGTGGCAATAGAAACATTCGTATGGGACAAACAAAGTGACATAATCATAATCATGAACTTCTCTTCCTCATGGGCCACCCTAAAAGACAAGCGCTCTGGGGGTGCTCGGCCGGACCGGTGTCACCCAGAACGTGTCACATCTCTAAGTTATGAGTTTATACCTTAACTAGTTGTCACTAGTTCTTACTTACCACTTAACGATAAGCGTATCATAAATCATAAATCCCGACTATCTGAGTACGGGTTAGGGGGTAATTCTCTTAGGGGTGCTCGGCCGAACCGGTGTCACCTAAGAGTATAAATTGGTACCGATGTCACATGAGTTCTATGGAGGTGCTCGGCCGAACCGGTGTCATCCTAGAACCCATCTTAGTACCTTAATTTTCAAAATCTCTTTAAGTCCCCAAATTCGTCGGGAATTCGGCGGCACGATGGCATTACGCCGAATTCCTTCCAAATTTGCTTTATGCCACATAAACATATATCCTCATGATTTCCTCATATGAATAACATCATCATCATTTACATACCACATGCATCATCATAGAACATTCAAACGCTTACCCTTCCGGTAACTTATGCTTTGACCTTTACGGGTCTTAATCTTGAGATATAGTTCTCTAACATCTGTCGTTCGTATTTTATGCACCTAAGGGCTCATAATTAATCATCATTCCTAATCCTCATGTTCATACTCAAATCTGAAAAGCATAGGGCAGAATCTCTAACTTGTGGTTACGGGGTTCTAGAACTTACGTTTTAGACCCTTTCTCGGTTCCGTCTTCGCCTAAGGCGCTAGAAATTAAATCTAAATCAATTATGAAACATTCCTATGCTTAAGAACTAATTATAGATCACATTTATCATGTTGTAATGTTGCTGGACAGAATCCAGAAAACTAAATGTTCTAAGAGTTCTACATTTGCATTTTTACGGTTTTCTAGTTACTAGTTTTCCTATAGGTGCTAAACTTCAATTCTAATCCAAATGTTACCAAGTTTTTCATGTCTAAACAATCCTAATCTGATTATGTTCCCATTAAAATAGTTTGGATAAGTTCCAAAAACAAATGGGTCTAAACTATGTTAAGTTCTAGATTTACGGAATTTCTAGTTAGCTAGTTTCTTACCTATTATGCATAGAATCATTTCTACATCATCATACGATATTTTCACACATCAAAACATCACCATACAGCATCACACTCATCATGATAGAACCGAAATCATGGAGCTTCAGTAAGAGAATTAAATCGACATTTCGAGGTACATAAGTTAACTAGTTTCTCATGGAATCAATTTAGAACTTCTAAAACTCTTTACAAATCATTTTAACTCATCAAGAGGCTAAGGGAAGCCTTAGGTCAGTGACCAAAATATATTTCATCTTCTGAGAGGGAATAAAGTCATATCTCATGATAACATAACCTTGTAAAGATTTGTAAAGCTTTAAGAAAAACTTAGAACATAGACTATTAGTCCTTGTAGCTAAATGAAAGCTCATTGCAAGTCCATCATCACTACTTGGCCGAAAACATGCATTCAAAGAATGCATTCACATTAAACTTTAACTTGAAATGAAATGGGCAAGTCTTTGAGCTCTAGGTTGTTAAGTTATGACATAAAATAAACGTGCTCATGCTTTTCATTTTTAATCTTGCTTACAAAATAAAGTGATGACTTAAAATTAAATATGCAAGGCATAAACTTAAACGTGCAAGTTTGAACGTAAATATGCAAGGCATAGACTTAAACGTGCAAGCTTGAAAGTAAATATGCAAGGTTCAATTCTTTATTTTAGTGCTCTTGACCTAACAATAATCGACTTTAAGGCCGAAATAGATAGGCATTCGAGAAATTAATTAGGTGATAATGCAAGTTCTAGGCCCAACAACAATCAACTTTAAGGCCGAAATAGAAAAGCTTTGAGAATTAAATTAAGTGATGATGCAAGTTCCATTTTAATCTTTATGTTCTTCGGTGGTAGCTTGAAAGTAAAGGTGCATAGCACGAATGTAAATATAAATGCAAGCATAAAATAAATTATGCAAGTTCATTTTATCTTTCTAGAGCTCTTAACAAGACTTTAAAGGAACTTAAACCTCAACCCAAACTCATCAAACCAAGATAAAGTAAAGTCTAGAGTTCTTAGAACTCAACATAACATTTTTAGAAAATCGAAACATTTTGCATGTAAAAGAAAAGGAAATGGCCGAAACTTCAAGGAAAACAAAAGAACATTTTGAAACTCTAGAGTCCATGATCTTGATGATATATTAACACCAACATCATAAGACCTCATCATTGAGTCCTTAGAACCATTTTAAAACATCATCAAAGTTAAAGATTCCAAAAATTAGAGAAAGGAAGAACTAGAAGTATTTTACTCAAGAACAAAGATCAAGCTCTAGAGTTTGTTTCAAGTGATGAACATCGTCATGAAACTCTCATCATCAAGCTCTCATTTCTTTGAACTTCAAGGCCCATGGCCGAGAATGAGAAAGAAAAAGGAGAGGAAAAGAAGTTCTAAAAAGAATCAAGAGAAACTATGAACATAAAGCTAGAACAAGAACTTTAAAGAAAGAAGTACTTGAAAGAAAATCCCTACTTGATGTGATGAACTTGAAGATGGAAGAAGAAGATGAAGATGATGAAGAAGATGGAGAGCTCCAAGAACTTGAAGAACACAAGAGCTTTGAGAGAAAAGAAAAGCTTTCAGTGTTCCTAAACTTAGCAAATGATCTAAAAGTGGTGCAAGCTCCTCAAGGCATTCTATTTATAGAGAAATGAAACAAATGAAGGGTGCACATGGAGGAGGAGGCTTCGGCCATTGCAGATTGGAGGGCATCCCATGAGTTCCATGAGGTGAGATAATGTGGTCTTGAGGCATGGTGAGGTATGGCTCAAAGCATGGTGAGGTATGGTTCAAGGTATGGCCTCAAGCATGGTTCTTTGAGTGAGAAACAATTCAACATGAGTGGTAAAAGGAGAGAGATGGCCGAATATGCATCAGCCATGGGGGAAGGATTTCTTGCATTTTAATTGTGGTTTAGAGTTGTGTTTAGGTGTATCTTTGATTAGGACTAAGATTAGAAATTTGTAAGAAAGTGTTTAGGTGAGAAAATGGGCAATTAAGGTTGTCAAGACATAATTAGAGAGTGTTCTTGCATCATTAGTGAGTTATAAATTCATTTTAGTGTATAAACAATTCTAGACACAATTCCTTGATCTAAGGAATTGGAGAGAGAAAACACTATTCAAGATTCCAAGACTAGGAATCTTGAGTTCTAAAAAGGGATTTAATTTTAATCTAAGCAATTTTAGGTTTTAATTAACTTTAATAAATTATTTTGACTCTAGATTAATTAGGGAAATTAATTAATCTTCGTTTAGAGCCTAATATTGCTTAGGTTTGCTTAATTACGTCATTAGGCGTAAAAATACTATTCTAGGGGCAAAATCATAATTTTGCACAAAACTGCCCGGGATCACCGGGACTTGAACAGAGACCTCTAGACACATGAAAACGTGTTTTTAAACCTCTGGGGAAAGTTTCGGGCTCAACTGGCACTTCTACCCGCGTAAAAACGCTATAGGGGTATTTTGGTCATTTCGACCCGAAACTGCGGAAAACGAGATTTTCGCTTCCGGAAGCATTCAAAGGCCATTCAATCCCCTTCAAACATTGAGTTGACCCTTCGAGGATGACCGAGTTGGTTACCCTCGAATTCGGATCAGGAAGTGACCTCAGGGGCATTTTGGTCATTTCCCTCAGACAGAAAAATCGGGGTGTTACAAGCTCCTCGACGGGGACGCATGGACTGCCTCCGAGCCAGCCTCGGCTGTGTGACCGTCTCCTCGCTACCCTCTACCCTTAGTGGAGGAGTAGGGGCAGAGCTCTCGGAGTATGGATGGGTGGGTGGATCCTCCGATGGGTCAGTCTCTGAATGTCTCGAACAAGGGACATAGTCGAGAAAATCATGGGCGGCAGACTCAGCAAAGTACATGCGGAGCACTCTCTCGTTATGCGTCCGTGCTCGCTCAAAAACCATGTCATCGCCATACGGGGAAGTCGGAGAAAATCGATGGCTATGTATAGAGTGAGAAAAGGGGCGTCCCAAAAACATACACACTCAGAGTATGCAACTCCCCTCAAAATGGTACAACTAGTGCTCCGGGTCGTAGTGCACCTCCTAGGTAGGGGCATCAACAAACAACACGAAAGTCACTATCTGAAGACGTGACGGAAAGAAAAGATAGAGGGGGTGAGAATCTTACTAAAGAATCTCAATAGGGCGACCTCCTACCTAGGTGTCATCATCTACGTCCTCAAGGACCTTGGGTTTCTTTGAAAAAAAGCTGAGCATGCATAAAATTCACTTATTAGGTTTTAAACTTAATTATCCAAGGTCCGTTCCTTTTATGATGAGTCTTAATGTCATGGATGCAACACAATAAAACATGAATGCATGACGATGCAATAAGCAGAATCAAATAAACATTTATAGAGCCATCAACATCATACAGGTGGCATAAAGTGGCATATACTTCTCATGTAAAAGCATTTCTCTTTCTGCAACAGTGTGACATTCAAAGCATCGTACTGTAACATAGGGATCACCCTAAAAAGATAATCGATCTGGGGGTGCTCGGCCTTACAGGTGTCACCCAGAACGTGTCACATCTCTAGGTTATGAGCTCATACCTTAACTAGTCATCACTAGTTCTTACTTATCATCTGATAAGCGAAATCTCAATAATAATAATCATAACAGAATGCGTCGCACCGGTATCAAGTACACGGCGAATATTGCCCTATTTGGGGCGTTACGTATCGCCGTCCCCCTCAAGGATTTGTTTCTGGGGCGTTACGTATCACCGTCCCCCAGAACACGTTCTCATAGTACTATGTCACATTCAAAACTCATATCTTTTCGAAAGCTTTTCAAGTTCCTCAAATTTGTCAGAAATTCGACAGCACAACCACGGCACACCGAATTTCTTCCAAATTTGCTTTATGCCACATTCATATATATATATATATATACACACACACACATAATCATGAGCATCACAGTCATCATAAATTTCCATGATAAAATCATGCACCCACATAAAGTACTAAAGTTCATTATGCTCTTAAACCTAGAGTATCTTATGCTTTGACCCTTACGGGTTTTAAACTTGAGATATAATTATTCTAACGCTCGCTATTAATCTTGTATGCACCTATGGGTTCACAACTAATATCCTCACTAATTTTTATGCCTAGGAGCAAAACCAAATAGCCCCATACAGATCTGCCATTTTGTAAAACTTGCAATTACAGGGTTCTAGAAACTACGTTTTAGACCCATTTTACGTTCTGTCTTCGCCTAAGATGCTATAAATTAAATCCAAACCAATTATAAGGTATTCTTATGCCTTTAAACTAATTATAAACCATGTTTACTACATTATAAGGTTGCTGGACAGAATTAGAAAATTAAATAATCTAAGTGTTCTAGAATTGCATTTTTACAGTTTTCTAGTTACTAGTTTCTCTATAGACGCCAAAAATAAATCCTACATTAAATGTTACCAAGTTTTTCATGATTAATCAATCCTAAACTGAACGTTATCCCATTAAAACAGTTTTGGCAGTGGCTAAAAATAAATGGGTCAAAATTATGCTAAAACTCAACTTTTACGATTTTTCGGTAAGACTAGTTTCTTTTCTAACATGCATAGAAAGACTCCTACCTCAACATGTATAATTTTTACACATTCTAACATATCAAAACATCATCATATAGTAGCAACCAAACCATGGCAGAATCGAAAAGCATAGGTTCCAAAGAACACATAATCTCATATTTTCAAGACATATAAATTGCTAGTTTCTCTTGGAATTGTTTTAGGACTTCTAAAACTCTTTGAAAACCATTTTATTTCACGAAAGGGACTAAGAATGGCCATAGGGCAGTAGCTAGTTTAAAACATTCCTAGAAGAGGTTTAATTTATAAATTTCATTGGTAATAATTTTATAAAACTCTTGAAGTCTAAGGAAAATCTTAAAATATAGATTGTCGGCTCTTGTGACTAGATGAAACTCACACCAAGTTCATCATCACCACATGGCCGAAATATGCATCCATGAGGATGTCTCCATAGCCACCTTTAACTTGAGATAAAAGGGAAAGTCATTGAGCTCTAGGTTCTTTAAGTGATGACAAAATATAAACGGGCTATGCATTCCATTTTACTCTTCATTATAAAGTAAAGTGAGAGCTTCAAAGTAAATATGAGATGCAAGAACTTGAAACATAAACATGAGGTGCTAGGAATATAAATATGCAAGACTTGAAAATAAATATGTAAAACTTGAAAGTAAATATGCAAGACTTGTAAATAAATATGCAAGGTGTAACATCCCCTGCTGCTCTATGGATTGACAACTGTCCCCACAAACCAACACGGGCCTTTTCAGCGTGCTTTGTCCTCACTCACACGCTTCCCAGGAAAACTTTCCAGGAGGTCACCCATCCCAAAATTGCTCCAAGTCAAGCACGCTTAACTATGGAGTTCTTTCAGTTTGGGCTACCGAAAAGAAGATGTTCGAAACACGCTGAAGTTCTTTCAGTCGTCAATCCAAAGCACGCTGAAGTGGCTGTTCGAAACACATGTCCGGATCAAGAAGGTGGTTCAGAAATCTGCGTCTAAAAAATTCAGGATCTGTAAGATTTGCAAATGGAGGTAAAGTTAAGGTCATAGGCATAGGAGATGTTGGTAAGGATGATTCTCACCAAATTTTAGATGTTTTATTAGTTGATGGTCTGACTCAATCTTTTAAGTATTAGCCAATTTTGTGACCAAAGTTTTAATGTCATATTTAATGCTCATTCTTGCAAAGTAGTAAGTCCCACTTCTAATAAAGTAATTCTTTCTAGAAAAAGGCATGGCAATACATATGTATTATCCTTGGATGATCTAAGAGATCAAAATGTAAAATGTCTCACATCTTTCACAGATGATAAGTGGATATGGCATAAGAAGCTTGGACATACTCATATGAAGCTTATTTCTGAGCTATCTCAAAAAGAACTCACAAAAGGTCTTCCAAAGATCACATTTGATAAGGATTCAACTTGTGATTTTTGTGAAAAAGGCAAGCTAACTAAAGCTTCTTTCCATAGCAAACATGTGGTTTCAACCACTAAACCACTTGAACTTTTATATATGGATCTCTTTGGTCCTACCAAGACTGCTAGTCTACCTGGAAAGAGATATTGCCTTGTTATAGTGGATGATTACTCTATATTTACATGAGTTATCTTTCTAGCTTCTAAAGATGAGGTCTTTGAGATATACAAAGTTTTTGTAAAATGAGTTTATATTGAAAAGGATTCTCAAATCAACATTATTAGATCTAATCATGGTGGAGAATTTGAGAATCATGTTTTTAATAAGTTTTGTGAAAAACATGGCATCCTTCACGAGTTTTCTACACTTAGAACTTCCCAAAAAATAGGATAGCTAAAAGAAAAAACAGAAGCTTGCAAGAAATGGATAGAACTGTGCTTTTGGAAAGTGGTTTGTCAAAAGGTTTTTGGGCAAAGGCTGTAAATTCCTCTATGAAACCCCAACTTAATATTCACAATAGAATTATTTCATTATTGTGTATGCTAGCTTCAGCCAGTAGTTAGTGAGAAACAAAATAGTGAGTGAATAGTTGTCAAGATCATTAATTTTGATACCAAGTTGTCCGCTAGAGGACAAGCTCACCCTTTATTTATAGACGTAGAATCTTGTAAGGTGTCTACCTTATGGGACTTTGTTAGATACCCTCTTTAGAATTCAGTTATCAATTTAGTATAGTTCAATACCTTCAATTTAGATAACTGTTTCTTCATTAGTTGCTAATTATGAAATTTTAAATGCTTTTCCCCAGTATAGCTATGTATATAAGCATTAATTATGTCAATTGCATGTATATTATATGTACTTTGTTGTAACTACTCCATTGGTGACCTTTGCTTTGGAGTAAAGCTTAGATTAGACTCAAATTAGTAGTAAAGATTTCGGACCATGCATTATTTTATGTTATCTTATTTTGTTTACAATTATTTCATTGATTACGTTTGCCTATGACCCAAAGTAGAATTATTCACTTTTGATGTTCAAATTTCATGTTTTGGGAGTAACTCAATTTATGAATTACTATTTGAACTAATTTATTGGAACTGAGAATTCATATTAAATTGAGGTTTTGAAACAGATTATATTCATTGAGTTACCCAGAAGCTTTCACGGGGATTTAGTTCCTCATGTACTGGTCACGTTCCCAAATCGAGTCATGATAAAATGGTATTAGAGTCATAGGTTTCCCTGCATGGCATCCACAGATAGCATGGCATTCATATACATAAAAGTGCATCCATTTGCATTAATGTAGTGTTATTTGAGGCCTTTAGGAAAAGTAAATGGTATCTAGATTCAGCAAAAAGGCCACATGACTTCTTTGATACTCTGGTCATCGTGCTACATTCCTTTCTACATTCCTTCTCTCGAGTGAGCTATGCCACCTATCAACCAAAACAATCTTCTACGTTGCTGCAAAAGTGCTATGGTAGTTTGCACCAGTCACATCTGATGAGCCTGCTATAGAGGGCCTAACAGAAACACTCAACGAGAGCATCAGAACCAGAGTATGTCAACAGTGGGCACCATCAACCAAGATTGATGTCTGCAGGGTTAACAGTTAGGTGGGTCGAGGAGGCTCACCTTCTTAAAGCCTACCCTGGGGCACGTAGTTGATAAAACATTCAAGGGAAGGAAGAGGGCGGGTTATTAGAGAATGGGTGAAGATTGATAATAACATTCAAGAATCTAAAAGCCATTTTATTTGTATTTTAATTTTTCAAGAATATATTAATTAATGGTGTTAATGTCTCTTACGTCTAGGAGATGTTTCTGTAATCTCTGTTAAATAGTTAGTGCTAAGTATCTTCTTTGAAACTAAGAGGGAATAAGTGTAATATGAATAGGACTGAAGGGAGATCAACGTAATTCTCAAGCTACAATTGTTGAGCAGTAAGTTGCAAAACGGTTTACAAGGTAAGCGAGATTGACCAGACATGCTTGCACAATACGAATCAGTTTTTGATCATGTACATAAACACAATCCAAAACTAAACGTCTTACACATTGTCACATCAAACAACACGTTCTTCAAGATGTTTGGATCTGAAAGCGTTTGAATGAAAACATGTAAGAGATCACAGACTGAATGCCTCAGCAAAACAGTGCCTAACAGATACCAAGCTTCATCCACATATTATATATTACAGTTACGCTTTGATGTTCGTAGATCACAATATACGATTTGAGTTCTGCGATAGTGCGATCAGTGAAATCTCACAACAACGCAGGAGATATCATCTGAGCTTTTCCTGTTAACAGCTGCCTCGGTAAGGTGTTTTGCTGCAGAACGAGCATCCTTAATATCTCTGATAGCATCAACTGCCTCTTGATTTGACATTACCTAGAATAAGAATTATTTCAATAAACAGATGTCACTAGTACTTAAATCTAACATATATCACCCTCGTAAAAGGAAAACCATTTGTATAGGGAAAAGAATAATGTTATATCTACAGTAAAATTACATAACAAATACACATCAAAATACACATCAAACAGGGTGTATGCATCATCATCATGCTTCAATCATAATCAAATCTGACCTTCCATAACCCATCACTGGCTAATATGATAAACTCTGCATCATCATCTATCAGCTCCACTGTCACAAATGGCTCCGAGCTCAAGTGTTTCTTCAGGCTTTTGTCACCAAATGCCCTTGACACTGCCAACTGCCCATCAACCCGTGGAACATCCCCTGAATTGGTCACAAAAGCTGTATTCTTAGCACTGAAAGTCTATCATGCCCATCAGAAAAAGGTATTTAAAATATGTGCTCACTGACCTACAAAGTTGTGATTTTAAATGCTATTTCACGGATGAACTAGTGTAACTACAACACTTAAAATTAAGACCAAAGCAAAATTATCGTAAAATTTCAAAATTCCCCATACCTGGGAAGTTTGATACAAAACCACCTCTGTTCTTGATATCCTCACTTTCAGTGTGTGCATCATGATCCACTGATAGTTGTCTTGCCTCGCCATTCTTGCTTAAGACAGCACGAGAATCCCCTATATTAGCCACTACTAGCTTCTGACAATTGATCAATATTGCTGTGACAGCAGTTGAACCCCCTCTACCCAATTCACCTGATTTTTCTAAAATAGTAGAATCAGTTATACTATAAGCTTTCTTGACGGCATTAGCAGGATCTGTCCAGAAGTCAGGCTACATGAAGAAAAAGAAACGGGACATGTTAGGGAAAAACAGGAGTTATAGGCATACATCTAAACCAAAAAAAGGGGTAAAAATGGCTAATAAAACTCGCTTCAAGGGTAAGGAAAAAAAAGGGTGATCACCTTTTACTAGAAAAATAAAAATTGTAGAGCACACACCCTACATCTATAAACAAAAAGAGATAGAAGTACAGACAAAAACAAAACTGTAAGTCCGAGAAGCAAATTACCAATAAGTGCAGAAACAAGCAAAAAGGAAAAAGTACAAACAAAAACTTTCATGGCAAGCAAGAATTCCCATTTCGACTTCAATTAACGCCTATTACAAATGGTACTCAACTTCATTCAACTTGAGACTTGACAAGGATAATTTTTCAATTTGACTTTGAGGATCTGCAAATATGCCCAAAGGCTTGAACATAGTTCAGGATTCTACAGAAACTAACACATAGATTAAGTTACCATAAAAAGCAAAAGCAATAAACCTCACTACCTCTTCTAAGATATTATCAAACAAATGAGACCGCAAATAATCAGGTACACTGTGACCCGAGTGGCCATCAAATATTGCAAATAAACCCAATTCATTGTTGTCAGCTTGCTTAAATTGAGCAACAAGATAATCTTCCATGGCATGACCTGATCTTCCCTTTACCAAGTGAAAGCCATGAGTTATGTGCTTTGACATCTTGCTTTTTCCTTTCCCTGAATCAGGATCAGATGAGCCCAAAACTTTTTCCTGCAAGCAACATACTCTTGTCAGACAAGTGTCACAAAAGAAAAATCAGCAAATTCGTAGTTAGAGGCGCAGCTGGGAGTTGAATTCATGTACATCAGAAACACAGGCAATTTATCCAACCAAGTTGAATTTGCTAAAGCTTTGTCATTCGTAACTTCTATGAGTTTTTGGTGTACTTTCAAAATAAGCAGCTAAAGGCATCAATTTTTCACGGAATTCAAAAATAAAGGAAAAAACTAATCCAGCTGGATTTCCTATATCAACAACTGTATACTATAAATGAAATCAGCTTTTGCAAACAAACAATGTCTGGATTTGTCAAGTGTAATCAATCATTATACTTCTTTAAATAACTTTTGATCCTTGTACATATCAGTCACAGCTCTATTTTCATTTTATTCATTGCCAGATTATATCATACTTTACTACTTTACCCGATATAGCAACACCGAACTAGTGGCAGATAAATAGATTCTATTCCTTATCACATCAGGATCAATATCACCTTGCTTTTTGACACCTAACAAACATAAAAATGATACAGCAAGTGCAAGAAAAAGGATACAAAGGAAGCACAAGATTCTCCTGCTATGTGATGTGTAACAATTATCTGTAATTCGGTTGGACTAAATCCATTCATAAGGGACATAATTGGCATTTTACCATTCATTCTCTGCCCCTATCTACCATCGACAAGACACAAAAGTCAAGCAACTGGATGTTGAACCCGTGATCCATCCACCTCCCATGGCCGTGAAGGAGGATGTGCATTTAATTCTGAACGTTGTAGGCCAGACAAAAAATTTGATATTTTCAAACCAGCAACTTTCACATCATTCATTAATTAACGAATTTATTACTTTTGGGTGTGTTTGGTTGAGGTGAAAAAGGGGGAAATTTTTCATGCAATTCTTCCATGTATAATTTTACGTATCTAACTCATCAATAGAATTTTTTGCCCATTTTCTACCCTCCATAAAAACATACCTTGGACGTTGGGCAAAATTTCTGAACCAAAAACTCAATATCTTCGGCTAAAAAGGCTCATCTTGAATTAAACCCAAAAAGCAAAATCATGTCAAAGAACATATGAATCTAGACAATAGAGACCTAGGGACAGGAAGAGAGCACTCAAATATTTTTGATCTGTTATAACTTATATCATTGAGCCCTATATAGTTGGGTGATAAAAATGATCAGAGGAAGTAAACTCGAGATGAGTTGATTACTAAAATGGTGCCACAAAGAGATAGTGAAAGCTAGTTAGTTCTGGCACATTTATGATTGCCCAGTGAAAAAATTACATCAGCAGTTCAGTGACACATCTTTTTCCCTGTAGATCCGAGCTAATTGATGATTCTAAGCTTTCGAATCCAGAAGATGACACACAGTTATTGGTCATTAAAGAAGGATCAGGTAGACCCGTATCGGTGTAAGCAATAATGCAATTACAAGCACAAAAGCACTAAAAATATGGTGGTGGGGTTTACCAAATTGATCAATAGAAGTAAACCCAAAATAAAATTGACCAATACATGCAATCCGCCGAGCACGACTGATCATGATCAACACTTACAAATTACCGCTCACCATCACTGTATACAAAGAAATGGGAAATGCAAAATATAATAAAACATGATGTAACAATTTAAATTAAATAAGCCAGAGAATGAGGAAGAGCATACCTTCATCTTATGGAGGATTTCTCTGCCAGTCATGACTGGGTCTCTGGAGGGTTTATATAGAATTAAGTATGGTCGGTCACCTAGATTTTTTTTTTTCTATATAAAAAATATGGTTTTATTATTATTTCGTCGACACAGTGAACGAGACTGAGAAGAAGACAGGGAGAGGAGGCGGAAGAGGCAGGGGCAAGAAAATCCAAAGCAACGGGGGAAAGAAAGAAGGGGTGCGAGCGTGAAGGGCAATGAAGAAGAGAGAGACAGGCGTGTTAGGAAAGCTGATGACGATCGTTCACGCGTTGACACGACTTTTTGTTATTTCCCAATTCCATGCCGCTTACGACGCAATCACTCTGACGCGTTCGCGGCACCCCTTGCCTTTGCTCCCTATATGCTTTTTTTTTTGGTAAGGGCTCACTATACGTTTTGCATAGATAGATTGTAGTATGATGGAATATATTTCATCTAATTTTATCAATTTTTATTGTACTCCTTTCCTTTTAATTTAGATAAAATGAGATTGAATTCTTTATTTTTATTTTTCACTTATAAAATTACTATTATTTCACTCTATTTCTTTACTAAAATATCCAAATAATGGAGCAGAAAAATTATATCACTTCACTCTATTTTGTTCTATTTCATTCCACTTCACTCCAATACTTACCACTAATCAAAACATATCGTGTCTCCGGTTTGTCTACTTTTAGTTTTGGATTAAGAGAAATATCATTTTCGCCTCTAAAGATTATGTCAAGAACAAAATTATTTTAAAAAAGAAACTATATTTGTCAATGACCCTCCCAAATCCATTCTTTTCAATAAATTCACCCAAATGTTAATTTACTGCAATTTTCATTAACAATAGTAATTTTGTTTCGCATTCTATACTCATTTGGTATGATAGAACCATAACTTTAATCCAAAAATATCATACATTTGATAAAATAACTCTTTTTTCTGCCAAATTAATAACATAGAACCACCAATTTAGATTCCAAAAGATTATTTTTTGGCAAAAGAACCCTTGAAAGAATCAATTTTTTTAATAAAAGTGGTGGCTAGTTGATGTTTGGTTAAATTTGTCATGAACAATATAATTTCTTTTGGGAGCTATATCATCAGCGATATGATTTTTCAAGTACTAGAGTGGTAGTTCTCTATTTTGGATTGTAGAAGAAGAGAAGTGTTATTGTATGTATAACGCGTCGATTTTTTCTGTTATGCAAAATGACCAAAATGACCCTAGGTCATTTTTGTACAAGAATCAAGGACAGCCAGTCCAAGCCATCCTCAATAGGGTAAGTTAATATTAGGATAAGAATATATGCTATTTAGATAATAATTTGTGCGAAAATCATAATTCCTGCTTTTTTCCTACTTTGCAAAATGACTAAAATACCCTTAAGGTCAT
Source organism: Dalbergia cochinchinensis (assembly GCA_031216125.1). NCBI lineage: Eukaryota > Viridiplantae > Streptophyta > Magnoliopsida > Fabales > Fabaceae > Dalbergia > Dalbergia cochinchinensis. The sequence goes on from CM062372.1 coordinate 45,167,940, forward strand.
TTTCACTAGAGAAATTGAGGACAGTTGACCTCGACTATCCTCAAGGGATTAGTTTGATATTTGAAGGTGGCTAGATATGTTTTGATGGCAATATATGTGAAAATCTCAATTGCTAGTTTTCCCTGTGAGCAAAATTACCAAAATACCCCTAATGTAATTTAGCGTAGGATTAAGTGACGAACGGACCCAGTTATCACTCGGGAGTTGGATATGTTAATTAGAGGGGGTATATGATATCTGGGTGAATCTCGGAGAGTTTTGTGTAAAATTACCATTTTACCACTAGTTAGTACTAATTAAGCTTAATTAAAGTAATTAAGGATATATATGCAATATTAGGTTCTAATTAAAGATAAATTATTTTTATTAATTAATTTTGAAACCAAATAATTATTTGGAGTTAATTAAGGCTTAATATTGGTTAAGGAAAATTTAATCCTATTCTTATTCAAAAAATGACTAATGACCAAAAACCAAACAGTAAAAGACAAAAGTACTTTTTCTCTCTTTCTTTTCCTTAAGACTAGGGACATGTTGGTGTTTGAATTTCACATTAATCAAGTTTAACTCAACTAAATATGCAAGATAACTCCTTAACCTTGTCTTGAAAGCCTCAATCACCAAATTACCAATTCTTAACCCTTCTCCTAATTAAACCTATCTTTAATTCTAACTCTAACCCTCATGAAACACAAAAAATATCTCGCTTACTCCCTCCATAGGTAGCAGCCAAAATAGCCCCAATTCCCCCCATATGTATTTTTTTCAACTCTTACACACTCACATTCTCTCATTCTTACTATTCACTTTTTTGTTGAAGTCTTGCTCATCAAGACTTGTTAAAGAAAAATACTCTTGTTCTCTCTCAACTCAAGCTCTTTCTTCCTCTTCTCCTTTACCTTCAAGAGACACAATTGTTGCTCCAAAACCAAGCTTCCAAACTTTAAACTACCACACAACCACCATAGATTAACCGCTAAATACCTGACCTTTCCATTCTCATACATAAGAATACAAGAAAAATCCTCCTTCTACCTTATCTCCTCTTGGCTGAAACTTGCCTTGCTCGGAGAAAAAATGTTTTCTTCTTATTGCTTTGCAAGAGATCAAGCATTTCGGATTTTATTCTGAAGTTTTCTTTCTATTTCTACTCTTTTCTCTTGTTGTTGTTGTGATCAAAGCCATAACTTGATGATAAGTGTTTTTTATGATGGTTGTAAGACCATCATGAGCTTGACCTCTATAGCTTTAGGTTTGATCTTTGGTTTCAAAAAGAGAGAGAGAGAGAGAGAGAGAGAGAATAATCATTTGGTTTCTTTGTTGTTTTTGAGCTTGATGATGAGTCCAAGAAATGAGATTCTTTGAACCACAGGGATAAAGTGTTAGCTCCAGAACCCTACGCATTCATGCGTCTTGAATGACAACAAAACCAATTGAAAGAAATTACTTTGAAGAAATACTGATGTTTCTCTTGAGTTTCTTGTAAGATTATAACATGTATCTATCGTTTAGCAAGAGCAAGGCTTACTCAAATGAGTATATATATTTCATTATGCATGTGTAAACATGTTACAAGATTTATTATAAAATAAAAGTGAAATTATATTCTTATCCAAGCTATTGATAGCTAATGATTAGAGGAAGGCTGCAATGCTACAAGAAACCAAGGAAAGAGACTTCAAAAAATAGCACAAGACATCAGAAAGTACTCTCAAGATGAAAATATTAGAATATGTCCATATGCAATGTGTTACTTAATCTTCAATCATCATAAAAAAGATTTGATTGAAGATCAAAAGGTGAAACAACTCTTCAATGGCTGATTATTTACCTCAGAAAGTTCACTTGTGAGTGGAGCAAAGAATGCTACAGGAAAGGAAGGGAAATTTGAAATTTGAATTTCAAATAATCAAGTCAAGCCAGTTTCAAACTGGCACGTCATCTCTTCTGTCTCGTGGATCAACTACCCTGGATGCATGAAGGAGTTCAGAAACTTAGTCAGAAAGTAGAAAAGTAGTTTTTGATGGAAGATTTAAAAGCTCATATTTACAACGGCTTCTGAAACCGATGTGACAATTCTATCAACCTCTATTCTAATTGTTCTTTTCAAGACACAACTGATGTTCAACACATATCATGTAACGCCCCAATTTTTACTGTAATTTTTACTGTCATTAGAAATTACTCAATTACCGAATTACCGTAGGTAATTATTACATAAGATTTGAGGCCGAACAATCCTCAATAAAGGAATATAACATTAGAAGAGAGGTTAGGAACGATTCATGCGAGAGTCGCAAATCCCGAATTTCTGTACGTATAAAATGACCAAAATGCCCCTGAAGTTATTTTACTCAGAAAATGAGGATCGTGGGCCCCACCTATTCTCAAGAGGATATTTTGAGGATAATAAGGGATTGTTTGTGTTATGTGTGTTAATAGAGCAGAAGGATCTCAATTTTGAGTTCCGACGCGTGAAATGACCAAAACGCCCTTGCGGCTGTTGTAACTCCGATGTGCGTGCCGACTGAGCCCGAACCTCACTAAAATGTTTTAAAAATGTGTTTTTAAGTCATGATTAACCATTGGTTAAGCTCGGGTGGCCTCGGGCAGTTTTTAAGTGAAAGTACGATTTTGCCCCTGTTTTTAGGCAGTTTTGCGAATTTCGGGATTTTTGATTCGTATACCGAAACCTAAGCAATATTAGGCTCAAATTAAAGCTTATTAAATTCTAAATATTAATCTAGAGTCAAAATTATGTATTTAGATTGATTAGAACCCAAAATTGCTCAAAAACACCCAAATTGCTTACTAATTCACTTAAACCCTTAACCGTAAATTCTCTAAATTACATGAATACCTTGCCTACACCTAAATAATGCATGGAACACACAAATTTCACTTCTTTGGGCTGTAATGGACGAAATTATTGATGCTATTATGCAGCTGAATTATTGCCAAAAGTTGCACTAAAACAAAATGCCAAAATGTCACCATAAGAGACATAATTCCTTAATTTCATACAACTTTGTCTAAAATGATTTTTCCTCCCTTATTTCTCCTGCAAAATTCCGTCCACTACCTCATCATGTTGGCCAATTAGAAGCCTCAAAATCTTCTATAAATAGGCTTGCTTGAGTGGCCTTGGAATGCTTGGTTCATAACTAGTTTTTAGGAGCACCAAAAACTTTCTTTCTTCCTCCTCTTTGGCTGAATTCTTTCTTCAATTTTTCAAAGAGATTTTGTTTCATTTCACTTCAAGAAATGAAGTTCTCTTCCTCTTCTTCAACTCAGATTAGGTAGGGAGTAGTTTCTAAATTTATTTCTATGCTTTGAGGAGTTGTGTTTTTAGCTCAAAATGATGAAATTATGAACTTACCTTAGCTTTTCATTTTGGTTTTCCTCTTCAATTTTTCTTTAACCAATTCAACCATATGGCCTAGGTGGAACTAAGATGATGGCTTGATGATGAGGACCTTGAGGGTGGGTTGTAAATCCATCACAAGTTAGGCCTCTAAAGCTTGAAAATTCCACTTGATGCAAAACTTTAAAGAATAATGCTTTATGATGCTAAAACAAAGATTTTTAGTTTAGAACTTGAAAGATGTATTTTCCTTTTATGTTTTATTTCTTGTTAAGATATGTATTGGATTGAATTTATAATTCTTTTAAAGTCTTGAAGGAGCTCTAGTAAAGAAACAAAATGAATTTGCATCCATGATTAAGTTTATGCTTTGCATAACCATGTTTACCTTCTATGTCATCACTAAATTTTCAAGAATGAATAAATGAACTTGCATTTCTCATGTTTAAATTCCAAGCTTGTATTTCATGTTTATGTTTCAAGTCATCACTTAATCTTTCAAGATAATAAAGAGGTTGCATCTCATATTTAATTTATGCTCTCACTATATTTTATAATGGCTAAAAGAATCAACGCATGGCATGTTTATTTTATGCCATCACCTAAAGATCCTAGAGCTCAAAGACTTGCCCATGTATCACAAGCAAAGAAATATGATTATTGGAGTTAAAGAATTTATTCTTTAAAAAGTCTTGAGATTGGAGCTTAAAAGATGTAATAATAATTCTCTTCTCCTCTCTTGGTCACTGTGCGGACTACATGCTCCGGTTTCTTAATAATCTCTTCTCCCTCTCGTCCTGTCTGCGGACTACCGCTCAGGTTTCTTAATATTCTCTTCTCCTCTATCGTCTGTGCGGATTCTTTGCCGCTCCAGTTCTTGTATCATGTTTATATTTCAAGTTCTTGCATCATGTTTAATTTTCAAGTCATCACCTTAAATCTTAAAGATAAAGAAATGGAATTGCATATCATGTTTATAATTCCAAGCTATCACCTTATAAAGATAAGATTAAAATAAGGTTGCATAGCATGTTTATAATTCTAAGATGTCACCTAAATCTCTAAAGCTCAAGACTTACTCCTTTTATCTTAAGTGAGAATTTTAATTGTGAAGATCCTCCCAAATTTGACAAAAGAACTAGTTTCTAAATGAGTTTTAAGGCTTTGCAAGGATTTTACTGGGAACTAGTAATTTATATGCACTTAAAATATGATTCTATGTAATTGCATGAGGTTCATGATTCGCCACTGATCCGAGTTTAGTATCAATGTGTGATAATGATTTGATATGATTGAAGTTGTGATAATTATGGTTTATTGTTAAGAGAATGATTCATAATTGGTTTAGTAACTAATTAGTTCTATAATTGATAATTCTATGTAAGGATTGGATGCTTATTGAATGATTTCTGGCTTGCATGTTATAGTTGCTGTTGCAAATAATGAGAATGCTTATACATGAAATGTTCTTTATTATGTAAAATTTACCTTTGTTGCTAGAAGAAAGTGTATCATTGTAAAAGTGTAATATGGAAAGGTTACGGCTAAGGAAAGACTTGGTATTTAAGCGTGTCCATTGTGACCCACCTCTCTTTCTGGGAATCTCCCATATGCATCATTACATTTGATATATATTATTCTAGCTTAAGACTATAAATGAGAAAATGTTATGATGTTTATAAATTGTATTATGATATAACATGCAAAGATTTAATGGTGACTTAAACTTATAAGAAAATGATCCTTTGGAACCATCGGACTATAGGTGGTGAAAAGGTGATTTTAGCCCCCTAACCCGTTCTCTCAAAAGGGTAGAGTCGGGACTTTAGCTTATCAAAAGGGATAAGTATATGCTAGTGACGACTAGTAAAGTATGAGCTCATAACCTAAATTACTCCCAAAAGGGTGGAGTATAGGGTGGCCTAAGGAAAATAATGATGATGATAAGATTTTAAGTCACCTAAGGCACTAAAGAAATGAAATATGTGCACTATGTCCACATGTAGCTAATATTATATGACGTTCTTTTATGCATGTTATTTGATAATGATGATGAGGAAAATGATGTAATGATAAAGGAAAAGTTCATTGTAAATATGACATGTTAAGATTATGATGCATTATAAGACGCATGATTAAAAATTGACGAACCTCGGTTAAGTATTTGTCCGAACTTAAAATGAATCTTTGCATGCTCACTATTTTACAATAATCCCGAGGTTCCTGGGGACTTTGATGATGACACTGTAGAAGGAGGTACTTTACTGAGAATTCTTTAGCAAGATTCTCACTCCCTTTTCTTTATTTCCGTCATTGTCTCCAGATTCAGATGGCGACATTCGTCCTGTTCGTTGATACCCCTACTTGGGAATTTCACTATGATCCGGTGCATCGCTCGTATCATTTTGAAAGGAGGTGCGCAGTTCGTGTTTTTATTTACATAGGTCGTCCATTTGCACATCCTGTCCCTAGTTATCGATTTTCTCCTACTTCTCCCTATAGCGATGAAATGGTTTTCGAACATGAACGTCCACTTGATTAAAGGATGTTACATTCTTATCCCGCTTCATCTGCTGTCCATGGATTTCCAGAGTATGTTCCCGAGACGAGATATTCTGAAACTGATCCTTCAGAGGAGAGTCCTACTCATGTATATACTGAGAGCTCTGCTCCTACTCCCACACGTGTAAGAGAGGGTAGTGAGGAAACAGTTGTTCAGCCGAGGTTAGCAAGAAGGTCGTCCATGCGACCCCAGCTTGGTGCATCTCGTGTGTCCCCTCCCGAGGGAGCTCATCAGTGGATCGGATTTATTCCCCCATTTCTAGGACAGTGGCCATAGAGGGTTCTTAGTAGATTTATGTGTGATCATGCACCCTAGTTTTAGGATAACCTTCCCGGCTTATGGAGTTATCTAGTTTAGGGGCATGTATTTCCTTAAGTATATTTTCTTTTATGGGTTTGCATAAGATAATGATGTATGAACATAACCCACCCTTTGAGTGAGGTTATTGTATGTAAATATATGCTATAATGTGCTTATGGATGTTATATGATGGAGCCTAAGTGATATGATGTGATATATTCTTAAACGTCTTATTATACTCCGCTTACTCGTTCACGTTGTACTCGGCTCACATTTTCAATTATGTGTTTAAAAAAAAATGGCTCGTAATTTCACTAAGTATTTTCAAATTATGAAGAAAGAACCAAAGCAAGGAGTAAAGTCTAGTCATTAATCAGATTTAACCTAGGTGTATCTGGTTAATTACTAGGGTGTTACATGTCACTTGAAGAATTGATCTATGGAAATAATCACAAAGAAAGACTATTATATAAGAGATGCTAAGCTTGAAGAACGTTGAGAGAGATTTGAAGATTCAAGAAAGGAAACTCTGCAAAAATCTCTTCCCACTTCCTGGAATATTCTATCTTTATTATATAATCAGTTTTATCCTTGAAGTGTAAAGAAAATCTTCTTTCAATATTCTTAGTTAGATTTATGCTCTTCTTATGGAAAAAGTGGAAGAAGGAAGTTATTAAAGTTTTCCCAGGAACTTTTCATGTATATGTTAAGGAAACTTGAATGTAGGTTAGTTTGAATGGCAATCCAAACACTTAACCTTTATATCCTTGATCCGTTAGTGATCAGTGTGAAACATAGCTTGGAAAGGCTACTATAAAACTACTTCGAATGCAATAGTAAGATGTTTTTGCTTATCACGGTTTAGCTTGAAGGGGCTACAGAAAGACTACTTACAGCTTAGAGAGGTTGGAGTAAGATTACTTTCAACGTGTCAGTAGAGGTTGGTACTACACACTATTTGGCTTGGAAAGGCCAATATTAAGACTACTTTCAACATGTCAGTAGAGGTTGCTACTGTACACGGTTTGGCTTGAAGAGGCCAGTGTCAAGACTACTACTATAGGGGTGGTTACTAATCACAGGTTAGCTTGAAGAGACTAATACAAGATTACTCATGTTAGCTTGGAGAGGATAGTATAGAGCTACTCAAAATCCTTGGCTATTGGTGATTTTTGAAATTCTTGGATGATAATTTGGGAAGGCTAATGTAAAGACTATCCATTTTTACTTTCTCAGGTTGAGAAAGTTATTGTTATAGTGGAACCTCAATACTTGTTGAGTACTGGATGTAGGTAGATTGGCTAAACTAGTATAAAATCTTTTGTGTTCTTCTCTCTTTCTTGTTCTGATCTCTTTTATTTACCTTTGTTGCATCGTTATCTTTCAATCGATCTTATATATATATATATATATATATATCCTGCTCTTTATATGTTATCTCTTTTAATAGCAAGTATTTTATTTAATAAGGTTTAGAAAGCTACTTTCTGAAGCTACTAACTATGTTTCCACTGCACTACAAGTTTTATATTCAATAGTATTTATTTTTAGCAGTTTCAATAAATACAAAAAGGATCAATGCACGATTCAATCCCCCTTTCTCGTGCACATCTTCACCTACATAAAGGACTCTAAAGCTCATTCTCATTTTTGTTAAAATTGATTGGGTTGCAAGTTTCACTCTTTAGAGTTTTGAGTTTTTTAGCTCTGAAGAGATATAAAAATGGATTTGCATTCATGTTTATGTTTCAAGTCTTGCATCTTCATGTTTATATTTCAATACCTTGCATATCATGATTATATTCCAAGTTGTCACCTTGTAATCTTAAAGACTTAAAAAACTTGCATTTTCATGTTTATATTTCAAGTTTTGCATTTCATATTATCACCTTATAATCTTAAAGACTTAAAAATGAACTTATGATCATGTTTATATTTCAATCCTTGCACATCATGTTTATATTTTCTAGTTGTCACCTTATAATGTTAAAGACTTAAAATGAGATGCATGGCATATTTATGACTCTAGCCATCACCTAAGTCTCTAAAGCTCAAGACTTGCCCCTTTGTCTTAAGTGGAAATTTTGATCATGGACACACATTCATATATGTATTTCGGCCTTATGAGGGTATTGGGTTTGAAGTTAGTTTCACTTTATTCTGAGAGTTGAATCTTGTGTTTAGAGTGTACAAAGGAATGTCGAAAGAATTAGAAATTTAAAAGGAGAAAAAAATTGTGATTTTGAATAAGTACAATCAGATTTATGAAACTTTGAGTTTTGCTACTGATTTGAATGAAAATAATTAATTTCTAAGAGGGACAAAATGATTTCATGTGTTTTGAGTATCTTAGAATAGTTTTTGAGAAAAACTAGTGGCTGGAAAAGATTAAAAATGTAATTTCCAAAATTTTTGTAATTTCTTTTTTACTCATCTTGTTTGGGCCTTTATCTGACACAGTACAACGTAGTACCATTCACATGTCCAAAAATATGTTAAAAATTGTTGGAAGTAATTTCAAGTGTCTTAGATGTCTTAGAATAGCTTTTGGGAAAAAAACTAGCAATTAAAAAGGATAAAAAAATGCAATTTCTAAAGCTTTTATAATTTTAATTTATGGTACTATTTGACACAACAAGATCGTGAAACACTGCTTTGTTGTTCATGTGTATGAAAATTGTTGATAATTATTGCAAAAATTATTTTTAGCATCTTAGGAAAAACTAGTAACTAGAAAAGGTTAAAAATGTAATTTCTCAAAGCTTTTGAAATCAATTTTTCAATACTATCCAACACTGTACAATACTGTTTGGCATTGTTTATGTTCTTAAAAATTAGTAATTATTGTTGTAAAAATTATTTTTGGTGCCTTAGGTGCTTAAAAAGATAATTACAAGCGTTAGGTTGGACCGTTTTGCAAAATATGAAAAATTATGCCTTGAGCGTATCATTATGGAATTTTGGCGAAATGGGTTTAATTAGAGTTAGTAATGAATTTGAATGTGTCCATGTATTCAAAGTACCATTTACTATGTTAAGAATAAGTTTTAGAATCATTGGCACTTGCTAAGTGTCAAGAATAGGAAAATTTACACTTTGACTCCTAAAATCTATCAAAATTTGGCCAATAGCCCAAAATGGTTTTATGATGAGTTTAAATGATTTTTATGTGTTATGGGTCTCTTGAAAGTGTAAATTAATTTTAAGAATCATTGGTTTAAGGAAATGTGTTAAAAGGGGAATTTATACTTTAATTACAGTTTTGACCGCTTTTGGGACTTAAGTATAATTATCAATAACTCGATGATATTAATGTGATTAATGTGTTATGAAGGTTATGTTCATATGAATTTTTTGGAGATTACATGACTTGAGATAATTGTGCAAGATTCTGTATTGATGGCTATGCATGCTTGATTCTCAAATTATACAAGTAATGATTACTGTAATATTGTATATATCTTGTTGAACATGACATATGCATTAGCTGAATCTGGTTCTTGATTGTTAGCTCCAGAACCCTTTGCGCTTATTTGTTTTGAATGACAACTGTAACACCCCGATTTTTCTGTCCGAGGGAAGTGACCAAAATGCCCCCGAGGTCATTTCCTGACCCGAACTCGAGGGTAACCAACTCGGTCATCCTCGAAGGGTCAACTCAATGTTTGAAGGGGATTGAATGGCCTTTGAATGCTTTCGGAAGTGAAAATTTCGTTTTCCGCAGTTTCGGGTCAAAATGACCAAAATACCCCTATAGCGTTTTTACGCGGGTAATGGTGCCGTTTGAGCCCGGAACTTTCCCCAGAGGTTTAAAAACATGTTTTCATGTGTCTAGAGGTCTCTGTTCAAGTCCCGGAGGTCCCGGCCAGTTTTAGTGCAAAATTACGATTTTGCCCCTAGAATAGTGTTTTTGAGCTTAATGACGTAATTAAGCAAACCTAAGCAATATTAGGCTCTAAACGAAGATTAATTTATTTCCCTAATTAATCTAGAGTCAAAATAATTTATTAAAGTTAATTAGAACCTAAAATTGCTTAGATTAAACTTAAATCCCTTTTTAGAACTCAAGATTCCTAGTCTTGGAATCTTGAATAGTGTTTTCTCTCTCCAATTCCTTAAATCAAGGAAATGTGTCTAGAGTTGTTTAGACTCTAAATTGAGGATTTAACTCTCTAATGGTGCAAGACCACTCCTTAATTATGTCTAGACCACCTTAATTACCCATTTACCTTACCTAAACACTTTCTTACAAATTTCTAATCTTAAGCATAATCAAAGATACACCTAAACACAACTCTAAACCACAATTAAAATGCAAAGAAACCTCCCCCATGGGCTGATGCATATTCGGCCATCACTCCCTAATTACCACACATATTAAATTGTTTTCTCACTCAAAGAACCATGCTTGAGGCCATACCTTGAACCATACCTCACCATACCTTAAGCCATACCTCACCATGCCTCAAGAACACATTATCTCACCTCATGGAACTCATGGGAAGCCCTCCAATCTGCACATATGGCCGAAGCTCCTCTCCTCCATGAGCTCCCTCCATTTGTTTCATTTCTCTATAAATAGAATGCCTTGAGGAGCTTGCACCACTTTTAGATCATTTGCTAAGTTTAGGAGCACTCAAAGCTTTTCTTTTTCTCTCAAAGTTTTTGTGTTCTTCAAGTTCTTGGAGTTCTTCAAGTTCTTCATCTTCTTCATCTTCTTCTTCCATCTTCAAGTTCATCACACCAAGTAGGGATTTTCTTTCATGAATTCTTTTTTTAGAGTTCTTACTTCAAGCTTTATGTTCATAGTTTCTCTTGATTCTTTTTAGAACTTCTTTTCCTTTCCTTGTTCTTGCTCATTTTCGGCCATGGGCCTTGGAGTTCAAAGAAATGAGAGCTTGATGATGAGAGTTTCATGATGATGTTCATCACTTGAAACAAACTCTAGAGCTTGATCTTTGTTCTTGAGCAAAAGTGTTTCTAGTTTTTCCTTTCTTGAACCTTTGAGAACTTTAACTTTGATGTTGTTTCAAAATGGTTCTAATGACTCAATGCTGAGGTCTCATGATGTTGGTGTTAGTATATCACCAAGATCATGGATTCTAGAGTTTCAAACATTTCTTTTCTTTCCTTGAAGTTTCGGCCATTACCTTTCCTTTTCATGCTAGATGTTTGATTTTCTAAATATGTTATGTTGAGTTCTAAGAACTCTAGACTTTTACTTTGTCTTGGTTTGATGAGTTTGGGTTGAGGTTTAAGTTCCTTTAAAGTCTTGTTAAGAGCTCTAGAAAGATGAAATGAACTTGCATAATTTATTTTATGCTTGCATTCATATTTACATTCTTGCTATGCATCTTTACTTTCAAGCTATCACCTAAGAACATAAAGGTTAAAATGGAACTTGTATCATCACTTAATTTAATTCTCGAAGCCTTTCTATTTCGGCCTTAAAGTCGATTGTTGTTGGGCCTAGAGCACTAAAATAAAGAATTGAACTTGCATTATCACCTAATTAATTTCTCGAATGCCTATCTATTTCGGCCTTAAAGTCGATTGTTGTTGGGCCAAGAGCACTAAAATAAAGAATTGAACCATGCATATTTACCTTCAAGCTTGCACATTTAAGTTTATGCCTCGCATATTTACTTTCAAGCTTGCACATTTAAGTTATGCCTTGCATATTTAATTTTAAGTCATCACTTTACCTTGTAAGCAAGATTAAAAACGAAAAGCATGAGCACGTTTAGTTTATGTCATAACTTAAGAACCTAGAGCTCAAAGACTTGCCCATTTCATTCCAAGATAAAGTTAAATGTGAATGTATTCCTTGAATGCATAATTTCGGCCAAGTAGTGATGATGGACTTGCAATGAGTTTTCATCTAGCTACTAGGACCAATAGTCTATGTTTTAAGTTTCCCTAAAGCTTTACAATCTTTATAAGGTTATGTCATCACAAGTTGTGATTTTATTATCTTTTAGGGGATGGAATATGTTTTGGTCAGTGACCTAAGGCTTCACATAGCCTCTTGATGAATTAAAATGTTTTGCAAAGAGTTTTAGAAGTTCTAGATTGATTCCGAGAGAAACTAGTTAACTTATGTACCTAGAAATGTCAATTTAACTTTCTTATTGAAGTTAAATGTTTTCGGTTCTGACATGATGAGTATGATGCTGTATGATGATGTTTTGATGTGTTGGAATGTGTGAAAATATCGTATGATGATGTAGAAGCGATCCTATGCATGATAGGTAAGAAACTAGCTAACTAGAAATACCGTAAAGCTAGAATTTAACATAGTTTTGACCCATTTGTTTATGGAACTTTTCCAAACTGTTTTAATGGGGACATAATCAGATTTAGATTGTTTAGACATGAAAAACTTGGTATTATTTGAGTTAGAATTGAATTCTAGCACCTACGGGGAAACTAGTAACTAGAAAACCGTAAAAATGCAAATGTAGAACTCTTAGAACATTTAATTTTCTGGATTCTGTCCAGCACCCTTGCAACATGGTAAATATGATTAATAATTAGTCCTTAAGCATAGGAATGCCTCATAATTGATTTAGATTTAATATATAGCGCTTTCAGTAGCGGAACCAAGAAAGGGTCTAAAACGTAAGTTCTAGAACCCCGTATTCACATGTTAGGATTTCCACCCTATGCTATTCAGATTTAAAAGTAAAATGAGAGGATTATGAACGATGTTTAATTATGAGCCTTAGGTGCTTAAAATATGAACGACGGATGTAGAGAACTATATCTCAAGATTAAGACCCGTAAGGGTCAAAGCATAAGCTACCGTAAGGGTAAGCGTTTGGATGATTTATGATGATGCATGAAGTATGCTAATGATGATGATGTTATTCATATGAGGAATTTATGAGATTATATGTTAATGTGGCATAAAGCAAATTTGGAAGGAAATTCGATTGTAATGATCGTTGGGCACGAATTTCCGACAAATTTGGGGACTTAAAGAGATTTTGAAAATTAAGGTACTAAGATGGGTTCTAGGATGACACCGGTTAGCCGAGCACCTCCATAGAACTCATGTGACATCGGTACCATTTTATACTCTTAGGTGACACCGGTTCGGCCGAGCACCCCTAAGAGTTTTGCCCCTAACCCGCACTCGGATAGTCGGGATTTATGATTTATGATACGCTTATCGTTAAGTGGTAAGTAAGAACTAGTGACGACTAGTTAAGGTATGAGCTCATAACCTAGATGTATGACACGTTCTGGGTGACACCGGTTCGCCGAGCACCCCGATTCGATTGTCTTTTAGGGTGGCCCATGAGGAAGAGAAGTTTCATGATTATGATTATGTCACTAAGTTTTGTCCCATATGAATGTTACTATTGCCACTTTATGCCACCAAGAATGATGATGCTTGATGTTATGTTTTTATGTATGTGCATTAGGTAGTGCCATGCATACATTTTCTATTATGTTGCATCCATGACATTAAGATCATCCTAAAATGAATGGACCTTGGCTAAAATATATTTTAAAGTTTAAAATGAACCTAATACATGCTCAGTCATTTCGTATAAATAAACCCAAGGTTCCCGAGGCGTGAGCAGCGACACCTAGGTAGTAGGAGGCCCTACTGAGATTCTTTAGTAAGATTCTCACTCCCTCTATCTCTTTCTTCCCGTCACATCTTCAGATGGCGACGTTCGTAGTGTTCGTGGACACGCCGACATGGGAGGTGCACCATGACCCGGACCACGGGTCATTCCATTTTGTGGGTCGATGCACGGTTAGAGTATTCATGTTCATGGGTCGACCCTTCACTCTCCCTGTACATTCCCATCGTTTCTCCCCCGTCTCACCTTTTGGCGATGACCTAGTGTTCGAGCGCGCACGTCCCCGAGAGGAGAGGCTACGCCGTACTCCACCTTCCGCATCCGCCGTTCGAGAATACCCCGAATATGTGTCCCGTTGCCCATCGTCCTTCTCGGAGATGGATCCTTCCGAGGATTCGGCCACCCAGGTACCCTCCGAGGGATCTTCCCCCACCATACCTATGGACTTCGGAGAGGATAGCGAGCCCACCGTGACTCAGTCGAGGCGTGAACGGCGACCGGAGATGCGGCCATACCCTGGGAGTCATATTCGATCCCCACTCTGCCTTTTCACACCCGAGGAGCTCGCTCAGTTTCCCGGATATCTGCCTCGATCACGAGATGGTCGCCAGTAGGAGGTCGAGGATGGTCCGAGTTAGAGGACACACCACATAGATAGGGATAAACCTTCTTTTGTTTAGAGGGTATCCTATTAGATGCACTCGGGTAGGGGAGTAGATTATGTTTATGTTTGATGTTGTATTTCCTTTTATGTATTTCCCTTGTACTAAATTAAGACCCACACTTATAAGTGGGCAAGTTATATATATATGAGATGATATTCAGTGATGTTCATGATGTGCCTTATGTTATGATGATTGTGAGACGATTGTTTTACTTTGCATGGTTTACCGCTTATCGCATCACGCGGCTCTCACTTTTATTTCAAAAAAAATTACCCGTATTTTCCGCTAAGTAATTCAAAGTTAAATGAGAACTATGAAGTAACAGACTAATGATTAACCTAAATATGTTCTAGAGTATTGGGTTAAAAATTAGGATGTTACAACAACAAAACCAATTTAAAGAAAATGCTTTAAAGAATGACTAATGTCTCTGTTGAGTTCCCTGTAAGATTATAACAGGTTTCTAGCATTTAGCAAGAGTAAGGCTTACTCAAATAAGAAAATATTTCACTACACATGTGTAAACATGTTTATCTCATGTTATGAGATCTGAAATGAAATAGATGTGAAATTACCTAAGCATTGATAGCTACTGATGAAAAAAAGTTTTCAATGCTACAAGGAACCAAGCTAAGAGACTTCAGAAAGTGGCATATGACATCAGAAAGTATACTCAAGATGAAGATTTTAACTCATGTCCAAGAGCAACATGTTACTTAATCTTCAATCATCACAATCGCAAAGGTATAATCAGCAAAGAAGATTTGATTGAAAATCAAAATGTGAAAAACTCTTCAAGGGACTAATTACGTATATTAGAAAGCTCACCCGTGAGTGCAGTAATGAATGCTATAGGAAAAGGAGAGAAATTTGAAATTTGAATTTCAAATAATCAAGTCAAATTTAGTTTCAAACTGGTATGTTTCTTCTACCTATTTGATCAACCACCTTGGCTTCATGAAGGAGGACTTCAGAAAGCATGCTCAGAAAATAGAAAAGTAGTTTTTGAAGGAAGATCAGAAAACTCAAATTTACAACAGTTTCTGCAACCGACATGATAGATATGTCAACCTCTCTTCTAGCTGTTTCCTTCAAAACACAACTGATGAACAACACATGTTGTAACGCCCCGATTTTTCCGTGTACAAATGACCAAAATGCCCCTGAGGCTATTTTTACTGGGAAAATAAGATAACTGGCTTCGACCATCCTCAAAAGGTTGTTTTAGTATTGAAGGGGGATTATGTGTAATTACATGTGTTATATATGTTAATAGAGCAGAAGAATCTCATTTTTGAGTTTCAATGCATAAAATTACCAAAATGCCCGTGTCTAATTGACACAAAATTAAGTGCCGTTTGAGCCCGAACTTCATCCAAAAGTTTGAAATGATGTTTTTAAGTGATGTTTGACATCTGGTTGAGCCGAGGTAGTCCCGGGAGAGGGGTTTGTGAAAATTAACATTTTGCCCTTGGCTAGTGCATTTTAGGCCTAATGATACGATTAACGAAACCTAAGCAATATTAAGCTCTAATTAAAAATTAATAAATTCTAATTACTAATCTACAGTCGAGAGGTTAATTAGAACCTAAGATTGCTTAGTGAAACTCAAAACCCTTTTCTTAATCCAAGAATTAGTGTCATGTCAATTTGAAATAGTATTTTCTCTATTCAATTCCTTAAATCATGGGAATGGTCATGTGATGAGATTCCTTGCTAATAAAGGTGGATTTATACTAATTGTGCAAGAACACTCTTTACTCTTGTCTTGAGCCACCTTAATTGCTCACTTTCTCACCTAAACACCTAATTACAACTCCTAATCCATGGCCTAACCAAATCCACTCCTAAACAAACTTTTAATCTACATTAGAATAAAAGAAATCCTCCCCCATTTTCTCTTAATATGGCCGGCCATCCTCCCCTATTTTTCATCCATCACATGTTGAAATTCAATTAAAAATGTGCACTCAAAGAACCATACCTTGAATCATACTTGGCCATACCTTGAGCTATGCCTACACCATACCATGAATGATATATTTTTTCTCTTCTTTCCTCCCTTCAAGACCACTGGCCACGCCTCCCCCCTCGTGCCCCCATATGTTTCATTTTCTATAAATAGGTGCCAAAAGAAGTTGCAAGAACCTTTGCACATCTTTACAACTTCAAGCTTTCTTCCTTTGATCTCAAAGAATTCTTCTTTTTCATCTTCTTCATTCTTCCAAGAGCCACCACCCTCCACCACCTTTTGTAATGCCCCGATTTTCTGTCTGAGTGGAAAATGACCAAAATGCCCCTGAGGTCATTTCGGCCTGGAATTCGAGGATGGCCGACCCGGCAGTCCTCGAAGGGCCAACTCAATGTTTGAAGGGGATTGAATGACCCTTGAGTGGTTCCGGAGGCGAAAGTCCCATTTTCTGCAGTTTCGGGTCAAAATGACCAAAATACCCCTATAGCGTTTTACGCAGGTAAAGGTGCCGTTTGAGCCTGAAACTTTCCCCAGAGGTTTAAAACCAAGTTTGTACATGTTTCAAAACATCTGTTTGAGTCTCGGCAGTCCCGGGCAATTTTAGTGCAAAATTACGATTTTACCCCTGGAATAATGTTTTTGAGCTTAAAGACGTAATTAAGCAAACCTAAGCAATATTAGGTTCTAAACGAAGATTAATTAATTTCCATAATTAATCTATAGTCAAAATAAATTATTAAAATTAATTAGAACCTGAGATTGCTTAGATTAGATTTAAATCTCTTTTCTAAAACTCAAGATTTCACTCTTGGAATCTTGAATAGTGTTTTCTCTCTCCAATTCCTTAAATCAAGGAATTGTGTCTAGGATTGTTTATACACTAAAATGAATTTATAACTCACTAATGATGCAAGAACACTCTTTAATTATGTCTTGACCACCTTGATTACCCATTTTCTCACCTAAACACTTTCTTACAAATTCCTAATCTTAATCCTAATCAAAGCTACACCTAAACACAACTCTAAACCACAATTAAAATGCAAAGAGAACCCTCCCCATGGCTGATGCATTCCAGCCCTCTCTCTCTCTTTTACCACACATGTTGAATTGTTTCTCACTCAAAGAACCATGCTTGAAGCCATACCTTGAACCATACCTCACCATACTTTGAACCATACCTCATCATGCCTCAAGACCACATTATCTCACCTCATGGAACTCATGGGCTGCCTCCATGCTGCATGGCCGAAGCTCCTCCCCTCCTTGCACCTTTCATTTGCTTC
This sequence comes from Dalbergia cochinchinensis, assembly GCA_031216125.1. Classification (NCBI taxonomy): domain Eukaryota; kingdom Viridiplantae; phylum Streptophyta; class Magnoliopsida; order Fabales; family Fabaceae; genus Dalbergia; species Dalbergia cochinchinensis. Next base: position 45,185,688 of record CM062372.1, read on the forward strand.
ATTTCTCTATAAATAGCTTGCTTGGGTGAACTTGTATCATTTTGGGTTCATTTGCAAAGTGTATGTTTTCAAAGAGCACTTCAAAGCTTCCTTTTTCTCTCAAGTTCAAGTCTTCAAGTTCTTCATCCTCTTCTCTCATTCCAACCTCCTAATCACTAGGTAGGGATTTTCTTTCAAGAGTTCTTTCATTTAAAGTTCTTAATTTTTTTATGTGTTCATAGTTTCTCTTGAATCCTTTTAGAACTTCTTTTCTTCTTCCACTCCTCTTTGTTTTTCGGCCATGAGGCTTGAGAATCAAAGGAATGAGAGCTTGATGATGAGAGTTTCATGATGATGTTCATCACTTGAACAATCTCTAAAGCTTGATCTTTGTTCTTAAGTTAAAGATGTTTTTAGTTTTCTTCTTGAATCTTTGAAACCTTTCACTTTGATGATGTTTTAAAATGGTTAACATGAACTCAATGATGAGAGCTCATGATGTTGGTGATAATGCATCATCAAGATCATGGTCTCTAGCGTTCCAAATGTTTCTTTTCTTCTCCAACAATTTCGGTTCTTCTTCCTTTTCTTTCTTTAAGGTTTCGGCCATATTGGCCAAGGAAGTTCACAATGGCTTGATGATGAGAGCTTCTAGATGATGACTATGTATTCATCACAATGAGGCCTCTAGAGCTTGAGTTTTAATAAAAACGTTATTTATGTTTACATTCCAAAAAAAGAAACTTTGTGTTTCAAAGAACCCTTGAGGTTCACTCTTGTTTTACTTTATCTTGTCATGATAAGTTTGGGTTGAGGATTGAGTTCCTTTAAAGTCTTGTATGAGCTCTAATAAGAAATAAAATGAACTAGCATTCATATTTAAATTCAAGCTTATGCATTGCATGTTTATTTTGAGCTTTGCATTCATATCTAATTTCCAAGCCATCACTTAAAGTTAAAGGATAAAGAATGGAATGCATCTCATATTTACATTCTTGCTTAGCATATTTACTTTTATCACTAAGGAACGTAAAGATTTAAAATGAGAACTTGCACTATCACCTAACTAAATCTCAAAGCCTTTCTATTTCGGCCTTAAAGTCGATTGTTGCTGGGCCTAGAGCACTAAAATAAAGAAATGAACTTGCATATTTATATTTCAAGCCTTGCATATTTATATTCCAAGTATTGCATATTTGTTTCAAGCCTTGCATATTTATACTCCAAGTCTTGCATATTTATTTTAAGCCTTGCATTTTTATATGCAAGTCTTGCACGTTTACTTTAAGCTCTCACTTTATTTTGTAATGAAGAATAAAAATGAAGTGCATAGCATGTTTAAATTATGTCATCACTTAAAAGATCTTAGAGCTCAAAGACTTGCCCATTTTATCTCAAGTTAAAGTTTAAATGAGGGAGCATTCTTTGAATGCATGATTTCGGCCTTGTAGTGAAGATGAACTTAGAATGAGTTTCATCTAGCTTCAAGGGCCCATAAGTCAAGTTTTAAGAATCCTTTTAAATCTCATGAATTTGTTTGAGTTTACGATCAACAAGGTTCTATGAATTTAATACTCTTTTGAGGAGGGATCAAGTGGTCACTAACCTAAGAATGCTTTTAGCTCTTTTACAAAGTAAAATGGTTTGCAAACGAGTTTTAGAAGTCCTAAAAACGGTTCCAAGAGAAACTAGCAACTTATACGTTTTAGAAAATATCAAGCTATGCACCTTTTGGAAACTTAATGTTTCGGTTCTTCCATGATGTGTTTGCTGCCATGTGATGATGTTTTGATGTGTTTGAATGAGTGAAAATTATGTATGATGAAGTAGGAACATTTCTATGCAAGTTAGGAAAGAAACTAGCTTTCTAGAAAAATCGCAAAGTCAAGATTTAGCATAGTTTTATCCCATTTATTTATGGACACTGCCCAAACTATTTCAATGGGAATATAATCAGATTAGGATTGTTTAATCATGAAAAATTTGGTTACAAATGAAGTAGAATTGAATTTTAGCACCTATAGAGAAACTAGTAACTAGTAAACCGTAAAATTACAATTCTAGAACCCTTAGAACATTTAATTCTTAGAATATGTCCAGCAACCTTATAATGTAGAGAACATGGTTTATAATTAGTTTTTTGGTATAGGAATAACTCATAATTGGTTTAGGTTTAACTTATAGCGCCTTCGGCGAAGACAGAACCAAGAAAGGGTCTAAAACGTAAGTTCTAGAACCCCGCAATCCTAAGTTTAAAGTGTTGCCCTAAGGAGGGATGATGTTCAGATTTAATAGAGAGCATGAATAATAATAAGTTTTGTTAAAAGAGAACCCTTAGGTGTATAAAAGTTTGATGGAAGATGATAGATTAATTACATCACAAGTTTAAGGCCTGTAAGGGTCAGAGCATAAGACACCGTAGGTCCAAGTGCATAACGAATTTTAATGTTGCTTGTGAAAGTATGAGGATGATTACGAGAATGCATGAATTTATGATGAAGGATGCATGTTTGATTGACTTATGTGGCATAAAGAAGAATTTTGAAGAAATTCAGCACGCTACAGTTATGCCGTCGAATTTCTGACAAATTCGGGACTCAGAAAGTTTTTGAAAACCTATGAAATTTTTATGAGGTACTAAGATGAGTTCTCGGATGACACCGGTTCGGCCAAGCACCTCCAGAGAACTCATGTGACATCGATACCAAGATTAATTTTTGGGTGACACCCGTTCGGCCGAGCACCCCGAAGAAATGCCCCCTAGCCCGTACTAGATAAGTCGGGATTATGTTTATGATTATGTTACGCTTATCGAGATTGATAAGTAAGAACTAGTGACAACTAGTTAAGGTATGAGCTCACAACCTAGAGATGTGACTTGTTTTGGGTGACACCGGTTCGGCCGAGCACCCCCAGAGCGATTGTCTTTTAGGGTGGTCTATGAGGAAGTTATGATGATTATGTCACAAAGAGAATTTAATTGCCACTTTATGCCACTATTATGATGTTCTTAAAGATATGATGATTATTCTCGCATTAAGTAGAACCATGCATACATTCTTTAATATGATTGCATCCATGTCATTAAGATTCATGCTAAAATGAACAGACCTTGGCTAATTATGTTTTAGAACCTAAAAATAGATGTTTATGCATGCTCACTTATTTTGTATAACTAAACCCAAGGTTCCTGAGGACGTAGATGATGACACCTAGGTAGGAGGAGGCCCTACTGAGATTCTTTAGCAAAATTCTCACTCCCTCTATCTCTTTCTTTCCGTCACGTCTTCAGATGGCGACGTTCGTGGTTTTTGTGGACATCCCAACCTGGGAGGTAGATCATGATCCGGACCACGGGTCATACCATTTTGTGGGTCGCTGCGTCGTTCGAGTGTTTATGTTCGTTGGACGGCCCTTTAGTCACCCCGTACATAGCCATCGATTCTCTCCTGTCTCACCCTTCGGCGATGACTTCGTGTTCGAGCGCGCCCGCCCTCGAGAGGAGCGGATCCATCGCACCCCACCGACGGCCTCTGCCATCCGGGACTACCCACAGTATGTACCCCGCTCGCCCTCATCATTCTCCGAGACGGACCCTTCAGAGGACTCTGCCACTCAGGTACCTTCCGAGGGATCCTCCCCCACTGTGCCGATGGGCGTTGGGGAGGGTAGCGAGGCTTCTGTCACTCAGCCAGTACGTGGAGGGCAGGTGAGGATGATTCCTCGTCATGGAGCTCATGCCCGACCGATGCAGCGCATCGCCACCCCGGCCGAGATAGCCCCGTGGATCGGGTACATCCCTCTTTTCCAGAGAGGCTCGCAGTAGGAGACGACCATCGCGTTTTGGTGCCCGAGCTTTGACTAGGCATGGATAGTCCCTTTTGTCTTAAGGCTATCTATACATAGGTGTACTAGAGTTAGGAGAGAGTTACTTTTATCACCTTTGTTGTACTTTCGTTTCCATGTATTTCCATTCTAGTTGTACTAAACTAAGTCCCACTCTACCTAAGTGGGCATATCATAATTATATATAAATATGGAGTTCAGTTTCATTGTGTTGTGCCTTTATTTGCTATATGTTTTGATGAGATGTTTGCTTTACTTCCATCTACACTCTATTGATCATCGTATCGCGCGGCTTTCACTTTGCTTTTATAATTCAAAAAAAAAAATTTACCAATATTTTCGCTAAGTATTTTAAAGTAATAAGGAAGCTATGACGTAACAGACTAATGATTAACCTAATTATGTTCTAGAGTATTGGGTTAAAAGTTAGGATGTTACACTTTTCAATCCCAAACCACCACAAAACCACCATAGATTTTCCTTCCCGCACTAGGGACACATCATCGCCGGTGTAGGCCTAGCAAGGGTGGCGGGGGCTCCTTGGGGCGTCTTGTTCTTGGTCCCACTGGACCCTCCTTGTTGAGCGTTGTTCCGGGGGCCTCCCAACACTCCTTGTCGGTTATTGTTGTTGTTGTTGTTTCGGTGGTTTTTGTACTGGAATGATGGCCTGTAGGGTTGCTTGGGTTGTTGGTGGAAGGAGGTTCTTTGTTGTTGTTGATGTGGCTTGAACTGGTTGGTGTGGTAGGGGTTGTAATGGTTTCGGGGTTGGTTTTGGTGTTGTGGCTTGAACTTCGGGGCTTGAGGTCCTAGCCCTTTGGCACGTTCCGTCCTTGCAGCCTGGAGCTTTCCTTGCCCTTCCTCCAGAATGCGGCACTTGTTGACCAGGGTAGGGAAGTCCCTGATCTCCATGTGTGCTATGGCATAGTTCAGCTCCGGCTTTAATCCGGCTTCGTACTTCACGCATTTCCATATCTTGTCGGGGTTCCCTTGGAACACCCACGAGAACTTAATCAGTTCTTCAAATCTCGCCGTGTACTGGGCAACGAACCTTCCTCCTTGAGTTAACTACATGAATTCGATATCCTTTGCATTCCTTACTGACTCCGGGAAGTACTTCTCGTAGAAGTAAGTCTTGAAACGACTCCCGGTGGCAAGAAGACTAGAAGCTTCTAGCAGTCTTCGGGTGCCGGTCCACCAGAATTTGGCATCCGATTCCATCGTGTAGGCCACAAAGGTGACCTTTTGCTCCTCCGAGCAAGCGACCACGGAGTAGATCTTCTCCAGATTCTTGATCCACTCATCAGCTTTGTCGAGATCCATGGCTCCTCTAAAGGCCGATGGGTTTGCCTTGCAGAACTCACCGAACCTTGCTTGTTCGACCATTTCAGCAGTAGAGGGAGCACGTCCGGTGTCCCCTTGTTGGTTCATTCTTTCGAACATCCGCTCCATGGCTCTTGCCATGTCACGGACAGCAGTGGCAGTTGCATCCTCTTGGTTACCCTCGGTCGTGGTCCTATTCTGTCGTCTGGGTGCCATTGGTTCCTAAACACATAAGACAATAACCACTGAGTTGATCAGGCTCAACGTTTCATGTGAAATGAGCTAGTTACCATGGCACTTGCAAACAAACAGGGGTCATGCATCTCTAACCTATAGCTTGTCTCTAGCAAGCTCTACACATGACATCTCTATCGCGTTATGCTCTAAAAGCATAGTCATCTAATCCTCGAGCTCCATGAGAATCGAATCAAGCTCGATACCATAATGTAACATCCTAATTTTTAACCCAATACTCTAGAACATAATTAGGTTAATCATTAGTCTGTTACGTCATAACTTCCTTATTACTTTAAAATACTTAGCGGAAATACTGGTAAATTTTTTTTTGAAATATAAAAGCAAAGTGAGAGCCGCGCGACACGATGAATGATAAAGCGTGATTGAAGGTAAAGCAAACATCACAATAACATTGAACTGCATAATTATATAATATATGGTATGCCCACTTGCGTAGAGTGGGGCTTAGTTTGATACAACATGAGCAATACAACTAAAAAGGAAATACAAGAGAAAGTGCAACGGAAACTATAAAAGCAACTCCCCTACCCAAGTGCAACTAACGGGATGACCTCTAAAACAAAAGAAGGTTCATCCCTATCTAAGTGGTGTGTGCTCTACCCGGGTACTCCATCGGTCGTACGTCACCTCCTACTGACGTCCATCTCGCGAGCGAGGCACATATCCGGAATCAAGCGAGCTTCTCAGGCGTAAAAAGGCAGAACGGGGATCGAGAGTGACCCCCGCGGTGTGGCCGTATCTCCGGTCATCGTGCAAGCCGTGGCTGAGTCACGGTATCCTCACTGCCTTCCCTCATCAGTGGTGGAGAGGAGGCGGAGCTCTCGATATACGGATGGGTAGGCGGGTCCTCGGACGGGTCGGTCTCCGAGAAGTAGGTCCGGGGCACGTAATCGGGATAGTCTCGCATGGTTGCGGCGGCGGTGTGCATGCGAAGCACTCTCTCGTTATGCGTACGCGCATGCTCAAAACCCCGCTCGTCGTTGCCATAGGGTGCTGTCGGGGAGAAGCGATGGGTATGCACGGGGTGAGCGAAGGGACGTCCTACGAACATGAAGACTCGCACCGTGCACTGTCCCTCAAAATGGTATGACCCGTGATCCGGGTCATAGTGCACCTCCCACGTTGGGGTGTCCATGAAAACCACGAACGTCGCCATCTGAAGACGTGACGGAAAGAAAGAGATAGAGGGAGTGAGAATCTTGCTAAAGAATCTCAGTAGGGCCTCCTACTACCTAGGTGTCATCATCTACGTCCTCAGGAACCTTGGGTTTAATAAACAAAATAAGTGAGCATGCATTAAGTCCATTTTTAGGTTCTAAAACATAATTAGCCAAGGTCCGTTCATTTTAGCATGATTCTTAATGACATGGATGCAAGCATATTAGAGAATGTATGCATGGCTCTACTTAATGCAAGAATAATCATCATAACTTTAAGAACATCATAATAGTGGCATAAAGTGGCAATTAAATTCTCTTTGTGACATAATCATCATAACTTCCTCATAGGCCACCCTAAAAGACAAGCGCTCTGGGGGTGCTCGGCCGAACCGGTGTCACCCAGAACGTGTCACATCCCTAGGTTATGAGCTCATACCTCAACTAGTCGTCACTAGTTCTTACTTATCAATCTCGATAAGCGTAACATAATCATAAACATAATCCTGACTTATCCAGTACAGGCTAGGGGGCATTTCTTGGGGGTGCTCGGCCGAACCGGTGTCACCCAAGAATTAATCTTGGTACCGATGTCACATGAGTTCTCTGGAGGTGCTCGGCCGAACCGGTGTCATCCGAGAACTCATCTTAGTACCTCATAAAAATTTCATAGGTTTTCAAAAACTTTCTGAGTCCCGAATTTGTCAGAAATTGACCAGCATAATCAGAAGCGTGCCGAATTTCTTCCAAATTCTTCTTTATGCCACATAAGTCAATCAAACATGCATCCTTCATCATAAATTCATGCATTCTCATAATCATCCTCATACTTTCACAAGCAACATTAAAATTCGTTATGCACTTGGACCTACGGTGTCTTATGCTCTGACCCTTACGGGCCTTAAACTTGTGATGTAATTAATCTATCATCTTCCGTCAAAATTTTATGCACCTAAGGGTTCTCTTTTAACAAAACTTATTACTATTCATGCTCTCTATTAAATCTGAACATCATCACTCCTTAGGGGGAGCACTTTAAACTTAGGATTGCGGAGTTCTAAAACTTACGTTTTGTAACACCCTAGTAATTAACCAGATACACCTAGGTTGAATCTGATTAATGACTAGACTTTACTCCTTGCTTTGGTTCTTTCTTCATAATTTGAAAATACTTAATGAAATTACGAGCCATTTTTTTTTAAACACATAATTGAAAACGTGAGCCGAGTATAACGTGAACGAGTAAGCGAAGTATAATAAGACGTTTAAGAATATATCACATCATATCACTTAGGCTCCATCATATAACATCCATAAGCACATTATAGCATATATTTACATACAATAACCTCACTCAAAGGGTGGGTTATGTTCATACATCATTATCTTATGCAAACCCATAAAAGAAAATATACTTAAGGAAATTCATGCCCCTAAACTAGATAACTCCATAAGCCGGGAAGGTTATCCTAAAACTAGGGTGCATGATCACACATAAATCTACTAAGAACTCTCTATGGCCACTGTCCTGGAAATGGGGGAATAAATCCGATCCATCGATGAGCTCCCTGGGAGAGGACACACGAGATGCACCAAGTCGGGTCGCATGGACGGCCTTCTTGCTAACCTCGGCTGAACAACTGTTTCCTCACTACCCTCTCTTACATGTGTGGGAGTAGGAGCAGAGCTCTCAGAATATACATGAGTAGGAGTGTCCTCTGAAGGATCAGTTTGTAATATCTCGTCTCAGAACATACTCTGAAATCCATGGATAGCAGATGAAGCGGGATAAGAACGTAACATCCTTTCATCAAGTGGACGTGCATGTTCGAAAACCATTTCATCGCCATAGGGAGAAGTAGGAGAAAATCGATAACTAGGGACAGGATGTGCAAATGGATGACCTATGTAAATAAAAACACGAATCACAAGACCTCCCTTCAAAATGATACGAGCGATGCACGGATCATAGTGAAATTCCAAGTAGGGGTATCAACGAACAGACGAATGTCGCCATCTGAATCTGGAGACAATGACGGAAATAAAGAAAGGGAGTGAGAATCTTGCTAAAGAATTCTCAGTAAGGTACCTCCTTCTATAGTGTCATCATCAAAGTCCCCAGGAACCTCGGGATTATTGTAAAATAGTGAGCATGCAAAGATTCATTTTAAGTTCGGACAAATACTTAACCGAGGTTCGTCAATTTTTAATCATCGCCTTATAATGCATCTTATTCTTAACATGTCATATTTACAATGAACTTTTCCTTTATCATTACATCATATTCCTCATCATCATTATCAAAATAACATGCATAAAAGAACGTCATATAATATTAGCTACACATGGACACAGTGCACATATTTCATTTCTTTAGTGCCTTAGGTGACTTAAAATCTTATCATCATCATTATTTTCCTTGGGCCACCCTATACTCCACCCTTTTGGGAGTAATTTAGGTTATGAGCTCATACTTTACTAGTCGTCACTAGCATATACTTATCCCTTTTGATAAGCTAAAGTCCCACTCTACCCTTTGAGAGAACGGGTTAGGGGCTAAAATCACCTTTTCACCACCTATAGTCTGATGGTTCCAAAGGATCATTTTCTTATAAGTTTAAGTCACCATTAAATCTTTGCATGTTATATCATAATACAATTCATAAACATCATAACATTTTCTCATTTATAGTCTTAAGCTAGAATAATATATATCAATCACAATCATGCATATGGGAGATTCCCAGGAAAGAGAGTGGGTCACAATGGACACGCTTAAATACCAAGTCTTTCCTTAGCCGTAACCTTTCCAAATTACACTTTTACAATGATACACTTTCTTCTAGCAACAAAGGTGAATTTTACATAATAAAGAACATTTCATGTATAAGCATTCTTATTATTTGCAACAAAGAACTACAACATGCAAGCCAGAAATCATTCAATGATATCAAGTACTTAATAAGCATCCAATCCTTACATAGAATTATCAATTATAGAACTAATTAGTTACTAAACCAATTATGAATCATTCTCTTAACAATAAACCATAATTATCACAACTTCAATCATATCAAATCATTATCACACATTGAAACTAAACTCAGATCGTGGCGAATCATGAACCTCATGCAATTACATAGAATCATATTTTAAGTGCATATAAAATACTAGTTCCTCAGTAAAATCCTTGCAAAGCCTTAAAACTCATTTAGAAACTAGTTCTTTTGTCAAATTTGGGAGGATCTTCACAATTAAAATTCTCACTTAAGATAAAAGGAGTAAGTCTTGAGCTTTAGAAATTTAGGTGACATCTTAGAATTATAAACATGCTATGCAACCTTATTTTAATCTTATCTTTATAAGGTGATAGCTTGGAATTATAAACATGATATGCAATTCCATTTCTTTATCTTTAAGATTTAAGGTGATGACTTGAAAATTAAACATGATGCAAGAACTTGAAATATAAACATGATACAAAAAACTGGAGCGGCGGTAATCCGCACAGGACCAGTAGAGGGAGAAGAGAATATTAAGAAACCGGAGCTGGTAGTCCGCAGGACCAGAGAGGAGAAGAGAATTATTATTACATCTTTTAAGCTCCAATCTCAAGACTTTTTAAAGAATAAATTCTTTACCTCCAATAATCATATTTCTTTGCTTGTGATACATGGGCAAGTCTTTGAGCTCTAGGATCTTTAGGTGATGGCATAAAATAAACATGTCATGTCGATTCTTTTAGCCATTATAAAATATAGTGAGAGCATAAATTAAATATGAGATGCAACCTCTTTATTATCTTGAAAGATTAAGCGATGACTTGAAACATAAACATGAAATACAAGCTTGGAATTTAAACATGAGAAATGCAAGTTCATTTATTCATTCTTGAAAATTTAGTGATGACATAGAAGTTAATCATGGATGCAAATTCATTTTGTTTCTTTACTAGAGCTCCTTCAAGACTTTAAAAGAATTATAAATTCAACCCAATACATATCTTAACAAGAAATAAAACATAAAAGGAAAATACATCTTTCAAGTTCTAAACTAAAAATCTTTGTTTTAGCATCATAAAGCATTATTCTTTAAAGTTTTGCATCAAGTGGAATTTTCAAGCTTTAGAGGCCTAACTTGTGATGGATTTACAATCCACCCTCAAGGTCCTCATCATCAAGCCATCATCTTAGTTCCACCTAGGCCATATGGTTGAATTGGTTAAAGAAAAATTGAGGAGGAAAACCAAAATGAAAAGCTAAGGTAAGTTCATAATTTCATCATTTTGAGCTAAAAACACAGCTCCTCAAAGCATAGAAATAAATTTAGAAACTACTCCCTACCTAATCTGAGTTGAAGAAGAGGAAGAGAACTTGGTTTCTTGAAGTGAAATGAAACAAAATCTCTTTGAAAAAATTGAAGAAAGAATTCAGCCAAAGAGGAGGAAGAAAGAAAGTTTTTGGTGCTCTTAAAAACTAGTTATGAACTAAGCATTCCAAGACCACTCAAGCAAGCCTATTTATAGAAGATTTTGAGGCTTCTAATTGGTCAAAATGATGAGGTAGTGGATGGAATTTTGCAGGAGAAAGAAGGGAGGAAAAATCATTTTAGACAAAGTTGTATGAAATTAAGGAATTATGTCTCTTATGGTGACATTTTGGCATTTTGTTTTAGTGCAACTTTTGGCAATAATTCAGCTGCATAATGACATCAATAATTTCGTCCATTACAGCCCAAAGAAGTGAAATTTGTGTGTTCCATGCATTATTTAGGTGTAGGCAAGATATTCATATAATTTAGAGAATTTACGGTTAAGGGTTTAAGTGAATTATTAAGCAATTTGGGTGTTTTTGAGCAATTTTGGGTTCTAATCAATCTAAATACATAATTTTCACTCTAGATTAATATTTAGAATTTAATAAGCTTTAATTTGAGCCTAATATTGCTTAGGTTTCGGTATACCAATCAAAAATCCCGAAATTCGCAAAACTGCCCAAAAACAGGGGCAAAATCGCATTTCCACTTAAAAACTGCCCGAGGCCACCCGAGCTTAACCAATGGTTAATCATGGCTTAAAAACACATTTTAAAACATTTTAGTGAGGTTCGAGCTCAGTCGGCACGCACATCGGAGTTAAAACAGCCGCATGGGCGTTTTGGTCATTTCGCGCGATGGAACTCAAAATTGAGATCCTTCTGCTCTATTAACACACATAACACAAACAATCCCTTATTATCCTCAAAATATCCCCTTGAGAATAGGTGGGGCCCACGATCCTCATTTTCTGAGTAAAATAACTTCAGGGGCATTTTGGTCATTTTATACGTACAGAAATTCGGGATTTGCGACTCTCGCATGAATCGTTCCTAACCTCTCTTCTAACGTTATATTCCTTTATTGAGGATTGTTCGGCCTCAAATCTTATGTAATAATTACCTACGGTAATTGAGTAATTTCTAATGACAGTAAAATTACAGTAAAAATTGGGGCGTTACACGTTTTAGACCCTTTCTTGGTTCTGTCTTCCCCTAAGGCGCTATAAGTTAAACCTAAACCAATTATGAGTCATTCCTATATCAAAGAATTAATTTTAAACCATGTTCTCTACATTATAAGGTCTCTAGATGGATTCTAAGAATTAAATGCTCTAAGGGTTCTAGAATTGCGATTTTACGGTTTACTAGTTATTAGTTTCTCTATAGGTGCTAAAATTCAATCCTACTTCAAATGTAACCAAATTTTTCATGATTAAATAATCCTAATCTGATTATATTCCCATTGAAATAGTTTGGGCAGTGTCCATAAATAAATGGGATAAAACTATGCTAAATCTTGACTTTACGGTTTTTCTAGAAAGCTAGTTTCTTTTCTAACTTGCATAGAAATGTTCCTACTTCATCATACATAATTTTTACTCATTCAAACACATCAAAACATCATCACATGGCAGCAAACACATCATGGAAGAACCGAAACATTAAGTCCTAAAAAAGATACATAACTTGATATCTTAAAACACATAAGTTGCTAGTTTCTCTTGGGATCATTTTCAAGACTTCTAAAACTCTTTTGCAAACCATTTTATTTTGTGAAAGAGACTAAAACAATCTTAGGTCAATGACCACTTAATCCCTCCTTCAAAAGAGTTAAATTCTTAGAACCTTGTTGGTCTTGAACTCAAACAAATTCATGAGATTTAAAAGGATTCTTAAAACTTGGCTTATTGGTCCTTGAAGCTAGATGAAACTCATTCCAAGTTCATCATCACCACAAGGCCAAAATCATGCATTCAAAGAATGCTTCCTCATTAAACTTTAACTTGAGATAAAATGGGCAAGTCTTTGAGCTCTAAGATCTTTTAAGTGATGACATAATTTAAACATGCTATGCACTTCATTTTTATTCTTCATTACAACATAAGGTGAGAGCTCAAAGTAAACGTGCAAGACTTGAATATAAAAATGCAAGGCTTAAAATAAATATCCAAGACTTGGAATATAAATATGCAAGGCTTGAAATATAAATATGCAAGTCCATTTCTTTATTTTAGTGCTCTAGGCCCAGTAACAATCGACTTTAATGTCGAAATAGAAACGCTTTGAGATTTAGTTAGGTGATAGTGCAAATTCTCATTTTAAATCTTTACGCTCCTTAGTGATAAAAGTAAATATGCTAAGCAAGAATGTAAATATGAGATGCACTCCATTCTTTATCCTTTAACTTTAAGTGATAGCTTAGAAATTAAATATGAATGCAAAGCTCAAAATAAACATGCAATGCATAAGCTTGAATTTAAATATGAATGCTAGTTCATTTTATTTCTTATTAGAGCTCATACAAGACTTTAAAGGAACTCAAACCTCAACCCAAACTTATCATGACAAGATAAAGTAAAACAAGAGTGAACCTCAAGGGTTCTTTGAAATACAAAGTTCCTTTTCTTGGAATGTAAACATAAATAATATTTTTATTAAAACTCAAGCTCTAGAGGCCTCATTGTGATGAACACATAGTCATCATCTAGAAGCTCTCATCATCAAGCCATTGTGAACTTCCTTGGCCAATATGGCCGAAACCTTAAAGAAAGAAAAGGAAGAAGAACCGAAATTGTTGGAGAAGAAAAGAAATATTTGGAACTCTAGAGACCATGATCTTGATGATGCATTAACACCAACATCATGAGCTCTCATCATTGAGTTCATGTTAACCATTTTAAAACATCATCAAAGTGAATGGTTTCAAAGACTCAAGAAGAAAACTAAAAACATCTTTAACTCAAGAACAAAGATCAAGCTTTAGAGATTGTTCAAGTGATGAACATCATCATGAAACTCTCATCATCAAGCTCTCATTCCTTTGATTCTCAAGCCTCATGGCCGAAAAACAAAGAGGAGTGGAAGAAGAAGAGAAGTTCTAAAAAGGATTCAAGAGAAACTATGAACATATAAAGAAATTAAGAACTTTAAATGAAAGAAGTCTTGAAAGAAAATCCCTACCTAGTGATTAGGAGGTTGGAATGAGAGAAGAGGATGAAGAACTTGAAGAACCTGAAGACTTGAACTTGAGAGAAAAAGGAAGCTTTGAAGTGCTCTTTGAAAACTTACACTTTGCAAATGAACCCAAAATGATACAAGTTCACCCAAGCAAGCTATTTATAGAGAAATGAAGCAAATGAAAGGTGCAAGGAGGGGGAGGAGCTTGACCATGCAAAGATGGAGGCAGCCCATGAGTTCCATGAGGTGAGATAATGTGGTCTTGAGGCATGGTGAGGTATGGTTCAAGGTATGGCTTCAAGCATGGTTCTTTGAGTGAGAAACAATTCAACATGTGTGGTAAAAGAGAGAGAGAGGGCCGGAATGCATCAGCCATGGGGAGGGTTCTCTTTGCATTTTAATTGTGGTTTAGAGTTGTGTTTAGGTGTAGCTTTGATTAGGATTAAGATTAGGAATTTGTAAGAAAGTGTTTAGGTGAGAAAATGGGTAATCAAGGTGGTCAAGACATAATTAAAGAGTGTTCTTGCATCATTAGTGAGTTATAAATTCATTTTAGTGTATAAACAATCCTAGACACAATTCCTTGATTTAAGGAATTGGAGAGAGAAAACACTATTCAAGATTCCAAGAGTGAAATCTTGAGTTTTAGAAAAGAGATTTAAATCTAATCTAAGCAATCTCAGGTTCTAATTAATTTTAATAATTTATTTTGACTCTAGATTAATTATGAAAATTAATTAATCTTCGTTTAGAGCCTAATATTGCTTAGGTTTGCTTAATCACATCGTTGAGCTCAAAAACACTATTCTAGGGGCAAAATCTTAATTTTGCACTAAAACTGCCCGGAACCACCGGGACTCAAACAGATGTTTTGAAACATGTAAAAACATGGTTTTAAACTTTTGGGGAAGTTTCGGGCTCAAACGGCACCTTTACCCGCGTAAAACGCTATAGGGGTATTTTGGTCATTTTGACCCAAAACTGCGGAAAATGAGACTTTCGCCTTCGGAACCACTCAAGGGTCATTCAATCCCCTTCAAACATTGAGTTGGCCCTTCGAGGACTGCCGGGTCGGCCATCCTTGAATTTCGGGCCGAAAATGACCTTAGGGGCATTTCGGTCATTTTCCACTCAGACAGAAAATCGGGGCGTTACACTTCTCATCTCATTTCCAAGGCCAAGCTTTTCTCTTTTCAAAGAAAAATACCTTTGGTAGGGAGTTGTTTTAAAGATTACTATTCTTTTCTTTTATATTACTCTTGAATTGAGATGTTATAATGTTGATTCTTCCTTCCTTCTTATTTTCAGTTCCATATTTTCCTTTCCCTTTCTTTTTATTTTCGGCCTTGATGGCCTACATATTGGAGAAACCATGGCTTGATGATAAGGATCTTAGGTGTTGGTTGTAAAACCATCCTTTATTTGACCTCTAAAGCTTGAAGGTTTCACTCCTAAGAGTTTTTGGCGAACAAAGATATTATGTTAAGTGGTAGCCTTGAGCCTAAGACTCAAAGAAATAATAAATGGATTGCATTCATATTTGTATTTCAAGTCCTTGCATTGCATATTTATATTTAAGCCTTACATTAGCATGTTTACATTTATGTCATCACCTAAATAATTAAACTCGAAGCCTACCTATTTCAACCTTAAAGTTGATTGTTGATTTAGAGTGAATACTCTAAGGGACCTAGAGCACTAAAATAAAGAATTAGACTTGCATTCATATTTATATTTCTTACCTAGCATATTTATTCTTCAAGTCATCACCTAAATTTAAAGATTAAAAGTAGAGGTTGCATTTTCATATTTATATTCAAGCTTTGCATTCGTATTTATATTTCCTTGTCATTACCTTATAATATTAAAAACTAAAATGAAGTTTACATTAGCATATTTACATTTATGTCATCACCTAAATAATTAAACTTAAAGCCTACCTATTTCAATCTTAAAGTTGATTGTTGATTTAGAGTGAATATTCTAAAGGGCCTAGAGCACTAAAATATAAAGAATTAGACTTGCATTCATATTTATATTTCTTGCCTAGCATGTTTACTTTTCAAGCCATCACCTAAACTTAAAGATTAAAACTAGAGCTTACATTTTCATATTTATATTTAAGCTTTGCATATCATATTTATGTTTCTTTCGACATTACCCTATAATGCCAAGATTAAAAATGAAGCTTGTATTGCACGTTTAAATTTATGTCATCACTTAATTAACCTAGTGCTCAAGACTCATCTTTTCAACTCACATGGGACCTTTGACTCATGGGATATATATCTGTATGAATATAAATATTCTTTTGTTAAGCTCTCTAATTATGCTACTAATTTAAGGTTATTGTTTGTGTTACTATAAAAAAAATAAGAATTGATTATAAGAGCATTACTTGATCTAGAATTAATCCTAAGAAAGACTAGTTACTAGAAATGCCTAATTCACAATTTTGTATGCTTTTAGGAAATTAAATTTTGGTTTCGGTTCAAACCCTTCCAGAATTGACATATGTTGTTTGGAGTGCTCTTAACATGCAAAAACTGTTATTAATAGGTATGATAATCATTTTTGATAGTTAAAGAAAGTCTAGTAACTAGAAAGAACCGAAAAATGTGAATTCTAGGACTCTTTAAAATGAAAATATGCTTTCTGACCTGCATGTGATATTTAAGTAAAAATGATATTTAACAATTAGTAAAAATATAGGAATCACCCATAATTGGCTTAGAAATTAATTCTAGCATATCATAGGAAACGTCGGTAATGAGAAATGGTCAAACACGTATTTTATAAGAACATTGAAATGGTTCATTTCATTTTTATTTCAAATCTGTCCAGATTTATTTTGTGATGCTCTTAGGTTAATAATAAATGAGAACTCTTGTATTGGATCCCTTAGATGCATAAGAAGATAAAAATGAAAGTTGGGTTTACCCGATTTAGAGGTTAAATCAATTAAGAGGCAATGAAAGTACTTATCCTGTAAAATGTTGTGATTTTCCATATGCTTGAAGAATTATGTGAAATTGATGTCTTATATGTTTAGTTATTTGATTGTGAGAATTGATATGACATGTTGTGATTTCACTTGAAACATTTTAAAGTTGCATATGTTCAAGTAATGTAAAGAGCATGAGAAAAGTATATGATATGGTTATGACTTTGCATCGTAACATAAACATGCTATTATAAAGGTGACATAAAAATATGTGAAAATGATCTTCTAGACTTCCTGAATTAAAGGTTATAAGAGGTGATCCAATAAGGAAATGATCCTTTGGACTCCCCGAATTAAAGATTATGAAAGGTGATCTTATTGCCCCCTATCCCGCACTCTAAGAGTCGGGTGTTAACTTATCATAGGATAAGATTATGCTAGTGACAACTAGTGAGGTATGAGCTCATAACTCAGAACTCTCAAAAGGCCAGAGAAATAGGGTGGCCCTAAATGAGAGAAAGAATTAATCTAAGTCACCTAAAAGATAAATGGAAGAAAGTCATGTTATGATTGTTATGATCCATAAGCATTTCTTATGATTGGAATTAGCATATGGTACCTTGCATTGCCATGTATTTCATGATAAGGTGTGTTGCATTCATGACATCCAAGATGCATACTAAAATGAATGGGCCTCGGTAAATGGTACTTTAAAACTTTAAAATTGAACCTTATACATGTTCACCTTTTTATAAAGAAACCCAAGGTTCCTAAGGACGTAGATGATGACACCAAGATAGGGGAATACCTTACTAAGATTCTTTATCAAGTTTCTCACTCCCTCTATCTTTTTTTCTATCATGTCTTTAGAGGATGATGACAGCCTTCGTGATTTACTTTAATGCACCGACTTGGGGCTGCATTTTGACGCTACACACTAGTCCTATCACTTTGTTGGTTGTTGTTCAATCCGTCTGTTTGTATTCCTGGATTGCCCTTTTTCTTAGCCAATTACTAGCTTCCGATTCTCACCGACCTCACCTTTCGCAATGATATACTCTTCGAGCGTACATGCTCTCGAGAAGAGCGTATCTGTCGTATCCCCGTTGCTGCCTCCACTGTTTGAGACTACCCGGAGTACGTTCCTCGTTCACCCTCGGCTTTTCTAAGACCGAGCCCTTTGAGACAAACATCCCATCCATAAATTCCTCCCCCAGCGTACCCATGGAGTTAGGTAGCGAGGCTACTGTGACGTAACCACTTCGAGGAGGCAGGATGAGGAGCGCATGTCCAACCCTCTTGTAACACCCCGATTTTTCTGTCCGAGGGAAATGACCAAAATGCCCCTGAGGTCATTTCCTGACCCGAATTCTAGGGTAACCAACTCGGTCGTCCTTGAAGGGTCAACTCAATGTTTGAAGGGGATTGAATGGCCTTTGAATGCTTCCGGAAGTGAAAATCTCGTTTTCCATGAGCTGGGTCAAAATGACCAAAATACCCCTATAGCGCTTTACGCGGGTAAAGGTGCTGCTTTGAGCCCTAACTTTCCCTGAAGGTTTAAAAACATGTTTTCATGGGTCTAGAGGTCTCTGTTCAAGTCCTGGTGGTCCCGGGCAGTTTTAGTGCAAAATTATGATTTTGCCCCTAGAATAGTATTTTTGAGCTTAATGACGTAATTAAGCAAACCTAAGCAATATTAGGCTCTAAACGAAGATTAATTTATTTCCCTAATTAATCTAGAGTCAAAATAATTTATTAAAGTTAATTAGAACCTAAAATTGCTTAGATTAAACTTAAATCCCTTTTTAGAACTCAAGACTCCTAGTCTTGGAATCTTGAATAGTGTTTTCTCTTTCCAATTCCTTAAATCAAGGAAATGTGTCTAGAGTTGTTTAGACTCTAAATTGAGGATTTAACTCACTAATGGTGCAAGACCACTCCTTAATTATGTCTAGACCACCTTAATTATCCATTTCCCTTACCTAAACACTTTCTTACAAATTCCTAATCTTAAGCATAATCAAAGATACACCTAAACACAACTCTAAACCACAATTAAAATGCAACTAAACCTCTCCCAAATCTGATGCACATGGTCAAATTCTCTTCCCCATTGACCACATGTTTAATTATTTTCTCACTCAAAGAACCATGCTTGAGGCCATACCTTGAACCATACCTCACCATACCTTAAGCCATACCTCACCATGCCTCAAGAACACATTATCTCACCTCATGGAACTCATGGATGCCTCCAATTCTGCACACATGGCCGAAGCCCTTCATCACCATGAGCTCCCTTCATTTGTTTCATTTCTCTCTAAATAGAATGCCTTGAGGAGCTTGCACCACTTTTAGATCATTTGCTAAGTTTAGGAACACTCAAAGCTTTCCTTTTTCTCTCAAAGTTCTTGTGTTCTTCAAGTTCTTGGAGTTCTTCATCATCTTCATCTTCTTCTTCCATCTTCAAGTTCATCACATCAAGTAGGGATTTTCTTTCATGTATTCTTTTCTTTAAAGTTCTTGTTTCAAGCTTGATGTTCATAGTTTCTCTTGGTTCCTTTTAGAACTTCTTTTCTTCTCCTTCTTCCTCTTTATGTTTCAGCCATGGGCCTTTGGGAATGAAGGAATGAGAGCTTGATGATGAGAGTTTCATGATGATGTTCATCACTTGAAACAAACTCTAGAGTTTGATCTTTGTTCTTGAGCAAAAATGTTTTAGTTTTTCCTTTCTTGAACTCTTCAGAACTTTAGCTTTAATGATGTTTTAAAATGGCTCTATGAACTCAATGATGAGAACTCATGATGTTGGTGTTAATATATCATCAAGATCATGAACTCTAGAGTTCTAAAATGTTCCTTTTTCTTCTTGATGATTTCGGCCATTCCCTTAAATTTTGCTTGGCTTCATGGTTTGATTTCCTAAAAATATTATGTTAAGTTTTAAGAACTCTAAGCTTGACTTTACCTTGTTTGGATGAGCTTGGGTTATGGTTTAAATTCCTTTAAAGTCTTGTCAAGAGCTCTAGAGAAAAATAAAATGAACTTGCATAATTTATTTTATGCTTGCATTCATATTTACATTCTTGCTATGCATCTTTACTTTCAAGCTATCACCTAAGAACATAAAGATTAAAATGGAACTTGCATCTTCACTTAATTTAATTCTCGAAGCCTTTCTATTTCGGCCTTAAAGTCGATTGTTATTGGGCCTAGAGCACTAAAATAAAGAATTGAACTTGCATTATCACCTAATTAATTTCTCGAATGCCTATCTATTTCGGCCTTAAAGTCGATTGTTGTTGGGCCAAGAGCACTAAAATAAAGAATGGAACCTTGCATATTTACCTTCAAGCTTGCACGTTTAAGTTTATGTCTTGCGTATTTACTTTCAAGCTTGCACGTTTAAGTTTATGCCTTGCATATTTAAATTTAAGTCATCACTTTACTTTGTAAGCAAGATTAAAAATGAAAAGCATGAACACGTTTAGTTTATGTCGTAACTCAAGAACCTAGAGCTCAAAGACTTGCCCATTTCATTCCAAGATAAAGTTAAATGTGAATGCATTCCTTGAATGCATAATTTCGGCCAAGTAGTGATGATGGACTTGCAATGAGTCTTCATCTAGCTACTAGGACCAATAGTCTATGTTTCAAGTTTTCCCTAAAGCCTTACAAATTTTTATAAGGTTATATCATCACAAGTTGTGATTTCATTCTCGTTTAGGGGATGGGATATGTTTGGGTCACTGACCTAAGGCTTCACTTAGCCTCTTGATGAATTAAAATGTTTTGCAAAGAGTTTTAAAAGTTCTAGATCGATTCCAAGAGAAACTAGTTAACTTATGTACCTAGAAATGTCAATTTAATTCTCTTATCGAGGCAAGATGTTTTCGGTTCTAATATGATGAGTGTGATGCTGTATGATGATGTTTTGATGTGTTGGAATGTGTGAAAATATCATATGATGATGTAGAAGCGATCCTATGCATGATAGGTAAGAAACTAGCTAACTAGAAATACCGTAAAGCTAGAATTTAACATAGATTTGACCCATTTGTTTATGGAAATAATCCAAACTGTTTTAATGGGAACATAATCAGATTTAGATTGTTTAGACATGAAAAAATTGGTATCATTTGAATTAGAATTGAATTCTAGCACCTATAGGGAAACTAGTAACTAGAAAACCGTAAAAGTGCAAGTTTAGAACTCTTAGAACATTTATTTTTCTGGATTCTGTCCAGCACCCTTACAACATGATAAAGATGATTAATAATTGGTCCTTAAGCATAGGAATGCCTCATAATTGATTTAGATTTAATCCATAGCGCCTTAGGCGAAGACGGAACCAAGAAAGGGTCTAAAACGTAAGTTCTAGAACCCCGTAATCACAAGTTAGGAATTCTACCCTATGCTTTTCAGATTTAAATGTAGATATGAGGATTATGAGTGATGTTTAATTGTGAGCCCTTAGGTGCATAAAATATGAGCGACGGATGTTAGAGGACCAAATCTCATGATTAAGACCCGTAAGGGTCAAAGCATAAGCCACCGTAAGGATAAACGGTTGAATGTTCCATGATGATGTATGTTATGTAAATGATGATGATGTTATTCACATGATGAATTCATGAGGATATATGTTTATGTGGCATAAAGCAAATTTGGAAGGAATTTGGTGTAATGCCATCGTGCTGCCGAATTCCCAACAAATTTGGGGACTTAAAGAGATTTTGAAAATTAAGGTACTAAGATGGGTTCTAGGATGACACCGGTTCGGCCGAGCACCTCCATAGAACTCATGTGACATCGGTACCATTTTATACTCTTAGGTGACACCGGTTCGGCCGAGCACCCCTAAGAGAATTGCCCCAACCCGTACTCAGATAGTCGGGATTTATGATTTATGATACGCTTATCGTTAAGTGGTAAGTAAGAACTAGTGACGACTAGTTAAGGTATGAGCTCATAACCTAGATGTATGACACGTTCTGGGTGACACCGGTTCGGCTGAGCACCCCCAGTTCGATTGTCTTTTAGGGAGGCCCATGAAGAAGAGATGTTTCATGATTATGATTATGTCACTAAGTTTGTCCCACATGAATGTTTCTATTGCCACTTTATGCCACTAAGTATGATGATGCTTGATGTTATGTTTTAAGTATGTGCATTAAGTAGTGCCATGCATACATCTCCTATTATGTTGTATTCATGACATTAAGATCATTCTAAAATGAATGGACCTTGGCTAAACTATGTTTAGAACTTAAAAATGGACATAATGCATGCTCACTCATTTGTATAATTAAACCCAAAGTTCCTGAGGACGTAGACGATGACACCTAGGTAGTAGGAGGCCCTACTGAGATTCTTTAGCAAGATTCTCACTCCCTCTATCTCTTTCTTTCCGTCACGTCTTCAGATGGCGACGTTCGTAGTGTTCGTGGACACGCCGACGTGGGAGGTGCACTATGACCCGACTCACGGGTCATACCATTTTGAGGGACAGTGCATGGTGCGGGTTTTCTTGTTCGTAGGACGCCCCTTCGCCCATCCCGTGTACACCCATCGCTTCTCCCCGACTGCACCCTATGGCGACGATGAGCGGGTTTTTGAGCGTGCGCAAACGCATGATGAGAGAGTGCTCCGCAGGCACACCGCCGCCCTAGCCATGCGAGACTGTCCCGATTTCGTGCCCCGGACATACTTCTCGGAGACCGACCCGTCCAAGGACCCGCCTACCCATCCGTATAGCGAGAGCTCTGCCCCCTCTCCCCCACCGTTAAGGGAGGGCAGTGAGGATACCGTGACTCAGCCACGGCTTGCACGATGACCGGAGATGCGACCATACCACGGGAGTCACACTCGATCCCCGTTCCGCCTCTTCATGTCCGAGGAGCTCGCTCAGTTTCCCGGATATCTGCCTCGTTCACGAAATGGACGCCAGTAGGAGGTGACGATTGTCCGATGGAGTACCCGGTTAGAGCACACACCACCTAGATGAGGGATAAACCTTCTTTTGTTTAGAGGTTGTCCCATTAGATGCACTCGGGTAGGGGAGTAGATTACGTTTATGCTTATGTTGTATTTTCTTTCATGTATTTCCCTTGTACTAAATTAAAACCCACACTTATAAGTGGGCAAGTTATATATATATATGGGATGATATTCAGTATTGTTCATGTTGTGCCTTATGTTATGATGTTGTGAGACAATTGTTTTACTTTGCATGGTTTACCGCTTATCGCATCATGCGGCTCTCACTTTATATTTCAAAAAAAATTTTACCCATATTTTCCGCTAAGTATTTCTAAGTAAAATTGAGAACTATGAAGTAACAGACTAATGTTTAACCTAAGTATGTTCTAGAGTATTGGGTTAAAAATTAGGATGTTACACCTCTTACCGTTTGGCCACCCCAGCTGAGTTGGCTCAGTGGGTTGGTTATGTTCCTCCTTTTGATAGGCATGAGTAGAAGCTGGCAGCTAACTCATAGTGCAAATAACTTCGTAACATAAGACGATCGTAGGCACGCCACAATAATATCATATTAATATAAGTTCAGTACATCATAGTGCGAAATACAACTGAAACAAAATACAACGGAAATACAAAGGAAACATAAAAGAAGTCACCCCCTACCCTCGTGCACCTAAGATAGATAACCTCTAGAGCAAAAGAAGGTTATCCTAAACTAGTGGTAGTGGTGTGCACTAACAATCCCCAAGAGTCCTACTATTGGTAGTCCAGATAAGGTGGGACATAGCCGATCCACGGACGAAACTCGTCGGGTGTAGGCACACGGGATGCCTGAGCATGAGCGCCATGTTGGGGCCGCATGGCTGGCCTCCGTACCAACCTCGGCTACATGACCGTCTCCTTGCTACCATCCACCCTCAGAGGGGGAGTGGGGGCAGAACTCTCGGAATAGATGTGGGTAGGCGAATCTTCCGACAGGTTAGTCTCTGAGTGCCTAGAGCGGGGAACATAATCCGGGAAGTCGTGGACGGCAGATCCGAAAGTATACATATGGAATATCCTTTCGTTGTGCGTCCACACACACTCAAAGACCATGTCATCACCAAAAGGAGAGGTCGGAGGAAAACGGTAACTATGTACAGGGTGTGCAAAGGGGCATCCCAAAAACATGAAAACAAGAACTGTGCAGCTCCCCTCAAAATGATACGATTGATGCTCCGGTTGAAATGAACCTCCCAGGTGGGGGTGTCAATGAAAAGCACGAATGTTGCCATCGGAGTCTGAAGATGTGACGGAAAAGAAAGAGAGTGAGAATCTTGCTAAAGCATCTCAGTAGGGAATCTCCTATCTAAGTGTCATCATCCACATCCTCAAGAACTTTGGGTTATTATAAAAAGGTGTGCATGCATATAGCTCATTATTGGGTTTTAAAACATAATTATCCAAGGTCCGTTCATTTTAGAATGAATCTTATTGTCATGTATGCAACATGTCAAATCATGAATGCATGGCAATGCTTTATGCAAGAAGACAATAAAGTACATTATCAAGCAATCTCATATAGGTGGCATAAAGTGGCACATAACTTTTCTCGTGAAACTTTCCCTTTTCTCAACTTTGTGACATTAAACTTTATACTTTACATCATGGGAGCCACCCTAAAAACATTTCTAGGTTATGAGCTTATACCTAGCTAGTCGTCACTAGTTCTTACTTATCCCTCTTGATAAGCGTATTATAATAATCCCGACTTCTAAAGTACGAGCTAGGGGGCATAAGGATCACTTATCATAACCTTTAATTCGGGGAGTCCATAGGAATATCTCCTTCTTTAAAACGCAATTACTGGTAACTAGTACTCAGTTATTTGTCCGCTCTAGTAAGCTCAATGTCAATACCCTCACGGTTTTATTTCTGGGGTGCTCGGCCAAACCGGCATTACCCAGAATGTATCACATCTATCCTAGGGGTGCTCGGCTGAACCGGTGTCACCCAGAAATTTTCTAAAATACTTTTCTCAAGTCCTCAAGTTTGACGAAAATTTGGCAGCGTAATGGTGGTACACCATATTTCCTTCAAACTTGCTTTATGGCACAAGAAATCATAAAGTAGGTACATTCAATCATAATTCCATCTTCAAGATAAGCCATCAAGGTCATATAAACATGTACCTATAACATATGCATTAATACGTCATGACTTGAGTTAATGAATTTATGTTGCTCATAAAATAAACATGCTCATGATCCAAAATTGGTCATTCACATCTCATCAAATTATATCATGTAAACTTCATAGATTCATGGTAAACAAAATCATAGGTTCACATCATACAAAAATTATAAATCCAAGTAGCATTCATGTAGAGAAAATGTCTACTGCATTCATTAGGTTCTGGTAATCGATTACATGAGCCTTGTAATCCTTTACCTAGCTTCGAGTTTTAAAATCAGAAGAGTTAAGGGCTTTGGTAATCGATTACATGAGCCTTGTAATCGATTACACAGCTTCGGGTTTTCAAAACAGATGAAATGAGGGCTCTGGTAATCGATTACATGAGCCTTGTAATCGATGACTACTGTTGCATTCTTGGGCCCCAAGAACATCTTAGTAATCGATTACATGAGATGGTAATCGATTACTGGAGTCCAGAATATGTAATTGATTACATTATGTTGTACTTGATTACTCAGGACAAAAGTTCATATCCGAGTGCATCAAAGCTTTCTAGTAATCGATTACATGGGCCGTGTAATCGATTACCAGCGCCTTCAAAATACAAAAAACCAAGTTTAAAACACATCTGAGTCATTCCTTCCTTCTTACAACCATTTTAAACCTCTCTTCATCATTTCTTTTGAAATCAAAACACTTTTACAAGATAAAAGCCCATAGCTTTCAAGATTTAGTTGAGAGAGAATCTTTGAACCTTAGATCCTTGGGTGATAAACATAAACATGTTAATGCAATTTCCCTTTTAATCTTAGCATTATAGAGTGATAGCAAGGAAAAGTAAAGATGTAAGGCTTGAAAATAAACATGAGAATGCAAGTTCATTCTTAATCTTTAAGTTTAGGTAATGGCTCGAAACATAAACATGCTAGACAATAAATGTAAACATGAATGCAAGTCCATTTCTTATCTTTGGGCTTTTAGGTGATGACTTGGAAAAATAAATATGATATGCAAGTTCAATTCTTTATTTTAGTGCTCTAGGCCCCTTAGAGTTTTCACTCTAAATCAACAATCAACTTTAAGGTTGAAATAGGTAGGCTTTGAGATTAATTATTAAGGTGATAGCAAAGAAAATAAACATGAATGCAACCATTTCTTACTTATTTGAATCTTAAGCTCAAGATTACTCTTCACAACAACATAGTTTCTTTGTGTAAAAAAACCCTTTTCAAAAGTGAAACCTTCAAGATTTAGAGGTCAAACAAATGATGGTTTTGCAACCAACACTCAAGATCCTTATCATCAAGCCATGGTTTCTCCCAATGTAGGCCATATGGCCGAGAATCAAAGGAAGGGGAAAGGATAGACAAGAACCAAAAGAAGGAAAGTGGAGAAGAGAGAAACACCAACGTTGTATCTTCACAAGTCAAGAGATAAATAACAAAAGAAAAGAATACAACTCCCTACCTTGGATGTGCTTCTTGATTGAGAGAGAGCTTTGTCTTGGAAGATTTGGAAAAGAAGAAGAAGAAGAAGAAGAAGAAGAAGAAGAAAAAGGAAAATTCCTTGAAGTTGAGAGAAATAGAGTCTTTGGGAGGTGCAAGAGAATGAGCAAAGGTTCTTGCAAGGTCCCTTGGTGTCTATTTATAGAGGAAATGAAACATGATGGGGTGAGAATGGAGGGGAAAGGAGGGAGAGAAAAATATCTCTTGGTTGTGTCATTTCAAGGTAAGGTTGTAGGTATAGGCTAGGCATGGTGTGTCATACTTCTTTGAGTGTTTGAGTGAACAAACTTGTGATGTATGGGGAATGAGGTGGCGCCATTCTTGGGGTATCCAAGGGTGAGGAAAATGTCTCATTTAATTGTGGTTTAGTGATGTGTTTAGGTGTATCATTGATTGGGCTTAAGATTAGGAGTTTATGGTTAAGTGTTTGAGTGAAAGGATGAGTGATTAAGGCTAATTGGGGTATGATTAGTTAGCACTCTTGCCCATTAGTAGAGTCAAACCCTATCTAATCAAGATTATCAATCACATCCTAAGTTCCTTGAATCATGGGATTGGAATAGTGAAAACACTATTCAAGATTCCATGACTTGAAGCCTTAAATTTTAAAAGAGGTTTAAGTTTAATCTAAGCAATTTTAGATTCTAATTAATTTTAATAAATCATTTTGACTCTAGATAAATTATGGAAATTAATTAATCTTCGATTAGAGCCTAACATTGCTTAGGTTTGCTAAATTATGTCATTAAGCTCAAAATCACTATTCCAAGGGTAAAATCGTAATTTTACATAAAAACTGCCCGGGGCCACCAGCACTTAAACAGACATGCCCAAGCTCATGAAAACACCATCTAAAACCTTTGGGGGTGGGGTTCGGGCTCAGTCGGCACATTAAACGGTGCTAGACAGCCATAGGGGTGTTTTGGTCATTTAGCGCATCGAAACTCAAAAGTGAGATTTGTCTGCTTTATTAGCATACATACAACACATAATCCCCTTTGAATCTCAATTTCACCCTTCGAGGACTGTCGGGTCGGCTATCCTTGAATTCTGGGTGGAAGATGATCTCAGGGGCACTTTAGTCATTTTCACTCAGACAGAAAAAATCTGGGTGTTACAAATAACTACTTGGTTTATCTTGGAGAAGCTGGTGAATAACTACTCAATTTGTGACAGTAGGGGTTGTCTGTTGGTCACAAATGAGAGCTTGAGAAGGCTAATGTAAGGACTATCCAATTTTTCTTTCTCAGTTTAAGAAAGATATTTAGTGGAACCTCAACGTGTGTTGAGTATTGGATATAGGCAGGTTTAGTCAAACCAGTATAAAAATCTTTGTGTAAAATCTTCTTCTCCTTAATCTCCTTTTTTTTTGTTACACTTTAAAGTTCAATATCTAGTGATATAATGTTGTAGCTTTTACTCATATTTATCCTATACTTTAGAGATCTACTTTCTAAAACTACTAATCTTATTTCCATCAAGGCTTCAAGCTTAATGCTTGATAGTATTGTGTTAAATGTTTCAGATAGGCAAAAAGAAACAAAGTATGATTCAACCCCCCTTTTCACGTACATTTATACCTATAAATGGTATCAGAACTAGGCCTCTAAGTGGTTGAGCAATCCAACAATTGTAGAGGATAAAGATCAGAGGGACAGAATAGCATATATCTACACTACAGAAGATCAATCTATCAACTGACCATCTTTCATTGATGAGGTTCCAAGATCTATCAAGGTATACTTAATGTTTGAAGGATTCCCAAAGGGTAGATGAATAAGAACAACAAAAAGCAAGAGTTTAGTTGAACTCCTAAGAAAAGCACCTGCTTATATGTGCACTATGCAGAGATGAATATGACATATGTGTTGCTTGTGGCATGAAAAGAAATAGGGGATAGATTGTGCATGTTGTCTAAAGATCGTAAAATCATCTTAAAAGTCTTTAGCCCTAAGGTTATCATGTCAGAAGTAGTGCAAAGATAAAGCAATGAAAGTTGCTGAAACCTCAATGAAGAGGAAAGATCTGATGAAGAATCTAAGATTGATAATGGATATGAGATCTCTATGTCTATTGAAAATGTCAAAAGTCTAAGAAGACTAAACAAAGAGAAAAAGAGACATCAATTTTAGGAAAAATAGAAAGGGCAAAGAATATTTTGAAAGATCAATCTGCTAACAGTAGTAAGAAGGAACATCTTGAATCAAGAGTTCCAAGCTCATAGTAGCACAAAAATATCCTAATCTCAAGAAGAAGAGCATGCTGACTACCTGGAGTATCACTGAAGATGAAAGAATGAATGATAAAGTCATGATGAGCTAGAATGTACTACAAACCTATGAATCATGGTTTAGGTATGGTTCAATGAGAGATTTATGCTAAGAGTATCTAAACTCAATCTTTCATGTTACTTAGTGATTGCTTTATATGAAGAGTTGCTAGAAGTTTCTTAAACACTTTTCTCAAAATATATCAAGCAAGTCAAGTGAACTCAGAAGATTACTTTGAAACTTGAGAAGATCAAGCTTGAAGTTGAAAAGTGTAAGCTTAAGTGAAAAATATTTCAAGGAGTTTTATTTCTTGTCCTTCTGAAGTTCATTGCCTATAATTCTGAAGCCTCCAAAAGAAATGTAAAAGATGTTAAAAAGTTATTTCTAATCTTGAGAGAACTTCATGACTTCTAAGACCTGACTTGATAGATTTGGTGAATATAGTTCAAAAACCTTATTTTTATGCTAAAGGTCAGAGTCCATAGTTTTAGAAAACAAGTTTGGGATATGAAGAAGGAATAAGGGAGGAAAAGCTATGCAATCTCATCTAAGATCTAAATCTTTTTTCTTGCACTCTCTACCACAAGAAAGGACAACCACCTGAAAATAATGGTTCTTGAGAAAGAATTCCATTAGAAAGGTTGGAAAAATCTCTTCCTTTGAAACTAACCCAGAAGGACCCAAGAAAATCTAGGTACCAAAATCAAAACTACTCTTGTTGCAGGTATGTTTGAAAAGATTCACAGGCTCAAGTATCAAGGAAAAAAATGATGATCATTCCAGACACCGATCCTAAATCTAAAAGTTAATTAGGAACTTGAAAAATAAGAACGCAAAATATCTCAAGTACGATGATGAAAGAGCTTAAAGAGAACCTTGTTGATAGTCTCAATGATCTTGTGGAAAGACCTAAGGAAATGAATCTCAAGGAAGTTCCAAAAAGCAAGAAGATGAAAGCCAAACCATCAGAAAATGGGCTCCAAAACATCAAATCTTCAGAAAGCATGCTTAGAACTCCCAAGCTATCAAAAAGTAATGTTTTCTGGACTCAAAGATAAGCAATTTGAAGAAGGAAGAAAAGCTGAGAATGCTCAATAATACAGAAACTACAAAAGGAGTTTCTGATTCAAAGATGGTTTCTTAAAACAAAGTTCATGGACACACTTCCAAGGGTATGAGAACTAGGTCATCCCTCAAAAGTATATCAAACTGTGCTTTCATCTCCACCTTTAAATCTAAAACTGTTAAAGAAGCTTTGAGTAATCAAAGTTGGGTAGATGCTGTGTAAAAAGAGCTAACCAAGTTTAAGAAAAGCAAGGTGTGAATGACTTATTGAAAAATCATAATCAGTACAAAGTAGATATTCAAGATTTATCTCGATGAAGCTGGCAAAGTTTTCAAAAATAAAGCAAGATTGGTTGCACATGTTATAATCAACAAAAAGGAACTAATTATGATGAAACCTTTGCACCAGTAGCTAGGCTTGAAGCCATCAAAATGTTACTTGTTGTTGCTACCTTCAAGGGATTCACTTTCTACCAAACGGATGGGCAGTCTGCATTTCTAAATGGATTCCTCTCTGAGAAAGTATATGTAAAGTAGCCCCCTGGTTTTGAGAGTGAAGAACTTCTCAACCATGTCTTCATGCTAACAATGGCTCTCTGTAGTTTGACACAAGCTCCTCAAGCTTGGTATGATAGACTGAACACCTTCTTGCTATAGAATAGGTTGAAAAGAGGATATTGTGATGCTAACTTCGCTAGAGATAGAGCTTAAAGAGGAAGCGCCAATGGTTGATGTTGTGTAACACCCTCCTAATTACCATATTTTACTCGAGTATCAACACAGTAATTAGAAAAGTATTAGTTACATTCACAATCTATGCTATTCGAAAATAAATGAAATAAAATAATATAGACATATATGTTGTAAAGCTAGTATATACATATATGGACATTGCTGTTAAGTTTACAATAGGTATAGCAAACTGTAAAACAATTAGTTAGTTCCTAAACACCAGGGAGTCAATTCACAAAAGAAAAAAAAACACCTCTACTATCTAGTCTAACCCGCTCAAAGTTGAGATCCAGCAAAATTTTTATACAAACAGAAAATGAATCTCATCAATATCTAATAAGGTCAAACTGCAGTCTGGTGGATTCTACTTCTAAACTACCACTATACATAAATCAGGAGTCCCTGAGTAGTCCCATGCTCTTCTAAAGGAAACCATTTGCCATTGGTGCAATGGCGTGGCCCCCAGTAGGAGCATCAGGGTCAGAAGGTGGATTGGAGTCCGAGGAAGAGGATGAAGGATCATCTCCGAGGGGAGACATAGGTGGTGCAGGTGGAGCTACAAATACGTCAAGGTGTGCCATTTCAAGAGGCACATCGGCATAAGGAAATCCTAGGTCAAACCAGCAGAGAAAACAAAAGTACTAAATGAATGGCTAAAGAACACGTATACTTTGATCCGGGAGTAAGCTATGACACACAAGGAATCTAATGCCGGGTCATAATGCCACTACCATTGTGGCGAGTCAAGAAAGAAGATCACAGATAGTATCTTTGGAATTTGAATACAACATAAAATACATGCAGCATAGGGATGAGAATATTATAAAATTCTCAGTAGAGTACTCCCTCAAACTTAAACAAATATAATTAACAAATCCTTTCTTATAAATAAGATCATGCAAGATCATATCCAAAAATAATTATAGAGTTAATAAGGATGATCACATATTCTCCCTCACAACAACGAATTCAATTTAAGAGCCATATTCTTTTTTTTCTCATTAACATAGGGGAGGCTTAATTTCTCATTAAGTGGTATCTGTAGTGGAATCACTCCACAAGAACTATAGACTACTAGGACATGAGCTCATTCCTATATGTTGATACATCTACCTACTCATCAAATTCCCAGGGAAGTTCTTGCTTTTGCCTTCCCCTTTTGACCACACAAGCCTTGTCTCTGTTTTCCCCATATGTTAAAAAAATTTGCTCAATTATAAGTCATGTTTTCTCTTTTATCATCACAATACTCACATCATGCACTTCTCTTATTTCAAGGGCATTCTTACATCACAAGTAAGGATTTAATTTCATTGGAGTCTCATCCATGTCTCATAAGCATTTCTGTAAAACATCTAGCATGTATACATATACCATATACTTGGATTAAATACCATGCTATCATTAATTTAAGACATTCTCACCATTTCAACACCCTGGCCGATTTACTACTCCAGAAATAATATTTAATTTCCATATCAAATGGCTAATTCAAGACCCACAAAAATTTTCTATGACATTTTAATGTATCTAAAAGGCCCTGTAAAAATTTCACAATAAACGGAGTCCTCTAACAATATCAACTAAATTGTACAAATTTGGTGGTCAGAGACCACTTGTTCACAGCTCAGATCAAGATTCTCATAATTTTCAACTGTATCAATTGATTGAATCAACTCAAAATAAAATTCACACAATGTGTTATCAACTTCCTATAAAAATTTCAATGAATAAATCTATTATTTACTATGATAATAAAATCATACAATTTTACTGCTTCAACTTTAACATTTTAGGCAGCATAGTTACAACTTTGGTTCTTGATTTTTCTCAGAAAGTAAAGTTCTTTATCATGCACCACAAAATTTCTCAGAGTTTCCTTAGGATGTTAGCTTCAACATATAATTTTTATAGCTCATAAAAATGACTACAATTGAACCAGAAAATTTGTGAACGAATCCTGCCTTGTTGAAATCCGAAAATCCAGCAAACCAATTCAAAATCTCTTTTGATAAAAATGATTTTTTCACAACACCAAACACTCCGTCAAAATTAATATATCAATATCAACATATTATCAACCAATATAATCAGAAATTTTGGAGAAAACCAGCAAAAATATTTCAGAATAAATTTTGAAACAAAAGAGAATAAATAAACCCTACTTTGAGAGCTTTTGAGCTCTTTGTTCTAAAGGTGTTTTACTTGACTTCCCTTCACCTTGAGAACTCCTAATCACACACCAACCTCCCCTAGGCAGTGAGGGAGTGAGGAACCAAGGTGAAAATTGATGGAGAAATAGAATTCTGATCGGTTAGAATTGTAGAGTTTGAGTCAGAGAACAACTTTGATGAAGGAAAGTTTTGATTTCAAAGACTCTAGGTTAGTATATATGGAAGTTGAAACCAAGATGAAGCTCTTGGCTATGGAGGAAATGCAGCTACTTCTCTTCTCTTTGTTGGCTGGGAAATGGCTTCTTGAAGAAGCTAATTGGTTAAGTTTATCTTATATTAAATGACATGAATATTATATATTATATTTAGATAATTACTAATCCAATCAAGTAAAATGGATAGTTGTGATTCAATCTTGTAACTGAAGATTGGATCTTAGCCATTCATTTGATTTAAAGAGATAAGTTCATTGTTTTGTAGAGATCTAATTAGTTTTTAGTGTTAGAATTCACACATTGAAATTTCACCAAACGGGTGAAATACTGCACCCGAGAAATCAAATATTACTCAACATTTAATTATAAGTACAAAATTTTTATTTCTAATTATTTCTAACCTTATTTCCATGTTTTCCCAATTTCGAGCACCTTTGGGTCCCGAATTAGGGGTTTCGGTTGTCTCGATGGGCCTACGGGACCCACAAAACACTATTTGTTTTTTTTTTTGCAATGTTCTTATCATTTCTATGTCTGTTAGAATTTTATTCTCATTAACAAAGTCTCAATTATTTTCTGAATAAGAATTGGGGTGTTACATGTTGCTTCTTTGGAAAAAGCCTGATCACATGATCATGCAAAAAATAGAATATGATTGCTCTTCCTTCTGCTGAAGCTGAATATGTAACTGCTGAAACTTGTTGCACCCAGATACTGTGGACAAGCAACCAGCTGGAAGATTATCTCCTAAGGTATTTCATAATTCCCATCTACTAAGACAATACTAGTGCTACTTATTTTATTAAGAATCCTTTTAGCACTCAAAATCCAAGCTCTTGTTATAAAACATCTTTTATTCAAGATCATGTTCAAACAAAGGAGATGTTGAGTTAATAGATGTGAATACTGAAGACCAAGTGTCAGATATATTCACAATATCTTTTGCTAAAGATCTCTTATATGTTTCTCTTTTTTAAAAAGTTTTCTTTAAAAGGTTTTACATCTGCATAAGTATTCATGCATAAAACATCTCTGGGCATTCTCCCTTCATAACTTGCAACTAAAGCCCTCACAAAGCCATCAGTTTGCAAGAGCAGCAAAAATTCAGTTTACAAGATTAGCTGATTAGTTAGCGGACCAGAAAGTCAGTTTGAAAAATCAGAAGTATAGTTTATAAGCTCAGAAAGAAGAGAAAAAAGGGTCAAAAAATAGAATATGTTTGCCTTCATGAAGCTCAGGATATAAATATGAATGTATGGGAAAAACATGGTGAGACACTGATAGGCCAGAAAGTGAAGTTCAGAAATTGACTCCTTCAGAAAGTGATCTTAGGCATTAGAAATCTCTCTTTTTGAAAGAATAATGAAAAAGCGAGATTATTCCCACTCTTTTGCATTTCTCTCTCCCATGTCACTTTGCCTTCAACCAGTCATGTCATATCACTTAAAACCCCCACTCCTCACATATCACTTTTTTACCTTTAACCTCAAACATGCTACCTTTACTACTCTCTCTCTCTCTCTCACACATATCGTTCCTCTCTATAACTGCAACCATTTTCTCTCAAACCTTCATCTCTGCAACATAAATTGCTTTTCATCTCACAAAAAAATTCCTTCTATTCCTTACCTTTATCATCTTTAAGATTTAATCTTTCAACCTCTCCCTTATAAACATCTTTATTAATGGCTAAAGGAAAAAATATGGCTCAACTTGCTACTGAGAAAGCCTCTTTTCATAATTTCAAAAATCTGACAGTTTTAGCAATGATGAGGACAGCCCAACGATTTTGTAAAAAAAAAAAAATGAATAGTATTTTACAGGCCCCGTAGGCCTGCCAAGACAGTCGAAACCTCTGATTCGAGACCCGAAGGTGCGCGAAATTGGGAAAACATGGAAATGAGGTTAGAAATAGTTAGAAATAAATATTTTATGCCTAGAATTTATTTTTGAGCAATGTTTGATTACTCGGGTATGATATTTTACCCGTTCAGTAAGATTTCGGTGTGTGATTTTTAACGCCGAAAGATAGTTAAATCTCTATAAAAGGGTAATGTATATCCATTTTGACTTAGTGAATGGCTAAGATTTAATCCTGTAAAGCAAGATTAAATCCTAGCCATCCATTTGTTTTTCTTTCCTTTAAAGAATTATACATTTATATTATATAATACCTATGCTTTAACTACAAGATAAATACAAGCCATCTAACCTTATCTCATCATTATACTTTCTCGGATAGCAAGGGATACAGCAACCTCCATGTTTGCTTCCATGAAAATTTGAATTCCAA
This sequence comes from Dalbergia cochinchinensis, assembly GCA_031216125.1. Lineage (NCBI taxonomy): Eukaryota > Viridiplantae > Streptophyta > Magnoliopsida > Fabales > Fabaceae > Dalbergia > Dalbergia cochinchinensis. Next base: position 45,221,096 of record CM062372.1, read on the forward strand.
CCTCAAAATCTTAAGCTTGAACTTGATAAAACTCTAAACTCCTTTCACAAAACTTATTCTACTCCTCAATACCTACAAAACTAACCAATTAGAAACCCTAAATCTTACTTTATTACCTCACCCATCACTGATTAGAGGAGGGTTTGATTGTGTTTTAAGAGCTTTGGAGTGAAGAACCTCCATTTTGGAGCAAACTAGAGACAAAGATACATTAGCTTTCAAGAGTAGGGTTTTCTTTGGCCTTTACTTTTAAAATTTTTCTGAGAAATTTTTACTGGTTTTAGTCTAAAATTTTTAGTTAATTTGATTGATATTATGTTGATATTGATGTATGAATTTTGGTGAAGTGTTTGGATGAGGTTAGAAAGATCATTTTGTCAAAAGATGTTGAGTGATACTTGCTGGATTTTCAGTTTTCTTACAGGCAGTGTGTGATCATGAATTTTTTGGGCATGTTATGGGCATTTTCGTTAGCTGTAAAAAATATATGTTGAAACTAACATCTTGGGGTAGTCCCACAAATTTTCCTGGGTTCTTATTTTGAGTCAAACTGCCTTAGAAAAATCAAGAACCGAAATTAAGCATATGTTGTCTGGATTGAGGGAACTAAAGCTGTGATTTTGTATAATTTTGTTACAATAGCAAATGATTGAATTATCGTTTGAAATTTTTACAGGATACTTATAACATCTGAAGTAAAACCATGATTTTTATTCTGAATTGATTCAATCATTTTCTAAGGTTAAAAATTATGAATTATGGTTCTTGAACTGAGGTGGAAGAGTTTCTGACCACTAAATTTGTAGAATTTTGTTTATATAGTTAGAGAACTCTATTTACCCTGAAATTTTTACACCACCTTGGGGATACATTGAAGTGTCTTGGATAATGTTTATAGCCTTTGAATTGATTGTTTGATGTAGAAATAAATTTGTGCTACAATGGTGTGAAATCTGCCCAATTGTTGGAAATGAACCAAAGACTTGAAAATAATGTAATGGTAGTTTGGTTCTAGTATGACATGAATACTTGATGGTAAATATTTGGTCATGTGACTTGTGATGTATAAATGCATACTTGAGGAAGTAAATATTAGTTTATGAGGTGTGATTGAAATCACAATGTGAATGAATGCCTATATGTATTTTATACATGCATTGGAAAAGAAAGTGAATAATATATTGAATTAAATTCTATAGCCATAAGTAAATATGAGATCCTTTTTGACTTGTCAAGGGCAAATAAGAGACAAGAGATCCTTTTTGACTTGTCAAGGGCAAATAAAGAAACATAAGATCCTTTCGACTTGTTGAAGGCAATTAGAGAGAGATGAGGTCCTTTCGACTTGTCGAAGGAAAATAGAGAGAGATGAGGTCCTTTCAACTTGTAAGGGCAAATAAAGAAACATAAGATCCTTTTGACTTGTTGAGGGCAATTAGAGAGAGATGAGATCCTTTTGACTTGTCAAGGGAAAATAGAGAGAGATGAGGTCCTTTCAACTTGTCGAGGGAAAATAAAGATAGATAAGATCCTCTTCGATTTATAAAGGGCAATTAAAGAGAATTTCCCTACATTTGGTATATACATTTTTATATCATATCAAATCATTTTGATTGACATTATTTACTATGATTATGAGCTTATGATAAATGTGTACCAAGTGATTGATTCTTAAAAACAACCCACTTCGAAAATATAATTTGGAACTTTAAAAATAAATTGTTATTATAGAATGCTTGATCACTTTTTTAAAAAAAAAAAACTAAAGTGGCTGGGGCAATGACGATGACATTATGATTATGTATTAAGGGAGTTACCCTACTAAGAATTTTAAACCCCTATGTGTTTATGTTCCCATGTTGTTCCCAGATTGATCCCAAGCACAAGGAGGCTACTTTATGAAAGGAAATCAGATTTGTAGTAGTTTACAGCTGAAGTTTGTATAGATTGTACTTAGTCATATGTTTATATCTATATTTATAATAGAGACCAGATGTGTATTGAAGCTCATAGAAGAGTTTCCTTTTGTACTCAACATTAAAATCAATAAATGTTTGTTTCTTGGCCATATATGTTAATTGAACTACGATTTAGTTACTTCACGATTCAATCAAACTAGCTACAAATATTTAAGAAAGGTCCGCTAATTTATAAGTAGCAACTCTCAAGTCTAATGTCATCACTTAAGGATGACGTTGTACTTAGGAGGATGTTACACTATATGGTTGATTCTTATGCATATCTATCTTAAGCTCTGTTTCTTTTAAACTTCTGATACATGTATATTTTTTTAGGCTTTAATACATATCAATGCTTACTTATGCTCAGCTAATCATATAACATGCTGATAGATATTTTGCTTCTTATCTCTTATGTGTGTGATCTGTCTTGTTTAATCATCAGCATGCTAGGATATTTAGCTCATAAGTGTATTTATGATTAGCTCTAGCAAGTATCTTTAGAAGCACAAGATCTCTCTGTTGTTGCTCTAATACTCGTATCTATCTTATATGCCTCGATATGTATGATATGCTTAAAAATATTGCTTTTTAAAACACATTCTCTTTGACACACATATGAGATGTTTTCAAAAGGCTCTATATAATTTAATCAAAATATAGTTGTGTATAGTTTCTGATTGTCTTTAGAAACATATTCGCACATGCTTTGATACAACTAAGATCAGTTTGTAAGCTTTAGAACTCTCGCGAAGTATACTATGCTTATATGTCATAAAATGTGTTATGTTATGATTCATATATATATCAGTGGGCAAACCTATTTGAAAAGGATATGTTTTAAGCTTTGTTTTACAAGTTTACATTTATGCTATGATACTTATGAGAAAAGTTTCACAGCTCATAACAAAAAGCTTATCTATGCTTTGCAAATACTAGGATTGATCCTCAATGAGTTTCAGAAACCTCGCATAGTATATGCTGATAAAACTGTTTTATGGTTTCTTTGAGCATCAGAAACTATAAGTGCAAGTATGTTTTTCTCTCAGTGTCATGCTTGCTATATTAAGATTATCATTTTTTTTGAGCATTCGTTTCAAAAATTTCATTTGGTTAAAGATGTGTTGAATACGAAATTAATCAAGATAAAATATCACAAGTATTACTTGTTTTATATTAAAGCACGTGGATCTTTGGAATGTTCCTTTATGACTAAAAATCAAACTGCTTTTATGAACAAGGCTCAAACAATATTTCCCTTAACATACCACTTGATACCCTTTAGAAAGCATTTTGAGCCTGTCCAAAGTTTCAGGAATAATGACAACAGCTATGATTCAAGTCACTTAAGGCTATAAAATGCTTTTCTTATTCATATCAAGCCTTAAGAAAAGAACTTCCTAAAAATCACATTCAGTGATAAGTTGAAAGAATATAAATTGTCACATTGTATTTTCAATAATATTTCTTTCAATATCTCTTCTAAAGATTTTTTTCAAATTAGTTTATCTTCATCAAAAAGAGGGAGATTGTTAGCTCTAGAACCCTTCAAAAAGCTTCAAGGAAATATGTTTTGAATGACAATACAACCAATTTAAAGAAAAGTTTTTGAAGAATGACTAATATCTTCCTTGAGTTTCTTGACATAGTTTATAGGTATAACCGGATTGTATAACACGCACTTGAAGCGAGAATAATTTCACTCTACATGTATTAACATAATTTTTCTCATTTGAAGAGAATGAAACTAATAGAAGTGAATATTATATCATCCAAAGTATGTATACATGCTTTATGGATGAAAGACAATCATATCAAGAACAAGAAACCAAGGCATAGGTCTTCAGAAAGTAGCATTGGTTACCAGAAAGTACATTTACAGTAAAGATATTAAACAAACTCTGAGAGCCTAGTGTTATACTATCTTCAGTCAACATGATCGCAATTATTTCATCATTATAAAGCTTGGATTGAAGACCAGAAGATCAAAAAATCATCAAGGAGCTGATATCACATGTTAGAAAGCTCACTTCTATGTACAGTGCTAAATGTTACTAGAAAAGGAGTGAAATTTGAATTTTTTAAATTCAGATTGAATGTCAAACCCAGTGTTAGAACTGACGTGTCATCTCTTCACCCAGCTGGATCAACTACCCCAGCTTCTAGAAGAAAGAGTTCAGAAACTACGTTCAGAAAGTAAGAGTAGTTTCTGAAGAGACATCAGAAACCCCTCAATGCCACAAGACCTTTTGCAACAGATCTGACCAACTATTAACCTACTTTTCCAGACTATTTTTCCAAGACATAAATAGATGATTAACACGTGTCACTTGGAGATCTAATCAAGGGTGACAGTCACAAAGAAGACTATCTATAAACAGAAATGCTGTGTTCAAATGAACTAGAGATTTGATGCTGCTCAAAAGAAGAAACTCTATGAAAATCTCTCTTCACATCCAGTAAGGTTTATCATCATGTAATCAGATTATTTACTTGTAAAAGTCTTCTTTCTATTTTCTTAAATAGATATATGTTCTTCCTATGTTATTCATGTATATGTTAAGGAATCTTGAGTGTAGGTTAGTTTGAGTGGCAACCCAAACACCAAACCTTTGTATCCTTAATCTACTAGCAATCAATGTGAGATACCTTGGAGAGGCCGTAACGCCCTGATTTTTCTATCTGAGAGGAAAATGACCAAAATGCCCCTGAGGTCATTTTCTGCCCGAAATTCGAGGATGACCGGCCCGACAGTCCTCGAAGGGCCAACTCAATGTTTGAAGGGGATTGGATGGCCCTTAAATGGTTTTAGAGGCGAAAATCTCATTTTCTATAGTTTCGGGTCAAAATGACCAAAATACCCTTATAGCGTTTCCACACAGATAAAGGTGCCGTTTGAGCCCGAAACTTTCTCTGAAAGTTTAAAACAATGTTTTTACATGTTTAAAAGCGTCTGTTTAAGTCCTGGTGGTCCCGGACAGTTTTTGTGCAAAATTATGATTTTGCCCCCAGAATAGTGTTTTTGAGCTTAATGACGTAATTAAGCAAACCTAAGCAATATTAGGCTCTAATCAAAGATTAATTAATTTTCATAATTAACCTAGAGTCAAAATAAGCTATTAAAATTAATTAGAATCTAAAATTGCTTAGATTAAACTTAAATCTCTTTTTTTAAAACTCAAGATTCCAATCTTGGAATCTTGAATAGTATTTTCTCTTTTCAATTCCTTAAATCATGGAATTGTGTCTAGAGTTGTTTATGAACTAAAATGAATTTATAACTCACTAATGATGCAAGACCACTCCTTAAACATGTCTTGACAACCTTGATTACCCATTTTCTCACCTAAACACTTTCTTACAAATTCCTAATCTTAATCCTAATCAAAGATATACCTAAACACAACTCTAAACCACAATTAAAATGCAAGAAACCCTCCCCCATGGATGATGCATGTTTCGACCATCCCTCCCCTAATTCCATCACATGTTGGTTTATTTCTCACTCAAAGAACCATGCTTGACCCATACATGCACCCATACTTGAACCCATACCTAGCTATGCTTTCCACCATGCCTTGGAGAAGATATTTTTCTCCTCCTTGGGGCTGTAATGGCCGAAGCCATTCCCTCCCCAAACACTCCTCATTTGTTTCATTTCTCTATAAATAGCATGCTTGGGTGAACTGGCATCATTTTGGGTTCATTTGCTAAGTGTAAGTTTTCAAAGAGCACTTCAAAGTTTTCTTTTTCTCTCAAAGTTCAAGTGTCCAAGTTCTTCATCCTCTTCGCTCATCTCAACCTCCAATCACTTGGTAGGGATTTTCTTTCAAGTGTTTCTTTCATTTAAGTTCTTAATCTAGTTATGTGTTTTATGGTTTCTCTTGAATCTTTTTGGAACTTCTTTTCTTCTTCTCTTCCTTCTTCATTTTTGGCCATGAGCCTTTGAAAACAAAGGAATGAGAGCTTGATGATAAGGGTTTCATGATGATGTTCATCACTTGAACAACCTCTAAAGCTTGATCTTTGTTCTTGAGTTAAAAATGTTTATAGTTCTTTCTTTCTTGAACCTTGAAATCTTTAACTTTGATGATGTTTTAAAATGGTTACATGAACTCAATGATGAGGACCCATGGTGTTAATGTTAATACATCATCAAGATCAGGGTCTCTAGAGTTTCAAAATGGTTCTTTCTTGCTCTTGAGTTTCCGTTTCTTTCCTTTTCTTTTTCTCTAAAATTTTCGGCCAACAATTGTTGGATGAACCCTCATGATAGCTTGATGATGAGAGTTCTAGTTGATAACTTTATGTTCACCACAAAGGAATCTATAAAGCTTGAGTTTTCATAAAGGTGTTATAAAGTTCATTTATGGTTATATTTTTAAGGAATGTTATTTTGAGCTCTAAGAACTCTAGACCTCACTTTATCTTGTCATGATGAGTTTGGGTTAAAGTTTAACTTCCTCTAAAGTCTTGAATGAGCTCTAAAAAGATATAAATGAACTTGCATATTTATTTTGAGGTTGCACTCATGTTTATATTCTTGCTTCACATCTTTATTTTCAAGTCTTCACCTAAGGACTCAAAGATTAAAACAAGACTTGCATTATCACCTTAGTAATTCTCAAAGCCTTTCTATTTCGGCCTTAAAGTCGATTGTTGCTGGGCCTAGAGCACTAAAATAAAGAAATGAACTTGCATTGCATATTTATTTTAAGTCTTGCATATTTACGTTCAAGCCTTGCATATTTATTTCAAGTCTTGTATATTTACTTTCAAGCCTTGCATATTTACTTCAAGTCTTGCATATTTAAATTTCAAGCCTTGCATATTTATTTCCAAGTCTTGCATATTTACTTTAAAGTTCTCACTTTACTTTGTAATGAAGAATAAAAATGAAGTGCATAGCATGTTTATATTTTGTCATCACTTAAAGATCTTAGAGTGCAAAGACTTGCCCATTTTATCTCAAGTTAAAGTTTAATATGGAAGTATTCTTTGAATGATTAATTTCGGCCAAGTAATAATGGTGAGCTTGGAATAAGTTCCATCTAGTTACAAGGGCCAACAACCTATGTTCTAGGATTTTCTTTAAGCTTGATGAGTTTTATAAAGTTATGACCAACAAGATTTATGATTTTAATCCTCTTCTAAAGAAGAATTAAATTGGTTACTGATCTAAGGTTGTTTTTAACCTCTTGATAAAATAAAATGGTTTGCAAAGGGTTTTAGAAGTCCTAAAATAATTCCAAGGGAAACTAGCAACTTATATGCTTTAGAAATGTCAAATTATGTGTCTTTTTGGATTTGAACAGTTCGGTTCTGCCTTGATATGTTTGATGCTATATGATGATGTCCTGATGTGTTAGAATGTGTGAAAATGATATATGATGAGGTAGGAACACTTCTATGCATGTTAGGATCGAAACTAGCTTCATAGAAAAATCGTAAAGTTGGAATTTAACGTGAGTTTAACCCCTTCAATCCTAATCAATGCCAAAACTGTTTTAGTATGATAACAATCAGTTTAGGATTGATTAATCATGAAAAATTTGGTTATATTTGAAGTAGGATTGAATTTTAGCACCTATAGAGAAAGTAGTAATTAGAAAACCGTAAAAGTGCAATCCTAGAACTCTTAGAACATTTAATTTCCGGATTCTGTACAGCAACCTCATAATATGGCAAACATGGCTTATAATTAGTTCTTAGGCGAAGACGGAACCGAGAAAGGGTCTAAAACGTAAGTTCTAGAACCCCGTAATCATAGATATATAACCCTGCCCTTGGAGTATGGTGCGGCCCAGATTTATTAAAGAACATAAATGATAATAAGATTTGTTAGAAGAGAATCCTTAGGTTCATAAGAGGTTGATAAAGAATGATAGAATAATTACATCTCAAGTTTAAGGCCCGTAAGGGTCAGAGCATAAGATACCATAGGATCAAGAGCATAATGAGTTTCAATGTTACATGTGAATGTATGTTCTATTTGAGAATGATTACGTCAACGTATGAATTTATGATTGAGGATACCACCGGTTCGGCCGAGCACCCCCAGAACGAATGTCTTTTAGGGTGGCCCCATGAGAAAGTAAAATACGATGATTATGTCACAAAGTTTTCCCCGCATAAGATTTCAATTGCCATTTTATGCCACCATTATGATGCTTCTTGATGTTATGATTGTTATCCTTGCATTAAGTAGTGTCATGCATACATCCTTTACTATACTGCATTCATGACATTAAGATTCATTCTAAAATGAATGGACCTTGGTTAATTATATTTTAAAAGCTTAAAAATGAACTTAACGCATGCTCACTTATTTTATACACCAAACCCAAGGTTCCTAAGGACGTAGATGATGACACTTAGGTAGTAGGAGGCCCTACTGAGATTCTTTAGCAAGATTCTCACTCCCTCTATCTCTTCTTTCCGTCATGTCTTCAAATGGCGATGTAACACCCTGATTTTCTCTAAGCGTAAAAATGACCAAAATGCCCCTGAGGTCATTTTTACTTGAAAATCGAGGACGGCCGACCTCGGCCATCCTCATAGGGCTATTGTAATGTTTGAAGGGGATTATATGTGATGGCGTGTTTAATAGAGCAGAAAAATCTCATTTTTGAGGTTTCTGCGTATAAATGACCAAAATACCCTTACAGTAATTTAAGGCAGTTTTAAGTTCCGTTTCGACCTGGACTTTGCCCGGAGGTTCAAAACAATGATTTTAAGGCATGAACTATGTTTGTTTAAGGTTTGTTTAAGTCCCGGTGGTCCCAGGCAGTTTTTGAGTAAAATTACGATTTTGCCCATGCTTAGTGCATTTTGGGCTTAATGAGTTATCTAACTTAGAACCTAGGCAATATTAGGCTCTAATTAAAGGTTAATTAATTTCCATAATTAATCTAGAACCAAAATCATTATTTAAAACTAATTGGAACCTAGAATTGCTTAAGGAAATTCAAACTTAATTCTAGTCTCTTCCTTTAAAGAGAGAAAGTATCTATGAATAGTGTTTTCACTATTTACGCTCCTATTTCCAAGAAAGGTTGTCACACTCACATCGCTAGTCATAGAGGTTTTGACTCCATTAAACCTACAAGACCACTTCTAACCTAAGGAATTATAGCTTTAATTAACTAATTAGTTTACTTAAAGTACCAACTTAACAACCCTTAATCCTAAGTCTAATCCATAACACACCTAAACACACCTTTAAACCATGATTAGTGGAGATGAATTTTGCCCCTATAGCTGCCCAAAAATGGCGCCACTTTTCCCTCCACTTTGCATCACATGTTGTTTGAATGTGTGGCACACAAATAGCCATGTCTCCAAGACAACTTCTCATTTATTCTCCTCCACACACTTCCTTCATTCTAGAAGAAAACCACATGGCCTCTTCCCCTCCACTCATTCATGACTCAAGGCTCTATATATAGCTTACCTTGGTGAACATTTTGCTACTTTAGTTCATTTGCAAAGTTTAAACTTCCAAGAGCAAGTTCTAGTCTCTCCAAGTTCTCTCAAATTTTCCTTTCTTCCTCCTTGTCCAAGCCAAAACCGCCACCTTCTCCACCTCCAATCTTCATCTCTTTTTCTTCTAAACACACATCCAAGTCCAAACCCAAGCCAACAACACATCCTTCCTCCATTTCCTTGTTTGGCCGAAAATACATACCCAAGTTCAAAGAAGATTTCTTCTTCTTGTTTTTCAAGATCAAACCTTTCTCCATCTTCAAGAGCACAAGTACTAGGTAGGGAGTTTTTCTAAAAATGCTTTCCTTGTTCTCTATGTCTTGATCTTGTTGGAAAAATGTTGTTTGGATGAACATCCATGAAGTTTTATTTTCGGTTTCATCCTTTTCCTTTTCTTTTATTTTCGGCCTCAAGGCCAAGATGATGATGGCTTGATGATGAGTGCTCTCCAAGATGTAACTATGAGTTCATCTCAACATGAGGCCTCTAAAGCTTGAATCTTTTTGAAGAAAAGCCTCACCTTTTTTCAAGTTTTAGTCAAGTATGAGCTATGTTTCTCTTGAATCTCTTGGAACCTCACTTTCTTTTCCTTGAATGTTTCGGCCATGTAGGCCTTGGATGCTTGGAAAAATGGAAGCTTGATGATGAGGGTTTCATGTTGATGCTTATCACATGAACTGTAACACCCCGATTTTTCTGTCTGAGGGAAATGACCAAAATGTCCCTGAGGTCATTTCCTGACCCGAATTCGAGGGTAACCAACTCGGTTGTCCTCGAAGGGTCAACTCAATGTTTGAAGGGGATTGAATGGCCTTTGAATGCTTCCGGAAGCGAAAATCTCGTTTTCTGCAGTTTCGGGTCAAAATAACCAAAATACCCCAATAGCGTTTTACGCAGGTAAAGGTGCCGTTTAAGCCCAAAACTTTCCCCAGAGGTTTAAAAACACGTTTTCATGTGTCTAGAGGTCTCTGTTCAAGTCCCGATGGTCCCGGGCAATTTTAGTGCAAAATTACGATTTTGCCCCTAGAATAGTGTTTTTGAGCTTAATGGTGTAATTAAGCAAACCTAAGCAATATTAGACTCTAAACGAAGATTAATTAATTAATCTAGAGTCAAAATAATTTATTAAAATTAATTAGAACCTAAGATTGCTTGGATTAGATTTAAATCTCTTTTCTAAAACTCAAGATTTCACTCTTGGAATCTTGAATAGTGTTTTCTCTCTCCAATTTCTTAAATCAAGGAATTGTGTCTAGAATTGTTTATACACTAAAATGAATTTATAACTCCCTAATGATGCAAGAACACTCTCTAATTATGTCTTACCAACCTTAATTACCCATTTCCTCACCTAAACATTTTCTTACAAATTCCTAATCTTAAGCATAATCAAAGATACACCTAAACACAACTCTAAACCACAATTAAAATGCAAACTAATCCTTCCCCAAATCTGATGCACATGGCCGAAACCGCTCCCCCATTTGACCACATGTTAATTTGTTTTCTCACTCAAAGAACCATGCTTGAGCCATGCCTTGAACCATACCTCACCATGCCTCAAGACCACATTATCTCACCTCATGGAACTCATGGGTTCCCTCCCCATCTGATGGCCGAAGCCTCCCCCTCCATGTGCACCCTTCATTTGTTTCATTTCTCTATAAATAGCTTGCTTGGGTGAACTTGTATCATTTTGAGTTCATTTGCAAAGAGTAAGTTCTCAAAGAAACACTTCAAAGCTTCCTTTTTCTCTCAAGTTCAAGTCTTCAAAGTTCTTCAAGTTCTTCATCTTCTTCATCTTCTTCTTCCATCTTCAAGTTTATCACACCAAGTAGGGATTTTCTTTCAAGTACTTCTTTCTTTAAAGTTCTTGTTCTAGCTTCATGATCATAGTTTCTCTTGATTCTTTTTAGAACTTCTTTTCTTCCCCTTTTTCTTTCTCATTTTCGGCCATGGGCCTTGAATTTCAAAGAAATGAGAGCTTGATGATGAGAGTTCCATGATGATGTTCATCACTTGAAACAAACTCTAGAGCTTGATCTTTGTTCTTGAGCAAAAATGTTTCTAGTTCTTCCTTTCTTGAACTCTTGAGAACTTTAGCTTTGATGGTGTTTTAAGATGGTTCTATAAACTCAATGATGAGGACTCATGGTGTTGGTGTTAATATATCACCAAGATCATGGACTCTAGAGTTTTCAAATATTCCTTTTCTTGCCTAGAATGTTTCGGCCATTTCCTTTTCTTCTACATGTTCAATGTTTTGATTTTCTAAAATGTTGCCTTGAGTTCTAGGAACTCTAAGCTTTACTTAACCTTGGTTGGATGAGTTTGGGTTGAGGATTGAGTTCCTCTAAAGTCTTGGTAAGAGCTCTAGAAAGATAAAATGAACTTGCATAATTTATTTTATGCTTGCATTTATATTTACATTCCTGCTATGCACCTTTACTTTCAAGCTATCACCTAAGAACATAAAGATTAAAATGGAACTTGCATCATCACTTAATTTAATTCTCAAAGCCTTTCTATTTCGACCTTAAAGTCGATTGTTGTTGGGCCTAGGGCACTAAAATAAAGAATTGAACTTGCATTATCACCTAATTAATCTCTTGAATGCCTATCTATTTCGGCCTTAAAGTCGATTGTTGTTGGGCCAAGAGCACTAAAATAAAGAATTGAACCTTGCATATTTACTTTCAAGCTTGCACGTTTAAGTTTACGCCTCCCATATTTACTTTCAAGCTTGCACGTTTAAGTTTATACCTTGCATATTTAATTTAAGTCATCACTTTATTTTGTAAGCAAGATTAAAGATGAAAAGCATGAGCACGTTTATTTTATGTCGTAACTTAAGAACCTAGAGCTCAAAGACTTGCCCATTTCATTTCAAGTTAAAGTTTAATGTGAATGCATTCTTTGAATGCATGTTTTCGGCCAAGTAGTGATGATGGACTTGTAATGAGTTTTCATCTAGCTACAAGGACTAATAGTTAACTTATGTACCTCGAAATGTCAATTTAATTCTCTTACTGAAGCTCCATGATTTCGGTTCTGTCATGATGAGTGTGATGCTATATGGTGATGTTTTGATGTGTGAAAATATCATATGATGATGTAGAAGTGATTCTATGCATAATAGGTAAGAAACTAGCTAACTAGAAATACCGTAAAGCTAGAATTTAACATAGTTTTGACCCATTTGTTTTTGGAACTTATCCAAACTGTTTTAATGGGAGCACAATCAGATTAGGATTGTTCAGACATGAAAAACTTGGTAACATTTGGATTAGAATTGAATTTTAGCACCTATAGGGAAACTAGTAACTAGAAAACTGTAAAAATGCAAATGTAGAACTCTTAGAACATTTAGTTTTCTGGATTCTGTCCAGCAACGTTACAACATGATAAATGTGACTTATAATTAGTTCTTAAGCATAGGAATGTCTCATAACTGATTTAGATTTAATTTATAGCGCTTTAGGCGAAGACGGAACCGAAAAAGGGTCTAAAACGTAAGTTCTAGAACCCCGTAACTACAAGTTAGAAATTCTGCCCTATGCTTTTCAGATTTGAGAATGAATATGAGAATTAGGAATGATGATTAATTATGTGCCCTTAGGTGCATAAAATATGAACGACAGATGTTAGAGAACTATATCTCAAGATTAAGACCTGTAAGGGTCAAAGCATAAGCTACCGTAAGGATAAGCGTTTGAATGTTCTATGATGATGCATGTGGTATGTAAATGATGATGATGTTATTCATATGAGGAATTCATGAGGATATATGTTTATGTGGCATAAAGCAAATTTGGAAGGAATTCGGCGTAATGCCAACGTGTCGCCGAATTCCCGACGAATTTGGGGACTTAAAGAGATTTTGAAAATTAAGGTACTAAGATGGGTTCTAGGATGACACCGGTTCGGCCGAGCACCGCTAAGAGAATTGCCTCCTAACCCGTACTCAGAGAGTCGGGATTTATGATTTATGATACGCTTATCGTTAAGTGGTAAGTAAGAACTAGTGACGACTAGTTAAGGTATGAGCTCATAACCTAGAGATGTGACACGCTCGGGTGACACCGGTTCTACCAACACCCCCAGAGCGCTTGTCTTTTAGGGCGGCCCATGAGGAAGAGAAGTTTCATGATTATGATTATGTCACTAAGTTTGTCCCATATGAATGTTTCTATTGCCACTTTATGCCACTAAGTATGATGATGCTTGATGATATGATTTATGTATGTGCATTAGGTAGCGCCATGTATACATTCTCTATTATGTTGCATTCATGACATTAAGATCATCCTAAAATGAATGGACCTTGGCTAAAGTATATTTTAAAGTTTAAAATGAACTCGATGCATGCTCATTTGCTTCTATGAAATAAACCCAAAGTTCCTGAGGACGTAGATGATGACACCTAGGTAGTAGGAGGCCCTACTGAGATTCTTTAGCAAGATTCTCACTCCCTCTATCCTTTCTTTCTGTCACGTCTTCAGATGGCGACGTTCGTAGTGTTCGTGGACACGCCGACATGGGAGGTGCACCATGACCCGGACCACGGGTCATTCCATTTTGTGGGTCGATGCACGGTTAGAGTATTCATGTTCATGGGTCGACCCTTCACTCCCCCTGTACATTCCCATCGTTTCTCCCCCGTCCCACCTTTTGGCGATGACTTGGTGTTCGAGCGCGCATGCCCCTGAGAGGAGAGGCTTCGCCGTACTCCACCATCTGCGTTCGCCGTTCTAGACTACCCCCAGTATGTGCCCCGTTGCCTGTCGTCTTTTTCGGAGACGAATCCTTCCGAGGATTCGGCAACCCAGGTACCCTCCGAGGGATCTTCCCCCACCATACCCATGGACCTTGGGGAGGGTAGCGAGCCCTCCGTGACTCAACCAAGGCTTGCATGACGACCGGAGATGAGGCCACACCGTGGAGGTCACTTCCGAGCCCCGTCCCGCCTATTCGCGCCGAAGGAGCTTGCTCAGTTTCCTGGTTACATGCCACGCTCGAGGGATAGTCGCCAGTAGGAGGCTGTGGATGGCCCGGGTTAGAGCACACACTACTTAGATGGAGATAAACCTTCTTTTGTTTAGAGGTTATCCCATTAGATGTACTCAGGTAGGAGAGTAGTTTATGTTTATGTTTATGTTGTATTATCTTTCATGTATTCCTTTGTACTAAATTAAGTCCCACACTTATAAGTGGGCAAGTTATATATATATATATATATATATATATATATATATATATGAGGTGATATTCAGTGTTTCTCATGATGTGCCTTTATGTGCCTTATGCTATGACGTTATGAGATGTATGTTTTGACCGTTACATGTTATATCACATCACGCGACTCTCACTTTGTATTTCAAAAAAAATTTACACGTATTTTCCGCTAAGTATTTCAAAGTAAAAATGAGAACTATGAAGCAATGTACTAATGATTAACCTAAGTATGTTCTAGAGTATTGGGTTAAAAATTAGGATGTTACATGAACAACCTCTAAAGCTTGAGTTTTTAAAAAGAAAAGTTTCATCTTTTTCAAGATTTATTCAAGAATGGGTTATGTTTCCTTTGAACCCTTAAAAACCTCATTTCTTTCTCTCAAGGTTTCGGCCATGAAGGCCTTTGAAACTTGGAAAAATGTAAGCTTGATGATGGTGCTTAGCACTTGAACAACCTCTAGAGCTTGATCTATGTTTCAAACAAACATGGTTTTCGGTTTTCTCCTTTCCTTAACTTGTCATGAACTTTGTTTTAATGATGGTTTAGAATGATGTTAAGTACTCAATGATGAGGACTCATGATGTTGGTGTTAACACATCACCAAGATCTTGGTCCCTAGAGTTTAAAAATGGTCCATTATTCCTTGCTAGGATTCGCCCATTTCCATTCTTTTGAGGTTACCACCTCTATGAGTTCATTCTCTTTATGTTTTGCTTAACTCACCATGGTTTTATCCAAGAAAAAAAAAGAAATTAATAAGGTTTTCAAAAAGTCCATAACCTACCCTTGTCAACCTTAAAGTTGGGCGGCACGTTCTAGAGTTCTTTCTAGATAGGGGTTATTGGGCATTAATAAAGAATATGACATAGGTCCCTTTATGTTTATATCTTTAAGGCTTAGTAAAGCTTCTTATCTTTTCTTGTGAGGATGAGTTTTGGGTTGGAACTTAGTTCTTTTTAAAGTCTTAAAAGAGCTCTAGTCAAGATGTAAAAGTAACTTGCATTCACGTTTATTTCACACTTTGCATAACACGTTTATTTTCTATGCCATCACTAAATCCCA
This sequence comes from Dalbergia cochinchinensis, assembly GCA_031216125.1. Taxonomy (NCBI): domain Eukaryota; kingdom Viridiplantae; phylum Streptophyta; class Magnoliopsida; order Fabales; family Fabaceae; genus Dalbergia; species Dalbergia cochinchinensis. Next base: position 45,236,837 of record CM062372.1, read on the forward strand.
AGATAAAGAATGAATTTGCATTATACACGTTTAAATTCCAAGCTTTGCATCTCATTTTATATTTCAAGTCCTCACTAAACTCAAAGAATGAAAATGAATATGCACTTCATATTTACTTTGAGCTATCACTTTACTTTCTAAAGGACTCTAAAATGAAATGCATAGCACGTTTATTTTATGTCATCACCTAAGATACTAGAGCTCAAAGACTTGCCCATTTCATCTTGAGAAAAGATCTATCAAGGAGGTATTTCTTGGATATGCATTCGGCCATGTGATGATAATGGCTCAAGCATGAGTTTCATTTAGTTACAAGGGCCTATAACCTATGTTTTAGGATTTTCTTAAGCATAGGTAGTCTTGAAGAATGCTTCAAGCATGTTTTTATGATTTAAATCCTAACCATGAAAGAAAATAGATAGGTACTGCCCTATGTCTTTTGTAAAGGTTTTTGACAAGATAAATTGATTTCCAAAGAGTTTTAGAAGTTTCAAAAGTGTTCCAAGAGAAACTAGCAAACTATGTGAACTAGAAATGTTTTATTTTGAGCATTTACATGCCTTCAAGTTTCGATTCTGCCCTTTTATTTTCCAGCACCTTAAATTCTGTTTTGGGTGGTCTATATGTGTTTAAATACCTTGCCTTATGTATGATAAAGGTTCTAGGCATCTTAGGCATGCCTAGTAACTTGAAATGCTTGAAAATGTGAATTCTAGAACACTTAGAATCAAAAGTAAAACTGTTTCTGTCCAGCAACCCTTAGGTACAGAAATCATGTTTTATAATTAGTTTATATGTATAGGAATCCCTTACAATTGGTTTAGGGATGATTTATAGCGCCTTAGGCAAAGACAGAACTTAAAAAGGGTCTGAAACGTAGTTTCTAGAACCCTTGCGGAACTGAACTTATACATTCTGTTCCAGCCTTGTTTAAGTGTATAGAATCACATTATATGATGTCTAGATGAGTGAGAGTGACTCATAATTGGCTTAGGTATTAATTCTTGCATCATAGGAAAAGTCAGTAAAGAGAAAGGATCTAAAACGCAACTTCTAGAACACTGTAATCCATCAAAACTATGCTTACTGCCTATGTTGCTCAGCCATAATAAATTAGGTTCTAGGACTTAATAAATTATGGTAATGAGATTAATCAATCCCTTAGAGGCATAAGGAAATAATTTGGAAGTTTGAGGTTACCCGATTTAGGGGTTTATTCTTAAGGGAATGATTTATATGTTCTATGTGAATGATGATGGATTATTGTGTTGTCTCATGACCACTATGATGCTATGCGAGTTATTGCTATTAAATGATGATTGTATCATTTGCATGCTATGGTTCCCTTTAGAACTTTAAAGATGCCTATGTTAGAATTACACGATATATGTGACATGCATGAAATATGTAGCATCTTGCTATGACTAAACTATGAGAAAATGATCCTTTGGAACCATCAAACCATAGGTGGGGATGAGGTGATTCATATGTAACATGCATGAACTATGGGGCATCTTGTCATAGCATGATTCTATGCCCCCTAGACCCGTACTTTAAGTCGGGATTTTTAACTTATCACAATGTGATAAGTCCATATGCTAGTGACGACTAGCTGGGTATCAGCTCATAACCTAGAGATTTCTCAAAAGGGAGAAATATTAGGGTGGCCCCCAGGAAGAAAAGAATAATATGTCAACGTCACCTAAGTAACCAAGTTAAGCTACCATGCACCATGTTTTAAGTACCAAGTTCTACGTTCCACGATTCATGTTTTATGTACCATGTACTATGTATCAAGTTCCATGTCCTATGTTTTATGATCTATGTTTTTATGACCCATGTATCATGCACTATGTCTATGAATGCTATACTTGCTAAAAAGCTAGTACTGTTTGCATATGGTATTGACATGCATTCATTCAATATCTATTGCATTCATATCATTAAGACTCATGTTAAAAGACACCCACTTCGGATAAATAGATTTAAGAAGTTTAAAATCAATCCTTATGTATGCACACTCTTTTTATAATGAAAATCGGAGTGGCTGGGGATGATGACGATGACATTTGTGTTAGAGTCGGAAATCCCTACTGAGAATCTTGAATAAGTTTCTCATCCCTCTCTTTTCTTCCGTGTCATCTCCAGACAAGGATAGTAACGAGGTTCGTGACTTCTTCTGAGGTTCGTGCTTAAAGGTCACTTCAGCAAATGGATGCCAAGGGTCATTACGGAAGAATAGATAGGATAGTCCCTAGGTTGTTACTTATCCAACCTCGTAGGTGGATAAGAAGTATTTCATATATATATATGCATGTTTTGGTGTGAACACTGATGCTAGTACTATGTAACTATAATGATGTGGTTATGATATGTGGTTAATATAATGTTGTATTTCATGTTTATATGTGATTTCTTTTCCTTGTAAGTTATGTTTATGATGAACGAAAGGTTTTATATTAATACGAGGCTCACATTTTTGTTTTCAAGTTCAAAAAGAAAAATTTATTCGTATTTTCCGCTAAGTAATTTAAAGAAAAGATGAAACTAAGAAGTAATAGACTAATGGTTAACCTAAATATGTTCTAGGAGTATTGGGTTAAAAATTAGGATGTTACAGGCGACGTTCGTGATTTTTATAGACACCTAAACATGGGAGGTGCATCATGATCCGGAGCACGGATCATACCATTTTGAGGGTCAATGCACAGCTCGTATCTTCATGTTCATTGGACGACCCTTCGCTCACCCCATACATACCCATCGCTTCTCCCCGACAGCACCCTACGGCGACGACGAGCCAGTTTTTGAGCGCGCACGTACGCACAACGAGAGAGTGTGCCGCATGCACACCGCTGCTTCAGCCATGCGCGACTACCCCGACTATGTGCCCCGGACATACTTCTCGGAGACCGACCCGTCGGAGGACCCACCTACCCATCTGAACAGCGAGAGCTCTGCCCCCACTCCACCACTGATGAGAGAGGGCAGTGAGGACACCGTGACTCAGCCTCGGCTAGCACGATGACCGGAGATGCGGCCACGGCGTGGGGGTCACTCCCGATCCCCGCCTGCCTTTACACGCCGAAGAGCTCGCTTAGTTTGCGGGTATGTGCCTCGCCATGGGATGGACATCAGTAGGAGGTAGGGGATGACTGATGGAGTACCCGGGCTAGTGCACACACCACTTAGATGAGGATAAACCTTCTTTTGTTTAGAGGTTATCCCTTAGTTGCACTTGGGTAGGGGAGTTTGCTTTTATGCTTTCCGTCGCACTTTCCTTTGTATTTTCTTTTTAGATGTGTTCATTTCATGTCGCATTAAACTAAGTCCCACCCTTCTTGGGTGGGCATGATATATATATATATATATATATATATATATATATATATATCTACTTATGCAGTTTGCTATATTATTCTGTGCATTTACATATTTTATAATCAGATGTTTATGATGTGTTTATTTGGATTGCGTTTCATTCCTTTCATGCTTCATCATTCATCAAGTTGCACGGCTCTCACTTTGCTTTTATAATTAAAAAAAAATTTACCAATATTTTCTGTTAAGTATTTTAAAGTAAAAAGGAAACTATGATGTAATAGACTAATGATTAACCTAAATATGTTCTAGAGTATTGGGTTAAAAATTAGGATGTTACAGAGGCTAATGTAAAACTACTTGCAACGCGACAGTAAGGTGTTCTTACTGGTCACGGTTTAGCTTGGAGGGGCTGGTTAAAGACTACTTTCAACGGGACAGTAGCAGTTGGTTTACTTGTTATGGGTTTAGCTTGGAGAGGCTGGTGAATAATTACTTGGTTCAGCTTGAAGAGGCTAGTGAATAACTATTTGATTAAGCTTGGAGAGGCTGTTGAATAACTACTCAAGTTTGTGATAGTACGGGTTGTCTACTGGTCCAAGGTGTTAGCTTGGAGAGATTAGTACAAGACTACTTAAGGTTCAACTTGGAGAGGCTGGTGAATAACTACTCAATTTATGACAGTAAGGGTTGTCTGCTAATCACAAATTAGAGCTTGAGAAGACTAATGTAAAGACTATTTAGCTTTTCTTTCTTGATTTGAAAAGGATGTTTAGTGGAACCTCAATGTGTGTTGAGTACTAGGTGTAGGCAGATTTGGCCGAACCAGTATAAAAATCTTCATGTCAAATCTTCTTCTCCTTAATCTCCTTTATTTACTTTTCTTTAGGTTACCCTTTAAAGTTCAATATCTACTGATATAACATTATGGTTGTTCTGTTATTTATTATATGCTTCAAAAATCTACTTTCTGAAACCACTAATCTCTTTTTTGTTGCACTTTAAGCTTAATGCTTGATAGTATTGTGTTAAATATTTTAGATAAGTAAAAAGAAAAAACAAAGCATGATATAACCCCTCTTCTCGTGCACATTTATACATACATTTGGTTAGTGTTTAAGTTTAGAAATGAAGAGGAAGCTAATGAAGATAAAAGGGCTTTGGAGAGGTTCTTGTGTTCCTTAGCAAAGTGGGTTTTGTGATTAAGGGTTATAAGAGTATGTATGTTCGTGTCATGGAATAAAAATCAAATGAGAGGGTATCGATGTGTGGATAGACTGTCAAGCATGTAAGGAGAATCACAGGGATAGGGGATCTTTTGAAATTTAATTTAGGATTTCTAAGGAGATCATTTCATACGTTTAAAATAATTAATTGTAAATTATTATTAAATTAAAACATCTTACTTTTAATAATATAATACTATTATTTTGGATTTCAAGGAGAAACACTCCTCTGACAACTTAGGGGTTGTATAAATTAGAAAACATTTTTTGACGTTGCTTTTTACTTTATGCCACATCATGCACTTTATGTCTCTTTGCTAATTAAATTTGTTTAATCATTAAGAGCTTATAATTAATTAAAGATAATTATATTATCTCAAGATTAATTTAATTAAAGTAATTAAATCTTAATCAAGCCAACTTTTTGATGATAATCAGGGTTGGTCATCCTTAGTCTCATGTTAAGTCATCTCAAAGATATTTTGATATTTTTTCTTGAGAAGAAAAATCAAGTCGTGCACCTAAACTATATATATACACAGCTAGTTTGACTTCCTTCACTATTACTTTTTCACAATTCCTTAGTAATCTTTTCTATTTTAATATAACTTAAAATCATATACTTATCTTATTTATACCTTATTAATTGCATTTGATTTTACCCTTTATAATATTAAAATATATAAAATAAAAAGATTTCAAAACTTATTTTCTATATTTTTTATGATTTTGTGTTCTCTAAGTATATTATCTTGAGTCTCACATACATTGTGGCAAGTGATAAGTGTAACACCTTAATAATTAACTCAACATGCCTAGGACGTATTCCAGTTGATTATTAGATATTACTCTTTGTTTCAGTTTTCCTTTCATTGTAAGTACTTAATGAAAATATGAGCCAATTTTTTTTGAAAACATAAACAAAATGTGAGCCACACATAACATAAGTGATTGTTAACATAAAGCATAATCATAAAAAGAATAACATAAAATAGAAACATCAGATAGGCTTCATAAGATAAACAACCATTAGCACACCATAGTTAAATAGGTAATATCCCACCTATGAAAGGTGAGTTAAGTTCAGTATAACATGGAAATACAAATACATCGGGAAAGGAAAATACAACGGAAAACATGCCTACCTAGTGCACCTAAGGTAGATAACCTCTAAAGCAAAAGAAGGTTATCCTAAACTGGTAGTTGTGTATGCACTAAAAACCTTCCAAGAGATCTACTGCTGCAGGCCCGGAAAGGGCGGAACATAACCGATCCATGGGCGAAGCCCATTGGGAGTGGGCTTACGAAGTGGTTGAACATGGGCTCCACGCTGGGGGCACATAGCTGGCCTCCGTGCCAACCTCAGCTGGGTGACCGTCTCCTCACTACCCTCCCTCATATGTGGGGGAGTAAGGGCAGAACTCTCGAAATACACGTAGGTAGGCAAGTCCTCTGACAAGTCAGTCTCTAAATGCCTCGAGCTGGGGATGATAGATGCGGTGATGTATATATGAAGGATCCTCTTGTTGTGCGTATGCGCATGCTCAAAAACCATATCATCACCGTACGGGGAAGTCAGCGAGAAATGGTAGCTAGGTATGGGGTGTGCAAATGGTCATCCCATAAACATGAAGACTCAGACGGAGCAGCATCCCTCAAAATGGTAAGACTGGTGGTCGGGGTCGAAGTGAACCTCCTAGGTGGGGGTGTCAATGAAAAGAATGAACGTCGCTATCGAAATCTGAAGACGTAACGGAAAGAAAGAGAGAGAGGGAGTTAGAATCTTACTAAAGAATCTCAGTAGGGTATCCTGTAACAGCCTAATTTTTAACCCAATACTCTAGAACATATTTAGGTTAATCATTAGTCTATTACTCTTTTAGTCTCATTCTTTAAAACCTTTCATTAAAATACTTATCGAAAAATACGAATAAATTTTTCTTTTTTGAAAATTGAAAACAAAACGCGAGCTGTACGCTAACCCAACATTCGTCATAACCACATCGTGTAGGAAAAAGTAATTCACACCATACATACTCATGAAAGGTAGTATTATCCATAACAACACAATATCATCACACCTTCATAAATACATAAATTACTAGCATCATTGTACCATTATTTACATCAAAATATGCACATATATATATGAAGTGATCCTTATCCACCTATGTGGTTGGATAAGTGTCAACCCAAAAGCTAAGTTATCTATGCTTCCGCAGCGACCGTTTGCTCCGTTTACTAGTGTAAACCTTAAGCACGAACCTTAGAAGAAATCACGAACCTCGTTGTAGTCCTCGTCTAGAGACAACACGAAAGAAAAGGAAGGGATGAGAAACTCATTCAAGATTCTCAGTAAGGACTCCTGACTCTAATACAAGTGTCATCATCATCGTCCCCAGCCACCTCGATTTTAATTATAAAAAAGGTGTACATGCATAAGGATTGGTTTTAGACTTTTCAAATCTATTTATCCAAAGTGGGTGTCTTTTAGTATGTGTCTTAATGACATGAATGCAACAGATATTCGATGAATGCATGACAATACCATATGCACATTAACATGAAAATCATAATACTTGGGCATATCATAAAGAAGCATAAATCATACACATGGCATAAAAGGCACAGTACTTTTCATGTGACATCTTTCTCATAAGTCGAACTTTTAAGTTCTTTTCTTAAAGACTACCCTCTTAACATATCCACCAAAAATCCAATGACTCACCGGCCCGGCGATAATCTGGTCACCAAACTACATCTCACCTATTACGTAGGAATGAGCTCAATCCTAACTAGTCGTCACTAGATTTAATATGGGCTAATAGAGGGGGTATACATAACTTTCTTAAATCACCTATCTTAGGATCATTTCCTTCTTTGAAACGCTTTACTGGTATCTAGTACACAACGAATTGTCCGCTTTGGCAAGCTCAATGTCAGTACCTTCACGGATTTGTTTCCTCCCCACCGTAGCGGGAGGAATGCGTCTCAGTGTTATATCACATCTGTTCTGGGGGTGCTATGCCAAACCGGTGTCACCCAGAACCTTTCCTGGGGGTGCTCAGCCGAACCGGTGTCACCCACGAGTTTTCGCAAACTTTTCTCAAATCCTCAAGTTTGATGGGAAATTTGGCAGCGTAACAGCGTACACCGAATTTCCTTTAAACTTGCTTTATGCCACGAAACATATAGAGCATGCATAGCCATTCAACATCACCATAAGACATCAAGTCATATCGTCAAACTCATCATAGCATATACGTCATCACATCATTGTTTTAACACTCTTAAAAGATAGCATGCTTCTAACCAGTTTGCCGAAATCAAGGACCGGACTCAACTAATGCATATGCCATGCTCAAGTCATTCTCATAATTAAACATACATCTACTTGAAGTCATAAAGCTCATTATATCTTAGGACCTATGGTGTCTTATGCTTTGACCCTTACGGGTCCTAAACTTGAGATATAATTATTCTAACATCTGCTATTAATCTTTTATGCACCTATGGGTTCACAACTAATATCCTCACAAATTTTTATGCCTAGGAGCAAAACCAAACAGCCCCATACAGATCTGCCATTTTCTAGACCTTGCGATTACGGGGTTCTAGAAACTACGCTTTGGACCCTTTCTACGTTCCGTCTTCGTCTAAGGCGCTATAAATTAAATCTAAACCAATTATGAGGTATTCCTATGCATTTGAACTAATTATAAATCATATTTACTACATTATAAGGGTGCTGTACAGAACCAGAAAATTAAGTGTTCTAAGAGTTCTAGAATTGCATTTTTACGGTTTTCTAGTTACTAGTTTCTCTATGGGTGCTAAAATTCAATCCTACATCAAATGTTACCAAGTTTTTCATATCTAAGCAATCTTATTCTGATTATTATCATACTAAAACAGTTTGGGCAGAATCTAAAAATAAATGGGTCAAAACTATGCTAAAACTTGACTTTACGGTTTTTCTGTTAGACTAGTTTCTTCCCTAAGATGCATAGCAAGATTCCTACCTCAACGCATATAATTTTTACACATTCTAGCATATCAAAATAACATCATGCAGCACCAAACAAGGCATGGCAGAACCGAATTCATACACATGCTTATCATGCATAAAATCTCAGTTTTTAACTACTCAAGTTACTAGTTTCTCTTGAAATCGTTCTAGGACTTCTAAAACTCTTTGCCAAACATTTTTATCTTGAAAAAGGAACTGAGAACAACCATAGGGTAGTAACTAATTTAAAACATACTTGGAAGGGGTTCCATTTAAAATTCTTATTGGTAGTGACCTTTCTTAATTCATAGAAAAAGCTTTGAACATAGATTGTTGGCCCTTACAACTAGATGAAACTTATATTAAGCTCATCATCATTGCATGGCCGAAATATGCATCCATGGAGATGTCTCCATAATCAAACATTAACTTGAGATAATATGGGTAAGTCTTTGAGCTCTTAGGATTTTTAAGTGATGACAAAAGGTAAACGTGCTATGCATTCCATCTTATTCTTCTTTAGAAAATAAAGTGAGGACTTTAAAATAAATATGAGACGCAAGAACTTGGAAATAAATATGCTAGACTTGAAAGTAAATATGCAAGTTCCATTCTTTATTTTAGTGCTCTAGGCCCAGCAACAATCGACTTTAAGGCCGAAATAGAAAGGCTTCGAGATTAATTAGGTGATATACAAGCTTTTGTTTTAGATCTTTACATTCTTTAGTGATGAAAAGCAAATATGCTAGACAAGAACTTAAATATGAGATGCACTCCATTTCTTATCTTTTAACTTTAAGTGATAGCTTGGAAAATAAACATGAATGCAAGGCTCAAAGAAAATATGCAATGCATAAGCTTGAATATAAATATGAATGCAAGTTCATTTTATTTCTTATTAGAGCTCATCCAAGACTTTAGAAGAACTTAAACTTCAACTCAAACTTATCACAACAAGCTAAAGTGAACCGCAAGGTTCTTAGAACACAAAGTATCTTTTCTTGAAAACGAAGTCACAAATAACATTTTTATTAAGACTCAAGCTCTAGAGGCCTCATTGTGATGAACATATAGTCATCATCTAGAAGCTCTCATCATCAAGCTATTATGTGCCTCATTGGCCAACATGGACAAAAATCTTGGAGAAAGAAAAGGAAAAGGAACCGAAACCATAGGCTAGGAAAAGAACCATTTTGAAACATTTGGGACCATGATCTTGATGATGTATTAACACCAACATCATGAGCCCTCGCTATTGAGTTCACTTAACTCATTTTAAAACAATATTGAGTTAAGCTCTTTGGGACAAGAAAAGAAGCTAAAGGCATCGTTTCCTCAAGAACTAAGATCAAGCTTTAGGGGTTGCTTAAGTGATGAACATCATTATGCAATCCCGATCATCAAACTCTCATTTCCAAGCTCTTTAAAGGCCTTGGCCAAAAATGAGACAAAGGAGGAGGAGAAGAAGAAGCTCTAAAAGATTCAAGAGAAACCATCAAATAAATAACTAAATAAAGACTTAAAATGAAAGAAACACTTGAAATAAAATCCCTACGTAGTGGGATGAGGTTGAAGAAGTTGAAGAAGAGGAACTCTTGAAACTTGAGAGAAAAAGAAACCCTTTGAGTGCTCTAGAAAACTAAAACTTATCAAGTGACTAAAGGTGTTTCAAGTTTACTCATGTATGCTATTTATAGAAGAACAAAACATGGAAGGGTGAGTGAAGGGAGGGGTGGCCAAAATATTGAGGGGGAAAAGATCTCTTGGTTGTGTCATTTCAAGGTGAGGTTGTAGGTAAGGTTATAGGTAAGATCATAGGTGAGGTGTGTCATACCTCCTTGAGTGTTTGAGTGAACAAACTTGTGAGGTATAGGGTATGAGGTGGTGCCACATTTTGGGGAATCCAAGGGGAGAAAATTGTTTTATTAATTGTGGGTTAGTGATGTGTTTAGGTGTATTTTTGGATTAGACCTAAGATTAGGAGTTTATAGTAAAATGTGTGAGTGAAAGGATACGTAATTAAGGCTATGTAGGTTATGATTAGTAGGCATTCTAGCCTTTTAGGAGAGTCCATCTCTACTCATCCTAGGCTTTTAATTACATCCTAGGCTTCCTTTTGAGGTGTAGAGGGTGAATAGTAAAAATACTATTCAAGATTTTATGTCTTGGAAGTTGGGTTAAGAAAAGGTTTAACTCTAATCTAAGCAAGTTCTAATTAATTTTAATAAATCATTTTAGCTCTAGATTAATTATGGAAATTAATAAACCTTCGATTAAAGCCTAATATTGCTTAGGCTTACTTAATCATGTCATTAGGCTCAAAATTACTATTGCAGGGGCAAAATCATAATTTTGCATAAAAACTGTTCGGGACCACCGAGACTTAAACAGAGACTTCTAAACTCATAAAAACATGATTTTAAACCTTTGAGGAAAGTTTCGGGTTCAAATGGCACTTGTACCCGCGTAGAGCGCTATAGGAGTATTTTGGTCATTTTGATCTGAAACTGCGAAAAACGGGATTTTTGCTTCCGAAACCAGTCAAGGCCATCCAGTCCCTTTCAAACATTGAGTTGACCCTTCGAGGACTGCTGGGTCGGCTATCCTCGAATTCCGGTCAGGAAATGACCTCAGGGGCATTTTGGTCATTTCCCTCAGACAGAAAAATCGGGGCGTTACATATTTTCCTATCTAAGTGACATCATCAACATTCCCAGGAACCTCGGGCTTTTTATGAAATAGTGAGCATGCAAATATTCATTTATTAAGTTCTAAAACATCAATTACTGAGGCCCGTTCATTTTATCATGAGTTTTGTAATGAATGCATTATACTTCTTTACGTTATGCATGTCAATACTTTATACAACATTTGACTTTATAGCATACATCTAACTTTATAGTAAACATGACGTGCATAGAACATGGTTCATGAATGACATTCCTTGGTTCTTTAGGTGACTTAAGTTTTCTTTTCATTCTTGGGGCCACCCTATTACTCTTCCCTTTTAAAAGTACTTCTAGGTTATGAGCTCATACCTCACTAGTTGTCACTAGCGTAGCTTATCCCTTTTGATAAGTTAAAGTCCCGACTTGATAAGTATGAGTTAGGGGGCAAGAATTATCTTTTCATCACCTATAATTTGTTGGATCCAAATGATCATTTTCTCATGTTTTAACTCACCTTAAGTCTTAGCATGTTATAATAAGATGCAATACATAACTCATAAATGTCATAATTCTTCATATATTTCTAGCATATGCATCTCTAACGTTCCAAATGAAACCATAACATGCAAATGATGAACTCTATCTCACATAACATTAAATATCACATGATTTCATCATCTCAATCATCAATACGCAATTATTCCTTAAATAATCAAACCCCTAAATCGGGTTATAAAATTATTTTCTTATGCATTTAAGGGATTAATTAACATCATTACCACTAATTTATATCCTCAAGAACATCATTAATCAAGGTTGGACAGCGTAGATAGTAAATACATTTCTATGAGTTACGGTGTTCTAGAAGTTACATTTTCAGTTCCTTTTGGTTACTAGGCTTGCCTAAAGTGCCAAGAATAATTTTCACATTAATTAACAAGGTATCTAACACATTTAAATCATCCAAAATAGAATTTAAAGGTGCTGGATATTTCAAAGGCAAACTGAAAAGTATCAAGTCCTCTGAGTACAATATAAGGCATTTCTAGTGAACTTCATACTTAAAATAACTTCTAAATCAAGAGATATAATGAATATGCTAGACAAGGAAAAGTAGACGTGAATACAAGTCCAATTCTTTATTTTAGTGCTCTAGGCCCCTTAGAGTATTCACTCTAAATCAACAATCAATTTTAAGGTTGAAATAGGTAGGCTTCGAGTTAATTAATTAGGTGATATGAAAATGCAAGCTCTCATTTTAATCTTTAAGTTTTAGGTGATGGCTTAAGAGTAAACATGCTAGGCAAGAATTGTAAATATGAAATGCAAGCTCATTCTTATCTTTAAGCTTTAGGTGATAACTTAGAAGAAAATATGATATGCAAATCCAATTCTTTATTTTAGTGCTCTAGGCCCCTTAGAGTATTCACTCTAAATCAACAATCAACTTTAAGGTTGAAATAGGTAGGCTTTGAGATTAATTAATTATGTGATAGTAAAGGTGTAACGCCCCGATTTTCTGTCTGAGAGAAAATGACCAAAATGCCCCTGAGGTCATTTTCTGCCCAGAATTCGAGGATAGCTGGCCCGGCAGTCCTCGAAGGGTCAACTCAATGTTTGAAGGGGATTGGATGGTCCTTGAGTGGTTTCGGAATGAAAATCAGTGTTTTCTGCAGTTTCGGGTCAAAATGACCAAAATACCCCTATAGCGTTTTACGCGAGTAAAGGTGTCGTTCAAACCCGAAACTTTCCTTAAAGGTTTAAAATGATGTTTTCATGTATTTAAAAGCATCTGTTTAAGTCCCGATGATCCCAGGCAGTTTTTGTGAAAAATTACGATTTTGCCCCTGGCATAGTGCCATTTGAGCTTAATGATGTAATTAAGGAAACCTAAACAATATTAGGCTCTAATCGAAGATTAATTAATTTCCATAATTAATCTAGAGTCAAAATAAGTCATTAAAATTAATTAGAACCTAAAATTGCTTAGATTAAACTCAAAACCCCTTTTTCTTTTAAAACTCAGGTTTTTAGAACATAGAATCTTAAATAATGTTTTCACTATTCACTCTCCATACTCGAAGAAGCCTAGCTAGAGTAGGATTTTGACCCTACTAATGAGCTAGAATGCCCACTAATCATGCCTCAACATAGCTTTAATTACCTATCATTTCACTTACACACTTACTTACAAACTCCTAATCTTAAGTCTAATCAAAGACACACCTAAACCCATCACTAACCCACAATTAGGGAAGCAATTTCCTCCCTTTGGATTCTTCAAAATAGGCACCACCTCACCCCTCCCTACATCAAGAGTTTGTTCTTTCCAACACTCAAAGTGACATGCTAGCCTATATCTCCAACCATGCCTAGCCTTACCTATGAATGACTACATGTAAGAGATATTTTCTCTCCTTCCTCCACTCAAATTGTGCCACCTAGCCTCCTCCCCTCACTCCTCTCATGTTCATTTCCTCTATAAATAGACACCCAAGGAGCTTGCTAGAACCTTTGCTCATTTCTCTCATACCCCCAAATACTTTCTTTCTTTCAAGCTTCAAGAAGTTCTTCTTCTTCTTCTTCCTCAAGAGCAAGTTCTCTTTCTCAATCAAGAAAACACATCCAAGGTAAGGATTTTGTTCTTTAAAGTTTTGTCTTTTAGAGTTTTGTCAAAAAAATGAGTTTTTGCTAGTTTCTCTTGGCTTTTAGAACTTCTTTTTCTTCTCTTTGATTTCGGCCTTGGAGCCTTTCTTTTTAAAGAAAATGATGCTTGATGATGAGGGTTCAAGATGTAGATCATGAGGATCTTCACTTGTGATACCTCTAGAGCTTGGAACTTGGTTCTTGGACCAAGCATGTTTCGGTTTTTCCTTTTCTTCTCATGCTCTAGTTTGGGTTTCCATTTCTTTTTCCTTGGTCCTAGTTTTGATTTTAAAGGCTTATGTTAGTTGGGAAATGACTCAAGGATGAGAGCACATGATGTTGGTGTTGATGTATCATCAAGATTATGGCCTCTAGAGTTTTAAAGTTTTATATTTTCTTCTTCATGGCTTCGGCCATGGTCTCATTTTCTTTGATATTTTGGTTTTGTCACCAAAGACATGGTGAGATGGTTTTTAAAACCCAAAGATTGTTTCTTTAACTTGATCCCTTTTGATTCTTAAAAAATAAAGTTGGTGTATGATTTGCCTTTTTTTTAATCCACTCCTTAAAGCTTGATGATGATGTTCATACCATATGGTTTCTTTGTAAACCTTGGTGCAAGGAACTCTAAAGCTTGCTTTATCTTGTCATGATAAGTTTGGGTTAAGGCTTATGTTCCTTTAAAGTCTTAAAAGAGCTCTAGTAAAGATGTAAAAATGAACTTGCATATTTATATTTCTAGCACCTCATATTTATATTTCAAGTTCTTGCATCTCATATTTACTTTTCTATGTCATCACTAAACTCTAAAGATCTAAGAAAAGAACTTGCATTATCACGTTTAAGTTTCAAGCCTCGCATTGCATGTTTATATTTCAAGTCATCACTTAAAGAACTTAAAGATTTAAAACGAGAGCTTGCATATCACCTAATTAATCTCGAAGCCTTTCTATTTCGGCCTTAAAGTCGATTGTTGTTGGGCCTAGAGCACTAAAATAAAGAATTGAACTTGCATATTTACTTTTAAGTTTTGCATATTTACTTTGAGCCTTGCATATTTACTTTCAAGTCTTGCATATTTAATTTCAAGATCTTGCCTTTCGTATTTACTTTGAAGCTCTCACTTTACTTTCTAATGAAGAATAAAATGGAATGCATAGCACGTTTATATTTTGTCATCACTTAAAAAACCTAGAGCTCAAAGACTTGCCCTTTTATCTCAAGTTAAAGTTTGGTTATGGAGACATCCCCATGGATGTATATTTCGGTCATGTGATGATGATGAGCTTAGAGTAAGTTTCATCTTGTCACAAGCACCAATAATCTATGTCTTAGGATTTTCTTAAGCATAGGAGAACTCAAAGAGTATTTCAAGTATGATTTTACGTTTTAAATTCCAATCTTAAGCCAACTCAAATGGTTGCTGCCCTTGTTTGTTTTATGATGATTTTAGTGAAATAAGTTGGTTTCCAAAGAGTTTTAGAAATCCTAAAGTGAATCCATGAGAAACTAGTGGCTTATGTGCATTGAAAATGAAATTTCATGCTTGGTATGATGATGAATGAATTCGGATCTACCTTGATGATTTGGTTGCTGTTTGATGATGATTTTATATGATAGAATGTGTAAAAATTATATATGTTAAGGTAGAAGCCTTTCTATGCATGTTAGGAAAGAAACTAGTCTTATTGATAAACCGTAAAGTTGAGTTTTAACATAGTTTTGACCCATTTATTTTTAGCCACTGCCAAAACTATTTTAATGGGATAATATTCAGTTTAGGATTGATTAATCATGAAAAACTTGGTAGCATTTGATGTAGGATTGATTTTTAGCGCCTATAGAGAAACTAGTAACCAGAAAACCGTAAAAGTGCAATTCTAAAACACTTAGATTAATTCATTTTCTGTTCCTGTTCCAGCACCTTTGGAGGATTGTAAAACCATGTTATGCCATGATTACTTGAGTGAGAATGACCCATAAATGGTTTAGGAATTAATTCTAGTATCATAAGGAAAGCCGGTAACGAGAAAGGGCGTAAAACGCAACTTCTAGAACACCTTAAATCATAGAATTTCATTTACTACCTATGCTGCCTAACTTTGATTGATGATGTTCTTGAGGTTAATAATTAGTGGTAATGACGATGATTATTCCCTTAGATGCATAAGGAAATAATTTGACAATTTGAGTTACCCGATTTAAGTGTTTGGCCATTTAAGGGAATGTTTATGAGATGATGATTTGAGATGATGCATTCATGTGATATTTGATGTTATGAGAGGTATTGGTATAGAATTCATCATTTGCATGTTATGGTTTCATTTGAAACATTAGAGATGCATATGTTAGAAATATATGAAGAATTATGACATTTATAAGATGTGTTGCATCTTGTTATAACATGCTAAGACTTAAGGAGACTTAAAGTATGAGAAAATGATCCTTTGGACTCACCAAACTATAGGTGATGAAAAGGTGATTCTTGCTCAAGGAAATGTAAAGTATGAGAACAGTGATCCTTTGGACTCACCAAACGATAGGTGATGAAAAGGTGATTCTTGCTTAAGGTGATTTAAAACATGAGAAAGTGATCCTTTGGACTCACCAAACGATAGGTGATGAAAAGGTGAAAAGGTGATTCTTGCTTAAGGTGACTTAAAATATGAGAAAATGATCCTTTGGACTCATCAAACTATAGGTGATGAAAAGGTGATTCTTGCCCTCTAACCCGTACTTATCAAGTCGGGACTTCAACTTATCGAAAGGGAATAAGTTTATGCTAGTGATGACTAGTGAGGTATGAGCTCATAACCTAGAAGTACTCTCAAAAGGGAAGAGTAATAGGGTGGCCCCATGGATGAAAAGAAACTAACTTAATGTCACCTAAGGAAACAAGGAATGTTATTCATGAACCATGTTCTATGCACATCATGTATGTTATGTAGTTAGATGTATGCTTTAAAGTTAATATTGCATAAAGTATTGACATGCATATCATAAAGAAGCATGATGCATTCATTACAAGACTCATGATAAAATGAACGGGCCTCGGTAATGGATGTTTAGAACTTAATAAATGAATCTTTGCATGCTCACTATTTCATAATTAAACCCGAGGTTCCTAAGGACGATGATGATGACACTGTGTGAAAAGGGGAGCTCTACTGAGATTCTGTATAAGTTTCTCACCCCCTATCTTTCTTTGCCATCTTTGTCTTCAGACAAGGTTGACACGACATCCGCAGATTGCCCTGAGGTGCCGACATGGAAGTAGCTGGATATTCGAGATCGAAGTAGCGTAGCTAGAGCAGGGACATAGTCATAGCTTTTCACATCGTAGTTGTGTATAGTTGTTTTGTTGTATGCTCAACCCTCGCAGGTGGGCCCCATATATTCGATGTGATGTTATTAATAATGATAATGTTATATGATGATTGCCGATGATTGACAAATTAGAGATGCATATGTTAGAAATATATGAAGAATTATGACATTTATGAGATACGTGTTGCATCTTGTTATAACATGCTAAGACTTAAGGAGACTTAAAGTATGAGAAAATGATCCTTTGGACTCACCAAACTATAGGTGATGAAAAGGTGATTCTTGCTCAAGGAAATGTAAAGTATGAGAAAGTGATCCTTTGGACTCACCAAACGTAGGTGATGAAAAGGTGATTCTTGCTTAAGGTGATCTAAAACATGAGAAA
Organism: Dalbergia cochinchinensis; assembly: GCA_031216125.1. Classification (NCBI taxonomy): domain Eukaryota; kingdom Viridiplantae; phylum Streptophyta; class Magnoliopsida; order Fabales; family Fabaceae; genus Dalbergia; species Dalbergia cochinchinensis. Next base: position 45,254,420 of record CM062372.1, read on the forward strand.
ATGATCCTTTGGACTCACCAAACTATAGGTGATAAAAAGGTGATTCTTGTTTAAGGTGACTTAAAATATGAGAAAATGATCATTTGGACTCATCAAACTATAGGTGATGAAAAGGTGATTCTTGCCCCCTAACTCGTACTTATCAAGTTGGGACTTCAACTTATCAAAAGGGAATAAGTTTATGCTAGTGATGACTAATGAGGTATGAGCTCATAGCCTGGAAGTACTCTCAAAAGGGAAGAGTAATAGGGTGGCCCCAGGAAGAAAAGAAACTTAAAGTCACCTAAGGAAATAAAGAATGTCATTCATGAACCATGTCTCATGCACATCATGTTTGCTATGAAGTTAGATGTATGCTTTAAAGTTAATGTTGCATAAGGTATTGACATGCATATCATAAAGAAGTATGATGCATTCATTACAAGACTCATGTTAAAATGAATGGGCCTCGGTAAGGGATGTTTTAGAACTTAATAACTGAATCTTTGCATGCTCACTATTTCATAATTAAACCCGAGGTTCCTGAGGACAATGATGATGACATGTGCATGAAAAGGGGAGCCCTATTGAGATTCTTGTATAAGTTTCTCACCCCCTATCTTTCTTTTCCATTTTCGTCTTCAAATAAGGCTGACAAGGATGTCCATGGATTGCCCCGAGGTGCCGACATGGAAGTAGCTTGATGGCCAAGAATAGAATGACGCAGCAGAAGCGAGGACGTAGTCTTAGCTTATTTACACCATAAGTTTAGTGTGTAGTTTGAATTGTTGTGTGCTCAACCTCCACGAGTGGGCCCAATATATTTGGTGTGATGTTATATTAACACTATTAATGTTTGACTTGATATTTAATAATAATGTTATATGATGATATGCCGTTGGTTGTTCTTTCTCTGAAGCTTATCTAGTGTCTCCGTTTATGTTATTCTTTTATGCTTATGCTTCACGGTACGCGAGGCTCATGTTTTGTTTATGTTTTAAAAAAAAAAATTCTACCTGTATTTTCCGCTAAGTACTTTAAAGAAAGGTTTTAAAGAATGAGACTAAAAGAGTAATAGACTAATGGTTAACCTAAATACGTTCTAGGAGAATTGGGTTGAAAATTAGGATGTTACAAAAGGAATATAAACATGAATGCAATGTGCTACCTAGCATTTTCATCTAACTTTATAAAAAGAAGAACTCAAGCTCTAGAGATCCCATTGTAATGAACTCATAGTCATTATCTAGAAACTTTTGTAACATCCTAATTTTTAACCCAATATTCCTAGAATGTATTTAGGTTAACCATTAGTCTATTACTCTTTTAATCTCATTCTTTAAAACCTTTCTTTAAAATACTTAGCGGAAAATATAGGTAGAATTTTTTTTTTGAAAACATAAATAAACGTGAGCCTTGCGTAACATAAAAGGTCGTTAATGTAAAGCGTAAACATAAAAAGAATAACATAATCAGAAACATCAGCACATCATCATATAACATTAACTTCAAATATTAAGTCAAACAACATTAATAGTATTAATGATATAGGAATATTCCACAATAATACCACATTAGATATATTGAGCCCACTTGTAAAGGTTGAGCATGCAACATGTAACGTCCCGATTTTTCTATCTGAAAGGAAAATGACCAAAATGCCCCTCAGGTCATTTTCTGCCCGGAATTCGAGGATGGACGACCCGGCAGTCCTCGAAGGGCCGACTCAATGTTTGAAGGGGATTGGATGATCCTTGAGTAATTTAAGAAATGAAATCTCGTTTTCTGCAGTTTTAGGTCAAAATGACCAAAATACCCCTATAGCGTTTTTACGCGGGTAAAGGTGCCGTTTGAGCCTGAAACTTTTCCCAAAGGATTAAAAAGGTATTTTCAAGTGTTTAGAGGTATCTGTTTAAGTCTTGGTGGTCCCGAGCAATTTTAGTGCAAAATTATGATTTTGCCCCTAGAATAGTGTTTTTGAGCTTAATGATGTAATTAAGCAAACCTAAACAATATTAGACTCTAATCGAAGATTAACTAATTTCCATAATTAATCTAGAATCAAAATAAGCTATTAAAATTAATTAGAACCTAAAATTGCTTAGATTAAACTTAAATCTCTTTTTAAAACTCAAGATTCCAATCTTGGAATCTTGAATAATATTTTCTCTTTCCAATTCCTTAAATCATAGAATTGTGTCTAGAGTTGTTTATGAACTAAAATGAATTTATAACTCACTAATGATGCAAGACCACTCCTTAAACATGTCTTGATAACCTTGACTACCCATTTTCTCACCTAAACACTTTCTTACAAATTCCTAATCTTAATCCTAATCAAAGATATACCTAAACACAACTCTAAACCACAATTAAAATGCAAGAAATCCTCCCCCATGGCTAATGCATTTCTGCCACCTCCTCCCCCATTTGCATCACATGTTGATTTGTTTCTCACTCAAAGAACCATGCTTGACCCATACTTACACCCATACTTGAATCCATACCTAGCCATGCTTCCCACCATGCCTTGAACCATACCTTGGAAAAGATATTTTCTCTTCCCCGTGGCTGTAAATGGCCTAAGCTTTCCTCCCCATTTACACCTCTCATTTTGTTTCATTTCTCTATAAATAGCATGCTTGGGTGAACTTGCATTGCTTTGGGTTCGTTTGCTAAGTGTAAGTTTTCAAAGAGCACTCTAAAGTTTTCTTTTTCTCTCAAAGTTCAAGTGTCCAAGTTCTTCAAGTTCTTCATCCTCTTCATTCATCTCAACCTCCAATCACTTGGTAGGGATTTTCTTTCAAGTGTTTCTTTCATTTAAGTTCTTAATCTAGTTATGTGTTTTATGGTTTCTCTTGAATCTTTTTGGAACTTCTTTTCTTCTTCTCTTCCTTCTTCATTTTCGGCCATGAGCCTTTGAAACAAAGGAATGAGAGCTTGATGATGAGGGTTTCATGATGATATTTGTAACGCCCCGATTTTTTGTCCGAGTGGAAAATGATCGAAATGCCCCTGAGGTTATTTTTGGCTCGAAATTCGAGGATGGCCGACTCGGCAATCCTCGAAGGGTCAACTCAATGATTGAAAGGGATTGAATGACCCTTGAGTGGTTCCGGAGGCGAAAGTCTCATTTTCTGCAGTTTCGGGTCAAAATGACCAAAATACCCCTATAGCATTTTACACAGGTAGAAGTGCCGTTTGAGCCCGAAACTTTCCCCAGAGGTTTAAAACCATGTTATTACATATTTCAAAACATTTGTTTGAGTCCCAGCAGTCCCGGGCAATTTTAGTGCAAAATTACGATTTTGCCCCTAGAATAGTGTTTTTGAGCTTAATGATGTAATTAAGCAAACCTAAGCATTATTAGGCTCTAAACGAAGATTAATTAATTTCCCTAATTAATCGAGCATCAAATGAATTTATTAAAGTTAATTAGAACCTAAAATTGCTTAGATTAAACTTAAATCCCTTTTTAGAACTCAAGATTCCTAGTCTTGGAATCTTGAATAGTGTTTTCTTTCTCCAATTCCTTAAATCAAGGAATTGTGTCTAGAATTGTTTATACACTAAAATGAATTTATAACTCACTAATGATGCAAGAACACTCTCTAATTATGTCTTTCCAACCTTAATTATCCATTTCCTCACCTAAACACTTTCTTACAAATTCCTAATCTTAAGCATAATCAAAGATACACCTAAACACAGCTCTAAACCACAATTAAAATGCAAGAAACCCTCCTCCCTTGGCTAATGCATTTCGGCCACCTCTCCCTTATTTGACCACATGTTAATTTGTTTTCTCACTCAAAGAACCATGCTTGAGCCATGCCTTGAACCATACCTCACCATACTTTGAACCATACCTCACCATGCCTCAAGACCACATTATCTCACCTCATGGAACTCATGGGTTCCCTCCCCATCTGATGGCCGAAGCCTTCCTCTCCATGTGCACCCTTCATTTGTTTCATTTCTCTATAAATAGCTTGCTTGGGTGAACTTGTATCATTTTGGGTTCATTTGCAAAGAGTAAGTTCTCAAAGAAACACTTCAAAGCTTCCTTTTTCTCTCAAGTTCAAGTCTTCAAAGTTCTTCAAGTTCTTCATCTTCTTCATCTTCTTCTTCCATCTTCAAGTTCATCACACCAAGTAGGGATTTTCTTTCAAGTACTTCTTTCTTTAAAGTTTTTGTTCTAGCTTTATGTTCATAGTTTCTCTTGATTCTTTTTAGAACTTCTTTCCTTCTCCTTTTTCTTTCTCATTTTCGGCCATGGGCCTTGAAGTTCAAAGAAATGAGAGCTTGATGATGAGGGTTTCATGATGATGTTCATCACTTGAAACAAACTCTAGAGCTTGATCTTTGTTCTTGAGCAAAAATGTTTCTAGTTCTTCCTTTCTTGAACTCTTGAGAACTTTAGCTTTGATGGTGTTTTAAAATGGTTCTATGAACTCAATGATAAGGACTCATGGTGTTGGTGTTAATATATCACCAAGATCATGGACTCTAGAGTTTTCAAATATTCCTTTTCTTGCCTAGAATGTTTCGACCATTTCCTTTTCTTCTACATGTTCAATGTTTTGATTTTCTAAAAATGTTGTCTTGAGTTCTAGGAACTCTAAGCTTTACCTAACCTTGGTTGGATGAGTTTGGGTTGAGGATTGAGTTCCTCTAAAGTCTTGTTAAGAGCTCTAGAAAGATAAAATGAACTTGCATAATTTATTTTATGCTTGCATTTATATTTACATTCTTGCTATGCACCTTTACTTTCAAGCTATCACTTAAAAACATAAAGATTAAAATGGAACTTGCATCATCACTTAATTTAACTCTCAAAGCCTTTCTATTTCAGCCTTAAAGTCGATTGTTGTTGGGCCTAGAGCACTAAAATAAAGAATTGAACTTGCAGTATCACTTAATTAATTTCTCGAATGTCTTTCTATTTCGGCCTTAAAGTTGATTGTTGTTGGGCCAAGAGCACTAAAATAAAGAATTGAACCTTGCATATTTACTTTCAAGCTTGCACGTTTAAGTTTATGCCTTGCATATTTAATTTAAGTCATCACTTTATTTTGTAAGCAAGATTAAAAATGAAAAGCATGAGCATGTCTATTTTATATCATAACTTAAGAACCTAGAGCTCAAAGACTTGCCCATTTCATTTCAAGTTAAAGTTTAATGTGAATGCATTCTTTGAATGCATGTTTTTGGCCAAGTAGTGATGATGGACTTTTAATGAGTTTTCATCTAGCTACAAGGACCAATAGCCTATGTTCTAAGTTTTTCTTAAAGCTTTACAAATCTTTACAAGGTTATGTTATCATGAGATATGACTTTATTCCCTTTTAGAAGATGAAATATATTTTGGTCACTGACCTAAGGCTTCTCTTAGCCTCTTGATGAATTAAAATGATTTGCAAAGAGTTTTAGAAATTCTAATTTGATTCCAAGAGAAACTGTTAACTTATGTATCTCGAAATGTCAATTTAATTCTCTTACTGAAGCTCCATGATTTCGGTTCTGTCATGATGAGTGTGATGCTGTATGGTGATGTTTTGATGTGTGAAAATATCATATGATGATATAGAAATGATTCTATGCATAATAGGTAAGAAACTAACTAACTAGAAATACCGTAAAGCTAGAATTTAACATAGTTTAGACCCATTTGTTTTTGGAACTTATCCAAACTATTTTAATGGGAACATAATCAGATTAGGATTGTTTAGGCATGAAAAACTTGGTAACATTTGGATTAGAATTGAATTTTAGCACCTATAGGGAAACTAGTAACTAGAAAACCGTAAAAATGCAAATGTAGAACTCTTAGAACATTTAGTTTTCTGGATTTTGTCCAGCAACATTACAACATGATAAATTTAATTTATAATTAGTCCTTAAGCATAGGAATGTCTCATAATTGATTTAGATTTAATTTATAGCGCCTTAGGCGAAGACGGAACCGAGAAAGGGTCTAAAACGTAAGTTCTAGAAACCCGTAACCACAAGTTAGAAATTCTGCCCTATGCTTTTCAGATTTGAGAATGAATATGAGAATTAGGAATGATGATTAATTATGAGCCCTTAGGTGCATAAAATATGAACGGCAGATGTTAGAGAACTATATCTCAAGATTAAGACCCGTAAGGGTCAAAGCATAAGCTACCGTAAGGGTAAGCGTTTGAATGTTCTATGATAATGCATGTGGTATGTAAATGATGATGATGTTATTCATATGAGGAATTCATGAGGATATATGTTATGTGGCATAAAGCAAATTTGGAAGGAATTCGGCATAATGCCATCGCGCCGCCGAATTCCCAACGAATTTGGGGACTTAAAGAGATTTTGAAAATTAAGGTACTAAGATGGGTTCTAGGATGACACCGGTTCGGCCGAGCACCCCTAAGAGAATTGCCCCCTAACCCGTACTCAGATAGTCGGGATTTATGATTTATGATACGCTTATCTTTAAGTGGTAAGTAAGAACTAGTGACGACTAGTTAAGGTATGAGCTCATAACCTAGAGATGTGACACGTTCTAGGTGACATCGGTTCGGCCGAGCACCCCCAGAGCGCTTGTCTTTTAGGGCGGCCCATGAGGAAGATAAGTTTCATGATTATGATTATGTCACTAAGTTTGTCCCATATGAATGTTTCTATTGCCACTTTATGCCACTAAGTATAATGATGCTTGACGATATGACTTATGTATGTGCATTAGGTAGCGCCATGCATACATTCTCTATTATGTTGCATTCATGACATTAAGATCATCCTAAAATGAATGGAACTTGGCTAAAGTATATTTTAAAGTATAAAACGAACTCAATGCATGCTCACTTGCTTCTACGAAATAAACCCAAGGTTCCTGAGGACGTAGATGATGACACCTAGGTAGTAGGAAGCCCTACTGAGATTCTTTAGCAAGATTCTCACTCCCTCTATCTTTTCATTCCGTCATGTCTTCAGATGGCGACGTTCGTAGTGTTCATGGACACGCCAACATGGGAGGTGCACCATGACCCGGACCACGGGTCGTTCCATTTTGTGGGTCGATGCACGGTTAGAGTATTCATGTTCATGGGTCGACCCTTCACTCCCCCTGTACATTCCTATCGTTTCTCCCCTGTCTCACCTTTTGGCGATGACCTGGTGTTCGAGCGCGCATGTCCCCGAGAGGAGAGGCTTCGCCGTACTCCACCGTCTGCATCCACCGTTCGAGACTACCCCCAGTATGTGCCCCTTTGCCCGTCGTCTTTTTCAGAGACGGATCCTTCCGAGGATTCGGCAACCCAGGTACCCTCCGAGGGATCTTCCCCCACCATACCCATGGACCTTGGGGAGGGTAGCAAGCCCTCCGTGACTCAGCCGAGGCTTGCACGACGACCGAAGATGAGGCCACGCCGTGGAGGTCACTTCCAAGCCCTGTTCCGCCTATTCACGCTTGAGGAGCTTGCTCAGTTTCCTAGTTACGTGCCACGCTCAAGGGATAGTCGCCAGTAGAAGGCTGTAGATGGCCCGGGTTAGAACACACACCACTTAGATAGGGATAAACCTTCTTTTGTTTAGAGGTTATCCCATTAAATGCACTCGGGTAGGGGAGTAGTTTATGTTTATGTTTATGTTGTATTATCTTTCATGTATTCCTTTGTACTAAATTAAGTCCTACACTTATAAGTGGGCAAGTTATATATATATATATATATATATGAGGTGATATTCAGTGTTTCTCATGATGTGCCTTTATGTGCCTTATGCTATGACGATATGAGATGCATGTTTTGACCTTTACGTGTTATATCGCATCACGCGGCTCTCATTTTGTATTTCAAAAAAAAATTAACCGTATTTTCCGCTAAGTATTTCAAAGTAAAAATGAGAACTATGAAGTAATAGATTAATGATTAACCTAAATATGTTCTAGAGTATTGGGTTAAAAATTAGGATGTTACAATATTCATCACTTGAACAACCTCTAAAGCTTGATCTTTGTTCTTAAGCAAAAGGTGTTTTTAGTTTCTTTCTTTCTTGAACCTTGAGATTCTTAACTTTGATGTTGATTTAAAATGAGTTAGTGAACTCAGTGATGAGGACTCATGATGTTGGTGTTAATACATCATCAAGATCATGGTCTCTAGAGTTTCAAAATGGATATTTTCTTGCTTATGATTTCGGTTCCTTCCTTTTTCTTTTCTCAAGATTCCGGTTTCTTTCCTTCATGATTTCGGCCAACCAACTTGGGTGGTCCAACATGATAGCTTGATGATGAGAGTTCTAGATGGAGACTTTATGTTCACCACAATGAAACCTTTAAAGTTTGAGTTTTTATAAAAATGTTATATAGCTCACTTGTGGTTTAATTCTTTAGAAATTTTATCTTGAGTTCTAAGAACTCTAGACCTCACTTTATCTTGTCATGATGAGTTTGGGTTAAGGTTTAAGTTCCTCTAAAGTCTTGAATGAGCTCTAATAAGATATAAATGAACTTGCATATTTATTTTGAGGTTGCACTCATGTTTATATTCTTGCTTTACATCTTTATTTTCAAGTCATCACCAAAGGACTCAAGGATTAAAACAAGACTTGCATTATCACCTAATTAATTCTCAAAACCTTTCTATTTCGGCCTTAAAGTCGATTGTTGCTGGGCCTAGAGCACTAAAATAAAGAAATGAACTTGTATTGCATATTTACTTCAAGTCTTGCATATTTAAATTTCAAGCCTTGCATATTTATTTCCAAGTCTTGCATATTTACTTTAGAGTTCTCACTTTACTTTGTAATGAAGAATAAAAATGAAGTACATAGCATGTTTATATTTTGTCATCACTTAAAGACCTTAGAGCTTGAAGACTTGCCCATTTTATCTCAAGCTAAATTTTAATATGGAAGCATTCTTTGAATGTATAATTTTGGGCAAGTAATAATGATGGGCTTGGAATGAGTTCCATCTAGTTACAAGGGCCAACAACCTATGTTCTAGGATTTTCTTTAAGCTTGATGAGTTTTATAAAGTTATGACCAACAAGATTTATGATTTTAATCCTCTTCTAAAGAAGAATTAAATTGGTTACTGACCTAAGGTTGTTTTTAGCCTCTTGATAAAATAAAATGGTTTGCAAAGGGTTTTAGAAGTCCTAAAATGATTCCAAGGGAAACTAGCAACTTATATGCTTTAGAAATGTCAAATTATTTGTCTTTTTGGACTTGAATAGTTTGGTTCTGCCTTGATGTGTTTGTTGCTGTATGATGATGTTTTGATGTGTTAGAATGTGTGAAAATGATATATGATGAGGTAGGAACTCTTCTATGCATGTTAGGAGAGAAACTAGCTTCATAGAAAAATCGTAAAGTTGGAATTTAACGTGTGTTTAACTCCTTCAATCCTAATCAATGCCAAAACTATTTTAGTATGATAACAATCAGTTTAGGATTGATTAATTATGAAAAATTTGGTTACATTTGAAGTAGGATTGAATTTTAGCACCTATAGAAAAACTAGTAACTAGAAAACCATAAAAGTGCAATCCTAGAACTCTTAGAACATTTAATTTCTGGATTCTGTCCAGCAATCTCATAATATGGAAAACATGATTTATAATTAGTTCTTAGGCATAGGAATGCCTCATAATTGGCTTAGATTTAATTTATAGCGCCTTAGGCGAAGACGGAACCGAGAAAGGGTCTAAAACGTAAGTTCTAGAACCCTGTAATTATAGATATATAACTCTGCCCTTGGAGTATGGTGCTGCCCAGATTTATTAAAGAATATAATGATAGTAAGATTTGTTAGAAGAGAATCCTTAGGTGCATGAGAGGTTGATAGAGAATAATAGAATAATTACATCTCAAGTTTAAGGCCCGTAACGGTCAAAGCATAAGATACCATAGGATCAAGAGCATAATGAGTTTCAATGTTACATGTGAATGTATGTTTTATTTGAGAATGATTATGTAAACGTTTGAAATTATGATTGAGGATACATGTTCTACTTGTTTATGTGGCATAAAGTAAATTTGGAGGAAATTCGGTATGCCGCCGTTATGCTGCCGAATTTCTAACAAATTTGGGGACCTAGAAAGTTTTTGAAAAACCCATGAGATTTTCTTTAAAAGAGATGAGGTACTAAGATGTGTTCTTGGATGACACCGGTTCAGCTGAGCACCTCTAAGAACTCATGTGACATCGATATCAAGACGTATTCTTGGGTGACACCGGTTAGGCCGAGCACCCCTACGAAAATGCCCCCTAGCCCGTACTAGAGAGTCGAGATTTATTTATGATATGCTTATTGGTAAGGGATAAGTAAGAACTAGTGATGACTAGTTAGGTATGAGCTCATAACCTAGAGATGTGACATGTTCTGGGTGATACCGGTTCGGCCGAGCACCCCCAGAATGAATGTCTTTTAGGGTGGCCTCATGAGAAAGTAAAGTATGATGATTATGTCACAAAGTTTTCCCCACATGAGATTTCAATTGCCACTTTATGCCACCATTATGATGGTCCTTGATGTTATGATTGATGTCCTTGCATTAAGTAGTGCCACGCATACATCCTTTACTATATTGCATTCATGACATTAAGATTCATTCTAAAATGAATGGACCTTGGTTAATTATATTTTAAAAGCTTAAAAATGAACTTAACGCATGCTCACTTATTTTATACACTAAACCCAAGGTTCCTGAGGACGTAGATGATGACACCTAGGTAGTAGGAGGCCCTACTGAGATTCTTTAGAAAGATTCTCACTCCCTCTATCTTTTCTTTCAGTCATGTCTTCAGATGGCGACGTTTATGGTTTTTGTGGACACCTCAACGTGGGAGGTGCACTATGATCCGGAGCACGGATCATACCATTTTGAGGGTCGGTGCATAGTTCGTGTCTTCATGTTCATTGGACGACCCTTCGCTCACCCTGTACATACCCATTGCTTCTCCCCGACAGCACCCTACGGCGACGATGAGCAGGTTTTCGAGCACGCATATACGCATAACGAGAGAGTGCTCCACATGCACACCGCTGCTTCAGCCATGCACAACTACCCCGACTATATGCCCCAGATATACTTCTCGGAGACCGACCCGTCGGAGGATCCACCTATCCATCTGTACAGCGAGAGCTCTGCCTCCACTCCACCACTAATGAAAGAGGGCAGTAAGGACACCGTGACTCAGCCTCGGCTAGCAGGACGACCGGAGATGCGGCCACGTCGTGGGGGTCACTCCCAATCCCTACTTCGTCTTTACACGTCGAAGGAGCTCGCCCAGTTTGCCGGGTATGTGCCTCACTCGTGGGATGGACGTCAGTAGGAGGTAGCAGATGACCAATGGAGTACCTGGGCTAGTACACACACCACTTAGATGAGGATAAACCTTCTTTTGTTTAGAGGTTATCCCTTTAGTTGCACTTGGGTAGGGGAGTTTGCTTTTATGCTTTCCATCGCACTTTCCTTTGTATTTTCTTTTTCGATGTATTCGTTTCATGTTGTACCAAGCTAAGTCTCACTCTTCATAAGTGGGCATATCATATCATATATATATGCAGTTCAGTTTTATCTTGATGTGCCTTTACCTGCTTTATGTTATGATGTTTACGAGATGCTTGCTTTATTTCCTTACGTGCTTCATTGCTTATCGTGTCGCGCGGCTTTCATTTTGCTTTTATAATTCAAAAAAATTTACCAGTATTTTCCGCTAAGTATTTTAAAGTAATAAGGAAACTATGACATAATAAACTAATGATTAACCTAAATATGTTCTAGAGTATTGGGTTAAAAATTAGGATGTTACACAACAATTCAAAAACCACACATAACTATGATGTAAATAAGCTAAGACTATGTCCCCGCTTCTGCTATGCCACTCTATTCTCGACCATCAAGCTACTTCCATGTTGGCACTTCAGGGCAATCCACAGACGTCGTTGTCAACCTTGTCTAAAGATAAAGATGGAAAAGAAAGATAAGGGGTGAAAAACTTATACAAGAATCTCAGTAGGGCTTCCCTTTTCATACACGTGTCATCATCATCCTCCTCAGGAACCTCGGGTTTAATTATGAAATAGTGAGCATGCAAAGATTCATTTATTAAGTTCTAAAACATCCATGACCGAGGCCCGTTCATTTTATCATGAGTCTTGTAATGAATGCATCATACTTCTTTATGACATGCATGTCAATACTTTATGCAACATTAACTTTAAAGCATACATCTAACTTCATAACAAATAGGATGTGCATAGAACATGATTCATGAATGACATTCCTTGTTTTCTTTAGGTGACTTAAGTTTCTTTTCATTCTTGGGGCCACCTTATTACTCTTCCCTTTTGAGAGTACTTCTAGGTTATGAGCTCATACCTCACTAGTTGTCCTTTGGCATAAACTTATTCCCTTTTGATAAGTTGAAGTCCCGACTTGATAAGTACAGGTTAGGGGGCAAGAATCACCTTTTCATTACCTATAGTTTGATGAGTCCAAAGGATCATTTTCTCATATTTTAAATCACCTTAGGCAAGAATCACATTTTTATCACCTATTGTTTGATGAGTCCAAAGGATTATTTTCTCATATTTTAAGTCACCTTAAGCCTTAGCATGTTATAACAAGATGCAATACATAAGTCATAAATGTCATAACTCTTCATATATGCATCTCTAACATTCCAAATGAACTATAACTTGCAAATGATGAACTCTATAACAATACCTCACATAACATCAAACATCACATGAATGCATCATCTCAAATTATCATCACATAAACATTCCCTTAAATGACCAAACACTTAAATTGGGTAACTAAAAGTGTCAAATTATTTTCTTATGCATCTAAAGGACTAATCATCATCATTACCACTAATTATTAACCTCAAGAACATCATCAATCAAAGTTGGATAGCATAGGCAATAAATGAATTTCTATGATTTAAGGTGTTCTAGAAGTTGCGTTTTACTCCCTTTCTCGTTATTGGCTTTTCTTATGATGCTAAAATAAACTCCTAAACCATTTATGAGTCAATTTCACTTAAGTAAACATGGTATAACATGGTTTTACAATTATTCAAAGGTGCTGGAACAGAATGTGTAGTTCATTTCCTTAGGAGTTCTAGAATTCACATTTTCAATTCTTTTTAGTTACTAGGCTTGCCCAAAGTGTCAAGAATGATTATCACATCAAGTAACAAGGTATCTAACACGTTTAAATCAACTAAAACAGAATTTAAAGGTGCTGGAAATCTAAAGGCAAAGCCAGAAAAGTAACATGTCTCATGAGCACAAAATAAGGCATTTCAAGTAACTAAGCTTTATACTTAAGATAACTTCTAAAACTCTTTGAAAACTAATTTACTTTGTCAAACGTGCTAAAAATAATCATAGGGCAATAACTAAACTAAAACATTCTTGAGATAAAAGAAGGCAAGTCCTTGAGCTCTAGGATCTTTTAGTGATGACAAAATCTTAAACATGCTATGCATCTCATTTTATTCTTCATTATAAAATAAAATAAAGTGAGAACTTCAAAGTAAATATGAGATGCAAGTTTATTTCTTATCTTTGAGTTTAGGTGATGGCTTGAAATATAAACATGCTAGACAAGAATATAAATATGAAATGCAAGTTCATTTCTTATCTTTAAGCTTTATGTGATAACTTGGAAATAACCATGATATGCAAGTCCAATTCTTTATTTTAGTGCTCTAGGCCCCTTAGAATATTTACTCTAAATCAACAATCAACTTTAAGGTTGAAATAGGTAGGTTTCGAGATTAATTATTAAGTGATGACAAAGAAATATAAATATGAATGCAAAACTTGAATATAAACATGCCATGCAAGGACTTGAAACATAAATATGAATGCAAGTTCAATTCTTTATTTTAGTGCTCTAGACCTTACAACAATCGACTTTAAGGCCGAAATAGGTAGGCTTCGAGATTAGTTATTAGGTGATAACAAGGAAATATAAACATGAATGCAAAGCTTGAACATAAATATGCCATGCAAGAACTTGAAATATAAATATGAATGCAATTTCATTTTATTTCTTACTAGAGCTCATAAACTTGCAAAAAGGTAAAACTCAAGCTCTAGAGGTCTCATTGTGATGAACTCATAGTCATCATCTAGAAACACTCATCATCAAGCTATCATGAGAAACCAACAAAACTTTGATGGCCGAAATACATAAGGAAGGAAAAAAGGAAGAAACTGAAATGGTAAAGCCTCAAAACATCATTTTAAACCAAGAACAAAGCTTAACAAAGCAAAGAAATAATTATTAAAACAACTCCCTACCAAGGTATGTTTTCTTGGAGATGAAAAGGATTTGATCTTGAGAGGAGGATGAAAAGAAAATCTTCCTTGGAGCTTGATGATATTTTCAGCCAAAGAGGAAAAGAAAAGAAGAAAGTTGTGTTTATTGAACTTGACCCTTGGAAAGGTAAGGCTAAGTGTTTAGAAGGTTGTGTATGGTTGAGAAATGCTGGTCCTTGGTGAGTAAGAAGAAGAAGAAGAAGATGAAAGAACTTTTGAACTCTTGAGAGAGAAAGAAAGAACTTAGAACTACTCTTGAAGCTAAACTTACCAAATGAACCAAAGTGGAACCGAGTCCATCTAAACATGGTATTTATAGAAAAACAACATCAAGGGTGCATGAATTGAGAGGGTGGCTGAAATTCTTATGGCCATGGGAGGAGAAAGGAAAATATCTCTTACATGTGGTCATTCAAAGGTATGGCCAAGTATGGGTTCAAGTACGGGTTCAAGCATGGGCCTAAGCATGGTAAGGTATGGCTCTCTGAATGTAAGAATTCAAACATGTGATGGATATTGGAGGTGAGGTGGCGCCATTCTTGGAGCATCCAAGGGGGGAGGAAAATCTTTCATTAATTGTGGCTTAGTGATGTGTTTAGGTGTATCTTGGATTAGGCTTAAGATTAGAGTTTTGTGACTAAGTGTTTAGGTAGGTAAGTAGGTGATTAGGGCCATAAAAGGCTAGATTAGAAGGTGGTCTCACTAAATTAATGAAGTCAAACTCCATAAACTTGGAATCCAATGCCAACATGTTTCCTTGATTTAGGGAATTGGAGAGAGAAAATACTATTTCTAGATTACTTTCTCAAAGAATTAAAACTAGAAAAGAGTTTTGAGTTTCTCTAACCAATCTTAGGTTCTAATTAACCTCAATTAATTATTTTGACTCTAAATTAGTAATTAAAATTTACTAATCTTTAATTAGAGCCTAATATTATTTAGGTTTTGCTAATCATATCATTATGCCCAAAATGCACTATGTAAAGACAAAATCATAATTTTGCACAAAAACTGCCTAGGGCCACCGGGACTCAAACAGAGGACACTAAACACATAAAAACATCATTTAAACCTTCTGGAAAAGTTCCGGGCTCAAACGACACTTATACCCGTGTAAAAACGTTATAGGGGTATTTTGGTCATCTTGACCCCAAACCTCAGAAAATGAGATTTTTGTTTCCGAAACCACTCAAAAACCATCTAATCCCCTTCAAACATTGAGTTGACCCTTCGAGGACCGCCGGGTCAGCTATCCTCGAATTCCAGGTGGAAAATGACCTCAGAGGCATTTTGGTCATTTTCTCTCAGATAGAAAAAATCGGGGTGTTACAACTTTCATCATCAAGCTATCATGAGAAACCATCAAAACCTTGATGGCCGAAATGCATAAGGAAGGAAAAGGAGGAAATCGAAATGGTAAAGCATCAAAACATCATTTTAAACCAAGAACAAAGCTTAACAAAGTAAGGAAATAATTTTCAAAATAACTCCCTACCAAAGGTATGTTTTCTTAGGGATGAAAAGGACTTCATCTTGAGAGAAGGATGAAAAAAAATCTTCCTTAGAGCTTGATGGTATTTTCAGCCAAGGAGGAAAAAGGAAGAAAGTTGTGTTTTCTTTAAGTTTGATCTTTGGAATGATAAGGCCAAGTGTTTAGAACGTGGTGTATGGTTGAGAGGTGGTGGTTCTTTGTGAGTAAGAAGAAGATGAAGAAGAAGATGAAAGAACTCTTTGAACTCTTGAGAAAAAATGAGAGAAACTCAAGAATGCTCTTTGAAACTCACTCTTAGCAAATACTCAAAATATGACTAAGTCTTCCAAGCATGGTATTTATAGAAAAACAAAGTCAAGGGTGACTAAATGGAGGGGAAGGCCGTGACATTTTAGAGGGAGGAAGGAAGGAAAATATCTCATTAGCTGGTCATTCAAAGGCATGGTTCAGGGCATGGTAGAGTATGGCTCAAAGCATGGCCTTAAGCATGGTCCTAAGCATGGCTCTTTGAGTGTTTGAATTCCAACATGTGATGGATTTATAGAGGAGGGTGTGGCCGATTCTTATAGGAGGTTTAGGGAGAATATTTTGTGATTTCATTTGTGTTATGACTTGGCTTAGGGAATGGGTTTGATTAGGTAATTGATTAGGAGTTTATAAGTAAGCATTTAGGTGAGGTAATAGGTAATTAAGGATGTCAAGACATGATTAGGGAGTGTTCTTGCTTCATTAGAGAGATTAAAACTCATTTTATAGTGTAAACAATTGTGAACACAATTCCTTGATTTAAGGAATTGGAAAGAGAAAATACTATTCAAGATTCCATGACATGGAATCTTAACATAAGATAGGAATTTAAGTTTATCTAAGTAATCTTAGGTTCTAATTAACCTTAGTAAATTATTTTGACTCTAGATTAATTACCAAATTTAATTAATCTTCAATTAGAGCCTAATATTGTTTAGGTTTCCTTAATTACATCATTAGGTCTGAAATGCTATATAGGGGCAAAATTGTAATTTTTTTCAAAAACTGCCCGGGGTCTCTGGGGCTTAAACAAACCTTAAATATGGCTTGAAAACATGGTTTTAGACTTTTGGGCAAAGTTCGGGTTGAAACAGAATTCGAAACCGTACTTAATCATAGCAAGGTATTTTGGTCATTTTTGTGCAGAAACCCCAAAAATAAGATTTTTTTGCTCTATAACATTCACTCACATACAATCCCCTTCTGACATTTCAATAGCCCTTTGAGGGCCAGTAGAGGCCAGCTATCCTTATTTTTCTAGTAAAAATAACCTTAGGGACATTTTGGTCATTTGTACACTTAGAGAAAAATTAAGGTGTTACAATAAGGAGTATTTATGACACTTATCTTGCTACCAAACCTTAGCTTTTTGCATGAGTTTTATTGAGATATTGAAAGAATTAATTAGAATTTTAATTTATTCCTTATTGTGTGTTTTTGATAGAATTGATGGCTTTTGCAATGATTTTGAGATAATTAGGATTAGAACTTGTTGCATTTAACCTATCTTTTTGAGTATGGTTTTGTATCTGAGAGCTTTGGATCAAGTGTAAAATATCAAGAACAAGGTTGGAAACTATTGGGAAGAATTTGGGAGCAAAATAGAAGAGTTCTTGAGCTTATTTGAGCACAATTGTAAAAAGTATTGTAAGAGAAAATCTGTATCTCTCTCTACAGGGATCGGATTAAGATGAATAAAGATGTTTTAGAGAGCTCAAGTTCTCTATAACTTTCATGTTCAGCTCAAAGCCCAGTCGTAAGAGCTTCTTGGTGAAATCGAGTTGCAAGGTTAAAAATTGCTGATGTTTTGATCCTATTCAACTTAACCTCTAGTTAATATTTTCACAAAAATTTGGCATTGGAAACCTTATTCAAAGGGCTACAATCATTATTTTTAATGCCAAGGATAGATTCAGATGTTTAAGGGGCTACAATGACCAAAAACATGAAGACGTCAATTCTGTCAAGTGTTGCAGCTCATGAGATGACAGGATTGCAACCTACTTCTCTGTTTTTAGGCCCACTTATCTGTTTTTAGGCCCACTTTGGCCCATTATTAAAGAACAGTTTTTAAGGGATTGTTATAGACTTTTATCCTAGGCTTTTACTCAGTTTGAAGCCGCCACTTTCAGTTGCTATTATTTTCTCTCTATATTTCTCTCTTCTCCTTCTCTATTCTTCTCTTTCTAAGAGTTCCATTGGTGAAGGTGCCTTATCTTGGAGATTGTGGCAATGATCATTGCTATTATTTTCAAGTTCTTTTATCTCCATTATTATAATCCTCCAGAGATGGAGGAGTAGATTTCTTTACTAGTGTAGGGATTTCTGGATAGATTGGGATGACATTTGAGACCCTTTGTTTATATTGAATGCATTGGTTTTCTTAATGTTCTATAGTTTCTATTCCTTTAGCTATTGTGGTGATTGCTATAATCTTTATTGGAATAACTAAATTGGTGATCGTCGTTTAGGGAAATCCTTTGGGTATAAATTGATAGACCTATTGGTTTGTGTTTGAGGGAGAACATTAGAATTAACTTTCCGATTGGCGGTTAGGCTATAGCAATTGGTTCATTAAATCAATGTAATTTCTAAATAAATTGGCGATCGTCATTTATTAGTTATTTGCATTGTTCAAATTCTAGAGGTTGATTGATCACTAGTAAAATTGCCAGTAATTTATTACCAATAGCCATCAATGTGTTTAATATTTGGTTAATGATAATTGATTTCCAGTCCTAGGAATACTTTGCACTAGTGCTTTCTTCACTATTGCTATTATCTCATTGTTATTAACTTTTAATTTTAATTGTTTTAATTTCCATTCTTCCAAATCCCCAATTTTTTAACTAAGTGTTGAAGCCTCCTTGAGAGACGACCTAGGTTGTGTCCTTTATTACATTTTTAGTGCAACTTAGTACTTTATAAATTTTAATTTGTTTGTGAGTCACGACATTTCTTTTGACAAGCTATGCAACACCCCCTTAATTACAGTGTTCCACCTAGGCTGTGACAACGTAAGTAAGAGTGTGATACCATGTATCATATGTATTTACCATGTAGCAAACTTATTTATTTATAAGTTCCTATTCAATGGAAAATCACTTCTTATTAGAATTCAAATAGTACGATGTATTATCGCCTAATGACATATAGATGAAACTTTATACAAGAGGACATAATAGATAATAGAGTATCATATGATATTCTATAAGTATTAAAACATCAGTAATTTTATTTATAGACAACATGGGCACATATGCCATTTCAGTATGTATTTATAGCATACAGTACACAAAAGTCTGAAGTCCATGCAGGGACAACCAAAGTACATCAAAACATAAAAAACATGCTCCTGCTCTAAAGCAACCCTTCAACGCCAATCCCTAAATTTGTGGTAGACATGGAATGCAAATAGGGTTGAGAATTCTGAAATACTCAATAGAGTACTCCCATACACATGCAACTGTCATTATTATCTACCTCAGCTGCTTTGGTTTATCAATAAAAGTATTGCATGTAAATAAAAGAATTAATAACAGTTATCTTAGTTTATAAAATCTTTATCCGAAGCAGGTTCATTTTATCCAATTATCATTCTTGGAATTTATAATGCTAACTTAGTACATAAGTATTTAATCTCAATGAACTAATAAAACTCATTCTTATGACACAGCATAAAGTGTAACTTAAAAACAATTGCTACTTCAATTGTCTTGACCCTTGACTATGGTGGCTTATACTACTTGTAACACCCTAATATTCGACCCAATACTACTAGTACGTACTTAGGCCAAATATTAGTCGTTACTTGCTGGCATGGTTCATCTTCTTGAGAAAATAGACTTAACGAAAATACGAGCCAACTTTTTTTTTTTTTTTGAAATCGTTACTTAAAATAGAAGCTGCGCGTAACTTTACGAGTCGGTATCATAGTATATGGAACGATAACATAGGAATGGCTCCAAACCATAACATCGAACATAACATCAATCATAACTGAAATACCTCATAGATAAAATGTGCCTACCCTACAGGGCAGGACTCTTCAAGTACATAGTAACATGAATACGGCAGAAAAACAGAATACATGGAAAAGAACTGGAAAGAAGCATCCCTACCCATGTGCAACCTAAGATGGATAACCTCAACACAAAGAGGTATCATCCATACTATGTGAGGTGCGTGCACTAAGGACTACCCTCCAATCTCCGCCATAGCGGACTCACGGAGTGCGGAGGAGCGTAGCCAATCCACGCAGGCGGGCTCGGCGGTGCGAGCATGCCCTGTGGTGAGCGTGTCGTCCCACGTCGGGGTCGTGGTCAGAACGCATAAAGCCCTCCAACGCTGAGTGACTATCTCCTCGCTGCCTATCTCGCCGCGAGGCGGAGTGGGGCGAGCCCTCATGGTCCATGGGGAATCCTCTGAAGGGTCCTCCTCTGAGTGCTTTGTGATGATGGCACGTCTTTGCGGCGCGTCCGGCTGAACCCAGCGAGTGGGTCGCAGGTTCCTCTCATGTCGTGGCGCGCATGCTCAAAGATCGCGAGGTCACCATGAGGGGATCTTTGGGAGAAGCGATAAGCTGTACAAGGGGTGTGCGAATGGCCATCCTAAAAACATGAAGATGCGCCCACACGATGCACGGCCCTCAAAATGAAATGACCCATGCTTGGTCATGGTGGATCTCCAAGTGGCGTGTCAATGAATAGGACGAAGGTCGCCATCTCGCTCTGAAGACGTAATGGAAAGGAAAAGATAGAAGGAGTGGGATTCTTACTAAAGAAACTCAGTAGGGTTTTCCTTCTATCCTAGGTGTCATCATATACGTCTCCAGGAATCTCGGGTTATTTATAAAATAATGGGCATACATAGGTTCAATTATGAGTTTTCCAAAATCTCATTTTCCGAGAATCCGTTCTTTTTAACATGGCACTTGTGTTACATAGGCTATATACTAAAATCATAGACATAAATCATGTAGCTTGGTACGTAGAACATGAATCATATAACTGGTACATGGAACATAAATCATATAACTGGTGCATGGAACATAAATCATATAATTGGTACATGAAACATAAATCATATAACTGGTACATGAAACATAAATCATATAACTGGTTTACTTAGGTGACATAAGAACCTTTACTTAACTGGGCCGCCCTAATATTTCTCCCTTTTGAGAAAACTCTAGGTTATGAGCTCATACCACACTAGTCGTCACTAGCATCTAGACTTTACCCATTTGGATAAGTCAACTTCCCGACTTTGAGTACGGGTTTAGGGGGCTAGAATCACATTGTCACCACCCTTAATTCGGTGGTTTCAAAGGATTACATTCTTATGTTCTAAGTCATCCTAAGTTTAACATGTTTCTTTAAGATGCCACATAATTAATGCATAGCACATAATTACTACCTCGGCATCTCCAAAGTTCTTTTAAAGAAATAATAACATGTTAATACAAGCTATCACATAGGGATAATAGTTCACATGGCACCATACACGTCATGAGCTAACACATCAATTCATCATCAAACTTAGAGGCACATAATCATCCCTTAAGGTAAAAATCCCTAAATCGGGTAACCTCAAACTTTCCCATTACTTTCTAGTATGTTTATGGGATTGATTAACCTCATTACCATAATCAATTAAGTTCTAAATCCTAATTAATTATGGTTGGACAGCTTTATGTAGTTGTTCATATTTGATGAATTACGTGTTCTAGAAAATGTGTTTTAAGCCCTTTCTCGCATCCGACTTTTTCTATGGTGCAATAATTAATACCTAGGCCAATTATGAGTCACTCCCACACATCTAGACATAATCTAATGTGATTCTAAATATTTTATCAAGGCTGGGCAGAAACTCATTTTGCCATTCTTTATAGTTCTAGAATTCACATATTAAGCAAACAAAGTCACTAATAATGCTTTAAAGAGTCTAGAACAATTATCATATACTTGGCAAGGTATTACAACATATTTAGACCACCCAAAACAGAATTTAAGGTGCTGGAATTACTAAGGCAGAACCGAAAACCTTTAAGGCATAAAATCATGAGAAAAACCTTTCTTTCCACCATATAACTTGCTAGTTTCTCTTGGAACCTTTTTGGGACTTCAAGACCATGAAAAATCAAAGTTTATTTTGCCAAAACTCATCATGGAATCATCAAGGGCAGCAGCCATTTCGGCTTGCTCTTGACAATGATTCAAAACTTGAAAACATGTTTAAAACCTTGGTTAAGTGCATCAAAGCTTAGAAAAATTCTAAGACATGCATTATGGGCCCTTGTAGTTAAATGAAACTCATCCTAGAGCCATTTACACTACATGGCCGAATAATGTTCAAGGAGATACCTCCTTGATTTAATTCTTTTCTTAAGATGAAATGGGCAAGTCTTTGAGCTCTAAAGTTTCAAGTGATGACATAAAATAAACGTGCTATGCATTTCATTTTATAGTCCTTTAGAAAATAAAGTGATAGCACAAAGTAAAGATGAAATGCATCTTCATTCTTATTCTTAGAGTTTAGTGATGACTTGAAATATAAAATGAGATGCAAAGCTTGAAACATAAACGTGCATTGTGCAAGTTCATTCATTATCTTGGGTCTTAGTGATGGCATAAGAAATAAACGTGCTAATGCAAAGCATAAGCGTAGCGTGGATGCAACTTCTTTTATATCTTGTTTAGAGCTCTTGCAAGACTTTAAAGGAAACAAGGTTTCAACCCATAACTCACCCTCACAAGAAAAGAAAACTAAACTCATGACCAACATGGAGGAAAGTAATCAAATCTGCTTGGCCTAGGGACCAAGTCTATGCTCTAGAGCTTTGTTCATGTGACATACATCAACATGAAGCCCTCATCATCAAGCTACCATTTTTCTAAGTCCCAAAGCCTTTCATGGCCGAATACTCAAGGGAAAGAAATGGGGTTTTCAAAGATCCAAGAGAAACATAACTATGTCTTGAGCAAAACTTGAAAATAATAAACTTATTTTTAGAAAACTCAAGCTTTAGAGGTTGTTCATGTGACAAACATCATCACACAACTCTCATCATCAAGCTCCTCATATTTCAAGTCCAAGAGGCCTTCATGGCCGAAAACTAACAAAAAGAAAAAGGAAAGTTTCAAGGCATCAAAGAAACATAACTCATTCTTTGACCAAGACTTGAAAAGAGAAACCTTTCTTGGAAAAACTCAAACTTTAGAGTTTGATCATGTGACAAAGGCCAACATGAAGTGCTCATTACAAAGCTACCATTTTTCCAAGCTCTTTAAGCCTTCATGGCCGAAAACATCAAGGAACAAAAGCTCAAAAAGAGTTTTCATGAAAAACATAGCCTTGCCTTAACCAAGACATGAAAAGATGAAACTTTTCTCAAACAAAACTCAAGCTTTAGAGGTCTCATGTTAGGATGAACACATGGTCATCCCAAAAGAACACTCATCATCAAGCTTTCCTCATTTTGGTCTTGAGGCCGAAAATGAAGACGAAGAGAAACGAAGAAACCGAAAATGTTTGAGAGAAAAACTTGCTAACAACACAACTTTCAAACAAGATAAACATTGATCATGAAAGTAAAAGAAAGCATTCTTAAAGAGTTCCCTACCTAGAGTTTGAGATTGAGAGGAAGTGAAGAAGATGAAGAGGTTGGAGAGGATGAGCTCTTGAACTTGAGAGAAAGAAACTCAAAATGCTCTAACTCAAAGCTTTAGTGAAAAATGAACAAAGGTGCTTCAAGTTCCCTAAGCTACCTATTTATAGAGAAGTGAAATGAATTAAATATTGGAGGCTTTTTGGGGGGAAGAATTCGGCCACATTTCAGCCACAAGAAGGAAGAAATATCTTTGTTCAAAGCATGGTGTTGGTCATTCAAAGTATGGTGAAAAGTCTAGCTATGCATGTCCTAAAGCATGGCTAGAATGTACCTTATTTTCCAACCTTTAAAAATGCATGAAAACACAAAATTTTGGGCTGCACAAGGGTGAAGAAAACCGTGCTCTTCATGCCCAGAAAGAAGAGAAAATTTTCTAGACTTAAATTCCCAAAGCATAGGTAATGTGTTGTAAGACATGTTGTCTTGAAAAAGTTTGATAGAAAGCTTGAATGACCACAAAAACAAATCATTCTTTTTGAATTTGAAAGACATAATTTAATTCATTTTAGAAATGAATTGAAAACCTTGATTGACCATATAAAATATTCTTTGAGTCTTGAGTGACAATTTTTCTTGAAAGTTGACCATTGATTGAAAGTGTTCAAGACACATGTCACAAGATAGCTTGAACACATAGACTAATTTTTTTTTGATGATTTCTAGAGAAAATGGTGCCATTCTTGGCAGCCTTGGGGAGGAGAAATATCTCCTTAAACCATGTTCTAGAAGTGTGTTTTGGTGTGACATAGATTAGGCTTAGGATTAAAAAAATTGCTAAGTAGGTACTTAGGTGCACTAATAGGTTAATTAAAACCATAAATCCCTAGGTTTAGGGTGGTCTAGAAGGATTAGGGAGTCAACACCTCTAGGACTAGTGATGTGAGTGTGACAACTTGTCTCAAAAAGAAAAGTTGATGTGAATAGTGGAAACACTATTCGACACTATTCACATATTCTTTTTCCTTTTTAAAGAATAAGACTATGATGAGATTTGAATTTTTCCTAAGCAATTTTAGGTTCCAATTAATTCTAAATGATGGTTTTGGCTCTGAATTAATTATGGAAATTAATTAACCTTTAATTAGAGCCTAATATTGCTTAGGTTTGGAGTTAAACGGCTCATTAATGGAAATGCAATATCTTGAGGGCAAAATCGTAATTTTTACCAAAAGTTGCCCGGGATTTCCGGGACTTAAACCAACATAGTTTATGCCTTAAAATCATTGTTTTGAACCTCAGAACAAAGTCCGGGTCAAAACGGAACTTAATACCGCCTTAATTACATTCTGGGGTATTTTGGTCATTCTGTCAGAAATCTCAGAAATGAGGTTTTCCTGCTTTGTTAGGCACTCATGCTCATACAATCCCCTTCATATAACATATGAACCCTATGAGGATGGCCAAAGTCGGCCATCCTCGTGTTTCGGGTAAAAATGACCTCAGGGGCATTTTGGTCATTATGAAAGTTTTAGCGAAAACCGGGGCGTTACACTACTCCTAGGTAATAGACTGTTTTTCAGGATTGAACTCATTCCTATACATGAACATTGGATTCACTTTATCCAATTCTCACATAGACCTATTCTTAGTCAGGTTTACTTTTCCTGACTCAATTCAAAGACAGTCAAGTTTACGTTCCCTAACAAACTTGATTTACTTTCTCTAGCCCAAGAAACATAATCTCATGTTTTTCTTTCACAAGTAAGCAATTGTAATAAGTAGCATTTATATGTGCCTAGCATCATTAACGATTTCACATAACATGAATGAGATCAAAGTCATAATCATTTCATCATCCTTTTGGCTAATTAAGCATGCTGCCAGAATTTCAGTCATCAAGAAAATTATGGTTAAATTATTAAACATCACTAAAATAGAGTAAAACTATTTTTTTGAGGTAATTCAGTGTGTTAATAAGGTCTATAAAAATTTCTAAGCATAAAAAATGTCTTTAGCTATATTTAAAAAATCTCACATTTTTAAAGGTCAGAAATTGCACAGTTGCAGCCAACAGCCAGAAGTCTCAATTTCAAGTGAAATCATTTACTCAGGTCATCCCCAAATGAACCTTCATTTAGGATGAACAATGGGGATGTTATATTTCTCCCATTCTTTTAGAAATTTTGCCCTCAAAATTTGTTACTACTGAGTATTTACCTTAAATCAAATTGTTGGATTCAGAGTCTCTCTTCGTAGTGATAGTAAACATGCATCCCTGTGCCCTAGGCTTGGGTGTAGTAGACTGATTGAACTTTTGGCACTCCCTAGAATAGTGTCTCGACTGTCCATACTGTAACATCCTAATTTTTAACCCAATACTCTAGAACATAATTAGGTTAATCTTTAGTCTGCTACGTCATAGCTTCTTTATTACTTTAAAATATTTAGCGGAAATACTAGTAAATTTTTTTTTTGAAATATAAAAGCAAAGTGAGAGCCGCACGACACGATAATCTATAGAGAATAGACGGAAGTAAAGTAAACATCTCATCATAACACATAGCAAGTGAAGGCACATCACAATAACATTGAACTGCATATTTATATAATATATGATATGCCCACTTGTATAGAGTGGGGCTTAGTTTGATACATCATGAGCGATACAACTAAAAAGGAAATACAAGAGAAAGTGCAACGGAAACTATAAAAGCAACTCCCCTACCCAAGTGCAACTAACGAGATAACCTCTAAAACAAAAGAAGGTTCATCCCCATCTAAGTGGTGTGTGCTCTACCCAGGTACTCCGTCAGTCGTATGTCTCCTCCTACTGACGTCCTTCTCGCGAGCGAGGCACATATCCGGGAAACTGTGCAAGCTCCTCGGGCGTAAAGAGGTGGAACGGGGATCGAGAGTGACCCCTACGATGTGGCCGCATCTCCGATCGTCATGCAAGCCGTGGCTGGGTCACGGTATCCTCACTGCCCTCCCTCATCAGTGGTGGAGTGGGGGCGAAGCTCTCTTTATACGGATGGGTAGGCGGGTCCTCGGACGGGTCGGTCTCCGAGAAGTAGGTCCGGGGCACGTAATCGGGATAGTCACGCATGGCTAAGGCGGCGGTGTGCATGCGGAGTACTCTCTCGTTATGCGTGCGCGGGCGCTCAAAAACCCGTTCGTCATTGCCGTAGGGTGCTGTCAGGGAGAAGCGATGGGTATGCACGGGGTGAGTGAAGGGACGTCCTACGAACATGAAGACTCGCACCGTGCACTGTCCCTTAAAATGATATGACCCGTGATCTGGGTCATAGTGCACCTCCCATGTCGAGGTGTCCACGAAAACCACGAACGTCGCCATCTAAAGACGTGACGAAAAAAAAAAAGAGATAGAAGGAGTGAGAATCTTGCTAAAGAATCTCAATAGGGTCTCCTACTACCTAGGTGTCATCATCTACGTCCTCGGGAACCTTGGGTTTAGTTATACGAAATGAGTGAGCATGCATAAACATCTATTTTTAGGTTCTAAAACATAATTTAGCCAAGGTCCGTTCGTTTTAGCATAATTCTATAATGTTATGGATGCAAACATATTAATGGATGTATGCATGGCTCTACTTAATACAAGAATAATCATAATAACTTTAAGAACATCATATTAGTGGCATAAAGTGGCAATTAAATTCTCTTTGTGACATAATCATCAAACTTCCTCATAGGCCACCCTAAAAGACAAGCGCTCTGGGGGTGCTCGGCCGAACCGGTGTCACCCAAAACGTGTCACATCTCTAGGTTATGAGCTCATACCTTAACTAGGC
This sequence comes from Dalbergia cochinchinensis, assembly GCA_031216125.1. Taxonomy (NCBI): domain Eukaryota; kingdom Viridiplantae; phylum Streptophyta; class Magnoliopsida; order Fabales; family Fabaceae; genus Dalbergia; species Dalbergia cochinchinensis. Next base: position 45,281,669 of record CM062372.1, read on the forward strand.
ATCACTAGTTCTTACTTATCAATCTCGATAAGCGTAACATAATCATAAACATAATCCCGACTTATCCAGTACGGGCAAGGGGGCATTTCTTAGGGGTGCTTGGCCGAACTGGTGTCACCCAAGAATTCATCTTGGTACCGATGTCACATAAGTTCTCTGGAGTTGCTCGGCCGAACCGGCGTCATCCAAGAACTCATCTTAGTACCTCATAAAAATTTCATAGTTTTTCAAAAACTTTCTAAGTCCCAAATTTGTCAGAAATTCGACGGCATAACTGCAGCATGCCGAATTTCTTCCAAATTCTTCTTTATGCCACATAAGTCAATCAAACATGCATCCTTCATCATAATTTCATGCATTCACATAATCATCCTCATACTTTCACAAGCAACATTAAAGATTCGTTATGCACTTGGTCCTACGGTATTTTATGCTTTGACCCTTACGGGTCTTATACTTGGGATGTAGTTAACCTATAATCTCCTATCAAACTTTTAGGCACCTAAGGGTTCTCTCTTAGCAAAACTTATTATTATTCATGCTCTCTATTAAATCTGAACATCATCATTCGTTTAGGGGCAGCACCTAAATCTTGAAATTGCGGGGTTCTAGAACTTACGTTTTAGGCCCTTTCTTGGTTCTGTCTTTGCCTAAGACGCTATAAGTTAATCCTAAACCAATTATGAGACATTCCTAAGTCAAAGGACTAATTATAAACCATGTTCTCTTCCTTATAAGGTTTTTGGACAGATTCTAAGAATTTAATGTTCTAAGAGTTCTAGATTTGCAGTTTTACGGTTTTCTAGTTACTAGTTTCTCTATGGGTGCTAAAATTCAATTCTACTTCAATTGAAACCAAATTTTTCATGATTAAACAATCCTAATCTGATTATATTCCCATTGAAACAGTTTGGGCAGTGTCCATAAATAAATGGGTTAAAACTATGCTAAATCTTGACTTTACGATTTTTCTAGAAAGCTAGTTTCTCTCCTATCATGCATAGGAATGTCCCTACCTCTTCATACATAATTTTTACTCATTCAAGCACATCAAAACATCATCACACAGCAGCAAATTCATCATGGAAAAACCGAGACATTAAGTTTCCAAAAGAATGCATAACTTGATGTTTTTAAAATACATAAGTTGCTAGTTTCTCTTGGAATCATTTTTGGGACTTCTAAGACTCTTTGCAAACCATTTTATTTTGTGAAAGAGACTATAAACATCTTTAGGTCAGTGACCACTTGATCCCTCCTTAGAAGAGGATTAAATTCATAAATCTTGTTGGACTTAATCTCATAAACTTCATGAGATTTAAAAGGATTCTTAAAACTTGACTTATTGGCCCTTGGAGCTAGATGAAACTTATTCCAAGTTCATCAACACTACAAGGCCGAACTCATGCATTCAAAGAATGCTCTCACATTAAACTTTAACTTGAGATAAAATAGGCAAGTCTTTGAGCTCTAAGGTCTTTTAAGTGATGACATAATTTAAACATGCTATGCACTTCATTTTTATTCTTCATTACAAAATAAAGTGAGAGCTTAAAGTAAACGTGTAAGAATTGAAATATAAGTATGCAAGGCTTGAAATAAATATGCAAGACTTGGAATATAAATATGCAAGTTCATTTCCTTATTTTAGTGCTCTAGGCCCAGCAACAATCAACTTTAAGGCCGAAATAGAAAGACTTTGAGATTTAGTTAGGTGATAGTGCAAGTTCTCATTTTAAATCTTTACATTCTTTAGTGATAAAAGTAAATATGCTAGGCAAGAATGTAAATATGAGTTGCACTCCATTCTTTATCCTTTAACTTTAAGTGATGGCTTGGAAATTAAATATGAATGCAAAGCTCAAAATAAATATGTAATGCATAAGCTTGAATATAAATATGAATGCTAGTCCATTTATTTCTTATTAGAGCTCATACAAGACTTTTGAAGGAACTTAAACCTCAACCCAAACTTATCATGTCAAGGTAAGGTAAGAACAAGAGTGAACCTCAAGGGTTCTTTAAAGCACAAAGTTTCTTTCCTTGAAATGTAAACATAAATAACATTTTTATTAAACTTAAGCTCTAGAGACCTCTTTGTGATGAACACATAGTCATCATCTAGAAGCTCTCATCATCAAGCCATTGTGAGCTTCCTTGGCCAATATGGTCGAAAAATATGAAGGGAGAAAAGGAAAAGGAACCGAAAACTTTTTAGAAGACAAAGAAACATTTGAAACTCTAGAGACCATGATCTTGATGATGCATTAACACCAACATCATGAGTCCTCATCATTGAGTTCATGTTAACCACTTTAAAACATCATCAAAGTGAAAGGTTTTCAAGGATTCAAGAAGAAAAACTAAAAACATCTTTAAATCAAGAACAAAGATCAAGCTTTAGAGATAGTTCAAATGATAAACATCATCATGAAACTCTCATCATCAACCTCTCATTCCTTTGATTCTCAAGCCTCATGGCCGAAAAACAAAGAGGAGTAGAAGAAGAAAAGAAGTTCTAAAAAGGATTCAAGAGAAACTATGAACACATAAAGAAATTAAGAACTTTAAATGAAAGAACTCTTGAAAGAAAATCCCTACCTAGTGATTAGGAGGTTGGAATGAGAGAAGAGGATGAAGAACTTGAAGAACTTGAAGACTTGAACTTGAGAGAAAAAGGAAACTTTGAAGTGCTCTTTGAAAACTTACACTTTGCAAATGAACCCAAAATGATACAAGTTCACCCAAGCAAGCTATTTATAGAGAAATGAAACAAAGGAAGGGTACAAATGAAGAGGAAGGCTTCGGCCATACAGCATGGAGGGCAGCCCATGAGTTCCATGAGATGAGATAATGTGGTCTTGAGGCATGGTGAGGTATGGTTCAAAGTATGGTGAGGTATGGTTCAAGGTATGGCTTCAAGCATGGTTCTTTGAGTGAGAAACAATTCAACATGTGTGGTAATTGAGAGAGAGAGGGCCGAAATGCATCAGCCATGGGGAGGGTTCTCTTGCATTTTAATTGTGGTTTAGAGTTGTGTTTAAGTGTATCTTTGACTAGGATTAAGATTAGGAATTTGTAAGAAAGTGTTTAGGTGAGAAAATGGGTAATTAAGGTTGTCAAGACATAATTAAAGAGTGTTCTTGCATCATTAGTGAGTTCTAAGTTCATTTTAGTGTATAAACAACTCTAGACACAATTCCTTGATTTAAGGAATTGGAGAGAGAAAACACTATTCAAGATTCCAAGAGTGAAATCTTGAGTTTTAGAAAAGAAATTTAAATCTAATCTAAGCAATCATAGGTTCTAATTAATTTTAATAATTTATTTTGACTCTAGATTAATTATGAAAATTAATTAATCTTCGATTAGAGTCTAATATTGCTTAGGTTTGCTTAATCACATCGTTAAGCTCAAAAACACTATTCTAGGGGCAAAATCGTAATTTTGCACTAAAACTGCTCGGGACTGCCGGAACTCAAATAGATGTTTTGAAACATGTAAAAACATGGTTTTAAACCTCTGGGGAAAGTTTCGGGCTCAAACGGCACCTTTACCCGCGTAAAAACACTATAGGGGTATTTTGGTCATTTTGACCCGAAACTGCAGAAAATGAGGCTTTCGCCTCCGGAACCACTCAAGGGTCATTCAATCCCCTTTAAACATTGAGTTGGCCCTTCGAGGACTGCCGGGTTGGCCATCCTCGAATTCCGGGCCGAAAATGACCTCAGGGGCATTTTGGTCATTTTCCACTTAGACAGAAAATTGGGGCGTTACACATACTGATAACAGACATTTTTGCTAAATCTATATTCCCCTCCATGCATTTTTCCACAAGTAGTGCAAGGTGGTCTAGTCACAGGTTCAGGGATGGCGGCTATCTTTGGTTGATTAACAACTTGCATCCTAGAGCTATTCGTCGTAGGGCGTTGGGCTGCTCCCTTTTGAATCTACCTCCTTGGTAGGGTTTCTTCTGAGGAGGTCAAAATGCTTAGTGGCCTTGTAGGGAGGGCCTTTTCCTATTCTCTTCAACTTGGTGGGCAACTAGCTGGCAATTACAATTCTCTACCACTTGGATTTTGCTGACTAAAGATGCATAGTCAGTAACTTCCAGCGGGGCCACAGATGCTAGGATGTTTGGCCTCAAACCACTCTCATACTTCATACACTTCCAAGCCCCGTTGGGATCCCTTTGGTAGCTAGTTGAGTGTTTAATCAGTTCTTCAAACTTAGCTGTGTACTCAACCACACTTCGGTCTTCCTGAGTTAGTAGCAAGAATTCTACTTCCTTCTTTATCGGATTTGGAAAATACTTGTTGTGGAAGGTAGTACAAAAAACTTCCCATGAAATCTTCATTCCAGCACTTTCAAGTAGGTTCTTGGCACCTTTCCACCAAGCTATAGCCTCTCCTTTCAGCATATAAGTGGAATATACCACCTTTTGCTTATCAGAGCATTCTATTATAGAGAAAACCTTCTCCATTTCTTGAATCCATCCATCACCTTTTAGGGTTGGTTGTCCCTTTGAATTTTGGTGGTCCAACCCTCTTGAATTCTGAGAACTTCCTTTGCTTTTGGTTCCCAACTGAATCCTCTGACCTTCTATTCATCTGTTCCATCGTCACTGCTGCTTGGGCTTGCATTGCTCTAGCTATTTCCTGTAGTACACTTGCCAACTCATTATTTCCCCTATTGCGTGTTTTGTGTGTACATCCATTTTTTGCCATTAGTTCCTAAACACACCAAACAATAGACATCAAGTTGATCAAGCTCAATACTATGGCTAAGCATGGTAGCAACTGTAACACCCCAATTTTTACTATTGTGTAAAAATTACCAAAATGCATCGAGATAATTTTTGCACGTAATTTGAGGCTGAATAATCCTCAATAAAGGAATATAATATTAGAGAAACATTACGAGAGACTTGATTAGCAATTCATGTGAAAATCACAAACCCCAATTTTTCTGTGTGTAAAATAACCAAAATGCCCCTGAGGTCTTTTTTACCTAGAAATAAAGGATAACCAACCTAGATTATCTTTGAGGGGCTAGTTTTATGCTTGATGGGGATTATATGTGCCTTAAAGATAAAAATCTCAATTCTCAATTTTTACCGTACATAAAATTACCATTTGACCCCTACAGTAATTTTACATGAAATTATACAATCCTTGAATTCGGTTTTCATCCAAAGGTTCAAAATGACTATTTCAAGTATAATTTGGGAATTTCCAATAATTACAGGGAGTTTTTATGTGAAATTACCTTTTTACCCCTAATTGTGCTAAATAGGTTTACTTGTGTAATTAAGGTAATATTAAGCTCAAATTGATTTCATTTTTCAACTCAAGGTTAAAAATAATTACTTGAGGTAATTAAAGCCTAAAATTACCTAAGGTAAAATTAAATTACCTTTCCTTAATTACAAAAGCTCATAAAATTAGTGATGTTGAGATCAAAGTTAAGATTACGGTTTAGGTAAAACCTAGTATATTTACAATTACTTATCCTAAGTTTAGAACTTATGTTACAAATTGATTTTTACTTACTTGAAATTAACTTCATTTACTAGTATATGATTACTCTTTTTTACCTTGCCTTAATTTGTCCTAAACACTTAACCTTTTACCATTTTCACTAATCTATCAATTCCTAATCTTTTACCTAAGTAAGTACACATCTAATGCATGATTTACCATTGCAAAACAACACAAATCTAATCATAATTCCATCAGAAACCAGCAGCCATACATGCTCCATTTCACCATATTTTATTGTTTTTCCAATATAAAAACATATCCATCCATAACACCATACCTTTACCTTTCTTTTGCATTATTTGTGGTATGTTTAATCAAAAGAAAACCCTCCCATTTCAGCCATGATGTGATTAGCCACAATGTCTCTCATTAGCATCATACTTTAGTGTTTTCATCCATTATGCATGAACAAAATTATTAAACAATAAAAGCATTCTTTTTCTAAGTTTTCTTTAATAAAAAAATGAAATAAAACCTCCATTTCCAGCCATGAATGCAGGGGCCAACACCCTTCAAAATGTCTATAAATAGATGCTCTTCCATTGTCAAAATATTCACACAAAGACTCATAGTCTTAGTACTTGCTTACCTAATAGTTTCCTTGCTCAAAGTTCTCTAATTCTCTCAATACTTCAAGCTTTCTTTTTCTTCCTCATTCACATCCAAGAGACTCCATTCGCAACTCTAACCAAGCTCTAAACCTCAAGTATACACATTCCAATCAAAAATCAACTCCTAAACACATAACCTTTCCATTATCAAACACAAAATTACAAGAAAAATCCTTCCTCTATTAGTTCTCATCTTGGCCGAAATTGGAGGATTCATCAAAGACATATTTTCTTCTTCTAACTTCTCTAAAGATCAAGCATTATGTAACATCCTAATTTTTAACCCAATACTCTAGAACATACTTAGGTTAATCATTAGTCTTTTACTTCACAGTTCTCATTTTTACTTAGAAATACTTAGCAGAAAATACGGGTAAATTTTTTTTTTTTTGAAATACAAAGTGAGAGCTGCGTGATGCGATGTAACAAGTAACGGGCAAAACATACATCTCATAACGTCATAGCATAAGGCACACCATGAATAACACTGAATATCATCTCATATATATATAACTTGCCCACTTATAAGTGTGGGACTTAATTTAGTACAAGGCAAATACATGAAAGGAAATACAACATAAACATAAACATGATCTACCCCCTTACCCGAGTGCATCTAATGGGATAACCTCTAAACAAAAGAAGGTTTATCCCCATCTAAGTGGTGTGTGCTCTAACTGGGTACTCCATCGGTCGATCGTCACCTCCTACTGACGTCCATCTCGCGAACGAGGCACGTATCCGAGAAACTGGGCGAGCTCCTCGGGCGTAAAGAGGCGGAACAGGGATCGAGAGTGACCCCCGCGGTGTGGCCGCATCTCCGGTCGCCGTGCAAGTCGTGGCTGAGTCACGGTATCCTCACTGCCCTCCCTCATCAATGGTGGAGAGGGGGCAGAGTTCTCGCTATACGGATGGGTAGGCGGGTCCTCGGACGGGTCGGTCTCCGAGAAGTAGGTCCGGGGCACGTAATCGGGATAGTCTCACATGGCTGAGGCGGCGGTGTGCATGCGAAGCACTCTCTCATCGCGTCTGGCGCGGCTCAAAAACGCGCTCGTCGTCGCCATAGGGTGCAGTCGGGGAGAAGCGATGGGTGTGCACGGGATGAGCGAAGGGGCGTCCTACGAACATGAAAACCCGCACCGTGCACTGCCCCTCAAAATGGTATGACCTGTGAGCCGGGTCATAGTGCACCTCCCATGTCGGGGTGTCCACGAACACTACTAACGTCGCCATCTGAACACGTGATGGAAAGAAAGAGATAGAGGGAGTGAGAATCTTGCTAAAGAATCTCAGTAGGGCCTCTTACTACCTAGGTGTCATCATCTACGTCCTCAGGAACCTTGGGTTTAATTATACAAATGAGTGAGCATGCATTAAGCCCATTTTTGAATTCTAAAACATAGTTTAGCCAAGGTCCATTCCTTTTAGGATGGTCTTAATGTCATGAATGCAATATAATAGCGAATGTATGCATGGCACTACCTAATGCACATACGTAAAACATAACATCAAGCATCATCATACTTAGTGGCATAAAGTGGCAATAGAAACATTCATATGGGACAAACTTAGTGACATAATCATAATCATGAAACTTTTCTTCCTCATGGGCCACCCTAAAAGACAATCGAACTGAGAGTGCTCGGCCGAACCGGTGTCACCCAGAACGTGTCACATATCTAGGTTATGAACTCATACCTTAACTAGTCGTCACTAGTTCTTACTTACCACTTAACGATAAGCGTATCATAAATCATAAATCCCGACTATCTGAGTACGGGTTAGGGGGTAATTCTCTTAGGGGTGCTCGGCCGAACCGGTGTCACCTAAGAGTATAAATTGGTACCGATGTCACATGAGTTCTATGGAGGTGCTCGGCCGAACCAGTGTCATCCTAGAACCCATCTTAGTACCTTAATTTTCAAAAATCTCTTTAAGTCCCCAAATTCGTCGGGAATTCGGCGGCACGATGGCATTACGCCAAATTCCTTCCAAATTTGCTTTATGCCACATAAACATGTATCCTCATGAATTCCTCATATGAATAACATCATCATCATTTACATAACACATGCATCATCATAGAATATTCAAACGCTTACCCTTACGGTAGTTTATGCTTTGACCCTTACGGGTCTTAATCTTGGGATATAGTTCTCTAACATCCGTCGTTCATATGTTATGCACCTAAGGGCTCATAATAAATCATCATTCCTAATCCTCATGTTCATACTCAAATCAGAAAAGCATAGGGCAGAATTTCTAACTTGTGGTTACGGGGTTCTAGAACTTACGTTCTAGACCCTTTCTCAGTTCCGTCTTCGCCTAAGGCGCTATAAATTAAATCTAAATCAATTATGAGGCATTCCTAAGCTTAAGGACTAGCTATTAATCATGTTTATCTTGTTGCAAGGGTGCTGGACAGAATCCAGAAAATTAAATGTTCTAAGAGTTCTACATATGCATTTTTACGGTTTTCTAGTTACTAGTTTCCCTATAGGTGCTAAAATTCAATTCTAATCCGAATGTTACCAAGTTTTTCATGTCTAAACAATCCTAATCTGTTTATGTTCCCATTAAAACAGTTTGGATAAGTTCCAAAAACAAATGGGTCAAAACTATGTTAAATTCTAGCTTTACGGTATTTCTAGTTAGCTAGTTTCTTACCTATTATGCATAGAATCATTTCTACATCATCATATGATATTTTCACACATTCTAACACATCAAAACATCATCATACAACATCACACTCATCATATCAGAACCAAAAACATTTAGCTTCAGTAAAGGATTTAAATTGACATTTCTAGGTACATAAGTTAACTAGTTTCTCTTGGAATCAATTTAGAATTTCTAAAACTCTTTGCAAATCATTTTAATTCATCAAGAGGCTAAGAGAAACCTTAGGTCAGTAACCAAAATGTATTTCATCGTCTAAGAGGGAATAAAGTCATATCTTATGATAACATAACCTTGTAAAGATTGTAAAGCTTTTAAGAAAAACTTAGAACATAGACTATTGGTCCTTATAGCTAGATGAAAACTCATTGCAAGTCCATCATCACTACTTGGCCGAAAACAGGCATTCAAAGAAATCATTCACATTAAACTTTAACTTGGAACGAAATGGGCAAGTTTTTGAGCTCTAGGTTCTTAAGTTACGACATAAAATAAACGTGCTCATGCTTTTCATTTTTAATCTTGCTTACAAAATAAAGTGATGACTTAAATTAAACATGCAAGGCATAAACTTAAACGTGCAAGCTTGAAAGTAAATATGCGAGGCATAAACTTAAATGTGCAAGCTTGAAAGTAAATATGCAAGGTTCAATTCTTTATTTTAGTGCTCTTAGCCCAACAACAATCGACTTTAAGGCCGAAATAGATAGGCATTCGAGAGATTAATTAGGTGATAATGCGAGTTCAATTCTTTATTTTAGTGCTCTTGGCCCAACAACAATCGATTTTAAGGCCGAAATAAAAAGGCTTTGAGAATTAAATTGAGTGATGATGCAAGTTTCATTTTAATCTTTATGTTCTTAGGTGATAGCTTGAAAGTAAAGGTGCATAGCAAGAATGTAAATATGAGTGCAAGCATAAGATAAATTATGCAAGTTCATTTTATCTCTCTAGAGCTCTTAACAAGACTTTAAAGGAACTTAAACCTCAACCCAAACTCATCAAACTAAAATAAAGTAAAGTCTAGAGTTCTTAGAACTCAACATGACATTTTTAGAAAATCGAAACATTTTGCATGTAAAAGAAAAGGAAATGGCCGAAACTTCAAGGAAAACAAAAGAACATTTTGAAACTCTAGAGTCTATGATCTTGATGATATATTAACATCAACATCATGAGACCTCATCATTAAGTCCTTAGAACCATTTTAAAACATCATCAAAGTTAAAGATTCCAAAAGTTAAAGGAAGAACTAGAAGTATGTTACTCAAGAACAAAGATCAAGCTCTAGAGTTTGTTTCAAGTGATGATCATCATCATGAAACTCTCATCATCAAGCTCTCATTCCTTTGTTCTCCAAGGCCTATGGCCGAAAATGAAAAGGAAAAAGGAGTAGAAGAGAAGTTCTAAAAAGAAACAAGAGAAACTATGAACATCAAGCTTGAAACAAGAACTTTAAAGAAAAGAATACATGAAAGGAAATCCCTACTTGGTGTGATGAACTTGAAGATGGAAGAAGAAGATGAAGATGATGAAGAACTTGAAGAACACTAGAACTTTGAGAGAAAAGAAAAGCTTTGAGTGTTCCTAAACTTAGCAAATGATCTAAAAGTGGTGCAAGCTTCCCAAGGCCATCTATTTATAGAAGAATGAAGCAAATGGAGTGTGTGTGTGGCTGAAGGGGTTTCGGCCATGAGGGTGCAGAAATGGGAGGAAAATATCTCTTACAAAGCATGGTTGTAGGCATGGTTGGAAGCATGGTCAAGCATGGGCTCAAGTATGGTGCAAGCATGGGTTAAGCATGGTTCTTTGAGTGGGAAAACAATTCAACATGTGGTCAATGGGGAGGTGTGCTGGCCGAAATGCATCAGCCTATGTGGGGTTGTGTTTGCATTTTAATTGTGGTTTAGAGTTGTATTTAGGTGTATCTTTTGATTATGCTTAAGATTAGGAATTTGTAAGAAAGTGTTTAGGTAAGGAAAATGGATAATTAGGGTGGTCTAGACATAATTAAGGAGTGGTCTTACACCATTAGTGAGTTAGATCCTCAATTTAGAGTCTAAACAACTCTAGACGCACTTCTTTGATTTAAGGAATTGGAGAGAGAAAACACTATTCAAGATTCCAAGACTAGGAATCTTGAGTTCTAAAAAGGGATTTAAATTTAATCTAAGCAATTTTAGGTTCTAATTAACCTTAATAAATTATTTTGGCTCTAGATTAATTAGGAAAATTAATTAACCTTCGATTAGAGCCTAATATTGCTTAGGTTAGCTTAATTACGTCATTAGGCGTAAAAACACTATTCTAGGGGCAAAATCGTAATTTTGCACAAAACTGCCCGGGACCACCGGGACTTGAACAGAGACTTGTAGACACATGAAAACATGTTTTTAAACCTCTGAGGAAAGTTTCAGGCTCAAACGGCACTTCTACCCGCGTAAAAACGCTATAGGGGTATTTTGGTCATTTTGACCCGAAACTGCGGAAAATGAGATTTTCGCTTTCGGAAGCATTCAAAGGCCATTAAATCCCCTTCAAACATTGAGTTGACCCCTTGAGGATGACCGAGTTGGTTACCCTCGAATTCGGGTCAGGAAATGACCTCAAGGGCATTTTGGTCATTTCCCTCAGACAGAAAAATCGAGGTGTTACACATTATCTTTTGTTAACAAGAAATAACTTGGTAGGGTTTTATTTCATGTTCTTTCCTTTAATTCTTCCTAATAATTTCTGATTTATGGCTTGATGATGAGACCATGAAATAAGGTTCTTGGAACCATGATAATCAAGGACTCTATTGCTCACTTCCTTTGTTAAGATTAATTAAGGTTAAAGAGTTTAATTCTCTAAAAGTTTTGAGCTTAACAAGATAATGAGTGAACTTGCATCCATGTTTATGTTTCAAGCTCTTGCATATCATGTTTAAATTTCAAACTTTGCATAATCATGTTTAATTTCAAGTCATCACCTTAAATCTTAAAGATAATAATGAATTTCCATTCTCATGTTTAAATTCCAAGTAATGCATTTCATGTTTATATTTCAAGTTATCACCTAAACTTTGAAGATCTAAAAATAAACTTGCATCTTCATATTTATATTTCAAATATTGTATATCATGTTTACATTTCCAAGTTATCATCTCATAATGATAAAGATTAAAAATGGGATTGCATAGCATGTTTATGATTCTTACTATCACCTAAATCTCTAAAGCTCAAAACTTACCTCGTTAATCTTAAATAGGAATTTTTATTATGTTATTTTCAGCCTCTTGATGTTCTTGATATTAAAGTTGGTTTATTTTATTTATAAGGCTTTAATCTTGTCTTTAAATTACTCAACTAACTTTTGTTAGAATTAGAAATTCAAAGATGTTAAAGATTGTGCTTTTCTCAAGCTTTTGAATTAGGTTACTGACCTGATTTAAATAAAATAGTTAGGATGCTGATTCAAAAAGGTTTGGATATGTATAAATTTCTTATAATTGATGTAAGAATTGATTTTAGCATTTTTGAGATAAACTAGTAACTAGAAAGGATCAAAGTCGTAATTTCATAAAGCTTTAGAGAATGAATTTTCTGGATTAATTCCTCACTAATTTGATACTAATCATATTGTTTGTATACATAAGAATTATTAGTATTTGAAGTGAAAATTGTTTTTGGTATCTTAGAGGTTGAAAAGAATAATTACAAGTGTTAGTTTTGACCGTTTGGCAAAATGCGGCAGGTTATGTTCTAAATTATCAAATATATAATTTTGGTCAAAGGATTTTAATTAGAGTTAGTAATGATATCTTATGTGTCTATATTTTTAAAATACCATTTATAATGTTTTAGAAAAAGTTTTAGAAGTATTGGCTTTTGATAAGTGTAAAAAATGAGCAACTTTGCATTTTGACCCGTAAAATGTGTTAAATTTAGTCTATGGCCCTAAAAGGTTTTTATGATGAGTTTAAATGGTTTCTAAAGTTGTATGCCTCTTGAAAGTATTGGTTAATGTTAAAGATCTTTAGTTTGTGAGAATGTATTAAAAGGGAGTATTTATGTAATATCCTAATTTTTAACCTAATACTCCTAGAACGTATTTAGGTTAATCATTAGTTTATTACTCTTTTAGTCTCATTCTTTAAACCTTTCTTTAAGATACTTAGCGGAAAATACAGGTAAATTTTTTTTAAAAATATAAATACAAAGTGAGAGCCGCGCAACATGACGGAGGATGAGGCATATAAAGAAATAAAGCACATGATCAAATAAACATCTGTCAGGACATTAAGCATGTGATTGCACATCATGATAAAACTAACTGTATACATATATAATATGCCCACTCATGAAAAGTGGGACTTAGTTGGTACAACATAGAAACAAATATATCCAAAATGAAAATACAATAGAAAGGAAAATGCAATAGAAAGCGTAAAAGGAAACTCCCCTACCCAGGTGCATCTAAAATGGATAACCTCTAAACAAAAGAAGGTTTATCCTCATCTATGTGGTGTGTGCACTATCTTTACCTACGGGCCTCTATTGCTGGGGTCCCGAAGAGGGTGGGACATATCCAGTCCACGGTCGGAGCTCGGCGGGAATGGACATGCCAGAGAACTGTGAGTGACCTCCATGACATGGGCGCATAGATGGCCTCCGAGCCAATCTCGGCTGCGTGACAGTCTCCTTACTGCCTTCTCTCATTTGCAGCAGAGTGGGGGCTGAGCTCTCGCTATACATGTAGGTAGGCGGGTCCTCCGATGGGTCGGTCTCCGAGAAACACGTACGAGGCACGTAGTCAGGGTAGTCGCACATGGCCGAAGCGGCGGTGTACATGCGGAGTACCCTCTCATTGTGCGTGCGGGCACGCTCAAAAACCTGATCGTCGTCGTCGTAGGGTAATGTAAGGGAGAAACGGTGGGTATGTATAGGATGAGCGAAAGGTCATCCGACAAACCTGAAGATGCGAACAGCACATCGACCCTCAAAATGATATGATCTATGCTCTGGATCATAGTGCACCTCCCACGTCGGGGTATCCACAAAGACCACGAATGTCGCCATCTGAAGACATGACGAAAAGAAGAGATAAAGGGAGTGAGAATCTTACTAAAGAATCTCAGTAGGGTAACCTCCTATCTAGGTGACATCATCTGCGTCCTCAGGAACCTTGGGTTTCTTTGAAAAAGGTGAACATGCATATACTTCATTTATTAGGTTTCAAACTTAATTATCCAAGGTCCGTTTCTTTTAGGATGAATCTTAATGTTATGGATGTAGCATAATAAAGCATGAATTCATAAAGATGCAACAAGCAGAAATCAAATAAACATCCATAGAGAAATCAACATCATGCAGGTGGCATAAAGTGGCATATTCTTCTCATGTAAAAGCATTTCTCTTTCTGTAACTGTGTGACATTCAAAGTATCGTACTGCAACATAAGGATCACCCTAAAATCTTCTCTAGGTCATGACCTCATACCTTAACTAGTCGTCACTAGTTCTTACTTATCCTCTGATAAGCGTAATCACAATAATAATAATCATAACAAAATGCGTCGCACCGATATCAAATACACAGCGAATATTGTCCTCTCTGGGGCATTACATATCACCGTCCCCCTCAAGGATTTGTTTCTGAGGCGTTACGTATCACCGTCCCCCAGAATGCATTCTTACAGTACTATGTCACATTCAACAAGTCATATCTTTTTGAAAACTTTCTAAGTTCCTCAAATTTGTCAGAAATTTAGCAGCATAAAGGCAGTGCACCGAATTTCTTCCAAATTTGCTTTATGCCACATTCATATATATACACAGTCATGAGCATCATAATCATCATAAATTTTTCATAAGACATCATAGCATGAGTATCAACACATCAACCTTATATAATCTCATAGGAGATCACATGCTCAAGTTATTTTCATAATGAAACATGCATTCACATGAAACACTAAAGCTCATTATGCTCTTAAACCTATGGTGTCTTATGCCTTGACCCTTATAGGGCTTAAACTCAAGATATAATTATTCTAACATTCGCTATTAACCTTTTATGCACATATGGGTTCATAACTAATTATCCTCATTAACTTTTATGGTTAGGAGCAAACCAAACAACTCCATACAGATTGTCAAGTTCTAGATCTTGCAATTACGGGGTTCTAAAAACTACGTTTTAGACCCTTTCTACGTTCCGTCTTCACCTAAGGCGCTATAAATCAAATCTAAACCAATTATGGGGTATTTCTATGCCTATGAACTAATTATAAACCATGTTTACTACATTCCAAGGTTGCTGGACAGAAATAGAAAATTAATTAATCTAAGTGTTCTAGAATTACACTTTTACAGTTTTCTAGTTACTAGTTTCTGTATAGATGCTAAAAATCAATCCTACCTCAAATATTACCAAGTTTTTCATAATTAAACAATCCTGAACTGAATGTTATCATACTAAAACAGTTTTGGCAGTGGCTAAAAATAAATCGGTCAAAACTATGCTAAAACTCAACTTTACGGTTTTTCTGTAAGACTAGTTTCTTTCCTAACATGCATAGAAAGGCTCCTACCTCAACATATATAATTTTAACACATTCTAACATGCCAAAACAACATCATACAGCAGCAAACATACCAAGGCAGAATTGAAACATTAAAGCTCAAGCATTATTCAAAAATCATGTCCTTAATACATACAAGTTACTAGTTTCTCTTGAAATCATTTTAGGACTTCTAAAACTCATTGAAACCCATTTTATTTTCTAAAAGGAGAATAAAAATAACTATAGGGCAGTAGCTAATTCAAGGCATGTTTAGAAGAGGTTTAACTCATAAATCTTGTTGGTAACGATCTTATAAAAACTCTTAAGGCCTAAAGAAAATCTTAGAACATAGATTGTTGGCTCTTGTGACTAGATGAAACTCATATCGAGTTCATCATCATCACATAGCCGAAATATGCATCCATGGGGATGTTTCCATGACCAAACTTTAACTTGAGATAAAGAGGCAAGTCTTTGAGCTTCTAGAGTCTTTAAGTGATGACAAAATGTAAACATGCTATGCATCCCATTTTATTCTTCATTATAAAGTAAAGTGAGAACTTCAAAGTAAATATGAGATGAAAGAACTTGAAATATAAATATGAGGTGCTAGAAATATAAATATGCAAGACTTGAAAGTAAATATGCAAAGCTTGAAAGTAAATATACAAGTTCATTTTATCTTTTAGGATTTAAGTGATAACTTGAAATTATAAATATGCTACAAGGAAACGTAAACATGAATGCAAGTCCAATTCTTTATTTTAGTGCTTTAGGCTCCACAACAATCGACTTTAAGGCCGAAATAGGTGAGCTTCGAGATTAATTCTTAGGTGATATGGAAATGTAACTCTTGTTTTAATCTTTATGTTTTAGGTGATGGCCAAAAATAAATATGCTAGGCAAGGAAAGTAAATATGAATGCAAGTTCATTTTATATTCTTCCCTAGAGCTCTTGCAAGACTTTAAAGGAATTTAAACCTCAACCCAAACTTATCATAGTAACATAAAGCAAGCTTTAGAGTTCTTGTACCAAGGTTTTCAAAGAAACCATATGGTGTGAACTTCATCATCAAGCTCTAAGGAAATGGATTAAAAGAACAAATGAACTTAAAGAAAAGGAAAGGTGGCCAAAACCATGGGAAGAAAAGAATAAGACTTTAAAACTCTAGAGGCCATGATCTTTACGATGTATTAACACCAACATCATGTGTCCTCATCATTGAGTTCACATATTCATCTTAGGACATCATCAAAGTTAAGTTTCTCAAGAATAAGAAAGGAAGAAACTAAAAACATCTTTTACTCAAGAACCAAGATCAAACTTTAGAGGTTACACAAGTGATGAATATCATCATGGATTCCTCATCATCAAGCTCTCATTTCCAAGTTCCCAAAGGCTCTTGGCTGAAAATCAAAGAGGGGGAGAAGAAGTTCTAAAAAGTTTCAAGAGAAATCATAAAGCACAAAACTAAATAAGAACTTTAATGAATGAAACACTTAGAACAAAATCCCTACCTAGTGACTTGAGGTTGAGATAAGTAAAGAAGATGAAGAAGATGAACTCTTGGACTTGCGAAAAAAAGAAAAGCTCAAAGTGCTCTTTGAAAACTCAAACTTAGCAAATGAACTAAAAGTGCTTCAAGTTCATCCAAGCATGCTATTTATAGAGAAATGAAACAAATGAGAGGTGCAATGGAGGGAGGAGGAATTTCGGCCAGCCCATGTGTTCCATGAGGTGAGATGTTGTGTTCTTGAAGCATGGTGAGGTATGATTCAAGGTATGGTGAGGTATGGCTCAAAGCATAGCTCAAGGCATAGTTCTTTGAGTATTTGAAATTTCAAACATGTGATGGAAATAAAGAAGAGGAGTGGCTGAATGCATCAGCCAAGGGAGGGAGGAAAATCTCTCCTTTTAATTGTGGTTTAGAGTTGTGTTACACAATCTATAACATAACTAAAATCAGAGTGCTAATTCTTGGAAGTTCTGAAGTCTTCACATGTTGCCTCCTTCCTTAACTATATCTGTTGCTTCAAATGGACTCGCCTGTCTTTGATGACGACAATGGAAAGAGAAACATAGGAGTGAGAAATACAAGATTTCTCAATAGGAGTTCCTATTTGTACTAATCATGTCATCATTCTCATCCCACTCACTTTGGGTTTATTATAAAAAGGTAGGTATACAGATGGTTCAATTACTAAATTTTTCACAAACATAATTAGCGAAAGTGCAGTTGCTTTTAAACTACTCGTATAACATTAGCAGGAATATCCATTCAGTCATTCATCAATCATGCATTTCATGTGAATCACTAATGGGAAATAACTAATTCAAGATGCACGCATTTCATGATTACTCATCCTCAACATTTACTTGAGTTGTAATCATCATCCTTTCGTTGATTAACATTTCTTCCAGTTACTCAAGTAGAGCAAGTATCAGAGTAAGATAGGTTCACCATAACTATATACATGCGCTTAACATTTTATACATCTTTAACTTGATTTGGTCTTTCACTCACTGAGTGCATCAACACCAATATCCTAATCCACCTCCATGGGTAATGAGCTCATACTATGGCCGTCACCACAACATGTTTGGTGAGAAAACCTCAACGGGTTAAGTATTGAGTTTCTCCCATTACTTTTTATGGTTTGACTGAAGTCTACTTTTCCAGACTTTCATTGCTAATTTCATTAGTGCCATATATCATGTTTCATATGCAATTCTTTTTGACATTTAACATTTCTCATTTGAATCACCATGGTAATATATTATCATTCAATTCAATGCATACTATATGATTAATACTCAAGTCATATAAAGCATAACGTTCGCATCATAGCAGATATAGCACTTTGAAACATTCATGCATGTAATGAGCCATTCATAATCATTCATAACATTTCATAAATATTCAAGATCATAGATCAAGGTCATACATTATGTGTGTCTCAAAGTCATTAAGTCTTGTTTAATTGAAACATAAGTTTTTAGGTCAAGGATTAAGTTATCTTAGTCATTTATGAGTGAAAATTATTAATTATGTGAAATCATAGGTTATGTGTATTTATCATTGTTATATAATTCTATTTAGTTTCAGTAATTAATCTTAATCCTCAGATGATGTTAATTTTCGAATTTACCTTCAATAATACCATTTTTTACTTATTAGACTTTGACAACTTATTTCTATTTCTGGCATGTCTGAATGAAAAATTAATATCTCTCATTATACTTGCTCTTCAGCAACTAAAGATAAGTTCAGAATCCTGACTCACTCCTCTTTCTCTAGACATGCTGTTTGCAAAATTATGCTAAGTCAAATGACTTTATGCCCTTACAAAATTACCCTATTCCAGCAGTGTCCCAAAACTTAATCCGCGAATTCTTTTGTTTTTCTGGAGTCATGTGCATATTTTCAGTGAATACATTTTATATCTCTGTGTTCCTTGGGATCTTAGCTTTCCAACAACACCTATTTTACATGTTTTACTTTTATATAGAAAAAGATAAGTTCAATTTAGTGCTTAGAGGTCAGATAGCAATTCTAGTAAGGAAGGTAAATTTTAGAAAATCATATCTCTGTCTAGGAAATGTATTTTTCGGTGCTTTCTTTTGGAAAACGTTCTTTGGGAGGCCAGCTTTGAATATAATTTTTCCAAAGATTCTAGAGGCACGGTTTTTAAATGTAACATGTTTTAGTGCACCTATCTCAGGCAGAAATGTTTTTTAGCACAAGTGTGTGAGTTTACTTGCTTCTTTTCAAATTAAATCATGGATTCCTATCATTTCCAATCATGGCCAACACATATATACACCAATACAGAGCTTTTGAACAAACTAACACACATCTTGGAGCATATTTATCATGGAGAGAAAATAACAAAACTTTTAGAGGAGTAGATGTGCCAGCTTTAAGCCTTTAAGCCTAAAATAAGCTAAGACTTAAAACTCTCACATCCTCAAGATAAAAACACCTACCAAGCAAATGTAGAGGTTTTATGAGTCCTTTACTCCTTGAGGGAGTTCATGAACAAACAGGAAAAAAAAAAAAGAAGAGTAAAAGAGAAAATCTTAGCACCTAGCTCCAAGCTTTAATATCTTGTGTGCAAGAAGGAAGCTAGTGTATTGTCTTGAGATATGTTTGCAAGGTTTGGAAGAGGTATTCCTTGACTAATCAGAAAGAAGACTTAGAGTTAAGGATGGGAGTGTGTGAGGAAGAGATAAAATAGAAGAAGTTAGGAAACTTGAGACTTAGGAATGATAAAGAGTTTGTAAAGAACACAAAGCAAATAACCATTCTTCCTTTTATAGGCCTCTTGGCCATGAGTTTGGAGGGATTTTTTGGATCAGTTTTAAACTCTCACTTAGCTCATTTAGTTAGTTATTTAGTTGGGGTAATGGGAATTAAAACTAAGTTAGCTTGGCTAGTTAGATTACATACCATAGAAACACCACCTATGGCTTAGTCTTTAAGCCTAATGACAACTTGTCATTTGACACCCATCAACCTTTCACTAAGGCCTTAAGCAAGCTTCACTCAAGCTCATATCACTCTTGAATGGTGGCTGATGCATTTCGGCCAAATCAAAGAAATATCAAGGGAAATCTTGTGTTTTTGTTTTGATATATAACTTGGTGTTGTCTTGTAGTTAAATTAATTTTAGTGTAAGTTGTTTTGATGAAACTTATGTGAGTGTTTTCTTTTACATGTTTGCTGAAAATAGAGGTTTAGAAAAGATTCCAACGGGTTTTAAGAGTTATTCTATAGAGAAGCACATTATCTGGTGGATAAATAGGTGTTTTTACCTCTTTTAGTAATATTCTTTTTACCAAAAATGGTTAATCCACCTTTTAAACATATTTTATTTTTAATGAAGAATCTATCATAGATTAATTATGTTAATCTCTTATCAGGTTGGTAATCATCCTAATTAGTAATTAATCATCTTTATCTTGGCTATTTATGGTATAACTCATTTTTAAGATCATTGTCATTTATAGTAAATTGCTAGTTAAACTTATTTTATTATTTATTTAGGGAATCCTATAACAATTACGTATGTCTAATCCATGATTAGTGCTTTAATCCTTGATTATCTTTAATTAAATCACTAAATCATGATTTAATTGATCTTTGATCATTATGTTGACTATTACATGTATTACTTGACTTTCTTATGATTTTGTTGACTTTTACAAACCTTTGAATTTTATGATTGACTTTGACTTTGTGGTTGACTTTTAACTTGAGATTTTGACTTTTTGACTTTGACCTTGACTTTTGTTGATCGTTGGTCAACACTTAACATTTTATGTTAGACTTACCCTTGATCGAGTGAAAATTCAACAGTTTCAAGTGAAATCGTTTACTCGGGTCATCCCCAAGTGAACCTTGATTTAGGATGAAAAATGGGGATGTTACACAATTGATCAGAAAATTTCAGAGTGAATTTTGAAATAAAAGTGGATGAAATAAGCCCTACTTGGCTCTTGTAAGTCCTCGATCTTGTTCTTAGTTTTCTTCAAGAACTCCTACACCTAATTGTTGATGAAGAAGACAATAAAGAGGCTGTAAATAGGAGTGGTTTGGTCGAACCTAGAAGAGAAAAGGATAAGAAAATTAAAGTAGTCCTGAATTCATTTATTACATATGTTGTGTTGTAAATATTTTCTATCACAATTTAATTCCTTAAAGAAAAATTGAAATTTTGTAATGCTCTTATTGGCTAGTCATAAAGGCAAGTGGTGCGTCTCTTTTTAGGCTATACACTTGTCATATTAGGTTGCAAGTGGCATTGTAAGCTTCATATGGTGTAAAGACTACAAATCGTAACTTAACCGAATGGGTACAATACTATACCCGGGAAAAAGATATTCCCGAAATTAAATTTTGAATCTAAAATTTTTATTTCTATCCTTTTCTAACCTTAATCCTTTATTTTCTTAGTCTCGGGTATCTCCAGGCCCTATTTTAGAGCTTCGGGGGTCCTGACGGGCTTGTAGAGCCCGCATGGTTACTATTTATGTTTATTTTTATCACCATCATCAAGTCATTCTCACCTCAACTAGCCCCATTAGAATTGTAAAATTCTAGTAAATTCTAAATAAAATTTTTAAAATAATTTTCAGGGTGTTACAAGCTAAACTAAGAAAAAAAAAAGATTTTTTCACAAATTTGTTAATGATGGTCTTGCATAGATTCACCTATATAAGATGTAGCTAAAGTTTATATATATATATAAAAGAAATGTATCATATGAGAAAAGTGATTTATTATGAGACTGATAGGAGTGAATCTTGACTATTGGATCTTACATAAATAGTTAAGATTAAAACATAAATCATGTGACCTTTTAAAATGAACATGAGTATTAGTTATCATTAATCAACTTTTAATCCTAATCGTCCTTGTATGGTTGTACAACCCAGATTTACTCATCTCACTCTTATAATAAATTATACATCTCATATGATATGTCCCCCCCCTCTCTCTCTCTCTATATATATATATATATATATATATATATAGGTGTAAACAAGCTTTCAACAACTTTGTCTTTAAACTTATGGGGACCTGCCACTCTGTTGGCGTCACTCAAGTGTGTTTTATAAGGAAGATTGCAAATAATATGGTTAGGTTGAGGGGAAGAAAATAAATATTGAAGACTGAATCTGGCTGACTGGTGGTCCCGAAGGCACAATGAACTGAAATGGGCCATTGGTTACGCCATAGAAACCTAAATAAGGGACCAAGGATTTCTCTAATAGTTGCTTTGTCCCCTTGTTGGCATGGGAGTAATCAAAAGAAGTCTTTGATCATTAAAATCACACACCTCCAAATATTTCTCCCATTTTCTTTTCTTTTAGACCGTAGGGAGCCTTTCGCTTTGCTTCCTTCAACAAAAGAAAGCTACACTAGTGATCCCACCATTCCTTGGCCTTTTGGAAGAAGACTGAACCATATGCTACTTACTAGGTTGATTACCAGTGTGTGCTTGCTCTCACCCTTCCTACTTTCTTTTTCTTTTTGTTCATCTAATTTATCTATGTAGGAAAGGGCATATTTGGGACTCTGTGTCCTTTAGAATAACAAAAAGCAAGTTGACAAAGTTTAATGTGTACTCCACTCGATCGGGATAAACAAAGAATTATTGGAAAACCAATCCCTCGAAGTTTTTAATATATCTGTAGCCAAGAGACAAGATGATTAAGAAGATTTTCACTTTCCAAATCCACTATGCCCTTGATCCAAATCATTCATCGGCCTCAACAATTTCTTTAGTAAATAATACACAACATACAAAATTAAATATAATTTACAGAAGAAATCACCACATCTGTTGACGCACATTTTCTTATAGCATATTTGGATTAGATACCATTTCTCTTTCATCTTCTTTTCTCTTTAAAAAACAAGGACTTCCAAACTCAACATCCAATTCTCATGAACTTGACTCAGATTAAGATATTTTTCAAGGTAATAACACTCACAGTTGCACTTCATATGACACGCACACACAATTAGCGTGCTTTCAACACATTTCTCACTTAGGATAGCTAGCAACATCATTACGTATCACTTTTCAATATTATTTCTTAAACTCAAGTTTGAGTTGGCATCCATGGTTCAAATTATTTACACCACCTTATAGATCTTCAATTTGAAACCAACAAAGAGCTTGATTCACTCCACATGTCCCATTCAAACCCAATACCCCTTTTGACCAACCTCCTCATTACCAACATCATATATATATATATATATAAACACACACAATACACACTTGACTCTCCAACACACAGCCCACGAGCTGCATAACCTCTCCAATGCAAATGCAGCAGTCAACCCACCCCCAAGCCTCCATGGAAAACCGCCGGAAAAAGAGCACCTCCGGCGACTCCTTCTCCTTCCCAAGCACCCCAACCCCGGACTCAGACTTCGAGTTTGGGTCCCTAACACCAGACTCACCTTCCAGTGATCCATGCAGAACCTCACCAGCCGATCACCTCTTCTTCAATGGCCGCCTCCAACCTCACTCTTTCCCTTTGTTCCATCAACAAGAGAACCACCACCACCACCTCATACCCACCACGAGCCGAACCAGCAGCATCAGCAGCAAGGACTCTTTGGTGTCATCAAGAAGCAACAGCACCAACAGCAGGGGAAGCAGCAGCTGCAGCAGCGCAAGGACAAGCGCTAGTGACAGCTCTGAGAGAAGGTTGTTCCACAACAAGGTCTCATCATTGTCATCATCATGCAAAGGGGGATATATGGTCAAGAGGTCGATGGTTTCGGCTCATCATCAGGCGTATGGGTGCTCGCAGAGGTGGCAGTATATCACGCCGGTGCCTGCGTTGAACCGCGACTCCTCGAAGAGAAGAAAAGGGGAGATGCAGCAAAAGAGAGAGGATGAGGGAACGAAGAAAAGGAGGAAGAAGAAGAAGGAGAAGACTGGGAGGGGATTGAGGTTTCGGTTTGGCCGGAGAATTTTCCGGTGGTTTGTGATGGCGTGCAAAGAATGCCACGCCATGGAACCGCCCAAGGGCTGCAATAAAGAGATCACGTTGCAAGAAAATGTGAATAAGTAGCTTCTGCAACTTAACTTGATTTCGCTATCTTCTTTTTTTTTGTAAGAAGGCGGGGTGTAGATGCCCCTACACAATCAGCAAGAAACAAACTTAAAATATCAGTTGGAGTTTGGGTCCAAGTCTGAGCGTTGCAGTGACAATCCATGGCCCTGTTAGCAAGGCCATCAGCAACTCGCTATTTTATGTTTGTTTCGCTATTTTCAACTTATGTGTATTTTTATATATATATAGTCGTGAATGTGGTTACCAGTTTTCACATCGAATTGTTTATTTTGTTTGTGGATGAAGACAAAAAAAAAAAGACTTCGTTGGGATCTCGCATGAATTGTGAACAAAAAAAATAGTTTGAATTTGACCGTTTATTACAGAAAATCTTCCCTTGCCAGCCTTGGTGTCTGTGTGGTGGTATTGAATTGTTTTATGATAGTATTATGATACTTTCGATCCGATAACTCTGTACCTGTACAATTTAGCAATGCGAACAGTTGAAGAACGGAGAGCATGCATTAAGATGAACATTATTACGGCCAGGCGGTTTCCTAGTTAGACTCAACCAATCCTATCAAAATTGATTTTTTTCAATACCAAAAAATAGATGTTAAAGTGGAACATGTAACACCCTAGTTATTAACCAAATACACCTAGGTTGAATCTGATTAATGACTAGACTTTACTCCTTACTTTGGTTCCTTCTTCATAATTTGAAAATACTTAGTGAAATTAAGAGCCATTTTTTTTTTTAAACACATAAAAACATAATTGAAAGCGTGGCAGTCTGGCGTGAACGAGTAAGTGGAGTATAATAAGACGTTTAAGAATATACCACATCATATCACTTTGGCTCCATCATATAACATCCATAAACACATTATAGCATATGTTTACATACAATAACCTCACTCAAAGGGTGGGTTATGTTCATACATCATTGTCTTATGCAAACCCATAAAAGAAAATATACATAAGGAAATACATGGCCCTAAACTAGATAACTCTATAAGCGGGAAGGTTATCCTAAAACTAGGGTGCATGATCACACATAAGTCTACTAAGAACCCTCTATGGCCCTTTGTCACGAAAATGGGGAATAAATCCGATCCATCGATGAGCTCCCTCGGGAGGGACACACGAGATGCACCAGTGAGGTCGCATGGACGGCCTTCTCGCTAACCTCGGCTGAACAAGCTGTTTCCTCACTACCCTCTCTTACACGTGTGGGAGTAGGAGCAGAGCTCTCAGAATATACATGAGTAGGAGTGTCCTCTAAAGGATCAGTTTGAATATCTCGTCTCAGGAACATACTCTGAAATCCATGGACAGCAGATGAAGCGGGATAAGAACGTAACATCCTTTCATCAAGTGGGCGTGCATGTTCGAAAACCATTTCATCGCCATAGGGAGAAGTAGGAGAAAATCGATAACTAGGGACAGGATGTGCAAATGGGCGACCTATGTAAATAAAAACACGAATCTGCGCACCTCCCTTCAAAATGATACGAGCGATGCACCTGATCATAGTGGAATTCCCAAGTAGGGGTATCAACGAGCAGGGCGAATGTCGCCATTTGAATCTGGAGACAATGACGGAAATAAAGAAAAGGGAGTGAGAATCTTGCTAAAGAATTCTCGATAAGGTACCTCCTTCTACGGTGTCATCATCAAAGTCCCGGGAACCTCGGGATTATTCTAAAATAGTGAGCATGCAAAGATTCATTTTAAGTTCGGACAAATACTTAACCGAGGTTCGTCAATTTTTAATCATGCGTCTTATAATGCATCTTATTCTTAACATGTCATATTTACAATGAACTTTTCCTTTATCATTACATCATATTCCTCATCATCATTATCAAAATAACATGCATAAAAGAACGTCATATAATATTAGCTACACATGGACACAGTGCACATATTTCATTTCTTTAGTGCCTTAGGTGACTTAAAATCTTATCATCATCATTATTTTCCTTGGGCCACCCTATACTCCACCCTTTTGGGAGTAATTTAGGTTATGAGCTCATACTTTACTAGTCGTCACTAGCATATACTTATCCCTTTTCATAAGCTAAAGTCCCGACTCTACCCTTTTGAGAGAACGGGTTAGGGGGCTAAAATCACCTTTTCACCACCTATAGTCTGATGGTTCCAAAGGATCATTTTCTTATAAGTTTAAGTCACCATTAAATCTTTGCATGTTATATCATAATACAATTCATAAACATCATAACATTTTCTCATTTATAGTCTTAAGCTAGAATAATATATATCAATCAGTAATCATGCATATGGGAGATTCCCAGAAAGAGAGGTGGGTCACAATGGACACGCTTAAATACCAAGTCTTTCCTTAGCGAACCTTTCCAAATTACACTTTTACAATGATACACTTTCTTCTAGCAACAAAGGTGAATTTTACATAAGAACATTTCATGTATAAGCATTCTTTTTATTTGCAACAGCAACTATAACATGCAAGTCAGGAAATCATTCAATGATATCAAGTACTTAATAAGCATCCAATCCTTACATAGAATTATCAATTATGAATCATTCTCTTAACAATAAACCATAATTATCACAACTTCAATCATATCAAATCATTATCACACATTGATACTAAACTCATATCAGTGGCCGAATCATGAACCTCATGCAATTACATAGAATCATATTTTAAGTGCATATAAAATACTAGTTCCCCGTAAAATCCTTGCAAAGCCTTAACACTCATTTAGAAACTAGTTCTTTTATCAAATTTGGGAGGATCTTCACAATTAAAATTCTCACTTAAGATAAAAGGAGTAAGTCTTGAGCTTTAGAGATTTAGGTGACATCTTAGAATTATAAACATGCTATGCAACCTTATTTTAATCTTATCTTTATAAGGTGATAGCTTGGAATTATAAACATGATATGCAATTCCATTTCTTTATCTTTAAGATTTAAGGTGATGACTTGAAAATTAAACATGATGCAAGAACTTGAAATATAAACATGATACAAGAAAGCTGGAGCGGTAATCCATACAGGACGATAGAGGGAGAAGAGAATATTAAGAAACCGGAGCGGCGGTAGTCCATACAAGGACCCGATAGAGGAGAAGAGAATATTAAGAAACCGGGCGGCGGTAGTCCGCACAGGACGATAGAGGGAGAAGAGAATTATTATTACATCTTTTTAAGCTCCAATCTCAAGACTTTTTAAAGAATAAATTCTTTAACTCCAATAATCATATTTCTTTTC
The DNA here is from genome assembly GCA_031216125.1 of Dalbergia cochinchinensis. NCBI lineage: Eukaryota > Viridiplantae > Streptophyta > Magnoliopsida > Fabales > Fabaceae > Dalbergia > Dalbergia cochinchinensis. The sequence continues at coordinate 45,308,893 of CM062372.1, forward strand.
TTGTGATACATGGGCAAGTCTTTAAGCTCTAGGATCTTTAGGTGATGGCATAAAATAAACATGTCATGCGTTGATTCTTTTAGCCATTATAAAATATAGTGAGAGCATAAATTAAATATGAGATGCAACCTCTTAATTATCTTGAAAGATTAAGTGATGACTTGAAACATAAACATGAAATACAAGCTTGGAATTTAAACATGAGAAATGCAAGTTCATTTATTCATTCTTGAAAATTTAGTGATGACATAGAAGGTAAACATGGTTATGCAAAGCATAAACTTAATCATGGATGCAAATTCATTTTGTTTCTTTACTAGAGCTCCTTCAAGACTTTAAAAGAATTATAAATTCAACCCAATACATATCTTAACAAGAAATAAAACATAAAAGGAAAAAAATACATCTTTCAAGTTCTAAACTAAAAATCTTTGTTTTAGCATCATAAAGCATTATTCTTTAAGGTTTTGCATCAAGTGGAATTTTCAAGCTTTAGAGGCCTAACTTGTGATGGATTTACAACCCACCCTCAAGGTCCTCATCATCAAGCCATCATCTTAGTTCCACCTAGGCCATATGGTTGAATTGGTTAAAGAAAAATTGAAGAGGAAAACCAAAATGAAAAGCTAAGGCAAGTTCATAATTTCATCATTTTGAGCCAAAAACACAACTCCTCAAAGCATAGAAATAAATTTAGAAACTACTCCCTACCTAATCTGAGTTGAAGAAGAGGAAGAGAACTTGATTTCTTGAAGTGAAATGACACAAAATCTCTTTGAAAAATTGAAGAAAGAATTCAGCCAAAGAGGAGGAAGAAAGAAAATTTTTGGTGCTCCTAAAAACTAGTTATGAACCAAGCATTCCAAGACCACTCAAGCAAGCCTATTTATAGAAGATTTTGAGGCTTCTAATTGGCCAAAATGAGGAGGTAGTTGTCAGAATTTTTCAGGAGTAATAATGGAGGAAAAATCATTTTAGACAAAGTTGTATGAAATTAAGGAATTATGTCTCTTATGGTGACATTTTGGCATTTTGTTTTAGTGCAACTTTTGGAAATAATTCAGCTGCATAATGGCATCAATAATTTCGTGCATTACAGCCCAAAGAAGTGAAATTTGTGTGTTCCATGCATTATTTAGGTGTAGGCAAGGTATTCATGTAATTTAGAGAATTTACGGTTAAGGGCTTAAGTGAATTAGTAAGCAATTTGGGTGTTTTTGAGCAATTTTGGGTTCTAATCAATCTAAATACATAATTTTGAATCTAGATTAATATTTAGAATTTAATAAGCTTTAATTTGAGCCTAATATTGCTTAGATTTCGGTATATGAATCGAAAATCCCGAAATTCGCAAAGCGCCCAAAAGCAGGGCAAAATCGTACTTTCACTTAAAAGCGCCCAAGGCCACCCGAGCTTAACCAATGGTTAATCATGGCTTAAAAACACATTTTAAAACATTTTAGTGAGGTTCGGGCTCGGTCGGCACGCACATCGAGTTAAAGCGACCTTGAGGCGTTTTGGTCTTTTCGTGCGTCGAAACTCAAAATTGAGATTCTTCTGCTCTATTAACACACATAACACAAACAATCCCTTATTATTCTCAAAACATCCCCTTGAGAATATTTGGGGCCCACAATCCTCATTTTCTGAGTAAAATAACTTCAGGGACATTTTGGTCATTTTATACGTACAGAAATTCGGGATTTGCGACTCTCGCATGAATCGTTCCTAACCTCTCTTCTAATGTTATATTCCTTTATTGAGGATTGTTCGGCCTCAAATCTTATGTAATAATTACCTACGGTAATTCGGTAATTGAGTAATTTCTAATGACAGTTAAAATTACAGTAAAAATTACAGTAAAAATTGGGGCGTTACATTACTCCCTCCTTAAAAAGAATTTCGCCCCGGAAATTCGTTACCTGAGAACAACCCGGGGTATTGTGCTTTCATGTTTGATTCCAGCACCCATGTAAGTTCTTCGGTTTCACCTGTCCCCATGCTACTTTGACCAGAGTGCGGCCTTGTTCCTTAACCGCTTAACTCCTCGATCGGCGATTCTCGTGGGTAGTAAGTTAAATGTCAGGTTATCTCTTAATTGTACATGTTACGCTCTAGTACATGACTCGGTCAGATTGATACTTTCTTAATCGAGAGACATGGAAAACATCATGAAGGTTGGATAGACTCGGGGTAGGGCTATACGGTGAGCTACGAGTCCTACTTTGGTAAGGATTTCAAGCGGACCAAGAAATCTGGGCTCAATTTCTTTACTTTTATTGCTCGGCCTATGCCTGTGTGGTGGGGGTGATCCTTAGGAACACGTGGTCCCCTTCTTGAAAATCTAGCGGTTTTCGCCGCTTGTCCGCATAGTTTTTCTGTCGACTTTGAGCAGTAAGAATCTTATCCCTAATCTTTTTGATTTGTTCCGTTGTTTCCCTCACAATATCAGGTCCGAGTAAACTTTGCTCTCCGGGTTCATACCAACATAAGGGAGATTGACATTTCCGTCCATAGAGGGCCTCATACGGTGCCATACCGATACTTGCATGATAATAGTTGTTATATGCAAATTCAATAAGTGGCCGGTATTTATCCCAACTTCCGCTTTGATCTAAAACACATGCCCTTAACATATCCTCCAAGGTTTGGATAGTTCTTTCAGATTGACCGTCTGTTTGGGGGTGATAGGTCGTGCTTAGACACAGCTTTGAACCAAATGCCTTTTGAAAGGCTCCCCAAAATCGCGACGTAAATCGCGGATCTCGGTCCGAGATTATCATCGACGGCACCCCATGTAACCTCACTATCTCCTGAATATATAATTGTGCTAACCTATCCAAGGAATAAGTCACCTTAATAGGTAAAAAGTGGGCTGACTTTGTCAATCGATCCACGATTACCCATATGGTATCATGATTCATTTGGGTCCTTGGTAATCCAGTCACAAAATCCATGGAGATACTATCCCACTTCCACTCAGGGATCGGCGGAGGTTGCGGATTCGGAGGGTTTTTGGTGTTCAATCTTCACCTTTTGACACACCAAGCACTTACTCACCCATGTGCACACATCTTTCTTCATTCCAGGCCACCAGAACATCTTCTTCAAATCTTGATACATCTTGGTGGCACCAGGATGAAGGGCAAAATGGCTCTTATGGGCTTCCTCCAAAATATCCTTTCGGAGGCCACCACTAGCAGGTACACATTCGACCTTTAAACCTCCACAAATCGTCCATTCCTTGGGTAAAACCTATCAATTTTGCTGCCTTCACGCCTCTAAAGTCTCTTGAAACTCAAAGATCGTCCCCTTGAGCTTGAACAATCCTTTCTTTGAACTCACTTGTCACTCTAAGATGACAAGCTCGATGCCCTTAGTGGTCAAAGTCATTCCTAGGTTTAAGTCCCTAAATTGCTCAATCAATTCAACCTCCTTCACCATCAAACGGGACACTTGTAAGGACTTCCTACTCAAAGCATCAGCTACTACATTAGCTTTACCAGGATGGTAGTTCAATCCAAAATCATAATCTTTCAAGAACTCCATCCATCGCCTTTGCCTCATGTTTAGCTCTTTTTGATCAAAGAGATATTTCAAACTCTTGTGATCGGAAAACACCTCAAACTTAACTCCATATAAATGGTGTCTCCAAATCTTTAGAGCAAACACGACTACAGCCTAACTCAAGGTCATGGGTAGGGTAGTTTGCCTCATGTGGCTTGAGTTGTCTTGATGCATAGGCCACCACGTGCCTAGCTTGCATCAATAAACAACCTAAACCCTTTTTGAAGCATCACAATACACCTCGAAAGGCACATTGGGGTCGGGTAACACTAAAACAGGGTCGAGGTTAGCTTGTGTTTTAACTCTTGAAAGCTCTTTTCACACTCAGGGTCCATGAAAAGGGGTGTTCTTCCTAGTCAGCTTGGTCAAAGGTAGGGAAATGCTGGGAAAATCCCTTGATAAATCGACGGTAATAACCGGCTAAACCCAAAAGCTCCTTACTTGATTCACAGTGGTTGGTCTTTCCCAGCTTACTACCGCTTCTACCTTACTAGGATCTACTGACAATTCCTTTCTTAGATACTACATGCCCTAAAATTGCACCTTATCCAACCAAAACTCACACTTGGAAATCTTGGCATATAGTTTCTTTTCCTTCAAGATCTCTAGTACTATGGTTAGGTGGCATTCATGCTCTTCATGGGTCTTAGAATATATGAGAATGTCATCTATAAAGACAACTACAAACTGATCTAAATAGGGTCAAAAGATCCTATTCATGTAATCCATAAAAATAGCTGGAGCATTGGTTAACCCAAAGGACATTCTTGCAAACTCAAAATGGCGTGTCGAGTGCGAAAGCCGTTTTAGGTATGTCTTCATCTCTCACTCTAATTTGATGGTAGCCTGACCTCAAATCTATCTTAGAAAACACTACCGCACCTTTCGGTTGGTCCATCAAATCATCGATCCTAAGCGAGAGGATACTTGTTTTTCACCGTTACTTTATTCAACTCGCCTATAATCTACACACATCCTCATACTCCCATCCTTTTTCTTTACAAACAACACAGGGCTCCCAAGGTGATGCACTAGGCCTAACAAACTTTTTCTCCAATAAATCTTCCAATTGAGTTTTTAACTCGGTCAATTCTAATGGGGACATCCTGTATGGGGCTATGGATATAGGTCCCGCACCCTAAGCAACTCTATGGAGAATTCTATCTCTCTCTTGGGGGGAAACTCTGGTATCTCATCTGGAAATACTTCGGGATAATTTCTTACTATTGGTATCTCATCGATACTTTGCTCAAAGTCTACATCACTAGCGGCTAAGAAAATGTAACCTTTACTCTCACCCTTACCACAGTCCATTTCCACAGCACCTTATGTAAAGACTTATGGGTTTCTTAGGTTCAATAGGAATAGGAAGAAAAGTGATGGTTTTCTCATAACAATTTAACAGTACACGGTTGGCCTCAAGCCAATCCATGCCAAGAATCACATCTAAACCTCGCATGGGTAAGCAAATAAGATCTAAAACAAAGGATCTATTATCTATAATAAAACTACAATCTAAACAACATTTACAAGTCCTAACGGGTTTTCCAGTCAGGGTAGAAACAATAAGGTCAAAAGGAAGCTCAGTCATAGGTAAATTAAGGCTTTTAACACATGAATGGGAGATAAAAGAATGAGAAGCGCCAGAATCATATAGTACAATTAAGTCTTTACCATGCATATTACCCTTACCTTCCACGAGATTTCGTGACTTCGTTGTTTCTTCAAAGATTAACAAGAAATACCCTTCCCTGGTTATGCGGCTTGGGATTGGGGGTTTGCGGGTTACTAACCGTGCATTCTCGGGAGTAATGACCTGGTTTTCCACACCGATAGCACACGTTTGTTGCGGCTCGACATGGCATGCTCCCATGATTCTTACCACACTTGGGACACTCCATGGATGGCACAGGCTGTGGAGGTACTGTTGGACCTCTTTGTGGTGCTTTCCTTTATTGTTGTTATTGTTGTTGTTGCGATTATTCTTGGGGTTATTGTTGTAGCGATTGTTATTATAACGGTTGTTGTTGTTTGGCCTTCCTTGTTGAAAATTTCTTTGTGGCCCTTGTGGTCTTGATTGAGGGGGAAATGGAGGTCGATTCTGCCTTTTGAACTAGCGACCTTGAGGTGTCAACTTTTTGGTAATATTATCTGACTTTGGGGTGTGTAGTTTTCTCTGACCTTCTTCAATAATCCGACATTTGTTAACTAGGGTAGAGAAATCCCTAATCTCCAAATGTGCAACTGCCACATTAAGTTCCGCCTTCAACCCTGACTCGTATTTAATGCATTTCCAGTACTCATCAGGATTTCCTTGGTACATTCTTGAGAACTTAATGAGTTCTTCAAATGCAGCGATGTCTTGGGCCACATTCATATTCCCTTGGACAAGTTGCATGAATTCAATGTCCTTGGCATTTCTACCTGACTCTGGAAAGTACTTTTCGTAAAAATGGACCTTGAATAGTTCCCAATCAATGTCCACATCGGTCGTCTCGAGGAGTCTTCGAACACACTCCACCGAACCGGCATCACCCTCAAGCATATGAGTAGCGAAGGTGACCTTTTGCTCCTCCGAGCATGGGACTACAAAGAAAGACCTTCTCAATATTCCGAATCCATTCATCTGCAATATTTGGATTCTGTGTCCCCTTGAAAACCGGTGGGTTTGCCTTACGAAACTCCCCGAAACAGGCATGTTCAGGAATCTCATGTCGCTGATTCATATTGGCTTGACGATCCTGATCCATTCGTTCCATCATCATTCTCATGGTCCTTGCTACGTCGCGGAGTGCTTCGGCTGTCTCGTTGTCGTGATTATTTTGTGCTGCGCTCCTAGTCTGTTGTCGACGTGCCATTGGTCCCTATACACACAAACAAAGAACACTGAGGTGATCAGGCCCAATATTCCATGCAAAGTGAGCAAGTTACCATGGCACTTTCAACATACAGTAGTCATGTATTTCTACTCCCCAAGCTCATCCTAATGATAAACATCTACACATGACGTCACTAACGTATTATGCTTTAGAAGCATAGCTAGTCCAATCCTCAGGCTCCATGAGAATCGAACTGCTCTGATACCAAAATGTAACACCCTAGTTATTAACCAAATACACCTAGGTTGAATCTGATTAATGACTAGACTTTACTCCTTACTTTGGTTCCTTCTTCATAATTTGAAAATACTTAGTGAAATTAAGAGCCATTTTTTTTTTTTAAACACATAAAAACATAATTGAAAACGTGAGCCGAGTACAACGTGAACGAGTAAGTGGAGTATAATAAGACGTTTAAGAATATACCACATCATATCACTTTGGCTCCATCATATAACATCCATAAACACATTATAGCATATGTTTACATACAATAACCTCACTCAAAGGGTGGGTTATGTTCATACATCATTGTCTTATGCAAACCCATAAAAGAAAATATACATAAGGAAATACATGCCCCTAAACTAGATAACTCTATAAGCGGCAGAGGCTATCCTAAAACTAGGGTGCATGATCACACATAAGTCTACTAAGAACCCTCTATGGCCACTGTCCTGAAAATGGGGGAATAAATCCGATCCACTGATGAGCTCCCTCGGGAGGGGACACACGAGATGCACCAGTCAGGTCGCATGGACGGCCTTCTCGCTAACCTCACTGAACAAGCTGTTTCCTCACTACCCTCTCTTACACGTGTGGGAGTAGGAGCAGAGCTCTCGAGAATATACATGAGTAGGAGTGTCCTCTAAAGGATCAGTTTGAGAATATCTCGTCTCAGGAACATACTGAAATCCATGGACAAGCAGATGAAGCGGGATAAGAACGTAACATCCTTTCATCAAGTGGACGTGCATGTTCGAAAACCATTTCATCGCCATAGGGAGAAGTAGGAGAAAATCGATAACTAGGGACAGGATGTGCAAATGGACGACCTATGTAAATAAAAACACGAATCACAAGACCTCCTTCAAAATGATACGAGCGATGCACCGGATCATAGTGGAATTCCCAAGTAGGGGTATCAACGAGCAGACGAATGTCGCCATTTGAATCTGGAGACAATGACGGAAATAAAGAAAACGGAGTGAGAATCTTGCTAAAGAATTCTCAGTAAGGTACTTCCTTCTACACTGTCATCATCAAAGTCCCCAGGAACCTCGGGATTATTCTAAAATAGTGAGCATGCAAAGATTCATTTTAAGTTCGGACAAATACTTAACCGAGGTTCGTCAATTTTTAATCATGCGTCTTATAATGCATCTTATTCTTAACATGTCATATTTACAATGAACTTTTCCTTTATCATTACATCATATTCCTCATCATCATTATCAAAATAACATGCATAAAAGAACGTCATATAATATTAGCTACACATGGACACAAAGTGCACATATTTCATTTCTTTAGTGCCTTAGGTGACTTAAAATCTTATCATCATCATTATTTTCCTTGGGCCACCCTATACTCCACCCTTTTGGGAGTAATTTAGGTTATGATCTCATACTTTACTAGTCGTCACTAGCATATACTTATCCCTTTTGATAAGCTAAAGTCCCGACTCTACCCTTTTGAGAGAACGGGTTGGGCGGCTAAAATCACCTTTTCACCACCTATAGTCTGATGGTTCCAAAGGATCATTTTCTTATAAGTTTAAGTCACCATTAAATCTTTGCATGTTATATCATAATACAATTCATAAACATCATAACATTTTCTCATTTATAGTCTTAAGCTAGAATAATATATATCAACTGTAATCATGCATATGGGAGATTCCCAGGAAAGAGACGTGGGTCACAATGGACACGCTTAAAAACCAAGTCTTTCCTTAGCAGAACCTTTCCAAATTACACTTTTACAATGATACACTTTCTTCTAGCAACAAAGGTGAATTTTACATAAGAACATTTCATGTATAAGCATTCTTTTTATTTGCAACAGCAACTATAACATGCAAGTCAGGAAATCATTCAATGATATCAAGTACTTAATAAGCATCCAATCCTTACATAGAATTATCAATTATGAATCATTCTCTTAACAATAAACCATAATTATCACAACTTCAATCATATCAAATCATTATCACACATTGATACTAAACTCATATCAGTGGCCGAATCATGAACCTCATGCAATTACATAGAATCATATTTTAAGTGCATATAAAATACTAGTTCCCCGTAAAATCCTTGCAAAGCCTTAACACTCATTTAGAAACTAGTTCTTTTGTCAAATTTGGGAGGATCTTCACAATTACAATTCTCACTTAACATAAAAGGAGTAAGTCTTGAGCTTTAGAGATTTAGGTGACATCTTAGAATTATAAACATGCTATGCAACCTTATTTTAATCTTATCTTTATAAGGTGATAGCTTGGAATTATAAACATGATATGCAATTCCATTTCTTTATCTTTAAGATTTAAGGTGATGACTTGAAAATTAAACATGATGCAAGAACTTGAAATATAAACATGATACAAGAATCTGGAGCGGCGGTAATCCGCACAGACCGATAGAGGAGAAGAGAATATTAAGAAACCTGAGCTGGCGGTAGTCCGCACAGACCAAGAGAGGGAGAAGAGAATATTAAGAAACCGGAGCGGTAGTCCGCACAGACCGATAGAGGAGAAGAGAATTATTATTACATCTTTTTAAGCTCCAATCTCAAGACTTTTTAAAGAATAAATTCTTTAACTCCAATAATCATATTTCTTTGCTTGTGATACATGGGCAAGTCTTTAAGCTCTAGGATCTTTAGGTGATGGCATAAAATAAACATGTCATGCGTTGATTCTTTTAGCCATTATAAAATATAGTGAGAGCATAAATTAAATATGAGATGCAACCTCTTAATTATCTTGAAAGATTAAGTGATGACTTGAAACATAAACATGAAATACAAGCTTGGAATTTAAACATGAGAAATGCAAGTTCATTTATTCATTCTTGAAAATTTAGTGATGACATAGAAGGTAAACATGGTTATGCAAAGCATAAACTTAATCATGGATGCAAATTCATTTTGTTTCTTTACTAGAGCTCCTTCAAGACTTTAAAAGAATTATAAATTCAACCCAATACATATCTTAACAAGAAATAAAACATAAAAGGAAAAAATACATCTTTCAAGTTCTAAACTAAAAATCTTTGTTTTAGCATCATAAAGCATTATTCTTTAAGGTTTTGCATCAAGTGGAATTTTCAAGCTTTAGAGGCCTAACTTGTGATGGATTTACAACCCACCCTCAAGGTCCTCATCATCAAGCCATCATCTTAGTTCCACCTAGGCCATATGGTTGAATTGGTTAAAGAAAAATTGAAGAGGAAAACCAAAATGAAAAGCTAAGGCAAGTTCATAATTTCATCATTTTGAGCCAAAAACACAACTCCTCAAAGCATAGAAATAAATTTAGAAACTACTCCCTACCTAATCTGAGTTGAAGAAGAGGAAGAGAACTTGATTTCTTGAAGTGAAATGACACAAAATCTCTTTGAAAAATTGAAGAAAGAATTCAGCCAAAGAGGAGGAAGAAAGAAAATTTTTGGTGCTCCTAAACACTAGTTATGAACCAAGCATTCCAAGACCACTCAAGCAAGCCTATTTATAGAAGATTTTGAGGCTTCTAATTGGCCAAAATGAGGAGGTAGTTGTCAGAATTTTTCAGGAGTAATAATGGAGGAAAAATCATTTTAGACAAAGTTGTATGAAATTAAGGAATTATGTCTCTTATGGTGACATTTTGGCATTTTGTTTTAGTGCAACTTTTGGAAATAATTCAGCTGCATAATGGCATCAATAATTTCGTGCATTACAGCCCAAAGAAGTGAAATTTGTGTGTTCCATGCATTATTTAGGTGTAGGCAAGGTATTCATGTAATTTAGAGAATTTACGGTTAAGGGCTTAAGTGAATTAGTAAGCAATTTGGGTGTTTTTGAGCAATTTTGGGTTCTAATCAATCTAAATACATAATTTTGAATCTAGATTAATATTTAGAATTTAATAAGCTTTAATTTGAGCCTAATATTGCTTAGGTTTCGTATATGAATCGAAAATCCCGAAATTGCAAAAGCGCCCAAAAGCAGGGCAAAATCGTACTTTCACTTAAAAACTGCCCAAGGCCACCCGAGCTTAACCAATGGTTAATCATGGCTTAAAAACACATTTTAAAACATTTTAGTGAGGTTCGGGCTCGGTCGCACGCACATCGAGTTAAAGCGACCATGGGGCGTTTGGTCTTTTCGTGCGTCGGAACTCAAAATTGAGATTCTTCTGCTCTATTAACACACATAACACAAACAATCCCTTATTATTCTCAAAACATCCCCTTGAGAATATGTGGGGCCCACAATCCTCATTTTCTGAGTAAAATAACTTCAGGGACATTTTGGTCATTTTATACGTACAGAAATTCGGGATTTGCGACTCTCGCATGAATCGTTCCTAACCTCTCTTCTAATGTTATATTCCTTTATTGAGGATTGTTCGGCCTCAAATCTTATGTAATAATTACCTACGGTAATTCGGTAATTGAGTAATTTCTAATGACAGTAAAAATTACAGTAAAAATTACAGTAAAAATTGGGGCGTTACAGAACACTTAATCCATCATTATTGGATAGAATAGTGATTTATATTATTTTCACTCATTCATCATATTCAATAATGTTGAAGTATCTATCTCACTTAGGCACTCACTTTTGATTATTAGAATAAAATTATACCCCCAATCCTATCTACCTGTGAGATCTCACATGAGTTTTTGGATAAAAAAAAGAGTTGTGTTATTTATACTTATAGGGTATAGACATCGTATCGACTCACAACGTATTTACCATTTGATTACATGTGAAGCTCATTTGTCCACCATTAAATGGGATATGGATCTCATTCCAATGGAGTCCACATCCCATCCAATAATGGATGAGATGTGAGTTGACATGAAGTTTCACATCCTATAAGTACAAATAACATTTAAAAAAAATGATGAGTTGGTTAGATGGCTTAAAGATAAGGTGACATGTTGGGGTGTGCCAATCCAAATTAAAAGGATGCCCCTATGGAATAACACTTTGGTGAACCGCAGCATTTGCTTCGTCCCTTCCTGTCCTCTCTCTCATTGTGGATTCTTAACACACAGCTTATTGTCTAAGAGCATCTCTAATGATGTCTCTACCTTGATTTCACTTGTGGCTCTATTTATTGTCACATCATCACCACATAATCAAATAATCATAAAAAGTAAAAGTATCCCAAAAGTCACTCTCTACTCCAATGGAGGAGACTAACATTGGTCCCTACTATAACCCCACATAATTTTTTAAATTAAAAATAAATCAACATATTTATGAAATGCTTTATTCTAATATATTGTATTATGTAATTTATTTTCAATTAGGATAAACATATAAAATTATTTTTTTACTTTTTTTGTTTAAAATGAATTTTAATAAATTAAATTGCAGAGGAATATTTTGTAAATTTTTAAAAAGTTAAAATATATAAAAAAATCAAACAAATATTCTTTAAATTAAAATGAGTCTTTGATATATTTTTAAAATATAACACGATTAGCAACAACAATTCATAATTTAAATATAACCAAAAACATTGTGTAATTAAAATATTATATAACTAAAACCTATACTTGATAAGCATATGGAATTGCTAGATATGTTCCACCAAATCTGTTTGTAGTTGCCGATGCTTTTGTCTATCACGAAGTCAGATATTATTTTGGATATATTTCTCATATGGAGCAAAACTTTCTTCACCCAGCTCTGGCTGTGATAAACCATTGTCAACATCGTTGTATGAAAGGAGTTGAGCATTTCCAGGATATGCGTGTCTCTTATCCTCAACAATAATATTATGCAATATAATGCATGCTCTCATTATTTTTGCAAGTTTTGCTTTCTCTTAGAATCATGCAGGGCTACGTATAAATTGCAAACCAAGCTTCTAGCATTTTGAATACACACTCCACGTCCTTTTGTTGCCCTTCTTGATATTTTGCAAACAACTTTCACTTGTCTCCTTGTGGTCGGGATATTATTTTCACAAATGTTGCTCATTCAGGATAGATACCATCTATTAAATAGTATCCTATGGTATATATAATGGTTACCATTCACAATATAATTTATCTTAGGCGCTTAGCCATCTGGAACTTTATTAAACACCAGTGAACGGTCTAATACATTAATGTTGTTGTTTGAATTGGCAACTCCAAAAAATGCATGCCATATCCAAAGGTCAAGTGAAGCCACAATTTCAAGTACCATAGTTGCAACCCCATGGTAACCACTCATGTATATCCCTTTCCATACTTTAGGGTAGTTTTTCCACTACTAGTGCATTAAATTGATGCTGCCCATCATGCCTGGGAAGACATGGTCCTTTGCCATCTGTAGTAGACATTGTACATCATTTAAGTTCTACTTTCGCAAGTATTCAGACTCAAATACCAATATTACATCTTCAATGAACTTCTCTAATCACTCAATTACAGTGCTTTTGCCTATTCACACATAATCATTAATAGCATCAGGTGATACTCCATAAGCCAACATGTGTATAGCAGCCGTGCATTTTTACAATGGAGATAAGCCTTTCTTGCTTGTTGCATTGACCTGTTGTTAAAAATATGGATCAACATTTGACATGGCTTCCACTATGCAAAGAAAGACAGAACCTTCACCGAAATGTCTCAGGAGGGTGCACTAGATTAGGTGCAAAATAGTCATTGAAAAGACATTCATGTCCTACTACACTGTCTCTATCTAGGGTCCCATGACTAGATCTAGAAGAAGAGCTTTGCCCATACTTTCTAGAATTAGTCATTCAAGTTGGCATTCATGTGAATCATAAAGTATAAAATCATCAATCCAATCATCCAGAGATATGTTATCAGGTTAACCTTGTAACATCCTAATTTTTAACCCAATACTCCTAGAACGTATTTAGGTTAACCCTTAGTCTATTACTCTTTTAGTCTCATTCTTTAAAACTTTTCTTTAAAATACTTAGCAGAAAATGTGAGTAGAATTTTTCATTTTGAAAACATAGATAAATGGTGAGCCTTGCATAACGTAAAGCGTAAACATAAAAAGAATAACATAAATAGAAACACCAAAGGTTTCACAGAAAGAACAACCATCAACATATCATCATATAACATTAACATCAAATATCAAGTCAAACAATATTAATAGAATTAATGATATAGGAATATTCCACAATAATACCACATCAAATATATTGAGCCCACCTGTAAGGGTTGAGCATACAACAATTCAAAATCTACACAAAGCTATGATGTGAAAAGGCTAAGACTATGTCCCCGCTTCCGCTATGCCACTCTATTCTCGACCATCAAGCTATTTTCCATATTGGCACCTCAAGGCAACCCATGGACGTCATTGTCAACCTTGTCTGAAGATGAAGATGGAAAAGAAAGACAAGGGGAGTGAGAAAATTATACAAGAATCTCAGTAAGGCTTCCCTATTCACACACGTGTCATCATTAACGTCCTCAGGAACCTCGGGTTTCATTATGAAATAGTGGGCATAGATAAGGTTCATTTGTTAAGTGTTTGAATACCATTAGCCGAGGCCCGTATCTTTTAGCATAAATCTTAATACATGAATGCAACAAGTAACTCATGTATACATGGCAATACCTCAATGCATGCGACATGAATCCACGACGTGTAAATTCAAAATGCAAGGTAGGGCTAAGCACAAGATCAGGGGATAATCTATAAAACTAAAACAATGGCAAAAAGATTGATGCATGATAGAGCAATGTAATGAGTAAAACATCATATTTCTTTCTCATTAGTTCCACCTTCTTACGTCATCATCAAAATCCAGCCAACATGCCAGCCTCGGCGATTTTACAATTACCACTAGAACTAACTGCTCTAACCAATCGCCTAGGATGATCTAAACCTGACTAGCCATCGCTAGATTTCATATGGGGTAATAGAAGGGGTAACACATCATTTCTTCTTCGAAACGCATTTACTGGCATCCAGTGCATAGTAATATTGTCTGCTTTGGTAAGCTCGATGTCAATACCCTCATGGTTTTGTTCCTAGGGGTGCTCGGCTAAACCGGTGTCACCTAGGACGCGTCTCGGTACTATGTCACATTTGTCCTTGGGTGTGCTCGGCTAAATCGATATCACCCAGAACGTATCTTAGCGTGCTATGCATGAATGCAACATAAACACATGTTCTCTTTAGAGATGCAATGCAATCATAAATTATTATTTAACTTATCATGCTCATGAACTTATAAATCATGCATCTCGATCAATGATAATCATTCATGCAATTTATAATGCAAGCATGCTTTCATATTCATATATATATATATATATATATATATATATATATATATATATATATATATATATATATATACATTCAACAAACTATAAATCATCGCTCATAATCCGAGAATACATATGCAAGATCATCAATTCATATTTACACAAAGGAAGGAACACTTGTCTACACATTTTAGATACTGGTAATCGATTACATGAGCTTTGTAATCGATTACCTCGGTTGAAAATGCATTCTGGGTCTCAAGAACACCTGAGTAATCGATTACATGGAGTGGTAATCGATTACTAGAGTCCAGAGACATGTTCTGGGTTTCCCAGAACATCGTGTAATCGATTAGATGATCTTGTAATTGATTACACAGGCTAAAAGCTTATATCCGGGTGTGCAAGGCACTCTGATAATTGATTACATAAGCCTTATAATCGATTACCAGTAACCCAAAATGGTGAAAAACTCAAGGTTTGACATTCTTAAAATTACCCATTCATTCTAAAAACCTTTTAACATTATTCCATCATTTTTCTTAAAATCAAACACACATATAATCCCCTTGGGGCCTATAATCTTTCAAAACCTTTTACACATCACAAAATCAAGATTCATCATCAACAAGGCCTTTTTCAAAATTTCCAACTCCTTAAATGGAAACACCCATTTATAAAGGTAAAAGCACATGGAACCAAAATTCATTTGTGAGTTAAGAGGAGTAAATATTGAGCCCTAGGATTATTTAGGTGATGGAATTAATTTAAATGCAACCCTTATTTTAATCTTGTTATTATGAAGTGATGGCAATGGAAAAGTAAATATGAGATGCAAAGCTTGAATATAAACATGTAATGCAAGTTCAATTCTTTATTTTAGTGCTCTAGGCTCCATAAAAATTGATTTTAAGGCTGAAATAGGCGAGCTTCGAGATTAATCATTAGGTGATGTGCAACTCTTGTTTTAATCTTTGAGTTCTTAGGTGATGGCATGAAAGGTAAACGTGCTAGACGAGAAGCATAAATATGAAATGCACTTTCATTTCTTATCTTCAAACTTTAAGTGATAGCTTAGAAATAAATGTGATATGCAAAACTCAAAAGTAAATATAAATATGAATGCAATCCATTTATCAATCCTTTAAGACCTAGGCTCAAGATCCCATTTTAACTCTTAAAAACCACATAACAACTTTATTTGTTTAAAACTATTAGAAGTGAAACCTTGAGCTTTAGAGGTCAAGCAAATGATGGTTTTACAACCAACATCAAAGATCCTCATCATCAAGCCATGGCTTTTCCAAACATTTAACAAAACAAGAACAAGTAGAAGAAGCTCAAAATCGAAAAAGAGAAAGAACAAGGAGAGAAAGAAAAACTCAACATAAAATCCCTACCTAGGTATCTTCCTTGTTGTAAAGAAAAGCTTGAGTTTTTATGAAAGAAAATGAGAAGAAATCTTCTCCTTGAGTCAAGAAGAATTTCGACCAAAGGAAAGGAAAGAAATGAAGGATTTTTCTTGAGCTTTGATGCTTAGGAATGGAAAGGTTGTGTTTCTTGATGGTGGTTTATGGTGGTTTAAGAATGAGAGATGGTGGTTCTTGGTGAGTAAGAAGAAGATGAAAGAACTCTTGAAAGAACTTAGAACTACTCTTTGAGGCTAAACTTAGCAAATGAACAAAAGTGCAACCAAGTTCATCTAGGCATTGTATTTATATGGAAATGAAACAAATGAAGATGCATGGAGGAGGAGTGGAGGCCATGATCTCATGTTCCATGAGGCAAGAAAATTGTTTCATGGAGGCATGGTGAGGTATGGGTGGCCACGAAGGAGGTATAGGTGGCCATATCTTTCTAGAAGAACTTGGGGAACAAGTTGCTTCTTAATTGTGGGTTAGGATGTGTTTAGGT
Organism: Dalbergia cochinchinensis; assembly: GCA_031216125.1. Lineage (NCBI taxonomy): Eukaryota > Viridiplantae > Streptophyta > Magnoliopsida > Fabales > Fabaceae > Dalbergia > Dalbergia cochinchinensis. Next base: position 45,325,721 of record CM062372.1, read on the forward strand.
GTGTCTTAAATTAGGCTCAAGGTTAGGAGTTGCTAAGTAAGTGTTTAGGTGAGGTAAGTAGGTAATTAGGGCCATATAAGACTAGATTAGGAGGTGGTCTTTCTAAATTCATGAAGTTAAACTTCATTAACTTAGAATCCAATGCCAACAACATTCCCTGATTTAGGGAAGTAGGTGAGAGAAAATACTATTATTAGATTCCTTTCTTTAAAAAATTAAAACTAGAAAAAAGTTTTGAGTTTCTCTAAGCAATCTTAAGTTCGAATTAACCTCAATTAATTATTTTGACTCTAAATTAGTAATTAGAATTTACCTATCTTTAATTAGAGCGTAATATTGTTTAGGTTTCGCCAATCATGTCATTAGGCCCAAAACGCATTATGTAGAGGCAAAATCGTAATTTTTCACAAAAATTGCCCGGGACCACCAGGACTTAAACAGACATGCCCAAACTCATAAAAACATCATTTTAAATTTTTCGGGAAAGTTCCGAGCTCGACGGCACTTATACCCGCGTAAAAACACTATGGAGCATTTTGGTCATTTTGACCCGAAAACTCAGAAAAAAGATTTTTCTGCTCTATTAATATTCATTCACATACAATCTCCTTCGAACATTGAATTGACCCTTTGAGGACTGCCGGGTCGGCTATCCTCGAATTCCAGGTGGAAAATGACTTTAGGGGCATTTTGGTCATTTTCGCTCAGACAGAAAAATCGGGGTGTTACAGACCTAAATCACCAAACAAAACATCGTCAAACAGGTCATCAAAAGACATGTTTTTGGGTTGATGTCAAGAGTTACTAGCCATTTGTTATAATGAAATTTTTGTAGTGGTTATCGACGAAGAGGTGTTTGAGAGGAGTTATTGGATGAATGAGATTTAAGGTCTAGAACAAACAGAGAAAAAATGTTATGAAGAAATATGGATGAGTGGTGCTCCATGTTTATAAATTGTTTCCCATAACAGTTAGTTTTGCCACAGCTACTTTTACAATAGCTATTTTTGTAACAGCTACTTTTCCAATGGCTACTTTTGGAACAGCTATTTTTGCAACTCTAGTTTTGAATGGCTAGTTTTGTAACAACTAGTTTTTCATAATAGACATATTATAAAACTAAAAATGCATAATTGAAATGTCACATTTTTAATAAAAAAAAGTTACAAGCTTAATTAAAACCATTACACTTAAAAGACATTGTCACTTTCCTAGATATGCTCGACCAATACAAACTGACTCTTAAATTAAAAATACTTTGCCATAATTTTTTCTATAAGGTTAGCATGAAAAGATCATTGTTTTTCAGTCATATTAGAGTGTCTGTATAAAGTATTTGCATATTTGTTTCCTTTTTCTTTACTTCTAGCTCTTTTTCCTTCATTATCCTTTGTTTTTCCATTTCCTCTAGATCTTTTTCCTTCACCATCATCATCTTTTCCTTGAATTCCCTATCTTTTTCCATGTCCGCTAGCTAACTCCATTTCCTTGACTTTCTTAATATCCTCCCACATAGCTAGCCTACTAGCTATAACAGATTTAAGTGTGTTAATGTCTTCATTGTAACCAGTAAGCATTTTCAATTTTCTTTTACTTTTCGGTTTTGATGATTTGGTGCCTTGAGGATGAATTGGAGACTCCACACCAACATCCTCACTTATTGGTGTTTCTAGATTTGATGAAGATGAGTATGCTCCATAACTACCTATCTTTATTCTCTTACCTCCACTTAGAGTTGATTGAATTTTCCATTTTTGTTCCTTTTGAAGTTCATTCCAGTGTCTATGAAAAGTGCATTTCTTTTCATTCCTTGTAAAATAAAGTTCACAAGCCAACTCCATGATATCGTCAATATTTGAAGCACTTTCTATTTTTTGAGATGCTTGATTGTGACAACCACCAAATTGTTGACTCTTATGTTGATCCTATGTCATTGCTTCTTCATTGCACTAACCCCTCTTTTCATCAAGGCATGGTTGTTTTCCTCGCAATACGCATATATTCTATTCCAAAATGTTAGCTCCAGAACCCTTCAAAAAGCTTTATTGTAAAAAGTTTTGAGTGATAACACAACCAATTTAAAGAAAATATTTTGAAGAACGACTAATGTTTTCCTTGAAGTTTCTTGAAATAGCAAACAGGTTCTTCCATTTATGTACTGCATTTCTTGAAGCATAAATAATTTTACTCTACATGTGCAAATATGATTTATCTCGTTTAAAGAGATGGGAATTCAATGGAAGTGAAATCTATATCGTGAATTGAACATATACATGCTTAATGGACTAAAGAAATTTATTATATACAAGAAACCAAGGAATTGACCTTCAGAAAGTAGGACGTGACTTCAGAATGTATGCTTAAAGTGAAGATATCTATCTAGCTCTGAAGCATATATGTTCTACAAACTTCAATCATCATGATCTCAATCATCTCATGATCTCAATCATCTCATCATCTACAATCTTTGATTAAAGAATGGAAGATCCAATATATATTATGAAATTGATACTGCACTTTAGAAAGTTCACCTCATGGTGAAATGGTACACTCTATAGGAAAAGAAGGGAAATTTGAAATTCAAATTTAAAGTCAATCGCAGTCACTGATTTGCATGTCATTTCTTCTACCAACTTGGTCAACTACTCTAGCTTCTAGAAAGAAAATTTCAGAAACCTCGTTTAGAAAGTAAAAAGTAGTTTCTGAAAGTAAAATCAGATACCTCTATTTCACAATGGCTTCTGCAACAACTTTGACAGGCAACAAGCTACTCCTCTAGATTGCTTTTCTAAGACACAAATAGATGGTCAACACGTGTTACTTGGACAACTGATTAATGGAAACGGTCATAAATGAAGACCTTCAATAATTAGAGATGTTATTAGCTTTAATGCATAGAGATTGATGCTGCAAAAGAGCTAAAACGCTACAAAAATTTCTTCTCATCTCCTCTATAGTTTCATTACAACTTGTAATCAGTTCCTTGCTTATAAAAATCTTTTTTCTACATTCTTAGTTGATCATACGTTCTTCCAAGGAAGAATCATAAAAAGAAGTCTTTCAAGTTTGTTATTGTATATCTTGAGAAAAACTTGATTGTAGGTTAGTTTGAGTGGCAACCCAAACACAAACTGTAACGCCCCGACTTTCACTAAACTTTCAAAATGACCAAAATGCCCCTGAGGTCATTTTTACCCGAAACACGAGGACGGCCGGCTTTGGCCATCCTCATAGGGTTCATATGTTATATGAAGGGGATTGTATGATTGTGAATGTCCAACGGAGCAGAAAAACCTCATTTCTGAGATTTCTGCGCATAAATGACCAAAATACCCCTGTAACAGATTTAAGGCAGTTTTAAAGTTCCGTTTTGACCCGGACGTTGTCCCAAGGTTTAAAACAATGATTTTAAGGCATGAACTATGTTTGTTTAAGTCCCAGAGATTCCGGGCAACTTTTGGTGAAAATTACGATGTTGCCCTTGCATATTGCATTTTAAGCCTAACGAGTTATTTAACTCAAACCTAAGCAATATTAGGCTCTAATGAAAGGTTAATTAATTTCCTTAATTAATCTAAAGCTAAAATAATTATTTAAGGTTGATTAGAATCTAAAATTGCTTAGGGAAATTTGCAACTCATTTCTAATTCTTTTCTTTCTTTAAAGAAAAAGCAACTATGAATAGTATTTTCACTATTCATATTTCCTTTCCCAAAAATGCTTTCTCTTCCAAGAAAAGTTGTCATACATCAATCAAGGTTTTCAATTCATTTCTAAATTAAAAATATTTATGTCATTCAAATTCAAAAAGAATGAATTGTTTTTGTGGTCATTCAAGCTTTCAATCAAACTTTTTCAAGACACCATGTCTTACACCACCTTACCTATGCTTTGGAAATTCAAGCCTAGAAAATATTTTCTTCTTTTTGGACATGGAATGCATGGTTTTTCCACTCCTTTACAGCCCAAAATTTTATGATTTTATTCATTTAAAAGGTTTGGAAATAAGCTACATTGTTAGCCATACTTTAGGACATGCATAGCTAGACTTTTCACCATGCTTTGAATGACTAACACCCTGCTTTGAACAAAGATATTTCTTCCCTCTTGTGGCTATAAAGTGGCCGAATGCTTCCCCCCAAAAGGCCACCATTATTTCAATTCATTTTACTTCTCTATAAATAGGTAGCTTAGGGAACTTGAAGCACCTTTGTTCATTTTACTAAAGCTTAGAGTTTAGAGCACTTTGAGGTTTTCTTTCTCTCTCAAGTTCAAGAGTTCATCCTCTCCAACTTCTTCATCTTCTTCATCTCCTCTCAACCCCAAACACTAGGTAGGGAGCTTTTCAAATAATGCCTTTCTTTTTTTCTTTTTTTTTTTTTTATCTTAATGCTTAATGCTTGATCTTGCTTGAATGCTATGTTGTGGTGAGTTTTCTCACAAGTTTCATTTCGGTTTTCTCCTTCTCTTTTTCTTTCATTTTCGGCCTCAAGGCCAAGGTAATGAGAGCTTGATGATGAGTGCTCTCCAAGATGAAACCATGAATTCATCTTAAAGTGAGGCCTCTAAAGCTTGAACCTTTCTTAAGAAAAAGTTCCATCCTTTCTCCTTTTTCTTTCTTTTTCGGCCTCAAGGCCAAGATGAGGAGAGCTTGATGATGAGTGCTCTCTTGAGATGACCATGTGTTCATCCTAACATGAGGCCTCTAAAGCTTGAATCTTGTTTGAGAAAAGTTTCATCTTTTTCAAGTTTTGGTTAAGACAAGGTTATGTTTTTCATGAAACCTTTTTGGAACTTTTGTTTCCTTGATGTTTCGGCCATAAAGGCCTAAGGTACTTGAAAAAAAATGGTAGCTTGATGATGAGGGCTTCATGTTGATGTTTGTCACATGAACAACCTCTAAAGCTTGAGTTTTCTCAAGAAAAGTTTATTATTTCCAAGTTTTACTCATGAAATAGTTGTGTTTCTCTTGAACCTTTGAAAACTCCATCTCTTTTCTTTGAGGTTTCGGCCATGAAGGCCTTTGGGACTTGAAAAAAAAATGGTAGCTTGATGATGAGGGCTTCATGATGATGTATGTCACATGAACAAAACTCTAGAGCTTGAACTTGGTTCCTAGACCAAGTATGATTTTTGGTTTTATTCCTTTATGTTTACCATGAGTTTGGTTTTGATGGAAGTTTAAAGCATAGTAAAATACTCAATGATGAGGACTTGAGATGTTGGTGTTTGAATCATCAAGATCTTAGTCCCTAGAGTTCAAAATGGTTTGTTTCTTCATGATGAGGATTCGGCCACCTCATGGTTTTTGAGGATATAACTTCTCTTTTTATATATCTTGGTGTTATTAGTGTGTCTTTTCTTGTGAGGATGAGGTTTGGGTTAGAACTATGTTCTTTTCAAAGTCTTGCAAGAGCTCTAGACAAGATATAAAAGTAACTTGCACCCACGTTTACTTTATGCTTTGCATAGCACGTTTATTTTCTACGCTCTCACTAAGACCCAAGATAATGAATGAACTTGCATAATGCACGTCTATCTTTCGAGCTTTGCATCTCATTTTATGTTTCAAGTCCTCACTAAACTCCAAGAATAAAAAATGAATATGCACATCATATTTACTTTGAGCTATCACTTTACTTTCTAAAGGACCCTAAAATGAAATGCATAGCACATTTATTTTATGTCACCACCTAAAATACTAGAGCTCAAGGACTTGCCTATTTCATCTTGAGAAAAGATTTATCAAGGAGATATTCCTTGAAAATGCATTCGGCCATGTGTATAGTAATGACTCAAAAATGAGTTCATTTAGTTACAAAGGCCTACAAGTGTATGTCTTAGAATTTTTCCTAAGAGTAGATGAACTTAGCAAAAGCTTTAAATGTGATTTCAAGTTTAGATTCTTTGTCAAGGGCAAGTTTAAATAGCTACTGCCCTTGGTGTTTTATGATGGGTTTTGGCAAAATAAACTTTGATTTTATGTAGTCTTGAAGTCCCAAAAAGGTTCCAAGAGAAACTAGTAAGCCATATGTTTGAAAGTGAAGTTTTCCCATGCTTTCATGCCTCAAGTTTTGGGTTCTGCCTTGTTAAAATTCCAGCACCTTAAAATCTGTTTTGGGTGGTCTAAATATGTTTGAATACCTTACCAAGTATGTGATAATTTTTCTAGGCATTCCAAAGCATCATTTGTAACTTTGTTTGCTTAATGTGTGGATTCTAGTGCTACTTAAAAATAGAAAAATTGAGGTTTTGTCCAGCATTGTTAAAGTAGTTGGAATCACATAATATGATGCTTAGATGAGTGAGAGTGACTCATAATTGGTTTAGGTATTAACTAATGTACCATAGAAAAAGTCAGAAGTGAGAAAGGGCTTAAAACGCATTTTCTAGGACATATAATTCATCAAAATTGATCAACTACCTAAAGCTGTCCAACCATAATTAATTGGGATTTAGAACTTAATGGATTATGGTAATGAGGTTAATCAATCCCATAAACATACAAGAAAATAACGGTATAGTTTGAGGTTACCCGATTTAGGGATTTCTACCCTAAGGGATGATTATGTGCCTCTCATTTGATGATGAATTGATGTGTTAGCTCATGACGTATGTGGTGCCATGTGAACTATTACCCTTATGTGATGGTTTGTAATCTCATGTTATTGCTTCTTTAAAAGAACCTTAGAGATGCCGAAGTGGTAATTATGTGTTATGCATCAATTATGTGGCATCTTAAAGTAACATGTTAAACTTAGGGTGACTTAAAATATGAGAATGTAATCCTTTGAAACCACCAAACCAAGGGTGGGGACAATGTGATTCTAGCCCCCTAAACCCGTACTTAAAGTTGGGAAGTTGACTTATCCCAAGGGATAAAAGTCTAGATACTAGTGACGACTAATGTGGTATGAGCTCATAGCCTAGAGATTTCTCAAAAGAAAGAAATATTAGGGTGGCCCCAGTTTAAGTAAAGGTTTTAATGTCACCTAAGTAACTAAGACAAGTCACCATGTGCCAAGTACCAAGTTATATGATTTATGTTCTATGATCCAAGTTATATGATTTATGTTCTATGATCCAAGTTATATGATTTATGTTCTATGACCCAAGTTATATGATTTCCATTCAAATTATATGATTGAAGTCACACAATTTATTTCCCATGATTTATGTAAATACAAGTGATATGTTAAAAGGAACGGATCTCGGAAGTTGAGACTTTAGAAAACTCATAATCGAACCAATATATGTCCATGGTTTTATAAATAACTCGAGATACTTGGAGACGTAGATGATGACACCTAGGATAGGAGGAGAACCCTACTGAGTTTCTTTAGTAAGAATCTCACGCCCTCTATCTCTTTCTTTCCATTATGTCTTCAGAGCGAGATGGCGACGTTCGTGCTGTTCATTGATACACCCCGGTGGGAGGTCCACCATGACCCAGAGCACGGGTCATTCCATTTTGAGGGCCGATGCACTGTACGCATCTTCATGTTTTTAGGACGGCCATTCGCACACCCCTTGTACAGTTATCGCTTCTCCCCAGCATCCCCCTATGGTGACCCCGCGATCTTTGAGCATGCGCGGCCACGACATGAGAGGAACCTGCGGACCCACTCTGCCGGTTCAGCTGACATACCGGAGTACGTGCCACTATCGCAGCACTCGGAAGAGGACCCTGTAGAGGAATCCCCCATGGACCATGAGGACTCTGCCCCCACCCCACCTCGGCGACCGATGGGCAGCGAGGAGACAGTCACTCAGCGTCGGAGGGCTTCAGTGCCCGGACCATGACCCCGGCGTGGACGACACGTTCAGTCACAGGGCATGCCTGCACCCGCCGAGCTCCGCCCGTGGATTGGCTACGTTCCTCCGTACCCGTGATTCTGCTGTAGAGATTGGAGGGTAGCCCTTAGTGCACGCACGACACGTAGTATGGATGAAACCTCTTTTGTGTTGAGGTTATCCACCTTAGGTTGCACGTGGGTAGGGATGTTTCTTTCTAGTTCATTTCCATGTATTCTGTATTCATGTTTATTATGTACTTGAAGAGTCCTGCCCCGTAGGGTAGGCATATTATATATGAGGTATTTCAGTTGGGATGATGCTATGATTTGGAGCCATTTCTATGTTTATATTTCTGCACTTTATGATACCGACTCGGTAAGATATGCGCGGCTTCTATTTTAAGTAATGTTTCAAAAAAAAAAAAATTGGCTCGTATTTTCGTTAAGTTATTTTTCCAAGTAAAAAGAACCATGACAGTAAGTAATGACTAATATTTGGCCTAAGTACGTACTAGTAGTGGTCGAATATTAGGGTGTTACACAAACCTCTTGTAACCTTCATCCAGTAGTGATCGGTGTAAGATAGCTTAAAGAAACTAAGGAAAAACTACTTGCAACGCGATAGTAGAAAAAGCTACTTGTAATATCCTCCCACATACAACTTCATCCTTAAGTCATGATATCAGACTCGAGAGTTGTTACTTATAAATTTGTGGACTTTTCCTAAATATCTATAGCAAGAATTGGTCAAATCGTGTAGTAACTAATTCGTGGTTCTATCAAAAAATATATATCAAAGAAACAAAGTAGTTATTTAACACAAGGTCAAACACAAAAAGGAAGCTCTTCTAAAACCTTTACAGCACATATGTTATCTTTTATATTTATAGACATGCATACATCTAAGTACTATAAATACAGGTATCCGTTAATAACTACTCCAAATTCCAATTTATTCTTTCTTGTAGTGGCCTTGCTGTCCTTTAGATCAACTTGGAGACGACATGGGAAAATTAACACATAGGGGTGAGAATTCTAAAATTCTTAGTAGGGTATCCCCAAAACATATATTGAAATCCATATCATTGTCATCACCCCAGCCACTTTGGTTTATTAAGAAAATATGAGCATGCCATATATATATATATATATATATATATATATATATATATATATATATATATATATTATCAAAGGTTCATTTTAAAGTTCAAAAATCATCCTTCTGAAGTGGATTTCTTTCATTATTCAATCACTTAATATACACATGTAATACTACTCAACATCACAGTAGTTCATTCTCAACTTTATGCACTCTCGATACATCGAAGGGGATCTCATCCACATTGTATAAAACATAAACTATTAAATTTCAACTCAAGCATATTGTCCTCAATATTGGAGCTAAAATTATTCACTTAGCACATATGATAAAGGACTACTTAGAACAATTGCTACTTCAACTTATCTTGGCCCTCGACTTTGTGGCTTTGACCACTTTAGGGTAATAGACTGCTTTTCTGGACTAGGTTCATTCCTATACATGATCATTGGATTTACTTTCTCCAATTCTCACATAGACCTATTCCTAGCTAGGTTTACTTTCCCCAACTCAATTCAAGGGTAGTCAGGTTTATTTTCCCCGACAGACCGAATTTACTTTCTCCAGTCCAAGAATTATAAATCTTATGCTTTTCTTGGTAGTCAGGTTTACTTTTCTCGACAGATCGGATTTACTTTCTCCAGCCCGAGAAACATAGTATTATGTTTTTCTTTCCCATATGAGCAATTATAATAAGTATTCACATCCGTATGTATCTAACATTATCAATAAATTCACATGCTCAATCATTTATATTCAAGTACTAATATCATACTAGTGCCAAATGCCATTATTTTCATCAATTCGTAGCATTGGTTCATTTCCAACACAATAGTAGATTTTTTTACTTAAGTCACAAAATTTATTTTCATATCAAACAACCAATTCATAGGCTATAAAAATTCTCCATGACACCTCAATGTACCCATGATGTCCTGTAAAATTTCCAGAGCAAGAATCATTCTCTAACTATTAACAAAATTCTACCAATTTGGTGGTTAGAGGCCACCTAAGCTCAGCTCAAAACCAAAATTCCATAATTTTTAACCTTCATAAATAAATCTAGAAAATTAGAAATAAAAATCCTAGTAAAACCTCAAGATGTCTCTAATACTCTATAAAAATTTCAAAGGAATTTGCTATAGTAATAAAATTAGCAAAAATTACAGCTTTAGGTTTAGCAATTCAGGCAACCTAGGTGTGGTTTTGGTTCTTGATTTTTTCAGAGCAGTAATAGTCCAAAATAAAGCTCAAGAAAATTTGTGGGACTAGCTTAGGATGTTACCTTCAACATATATTTTTTCTAGCTACAAAAAAATACCCACAAATCCATTAGAAAATTTGTGGCCATTCCCTACCTATAAGAAAACCATAATTCTAGCAAAGTAGTCCAACACTCTTTTTGACAAAAATGATTTTTCCACAACACCAAACCACTCCACCTATGCAAATACATCAATATATATGTATAACCTCACATTAGAATCAGAATTATCAATTTAAAACAAAAAAAATCTGCAAGGAAACATAAACATATCAAACAAGACACAAAAACTCTACTTTTGGGGCTTTAGGGATCTTGGCTTCAAAGGTAATCCAAAAATGATTTCCTTCACTGCAAAGCCTCAAACTAACACCAAAATCTCCTTTCACAGTAGATTGTGAGTTCTCAAAGTAGAAAAGATTGATGAATTCAAATTCTAATCGGTTAGTTTTGTACGTAGTGATGAAGGGAGTAAGTTTAGTAAAAAGAGTTTGTGGTTTTATGAAGCTTAGGCTAGGGTTTTGAGGATTTGAATCTTATTTTCATGGTTTTAGTGAAATAACAATGGAGGTGGCTGTTCTCATTGTCTTGGTCGAGAATGGTAAGTGATTTAATGAAGGTTGGTAGCTTGGATATATCTTATATTAGGTGTAAAGCTTTATTTAATATAAAATCAAAATTTTTCCTAAAAGAAAACTAGATGAATGGCTAGGATTTGATCTTGTAATTCAAGATTAAATCCTAGCCTTACACTTGGCTTGAATGGATATATATTATCTATTTATAAAAATTAAACTATCTTTCGATGTTAGAAATTGAACATCGAAATTTACCGAACGGGTAAAACACCGTACCCGGCTAATCAAACATTGCTCGGAAATTAATTCCAGGTATAAAATATCTTTATTCCTAACCATTTCTAGTCTTAACCCTATGTCTTTTCAGTTCCGAGCATCTCCTGGTCCCTGATCTAGGGTTTCGGCTGTCCTAATGGGCCCACATGGCCCACAAGGTCACTATTCACTATTCATTTTTTTTCATACACATTCGTTGGACCGCCTTCATCATCGCTAAAACTGTTAGATTTTTAAATTTACACTAATAAAACTTTAATTTTAAAATATTTTTTATGGTGTTACACTACTAGTCAAGGTTTAGCTTGGTGAGGCTAGTACAAGACTACTCAGGTTAGCTTTGAGAGGCTAGTACAATACTACTCGGATTAGCTTGGAGAGCTAGTATAAGACTACTTAGGTTCAACTTGAAGAGGCTGATGAAGAACTACTTGGTTTGTGACAATAGAGGCTACTACTAGTCACAGGTAAGAGCTTGGGAAGGCTACTATAAAGACTATCCTGTAAATTTCTCAGTTTGAGAAAGCGTTTAGTGGAACTCAACAATTGTTGAGAATTTGTATATAGGCAGGTTGGCCGAACTAATATAAAAGCCTTTATATGGTATCTCTTTTTCCTTTAACTCCTTTATATTTCTAGCATCAGAACATATTAAACTGTATTTTCTAAACAATCATCTTTTTTATGTTTTATCTTATTAGTTATTGTTTAGAAAGTAGCTTTCTGATAACATTAATGTTGTTTCGGCTACACTTCAAGCTCATAACTTGATAGTATTTTACTTAAGTTTTTAGAACCTAAAAGAGGAAAGAAAAAGTGAAGCATGATTTAACCCCCTTCTCATATGCTTTTCTATCTATAAGTGGTATCAGATCTCAAGCCTCTAAGGGATTAAGCAATCTAACAACTATAGAGGACAAAGATCCAGAGGAGTTGTGGCACAAAATATCCATATTGTAGAAGGTCACTCCATTAACAGACCACTATTCTTTGATGGTGGGGACTATGCATATTGGAGAGATCTCATGGAGCTGTTTAAAAAATACACAAGTCTTGATTTATGGGAAATAATACAAAGAGGAGATTATGTTCCAATAGAGGAAGTTCCTAGAATTGATAATGTACCTTCAACATCAAGAGAAGTCCCTAGGAGCAGTTGGATAGAGCAACACAAAGCTAGAGTTTTGTTGAACTCCAAAGCTAAGTATCTGTAATGCCCCAATTTTTCTATCTGGGGGAAATGACCAAAATGCCCCTGAGATCATTTCCTGACCGGGATTCGAGGATAGCCGGCACGGCAGTCCTCGAAGAGTTAGCTCAATGTTCGAAGGGGATTGAGTGATCCTTAAGTGTTTTCGAAAACGAAAAACGTGTTTTCTGCAATTTTGGGTCAAAATGATCAAAATACCCCTATAGCATTTTACGCGGGTAAAGGTGCCGTTTGAGCCCGAAACTTCCCCGAAAGGTTTAAAATGAAGTTTTCATGTGTTTAAAAATATTTGTTTAAGTCCTGGTGGTCCCGGACAGTTTTTGTGTAAAATTACGATTTTACCCCTAGCATAGTACCATTTGAGCTTAATGATGTAATTAAGCAAACCTAAGTAATATTAGGCTCTAATCGAAGATTAATTAATTTCCATAATTAATCTAGAGTCAAAATAAGTTATTAAAATTAATTAGAATATAAGATTGTTTAGATTAAACTCAAAAACCCCCTTTTCTTTTAAAAATTCAAGTTTCCAAGACATAGAATCTTGAATAGTATTTTTACTATTTACTCTCTATACTCCAAGAAGCCTAGGTAGAGTAGGATTTTGACCCCACTAATGGGCTAGAGTGGTCACTAATCATACCCTAACATAGCCTTGATTACCTATCCTTTCACTTACACACTTACCTACAAGTTCCTAATCCTAAGCCTAATCAAAGCTACACCTAAACACACCTCTAAACCACAATTAAATGGAAGATTTTCCTCCCCCATTCCATGGAGAAGATAGTGCCACATCACCCTCCAATATCCACCACATGTTTGAATTCTTTCGTTCAAAGAACCATGCCTACACTATGTTTAAACCTATGCCTAAACCCATGTCTACACCTTACCTTGAAATGACATAACCAAGAGATATTTTCTCCCTCCTTCCTTCCCTAAAGGTGGCGCCATTTTTCCCTCCCTTTTTCACCCCTCATGTTTTGTTTTTCTATAAATAGCACACTTGGGTGAACTTGAGCCACCTTTAGTCATTTGCTAAGTTTTAGTTTTCAAGAAGCACCTCAAAGCCTTTCTTTTTCTCTCAAGTCCAAGAGTTCTCCTTCTTCATCTTCTTCAACCTCCAATCACTTGGTAGGGATTTTATTTCAAATGTCTATTTCACTTTAAGTCTTTATTTAGTTATTTACTTGATGGTTTCTCTTGAATCTTTTAGAACTTCTTCTTCTCCTCCTCCTTTGTTTCATTTTTGGCCAAGGCCTTTAAAGAGCTTGGAAATGAGAGCTTGATGATGGCGATTGCATAATGATGTTCATCACTTAAGCAACCCCTAAAGCTTGATCTTAGTTCTTGAGGAAATGATGCCTTTAGCTTCTTTTCTTGTTGTCCCAAAGAGCTTAACTTGATATTGTTTTAAAATGAGTTAAGTGAACTCAATAGCGAGGGCTCATGATGTTGGTGTTAATACATCATCAAGATCATGGTCCCAAATGTTTCAAAATGGTTCTTTTCCTAGCCTATGGTTTCAGTTCCTTTTCCTTTTCTTTCTCCAAGATTTTCAGCCATGTTGGCCAATGAGGCACATAATAGCTTGATGATGAGAGCTTCTAGATGATGACTATGTGTTCATCACAATGAGGCCTCTAGAGCTTGAGTTTTAATAAAAATGTTATTTATGACTTCATTTCAAGAAAAGATACTTTGTGTTCTAAGAACCTTGAGGTTCACTTTAGCTTGTTGTGATAAGTTTGGGTTGAGGTTTAAGCTCCTCTAAAGTCTTGGATGAGCTCTAATAAGAAATAAAATGAACTCACATTCATATTTATATTCAAGCTTATGCATTGCATATTTACTTTGAGCCTTGCATTTATATTTATTTTTCAAGCTACCACTTAAAGTTAAAAGATAAGAAATGAAGTGCATCTCATATTTAAGTTCTTGTCTAGCATATTTGCTTTTCATCACTAAAGAATGTAAAGATCTAAAACAAGAGCTTGTATATCACCTAATTAATCTCGAAGCCTTTCTATTTCGGCCTTAAAGTCGATTGTTGCTGGGCCTAGAGCACTAAATAAAGAATTGAACTTGCATATTTACTTTCAAGCCATGCATATTTAATTTCAATTTCTTGCATTTCATATTTACTTTGAAGCTCTCACTTTACTTTATACTGAAGAATAAAATGGAATGCATAGCACGTTTATATTTTGTCATCACTTAAAGAACCTAGAGCTCAAAGACTTGCCCTTATTATCTCAAGTTAAAGTTGGTTATGGAGACATCCTCATGGATGCATATTTTGGCCATGTGGTGATGATGAACTTGGTGTGAGTCTTATCTAGTCACAAGAGCCAACAATCAATGTTTTAAGAATTTTTTTAGACCTCAAGAGTTTTATAAAATTATTACCAATGAGATTTATGAATTAAACCTCTTCTAGGAATGTTTCAAAATAGCTACTGCCCTATGGTCATTCTTAGTCCCCTTGTGAAATAAAATGGTCTTCAAAGAGTTTTAGAAGTCCTAAAACGATTCCAAGAGAAACTAGTAATTTATATGCTTTGAAAGTGTGAGATTATGTGTTCATTGGCACCCATGTTATTTGATTCTGCCATGATGTATTTGCTGCTGTATGATGATGTTTTGACATGCTAGAATGTGTAAAAATTGTATCTTTTGAGAGAGGAACCTTTCTATGCATGTTAGGAAAGAAACTAGTCTTACAGAAAAATCATAAAGTCAAGTTTTAGCGTGGTTTTGACCTGTTTATTTTTAGACACTAGCCAAACTATTTTAGTGGGATGATAATCAGATTAGGATTGTTTAAATATGAAAAACTTGGTAACATTTGATGTAGGATTGATTTTTAGCACCTATGGAGAAACTAGTAACTAGAAAACCGTAAAAGTGTGATCCTAGAACACTTAGATTAATTCATTTTCTGTTTCTGTTCCAGCACCTTTGGAGGATTGTAAAACCATGTTATGCCAAGATTACTTGAGTGAGAATGACCCATAAATGGTTTAGGAATTAATTCTATCATCATAAGAAATGTCGGTAACGAGAAAGGGCGTAAAACGTAACTTCGAGAACACCTTAAATCATAGAATTTCATTTACTACCCATGCTGTCCAACTTTTATTGATGATGTTATTGAGGTTAATAATTAACGGTAATGACGATGATTAGTCCCTTAGATGCATAAGGGAAATAATTTGACAATTTGAGTTACCTAATTTAAGTGTTTGGCCATTAAGGGAATGTTTATGAGATGATGATTTGAGATGATGCATTCACGTGATATTTGATGTTATGTGAGGTATTGGTATAGAATTCATCCTTTGCATGTTATGGTTTCATTTGAAACATTAGAGATGCATATGTTAGAAATATATGAAGAATTATGACATTTATGAGATATGTGTTGCATCTTGTTATAACATGCCAAGACTTAAGGTGATGAAAAGGTGATTCTTACTTAAGGTGATGTAAAGTATGAGAAAGTGATCCTTTGGAATCACCAAACGATAGGTGATGAAAAGGTGATTCTTGCTTAAGGTGACTTAAAATATGAGAAAATAATCCTTTGGACTCATCAAACTATAGGTGATGAAAAGGTGATTCTTCCCCCTAACCCGTAATTATCAAGTCGGGACTTCAACTTATCAAAAGGGAATAAGTTTATGCTAGTGACGACTAGTGAAGTATGAGCTCATAACCTAGAAGTACTCTCAAAAGGGAAGAGTAATAGGGTGGCCCCAAGGATGAAAAGAAACTAATTTAAAGTCACCTAAAGAAACAAGGAATGTCATTCATGAACCATATTCTATGCACAGTATGCTTGCTATGAAGTTAGATGTATGATTCAGAGTCAACATTGCACAAAGTATTGACATGCATATCATAAAGAAGTATGTTGCATTCATTACAATACTCATGATAAAACAAACGAGCCTCGGTTATGGATGTTTCAAAACTTAATAAATGAATCTTTGCATGCTCATTATTTCATAACTAAACCCGAGGTTCCTGAGAAGAACGATGATGATGACACGTGTGTAAAAAGGGGAGCCCTGTTGAGATTCTTGTATAAGTTTCTCACCCCATATCTTTCTTTTTCATCTTCGTCTTCAGACAAGGTCGACAACAATGTCCATGGGTAGCCCTGAGGTGTCGACATGGAAGAAGCTCGAGGGTCGAGAATAGAGTGGCGCAATGGAAGTGGGGACATGGCCTTAGCTTTTTACACCATAGTTATGCATGGTTTTTAAGTTGTTGCATGCTCAACCTTTATAAGTGGGCTCAGTATGGTTAATGGGATTTTACTGTGGAATAGTCCTATATCATTAATACTATTAATGTTGTTTGACTTAAATATTTGAAGTTAATGTTATATGACGATGTGTTGATGTTTCTGATTATGCTATTCTTTTTATGTTCACGATTTACGTTAACGAAATTTTTACGATACGCGAGGCTCATGTTTTGTTTATGTTTTCAAAAAACAAAAAAATTTTCCTGTATTTTCTGCTAAGTACTTTAAAGAAAGGTTTTAAAGAATGAGACTAAAAGAGTAATAGACTAATAGTTAACCTAAATACTTTCTAGGACTATTGGGTTAAAAATTAGGATGTTATAGTATCTGCTAATGTATGCAGTAAGCAAGGCTGAATATGACAAAATCATTGCTTGTGACATGGCAAAGGAAATATGGGACAGATTGAACATGCTGCATAAAGCCACTAATCAGGTTAAAGAAACTAAGATTAGCATGCTGGTTCATTAATATGAAATGTTTAAAATGACAAAACAAGAGACTATTGAGGAAATGACCACAAAGTTTATACACATCATAAACCAACTGAAGGGTCTTGACAAATGGTATTCTAACTCAGAAATGGTTAGAAAAATATTGAAAAGCCTTCCTGCTAAATGTTTACCTAAGGTCACAGCCATTACTGAAGCCAGGGACCTTTAAACTCTAGGCTTGGACACACTCATCAGGTCACTCAAAACCCATAAGATTGTGCTCTCCAAAATGCATGGCGAATCCATCAAGAAGTGTAATAAAGCTAAGGTAATGAAAGTTGCTAAAACCTCTAATGAAGAGGAAGAAGTTGAGGATGATTCTGAAGATAAGGATGGAGATGAGATCTCCATGCTAATAAGGAAGATGTCCAAAGCTTGGAGAGGCAAGATAAACAGAAAAAGAGACATCAACTTCAAGAAAGACAGAAAAGGAAAGCTGGAAAGCGTCACTTGCTATAATTATGGAGAGAAGGGACATTTCAAACTAGAATGTCCCAAGCTCAAGGGTCCACAAAAAAAGGTTCAGCTCCAAGAAGAAAGGCATGCTGGCCAAATAGAGCGAGTAACTTAGAAGAAGAGAAAGAAAGATCAGAAAGCCAGGAAGAGTTGGATATTCCAACCTATGCTTCATGGCAGGATATATATGTCAGAAAGTGAACCTAAGATAAACAATTCTAATTTTGATCTTTCCTATGATCAAATATTAGCCTTGTATAAAGAGTTTCTTAAAAACTCTCAAACTCTTTCTTTTCATTATCTCAACCTGAAAAAAGAAACATCAAGAGGTTATTTTAGAACTTGATTTGGCCAAGTTAGAAGCAGAAAATCTAAGGCTTGAGAAGGAAGATTTAGAAGGAGAAAATAATGTTTCAAATATCAAGCTTAATACCTCAGAAGCCGAAGTCTCTAAGAACGATGAAAAAACTCAGAAAATTATTTCTAAATTAGAAAGGACTTCAAGGCTTCTTAAATCTAATATTGAAAAAATAGTGAATTATTCAAAGAACCTTGATCTAATGCTTGGAGGTCAAAGGCCATATTTTTAGAAAACTAGGTTAGGATATGATAAGGAAATTGATGAAAAAGGAAAAGCAACTCAGCGAAAGAAAGTGAAGAACAAAGTTTCTTGCACTTTTTATCATAAAAAAGAACACCCATCTGACAAGGCTTCATGAGAAAGAAGTCTATCAAAAAGGTAGGAAAACCTCATCCTATAAAGACTAACCCAAAAGGACCCAGGAAGGTATGGGGACCTAAATTAAAAATAGTGTTTGTTGCATGTGTGTCTGAGAATGCACATTGAAATAGACAATAAATGGTACATGGAAAGTAACTGCTTTAGACACATGTTCGGATCCAAAAGGTGGTTCAGAAACCTGAAGCCAAGGAACTCTGGATCAGTCAAGTTTGCTTATGAAGGTAAAGATAAGGTCACAGGAATAGGAAATATTAGTAAGGATGATTCTCACCAAATTTCTGATATGCTGCTGGTCTAGCTCACAATTTGTTAAGCATTAGCTAATTCTATGACAAAGGATTTAATGTTTCATTTAATGCTCATGCATGCAAACTAGTAAATCCCACCTCGGGACAAGTCATCTTATCCAGGAAGAGGCATGATAACACTTATGTGTTATTCTTGGATGATTTCTTAGATCAAGATGTAAAATGCCCCGCATCCTTCATGGATGATAAGTGTAGACATGCTCATATGAAGCTTATTTCAGAGCTTTCTCAGAAAAAGCTTATTAAAGGCCTGCCAAAAATCAGATTTGACAAGGACTTAACTTGAGATTTCTGTGAGAAAAGCAAGCAAACCAAGTCTCCTTTCTATAACAAGAATGTAGTTTCAACCACTAAGCCACTTGAGCTTTTATATATGGATCTTTTTCAGACTAACCAAGACTGCTAGTCTTGTTAAGAAAAGATACTATCTTGTCATTGTAAATGATTACTCAAGATTTACATGGATTATCTTCCTAGCTTCTAAGGATGAGGTGGTAGAAAGATTCAAAATTTTTGAAAAACTTGTTTTCATTGAAAAGAATTCTCAAATCACCTTTATCTGATCAGATCATGGAGAAGAATTTGAAAATCATGTTTTTTGAAGAATTTTTTGAAAAACATGGCATCCTTCACAAGTTTTCTGCACCTAGAACTCCCCAACAAAATGGGATTGCTAAAAGGAAAAATAGAAGCATGCAAGAAATTGTCAGAATTATGCTTTGAGAAAGTAGGTTATCAAAAGGTTTTTGGGTAGAAGCTATCTATAACATCTAAAAATTTATTTAAAAAATTAATTTGAACTTTATTAGTGAGAATTTCAAAAACATTACAGATTTAGCAATGATGAGGACAGTCTAGTGGATGTGTAAAAAAAATATGAATAGTGATCTTACAAGCCCTATGGGCCAGTTCGGATAGCCGAAAGTCTAGATCCAGGACCAGGAGATGCCTCGAACTGAGAAATGATAAGGTTAAAGTTAGAAATGGTTAAAATTGAAGATTTTATACCTAGAATTTAATTTCGGGTAATGTTTAACTATTCAGCTACGGGGTTTCGCCTGCTTAGTAAAATTTTAGTGTCTGATTTCTAACACTGAAAGATAGTTTAATTTTTACAAAAGAATAATGTATATCCTTTAGGGCCAAGTGTAAGGCTAAGATTTAATCTTGAATTACAAAATCAAATCCTAGCCATACATCTTATTTTCTTTTTTTAAGAATTTCACCTTTATATTAAATAATTCTTACAACCTAATCTAAGATCATTAAAAAGCTACCAAACCTTATCACTTGATGCACGATTCTTGACTAGCCAAGGAGAACAACATAACCTCCATTTTGCTTCCTCAATGATCTTGGAACTTGATCTAAACTTCCAAAAATCCTACCCTATTCTACTTATCACTATCCACGAAACTAACCAATTAGAATTTAAATCCATCAATTGTTTCCTATAACACCCTAATATTTAACTCAATACACCTAGGATGTATTCAAGTTGACTATTAGTTGTTACTCTTTTGGTTTCAGTTCTTAATTTTAGTTTATTTAAAATACTTAGCAAAAATATAGGTAAATTCTTTTCTTTGGAACTCAAAATGAAAAACATGAGCCGCGCATACCAAAAGAGCTACGTCATACATTGCGCATAATAAAAACAATCTGAAGCACATCATGGACAAGAACTAATTACCAAATCATAAGCATAACGTAACATCATGGCGGCATACATTAATAACATCAAAGGTTCCATAATACATGCCATAATACAAACACTTAATATAGTAGCATCAAGCTCACCAATCAAAGGTTGAGCGGTACAGAGATTCAAAAGCTAAGCACAACTAAAATATAGCTAACCCATTGCAGGCACACATATACTAGAAACTAGGATACGATCATGTATATAGGCAAGATAACTCGTAAGCGTCATAAACGGGAAAGCCTATGTCTCTGCTTCCGTTGTGCCTCTTTGATCTCAACCCTCGAGCAATCCCCATGCTAGCATTTCAAGGTAGCCCACAGACATCGCCATCAACTTGTTCTGGAGATGGAGATGGAAAGAAAGGGAGAGAGTGAGAAACTTATAAAAGAATCTCAGTAGGGAACCTACCTCCATGCACGTGACATCATCATCGTCCCCAGGAACCTCGGGTTAAATTATGAAATTGTGAGTATGCAAAGGGTTCAATTATTAAGTTCTAAAAACATCATTTATCGAGGACTGTTCATTTTAACATGCTTCTTAAATGTTATGAATGCATCATACCTCATCATGAAATGCATGTCAATGTGAAGGGTAACATAAGATATATAACATAATGATGCTCATGAAACTTAGCAAACATATCATGAATTACTATATCTCATCTTTTAGGTAACTGAAACTGTTCTTTTACTTTCCTTGGGGCCACCCTATTACTCTCCCTTTTGAGAGTTCTAGGTTATGAGCTCATACCTCACTAGTCATCACTAGCGTATACTTATCCCTTTTGATAAGTTAAAGTCCCGACTTAAGAAGTACGGGCTAAGGGGCAAGAATCACCTTTTCATCACCTATAGTTTGATGAATCCAAAGGATTATTTTCTCATGTTTTAAGTCACTTTAAGTCTTTAGCAATTTATAACAAGATGCAATACATAACTCAAAAATATCCCAATTCTTCATATATTTCTAGCATATGCATCTTTAACATTCTAAATCAAAATATACCATGAAAATGATGAATTCTATTTCTAGAGACCAATATCTCACAGAACATCAAATATCACATGAATTCATCATCTCAAATTGTTAATACATAATTATTCCCTTAAATAGCCAAACCCCTAAAGTGGGTAACTCTAATTATCAAATTATTTTCTTATGCATCTAAGAATTATTAACGTCAAGAACATCATTAATCAAAGTTGGACAATATAGACGGTAAATGAATTTCTGTGATTTATGATGTTCTAGAAGTTGCATTTTACGTCCTTTGTCATTACCGGTTTTCCCTATAATGCTATAGTTAATTGTAACGCCCCAATTTTTCTGTCTGAGTGGAAAATGACCGAAATGCCCCTGAGGTCATTTTTGGCCCGGAATTCGAGGATGGCCAACCCGACAGTACTCGAAGGGCCAACACAATGTTTGAAGGGGATTGAATGACCCTTGAGTGGTTCCGGAGGTGAAAGTCTCATTTTCTGCAGTTTCGGGTCAAAATGACCAAAATACCCCTATAGCGTTTTACGTGGGTAAAGGTGCCGTTTGAGCCCGAAACTTTCCCCAGAGGTTTAAAACCATGTTTTTACATGTTTCAAAACATCTGTTTGAATCCCGGCAGTCCCGGGTGTAACATCCTAATTTTTAACCCAATACTCTAGAACATACTTAGGTTAATCATTAGTCTGTTACTTCATAGTTCTCAATTTTACTTAGAAATACTTAGCGGAAAATACGGGTAATTTTTTTTTGAAATACAAAGTGAGAGCCGCGTGATGCGATGTAACAGGTAACGGGCAAAACATACATTCCATAACGTTATAGCATAAAGCACATAAAGGCACATCATGGGAAAGCACGGAATAACATCTTATATATATATAACTTGCCCACTTATAAGCGTGGGACTTGATTTGGTACAAGGGAATACATGAAAGAAAATACAACATAAACATAAACATAATCTACTCCCCTACCCGAGTGCATCTAATGGGATAACCTCTAAACAAAAGAAGGTTTATCCCCATCTAAGTGGTGTGTTCTCTAACTCGGGCCATCCACGGCCTCCTACTGGCGACTATCTCGCGAACGAGGCAAATATCCGGGAAACTGGGCGAGCTCCTCGGGCGTGAAAAGGCGGAACGGGGATCGAGCGGGATCCCCGTGGTATGGCCGTATCTCCGGTCGTCATGCACGCCTCGGCTGAGTCATGGTGGGCTCGCTATCCTCCCTAAAGTCCATGGGTATAGTGAGGGAAGATCCCTCGGAGGGTACCTGGGTGGCCGAATCCTCGGAAGGTACCTGGGTGGCCGAATCCTCGGAAGGATCTGTCTCCGAAAAAGACGACGGGCAACGGGGCACATACTGGGGGTAGTCTCGAACGGCGGACGCAGACAGTGGAGTACGGCGTAGCCTCTCCTCTCGGGGACGTGCGCGCTCGAATACCAGGTCATCGCCAAAAGGTGAGACGGGGGAGAAACGATGGGAATGTACAGGGGGAGTGAAGGGTCGACCCATGAACATGAATACTCTAACTGTGCATCGACCCACAAAATGGAATGACCCGTGGTCCGGGTCATGGTGCACCTCCCATGTCGGCGTGTCCACGAACACTACGAACGTCGCCATCTAAAGATGTGATGGAAAGAAAGAGATAGAGGGAGTGAGAATCTTGCTAAAGAATCTCAGTAGGGCCTCCTACTACCTAGTTGTCATCATCTACGTCCTCAGGAACCTTGGGTTTGGTTATACAAAATGAGTGAGCATGCATTATGTCCATTTTAAGTTCTAAAACATAGTTTAACCAAGGTCTATTCATTTTAGAATGATCTTAATGTCATGAATGCATCATAATAGAAGATGTATGCATGGCACTACCTAATGCACATAAAATATAACATCAAGCATCATCATACTTGGTGGCATAAAGTGGCAATAGTAACGTTCATATGGGACAAACTTAGTGACATAATCATAATCATGAAACATCTCTTCCTCATGGGCCACCCTAAAAGACAATCGAACTGGGGGTGCTCGGCCGAACCGGTGTCACCCAGAACGTGTCATACATCTAGGTTATGAGCTCATACCTTAACTAGTCATCACTAGTTCTTACTTACCACTTAACGATAAGCGTATCATAAATCATAAATCCCGACTATCTGAGTACGAGTTAGGGGGCAATTCTCTTAGGGGTGCTTGGCCGAACCGGTGTCACCTAAGAGTATAAAATGGTACCGATGTCACATGAGTTCTATGGAGGTGCTCAGCCGAACCGGTGTCATCCTAGAACCCATCTTAGTACCTTAATTTTCAAAATCTCTTTAAGTCCCCAAATTTGTCGGAATTGGCAAGACGAAGGCATTACGCCGAATTTCTTCCAAATTTGCTTTATGCCACACAAACATATATCCTCATGGATTCCTCATATGAATAACATTAACATTTGTCACATAACACATACATCATCATGGAACATTCAACCGTTTATCCTTACGGTAGCTTATGCTTTGACCCTTACGGGCCTTAATTATGAGATATGGTTCTCTAACATCCGTCGCTCATATTTTATGCACCTAAGGGCTCATAATTAAACATCATTCATAATTCCCATGTTCACACTTAAATCTGAAAAGCATAGGGCAGAATTCTTATCTTGTGATTACGGGGTTCTAGAACTTACGTTTTAGACCCTTTCATAGTTCCGTCTTCGCCTAAGACGCTATGAATTAAATCTAAATCAATTATGAGGCATTCCTATGCTTAAGGAATAATTATTAATCATGTTTATCATGTTATAAGGGTGCTGGATAGAATCCAGAAAAATAAATGTTCTAAGAGTTCTAAACTTGCACTTTTACGGTTTTCTAGTTACTAGTTTCCCTATAGGTGCTAGAATTCGATTCTAATCCAAATGTTACCAAGTTTTTCATATCTAAACAATCCTAATCTGATTATGCTCCCATTAAAACAGTTTGGATAAGTTCCAAAAACAAATGGGTCAAAACTATGTTAAATTCTAGCTTTACGGTATTTCTAGTTAGCTAGTTTCTTACTTATTACGCATAGAATCATTTCTACATCATCATATGATATTTTCACACATTCTAACACATCAAAACATCATCATACAGCATCACACTCATCATATCAGAACCGAAAACATTTAGCTTCAGTAAAGGATTTAAATTGACATTTCTAGGTACATAAGTTAACTAGTTTCTCTTGGAATCAATTTAGAATTTCTAGGACTCTTTGCAAATCATTTTAATTCATTAAGAGGCTAAGAGAAGTCTTAGGTCAATGACCAAAATATATTTCATCTTCTAAAAGGGAATAAAGTCGTATCTCATGATAACATAACCTTGAAAAGATTTGAAAAGCTTTAAGGAAAACTTAGAACATAGACTATTGGTCCTTGTAGCTAGATGAAAACTTATTGCAAGTCCATCATCACTACTTGGCCGAAAACATGCATTCAAGGAATGGTTTCACATTAAACTTTAACTTGGAATGAAATGGGCAAGTCTTTGAGCTCTAGGTTCTTAAGTTACGACATAAAATAAACGTGCTCATGCTTTTCATTTTTAATCTTGCTTACAAAATAAAGTGATGACGTAAATTAAATATGCAAGGCACAGACTTAAACGTGCAAGCTTGGGAGTAAATATGCGAGGCATAAACTTAAACATGCAGGCTTGAAGATAAATATGCAAGGTTCAATTCTTTATTTTAGTGCTCTTGGCCCAACAACAATCGACTTTAAGGCCGAAATAGATAGGCATTCGAGAAATTAACTAGGTGATGATGCAAGTTCAATTCTTTATTTTAGTGCTCTAGGCCCAACAACAATCGACTTTAAGGCCGAAATAGAAAGGCTTTGAGAATTAAATTAAGTGATGATGCAAGTTCCATTTTAATCTTTATGTTCTTAGGTGATAGCTTGAAAGCATAGGTGCATAGCAAAAATGTAAATATCAATGCAAGCATAAAATAAATTATGCAAGTTCATTTTATCTTTCTAGAGCTCTTAACAAGACTTTAAAGGAACTTAAACCTTAGCCCAAACTCATTAAACCAAGATATGATATAGTCTAGAGTTCTTAGAACTCAACATAATATTTTTAGGAATCAAACCATGAAACTTAGAAAAAAGAAAGGAAAAGGGCCGAAACTTCAAAAGGAAAAAGGAACATTTTAAAACTCTAGGGTCCATGATCTTGATGATATAATAACACCAACATCATGAGACCTCATCATTGAGTCCTTAAAACCATTTTGAATGACCATCAAAACTAAAGTTCTCAAGAGTTCAAGAAAGGAAGAACTAGAAACATTTTTGCTCAAGAACAAGGATCAAGCTCTAGAGTTTGTTTCAAGTGATGAACATCATCATGAAACTCTCATCATCAAGCTCTCATTTCTTTGAACTTCAAGGCCCATGGCCGAAAATGAGGAAGAACAAGGAAAGGAAAAGAAGTTCTAAAAAGAATCAAGAGAAACTATGAACATAAAGCTTAGAACAAGAACTTTAAAGAAAGGAATACTTGAAAGAAAATCCCTACTTGATGTGATGAACTTGAAGATGGAAGAAGAAGATGAAGATGATGAAGAACTTTGAAGAACTTGAAGAACTTGAAGAACACTAGAACTTTGAGAGAAAAAGAAAAGCTTTGAGTGTTCCTAAACTTAGCAAATGATCTAAAAGTGGTGCAAGCTCCTCAAGGCATTCTATTTATAGAGAAATGAAACAAATGGAGAGGGTGAGGGGCTGAAGGGGTTTCGGCCATGAGGTGCAGAATTGGAGGCATCCATGAGTTCCATGAGGTGAGATAATGTGGTCTTGAGGCATGGTGAGGTATGGCTCAAAGCATGGTGAGGTATGGCTCAAGGTATGGCCTCAAGCATGGCTCTTTGAGTGAGAAAACAATTCAACATGTGATCAATGGGGGAAGAGGATTTCGGCCATGTGCATCAGATTTGGGAGAGGATTAGTTGCATTTTAATTGTGGTTTAGAGTTGTGTTTAGGTGTATCTTTGATTATGCTTAAGATTAGGAAGTTGTAAGAAAGTGTTTAGGTAAGGAAAATGGATAATTAAGGTGGTCTAGACATAATTAAGGAGTGGTCTTGCACCATTAGTGAGTTAGATCCTCAATTTAGAGTCTAAACAACTCTAGACACACTTCCTTGATTTAAGGAATTGGAGAGAGAAAACACTATTCAAGATTCCAAGACTAGGAATCTTGAGTTCCAAAAAGGGATTTAAGTTTAATCTAAGCAATTTTAGGTTCTAATTAACTTTAATAAATTATTTTGACTCTAGATTAATTAGGGAAATAAATTAATCTTTGTTTAGAGCCTAATATTGCTTAGGTTTGCTTAATTATGTCATTAAGCTCAAAAACACTATTCTAGGGGCAAAATCGTAATTTTACACTAAAACTGCCTGGGACCACCGGGACTTGAACAGAGACCTCTAGACACATGAAAACATGTTTTTAAACCTCTGGGGAAAGTTTTGGGCTCAAACGGCACCTTTACCCGCGTAAAACGCTATAGGGGTATTTTGGTCATTTTGACCCGAAACTGCGGAAAACGAAATTTTCGCATCCGAAAGCATTCAAAGGTCATTCAATCCCCTTCAAACATTGAGTTGACCCTTCGAGGATGACCGAGTTGGTTACCCTCAAATTCGGGTCAGGAAATGACCTCAAGGGCATTTTGGTCATTTCCTCGAGATAGAAAAAATCGTGGTGTTACAAGGCAGTTTTAGAGCAAAATTACGATTTTACCCCTAGAATAGTGTTTTTGAGCTTAACGATGTGATTAAGCAAACCTAAGCAATATTAGGCTCTAAACGAAGATTAATTAATTTCCATAATTGATCTAGAGTCAAAATAAATTATTAAAATTAATTAGAACCTGAGATTGCTTAGATTAGATTTAAATCTCCTTTCTAAAACTCAAGATTTCACTCTTGGAATCTTAAATAGTGTTTTCTCTCTCCAATTCCTTAAATCAAGGAATTGTGTCTAGAATTGTTTATACACTAAAATGAGTTTATAACTCACTAATGATGCAAGAATACTCCTTAATTATGTCTTGACAACCTTGATTACCCATTTTCTCACCTAAACACTTTCTTACAAATTCCTAATCTTAATCCTAATCAAAGATACACCTAAATACAACTCTAAACTACAATTAAAATGCAAGAAAACCCTCCCCATGGCTGATGCAATTTCAGCCCTCTCTCTCCCATTTACAACACATGTTGAATTGTTTCTCACTCAAATAACCATGCTTGAAGCCATACCTTGAACCATACCTCACCATACTTTGAACCATACCTCACCATGCCTCAAGACCACATTATCTCACCTCATGGAACTCATGGGCTGCCCATGAGGCTGATGGCCGAAATTTCCTTCTTCATTTGCACCTTGCATTTGTTTCATTTCTCTATAAATAGCTTGCTTGGGTGAACTTGCATCATTTTAGGTTCATTTGCTAAGTGTAAGTTTTCAAAGAGCACTTCAAAGTTTCCTTTTTCTCTCAAGTTCAAGTCTTCAAGTTCTTCAAGTTCTTCATCCTCTTCTCTCATCCTAATCCTCAAATCACTTGGTAGGTATTTTCTTTCAAGAGTTCTTTCATTTAAAGTTCTTAATTTCTTTATGAGTTCTTAGTTTCTCTTGAATCCTTTCTAGAACTTCTTTTCTTTTCTTCTCCTTCTTGTGTTTCGGCCATGAGCCCTTTGAGAGCAAAGGAATGAGAGCTTGATGATGAGGTTTCATGATGATGTTCATCACTTGAACAATCTCTAAAGCTTGATCTTTGATCTTGAGTTAAAGATGTTTTTAGTTTTCTTCTTGAATCCTTGAAACCTTTCACTTTGATGATATTTTAAAATGGTCAAATGAGCTCAATGATGAGGACTCATGATGTTGGTGTTATTGCATCATCAAGATCATGGTCTCTAGAGTTTCAAATGTTTCCTTTTCTTCTAAAAAGTTTTCGGTTCCTTTTCCTTTTCTTCTTTCATGTTTTCGGCCATATTGGCCAACGGAGTTCACAATGGCTTGATAATGAGAGCTTCTAGATGATGACTATGTGTTCATCACAATGAGGCCTCTAGAGCTTGAGTTTTAATAAAAATGTTATTTATGTTTACATTCCAAGGAAAAGAACTTTGTGTTTAAAGAACCCTTGAGGTTCACTCTTGTTTTTCTTTACCTTGTCATGATGAGTTTGGGTTGAGGTTTAAGTTCCTTTAAAGTCTTGTAAGAGCTCTAATAAGAAATAAAATGAACTAGCATTCATATTTAAATTTGAGCTTATGCATTACATATTTATTTTGAGCTTTGCATTCATATTTAATTTACAAGCCATCACCTAAAGTTAAAAGCTAAAGAATGGAGTGCATCTCATATTTATATTCTTGTCTAGCATATTTACCTTTCATCACTAAAGAACGTAAAGATCTAAAATGAGGTTTGCACTATCACCTAACTAAATCTCAAAGCCTTTCTATTTCGGCCTTAAAGTCGATTGTTGCTAGGCCTAGAGCACTAAAATAAAGAATTGAACTTGCATATTTATATTCCAAGTATTGCATATTTATTTTAAGCCTTGCATTTTTACATTCAAGTCTTGCACGTTTACTTTAAGCTCTCACTTTAATTTGTAATGAAGAATAAAAATGAAGTGCATAGCATGTTTAAATTATGTCATCACTTAAAAGATCTTAGAGCTCAAAGACTTGCCCATTTTATCTCAAGTTAAAGTTTAATGAGGGAGCATTCTTTGAATGCATGATTTCGGCCATGAAGTGATGATGAACTTGGAATGAGTTTCATCTAGCTTCAAGGACTAAGAAGTCAAGTTTTAAGAAATCTTTTTAAAGCTCATGAATTTGTTTAAGTTTAAGACCAACAAGGTTCTATGAATTTAACACTCTTTTAAGGAGGGATTGAGTGGTCACTAACCTAAGGATGTGTTTAGTCTCTTTGACATGATAAAATGGTTTGTAAAAGAGTTTTAGAAGTCTTGAAAATGATTCCAAGAGAAACTAGTAACTTATGTGTTTTAAAAATATCAAGTTATGTACCTTTTTGGGATTTAATGTTTTGGTCCTTCCGTGATGTGTTTAAATGAGTAAAAAATTATGTAAGATGAAATAAGAACATTTCTATGCAAGTTAGGGAAGAAACTAGCTTTCTAGGAAAACCGTAAAGTCAAGATTTAGCATAGTTTTATCCCATTTCATTATGGACACTGTCCAAACTATTTTAATGGGAATATAATCAGATTAGGATTGATTAATCATGAAAAATTTGGTTAAATTTGAAGTAGGAATAAATTTTAGCACCTATAGAGAAACTAGTAACTAGAAAACCGTAAAACCTCAACTCTAGAACTCTTAGAACATTTAGTTTTCTGATTCTGTCCAGCACCCTTACAATGTAATAAACATGGTTTATAATTAGTTCAAAGGCTTAGGAATACTTCATAATTGGCTTAGATTTAATTTATAGCGCTTTAGGCGAAAACGGAATCGGGAAATGGTCTAAGACGTAGTTTCTAGAACCCTCATAATCACAAGATGTAATTTCTGCCCTTAAAGTGTAAGGCTGTCCAGATTCATTGACGAACATAAAAATTAGTAAGAATTATTAGTTGTGAGCCTATAGGTGCATGAAAGGATAAAAACAGATGATAGCGTAATTAGTTTTCAAGATTTAGACCCGTAAGGGTCAAAGCATAAGACACCATAGGCTTAAGAGCATAATGAGCTTTAATGTTTCATGCAAGTGTATGTTTTATTATGAGAACAACTTGAGCATGTGATCTCTTATGAGAGTATATAGTGTTGATGTGTTGATGCTCACGCTATGATGCGTTATGTAAAATTATGGTATCATGATGCTTATGATGCATACGATGATTATGATGCCTTATGTTGGTATTGAATGGCTATGCATGCTCTATATGGTTGGTGGCATAAAGCAAGTTTGATGGAAATCCGGTGTACGCCGTTACGTTGCCGAATTTCCCATCAAACTTGAGAATTTGAGAAAAGTTTGTGAAAACTCCTGGGTGACACCGGTTCGTTCGAGCACCCCCAGGAAAGGTTCTGGGTGACACCGGTTCGGCCGAGCACCCCCAGAACAGATGTGACATAACACTGAGACGCATTTCTCTAGCTACGGTGGGGAGGAAACAAATCCGTGAGGGTATTGACATTGAGCTTGCCAAAGCGGACAATTCGCTGTGTACTAGATACCAGTAGAGCGTTTCAAAGAAGGAAATGATCCTAAGATAGGTGATCCAAGAAATTTATGTATACCCCCTCTATTAGCCCATATTAAATCTAGTGACGACTAGTTAGGATTGAGCTCATTCCTAGGTGATAGGTGAGATGTAGTTTGGTGACTAGATTATCGCCGGGCCGGTGAATCGGTTGGATTTTTGGTGGATATGTTAAGACGGTGGTCTTTAAGAAAAAGAACTTAAGAGTTTTATTTATAAGAAAGATATCACATGAAAATTACTATGCCTCTTTATGCCACATATATGATTCTTGTTTCCTTATGATGTGCCCAAGTATTATGACTTTCGTGTTAATGTGCATATGGTATTGTCATGCATTCATCAAATATCTGTTGCATTCATGACATTAAGACACATACTAAAAGACACCCACTTCAGATAAGTAGATTTGAAAAGCCTAAAACCAATCCTTATGCATGTACACCTTTTTCATAATTAAAACCGAGGTGGCTGGGGACGACGACGATGACACTTGTGTTAGGGTCGGGAATTCCTACTGAGAATCTTGAATAAGTTTCTCATCCCTTCCTCTTATTCCGTGTCGTCTCTAGACAAGGATTACAACGAGGTTCATGACTTCTGCTAAGGCTCGTGCTTAAGGATCACACTAGAAGACGGGGCGGAGGGTCGCTGCGGGAGCATAGATAGCTTAGCTTTTTGGGTTGACACTTATCCAACCTCATAGGTGGATAAGGATGACTTCACATATATGGGGGTGTTTTGATGTAAATGATGGTACAATGATGTTAGTAGTCTATGTATCTATGAAGATGTGATGATATTATGATTGTTATGTATAATACTATGTTTCATGATTATCAATGGTGTGGTTACTTTTTCTTGCACGTTATGGTTATGACGAACGTTAGGTTAGTGCGCGGCTCGCGTTTTGCTTTCAAGTTTCAAAAAGAAAAATTTATTCGTATTTTCCGCTAAGTATTTTAATGAAAGGTCGTAAGGAATGAGACTAAAAGAGTAATAGACTAATGATTAACCTAAATATGTTCTAGAGTATTGGGTTAAAAATTAGGATGTTACATTAATTCCTAAACCATTTATGGGTCATCCTCACTCAAGTAAACATGATGTAATATGATTTTACAAACTTTAAAGGTACTAGAACAGAATGCATAATTCGCTTCCTTAGGAGTTCTAGAAATCACACTTTCAATTCTTTTTAATTACTAGGCTTGCCTAAAGCGCCAAGAACAATTATCACATCAAGTAGCGAGGTATCTAACACATTTAAATCATCCAAAATAGAATTTAAAGGTGCTAGAAAATTAAAGGCAGAGTCGAAAAGTAACAAGTCTCATGAGCACAAAATAAGGCATTTCTAGTAACTAAACTTCATGCTTAAAATAACTTCTAAATTAAGAGATTTAATAAATATGCTAGACAAGGAAATGTAAACATGAATACAAGTTCAGTTCTTTATTTTAGTGCTCTAGGCCCCTTAGAGTTTTCACTCTAAATCAACAATCAACTTTAAGGTTGAAATAGGTAGGCTTCGAGTTAATCATTTAGGTGATATGAAAATGCAAGCTCTTGTTTTAATCTTTAAGTTTTAGGTGGTGGCTTGAAAAGTAGACATGTTAGGCAAGAAATGTAAATATGAAATGCAAGTTCATTTCTTATCTTTAAGCTTTAGGTGATAACTTGGAAATAAATATGATATGCAAGCCCGATTCTTTATTTTAGTGCTCTAGGCCCCTTAGAGTTTTCACTCTAAATCAACAATCAACTTTAAGGTTGAAATAAGTAAGCTTCGAGTTAATTATTTAGGTGATAACATGCATGCAATGTGCTACCTAGCATTTTCATCAAACTTTGTAAAAAGTAAAACTCAAGCTATAGAGGTCTCATTATGATGAACTCATAGTCATCATCTAAAAACTCTCATCATCAAGCTATCATGAGAAACTAACAAAGCCTTGAAGGTCAAAATGCATAAGGAAAGGAAAAGAAGAAACTGAAATGATAAAGCATCAAAACATCATTTTAAACTAAGAATAAAGCTTAACAAAGCAAGGAAATAATTTTCAAAACAACTCCCTACCTAGGATGTGTTTCTTTGAAAGAGAGTTTGATCTTGAAAAAAGGAGTAGAAAAAGAAGAAGGAGAAGAAGAACTTTTTGAGATGAAAGAAAGAGAGCTTGGAGTTGTAAGAGACATAAGCAAAAGGCCTCTTGTAGAGCTCCCTTGTATTTATAGAAAATTTTCAACATGACGGGAGTAAGGTGGAGGAGTGACTGACGGTCTTTAGGAGGGAAAAGAAGAGAAAATATCACTTTTCATGGTATGGTGTATGCATGGTTTAAGATATGGCTAAGTATGGTTCAAGATATGGCTCTTTGTGTGTGTACGTGACTAAGTCACAGTATTTGTTCAAGTAAATCACCCAGACACTCTCTCATGAAAACAACCAAAGCTAATTATTGTTAACAGAAAAGGGATCATGGTGGAGCTCGGCCAAGAAGGGAGCAAAGCTCGGCCAAGAGAAAGCAGAGCTCAGCCATGAGATGGCAGAGCTCGGCCATGAGGTAGCAGAGCTCGGCCATGAGCTAAAGGTAGTAGAGCTTTGGCGGTGAAGTAGCGGAGTTCGACCATGAGGCAGCAGAGCTTGACCATGAGGTAGCAGAGCTCGGCCATGAGGTAGAGGTAGCAGATCTCTGCCATACAGAGCTTAGCCATGAGATAGAGGTAGCAGAGCTCAGCCGTGGGGTAATAGAGCTCGGCCGTGAAGTAGCAGAGCTTGGCCATGAGGTAGAGGTAGCAGAGGTCAGCCATGCAGAGCTCGATCATGAGGTAAAGGTAGCAAAGATCGACCATGCAGAGCTTGTCCATGAGATAGAGGTAGCAGGGCTCAACCGTGAGGTAGAGGTAGCAGAGCTCGGCTATGAGGTAGAGATAGTAGAGCTCGACCATGAGGTAGCAGAGTTTGGCCATGAGGTAGAAGTAGCAGAGCTCGGCCGTGCAGAGCTCGGCCGTGAGGTAGAGGTAGCAGAGCTCGATCATAAAGTAAAGGTAGCAGAGTGTAACATCCTAATTTTTAACCCAATACTCCTAGAACGTATTCAGGTTAACTATTAGGCTATTACTCTTTTAGCCTTATCCTTTAAAACTTGCTTTAAAATACTTAGCGGAAAATACGAAGTAAATTTTTTTTTTTTGAAATATAAATGCAAGGTGAGAGCCATGTGTATCCTAAGTGAACGTTATCATAAAACATAGCTCATACAGAAGAGAGCACAAGGTAAGAACATCAAATAACTTCATAACATGGGATGATCATAGGCACACCACAATAACGTCATATTAATATAAGTTTAGTACATCATAGTGCGAAATACAACTGAAACAGAAATACAAGGAAATACAAAGGAAACATAAAGGAAGTCATCTCTTACCCTTGTGTACCTAAGATGGATAACCTCTAGAACAAAAGAAAGTTACCCTAAACTAGTGGTAGTGTGTGTGCACTAACGATCCCCAAGAGTCCTACTACTGGTAGTCCAGATAGGGTAGGACATAGCCGATCCGCGGATGAAGCTTGTCGAGAGTGGGCACTCGAGATGCCTGAGCATGAGTGCTACGTCAGGGCCGTATGGCTGGCCTCTGTGCCAACCTCGGCTGCATAACTGTCTTCTCACTACCATTCACCCTCAGAGGAGGAATGGGGGTAGAGCTCTCGGAGTAGATGTGGGTAGGCGAATTTTCTGACGGGTCAGTCTCCAAGTGACTAGACCGGGGAACATAATCTGGGAAGTCGCGGATGGCAGATCCGGAAGAATACATACGGAGTATCCTCTCATTGTGCGTCCTCCTGCGTTCAAAGACCATGTCATCGCCAAAGGGAGAGGTCAAAGAGAAGCAGTAACTATGTACAGGGTGTGCAAAGGGGCGTCCCAAAAACATAAAAACGTGAACTGTGCAGTTCCCCTCAAAATGATACGACCGATACTCCGGGTCGAAATGAACCTCCCAGGTGGAAGTGTTAATGAAAAGCATAAAGGTCGCCATCAAAGTCTGAAGACGTGACAGGAAAGAAAAGGAGTGAGAATCTTACTAAAGAATCTCAGTAGGGAAATCTCCTATCTAAGTGTCATCGTTCACATCCTCAAGAACCTTAGGTTTATTATAAAAAGGTGTGCATACATATAGTTCATTGTTAGGTTTTAAGCATAATTATCCAAGGTCCGTTTATTTTAGAATGAGTCTTAATGTCATGCATGCAACATATAAAATCATGAATACATGGCAATACTTTATGCAAGGAGATAATAGAATACATCATCAAGCAATATCATACAGGTGGCATAAGTGACACGTAACTTTTCTCATGGAAATTTTTCTTTTTAACTTTGTGACATTAAACTTTATACCTTACATCATGGGGGCCACCCTAAAACATCTCTAGGTTATGAGCTCATACCTAACTAGTCTTCACAAGTTCTTACTTATCCGTCTTGATAAGCATAACATAATAAATCCCGACTTCTAAGGTACGGGTTAGGGGGCATAAGGATCCCTTATCATAACCTTTAATTTGGGGAGTCCATAGGAATATTTCCTTCTTTGAAACGCAATTACTGGTAACTAGTACTCAGTTATTTGTCCGCTCTGGCAAGCTCAATGTCAATACCCTCACAATTTTGTTTCTGGGGGTGCTTGGCCAAATCGGTGTCACCTAGAACGCGTCTCAGTACATGTCACATTTGTTTTGGGGGTGCTTAGCCGAACTAGTGTCACCCAAAATGTATCACAGTTATCCTAGGGGTGCTCGGCCGAACAGGTGTCACCCAGGAGTTTTCAAAAACTTTTCCCAAGTCCTCAAGTTTGATGAAAATTCGGCAACGTAATGGCAGTACACCATATTTCCTTCAAACTTACTTTATGCCACAAGAACTCATAGAGTATGTATGCTCAATCACAATTCCATATTCAAGATAAGTCATCAAGGTCATATAAACATGTACTTCATAATCATATGCATCAATACATCATAACTTGAGTTAATGAATTTATGTTGCTCATAAAATAAACATGCTCATGATTCACAATTGTTCATTCCTATCTCATCAATTTATATCATGCAAACTTCATAGATTCATGGTAAACAAGATCATAGGTTCACATCGTACAAAAATCATAAATCCAAGTAGCATGAAATCATAGCTTTATGTCATTCAAGTAGGGAAAGTATCTACTGCATTCATTAGGTTCTGGTAATCGATTATAAGAGCCTTGTAATCGATTACACAACTTCGAGTTTTAAAATAGAAGAGTTGAAGGCTTTGGTAATCGATTACATGAGCCTTGTAATCGATTACACAGCCTCGGGTTTTCAAAAACAGGAATTGAGGGCTCTGGTAATCGATTATATTAGCCTTGTAATCGATTACACTGTTGTATTCTTGGGCCCCTAGAATATCTGAGTAATCGATTACATGATATGGTAATCGATTACTAGAGTCTAGAATGTGTAATCGATTACAATGTATTGTAATCGATTACTCAGGGCGAAAGTTCTCATCTGAATGCATCAAGGTCCTTTGGTAATCGATTACATGGGCTGTGTAATCGATTACCAGCACCTTCAAAATGCGAAAACCCCAGTTTAAAACACATCCGAGTCACTCCTTCCTTCTCACAACCATTTTAAACTTCTTTTCATCATTTCCTTTGAAATCAAAACATTTTTGTAAAAAGGCTTTTGCCCATGGATTTGAAGTTACTATGTGACATTAAAAAGGGTAGACTTTGTGCCTTAGACATTTAGGTGGCAACATAATCGTAAACATGCTAATGCAAGCTTTGTTTTAATCTTGAAATCATAAGGTGATGACAATGGAAACGTAGACATGATGTACAAGGCTCAAATGTAAACATTCGATGCAAAAACTTAAAATATAAACATGCTAAGCAAGAAATGTAAATATGAAATGCAAGTTCATTTTTTTATTTTAGTGCTCTAAGCTTCACAACAATCGACTTTAAGGCCAGAATAGGTGAGCTTCGAGATTAATCATTAGGTGATGTACAACTATTTATTTTAATCTTTGAGTTCTTAGGTGATGGTATGAAAAGTAAACGTGCTAGACGAGAAACATAAATATGAAATGCACTTTCATTTTTTATCTTCAAACCTTAAGTGATAACTTGAAAATAAACGTGATATGCAAAACTCAAAAGTAAATATGTAATGCAAGAACTTGAAAAGTAAATATGGATGCGACCCATTAATTATCTTTTGAGTCCTAGGCTCAAGTTCACCACTTAATTTCTTTTGAAAACACCACACATTCTTTCCTTCCTAAAAACCATTTAGAAGAATGAAACCTTCAAGCTTTAGAGGTCACTAAGTGGTGGTTTTTCAACCAACACTCAAGATCCTCATCATCAAGCCATGGTTCCTTCCAATGTAGGCCATCATGGCCGAAAATCAAGAGAAGAAGAGAGGAACTCAAAACTGAAAAAGAGAAAAAGGAGGAAAGAAGAATCAACACTTTGTCATTTCAAACCACTAGCTAAACAAAGGCAAAGAAAAATGTAACACCCTAGTAATTAACCAAATACACCTAGGTTGAATCTGATTAATGACTAGACTTTACT
The DNA here is from genome assembly GCA_031216125.1 of Dalbergia cochinchinensis. Classification (NCBI taxonomy): domain Eukaryota; kingdom Viridiplantae; phylum Streptophyta; class Magnoliopsida; order Fabales; family Fabaceae; genus Dalbergia; species Dalbergia cochinchinensis. The sequence goes on from CM062372.1 coordinate 45,362,916, forward strand.
CCTTGCTTTGGTTCTTTCTTCATAATTTGAAAATACATAGTGAAATTACGAGCCATTTTTTTAAAAAAAAAAACATAATTGAAAACGTGAGCCGAGTACAACGTGAACGAGTAAGCGGAGTATAATAAGACGTTTAAGAATATATCACATCATATCACTTTGGCTCCATCATATAACATCCATAAGCACATTATAACATATATTTACATACAATAACCTCACTCAAAGGGTGGGATATGATCATACATCATTGTCTTATGCAAACCCTATGATGCTAAAATTAGTTACTAAACCAATTATGAATCATTCTCCCTTATTTAAACATAATAAAACCTGGTTCTTATCGTTGCTAAAGATTCTGGATAGAATGCATAAATTTCATTCCCTAGAGTTCTAGAAATCTTGTTTTTACGGTTTTCTAGTTGCTAAGTTCATTTTTAGTGTTCGGGATCAATCCTAGTCTAATTGATACCAAATTTTTCGTGGCTAACTAATCCTAGACAGAATTATAACATACTAAAACAGATTTGGCATTGGCTAAACTTAAAGGGGTCAAAAACTAGGTAAATTCTAGCTCTTCGGTTGTTCTAGGGAGCTAGTTTTATCTCTAACATGCAGTAAATCATTCTCTTAACAATAAACCATAATTATCACAACTTTAAACATATCAAATCATTATCATACATTGATACTAAACTCAGATCAGTGGCCGAATCATGAACCTCATGCAATTACATAGAATCATATTTTAAGTGCATATAAAATACTAGTTCCCCGTAAAATCCTTACAAAGTCTTAAAACTCATTTAGAGACTAGTTCTTTTGTCAAACTTGGGAGGATCTTCACAATTAAAATTCTCACTTAAGATAAAAGGAGTAAGTCTTGAGCTTTAGAGATTTAGGTGACATCTTAGAATTATAAACATGCTATGCAACCTTCTTTTAATCTTATCTTTATAAGATGATAGCTTGGAATTATAAACATGATATGCAATTCCATTTCTTTATCTTTAAGATTTAAGGTGATGACTTGAAAATTAAACATGATGCAAGAACTTGAAATATAAACATGATGCAAGAACTTGAAATATAAACATGATGCAAGAAACTGGAGCGACGGTAATCCGCACAGGACCAGTAGAGGGAGAAGAGAATATTAAGAAACCGGAGCGGCGGTAGTCCGCACAGGACCGGTGAAGGGAGAAGAGAATTATTATTACATCTTTTAAGCTCCAATCTCAAGACTTTTTAAAGAATAAATTCTTTAACTCCAATAATCATATTTCTTTGCTTGTGATACATGGCCAAGTCTTTGACCTCTAGGATCTTTAGGTGATGGCATAAAATAAACATGCCATGCGTTGATTCTTTTAGCCATTATAAAATAAAGTGAGAGCATAAATTAAATATGAGATGCAACCTCTTTATTATCTTGAAAGATTAAGTGATGACTTTAAACATAAACATGAAATACAAGCTTGGAAAATACATCTTTCAAGTTCTAAACTAAAAATCTTTGTTTTAGCATCATAAAGCATTATTCTTTAAAGTTTTGCATCAAGTGGAATTTTCAAGCTTTAGAGGCCTAACTTGTGATGGATTTACAACCGAGCCTCAAGGTCCTCATCATCAAGCCATCATCTTAGTTCCACCTAGGCCATATGGCCGAATTGGTTAAAGAAAAATGAAGAGGAAAACCGAAATGAAAAGCTAAGGTAAGTTCATAATTTCATCATTTTGAGCTAAAAACACAACTCCTCAAAGCATAGAAATAAATTTAGAAACTACTCCCTACCTAATCTGAGTTGAAGAAGAGGAAGAGAACTTGATTTCTTGAAGTGAAATGAAACAAAATCTCTTTGAAAAATTGAAGAAAGAATTCAGCCAAAGAGGAGGAAGAAAGAAAGTTTTTGGTGCTCCTAAAAATTAGTTATGAACAAAGCATTCCAAGACCACTCAAGCAAGCCTATTTATAGAAGATTTTGAGGCTTCTAATTGGCCAAAATGAGGAGGTAGTTGGTGAATTTTGTAGAAGAAATAAGGGAGGAAAAATCATTTTAGACAAAGTTGTATGAAATTAAGGAATTATGTCTCTTATGGTGACATTTTGGCATTTTGTTTTAGTGCAACTTTTGGCAATAATTCAGCTGCATAATGGCATCAATAATTTCGTCCATTATAGCCCAAAGAAGTGAAATTTGTGTGTTCCATGCATTATTTAGGTGTAGGCAAGGTATTCATGTAATTTAGAGAATTTACGATTAAGGGCTTAAGTGAATTAGTAAGCAATTTGGGTGTTTTTGAGCAATTTTGGGTTCTAATCAATCTAAATACATAATTTTGACTCTAGATTAATATTTAGAATTTAATAAGCTTTAATTTGAGCCTAATATTGCTTAGGTTTCGTATACTGAATCAAAAATCCCGAAATTCGCAAATCGCCAAAAACAGGGGCAAAATCGTACTTTCACTTAAAAACTGTCCGAGGCCACCCGAGCTTAACCAATGGTTAATCATGGCTTAAAAACAAATTTTAAAACATTTTAGTGAGGTTCGGGCTCAGTCGGCACGCACATCGGAGTTAAAACAGCCGCAGGGCGTTTTGGTCATTTCGCGCGTCGGAACTCAAAATTGAGATCCTTCTGCTCTATTAACACACATAACACAAACAATCCCTTATTATCATCAAAACATCCCCTTGAGAATAGGTGGGGCCCACGATCCTCATTTTCTGAGTAAAATAACTAGGGGCATTTTGGTCATTTTATACGCATGAAATTCGGGATTTGCGACTCTCACATGAATCGCTCCTAACCTCTCTTCTAATGTTATATTCCTTTATTGAGGATTGTTCGGCCTCAAATCTTATGTAATAATTACCTACAGTAATTCGGTAATTTTTAATGACAGTAAAAATTACAGTAAAAATTGGGGCGTTACAAAAGACATTCTCAACACAACTCCCTACCTTGAATGTGCTTCTTGATTGAGAGAGGGAGAGCTTGCTCTTGGAAGATTGGAGAAAAAGAAGAAGAACTCCTTGAAGTTGGGAGAAAAAGTGTCTTTGGGAGGTGCAAGAGAATGAGCAAAGGTTCTTGCAAGATCCCTTGGTTCCTATTTATAGAGGAAATGAAACATGAGGGAGTGAGAATGGAGAGGAAAGTGGTGCCACTTTTGGGGGGGAAGAGGGAGAGAAAAATATCTCTTGGCTGTATCACTTCAAGGTAAGGTTGTAGGTGTAGACTAGGTATGGTGTACCATGCTTCTTTGAATGTTTGAGTGAACAAACTTGTGATGCATAGGGGAATGAGGTGGCACCATTCTTGGGGTATCCAAGGGGGAGGAAAATGTCTCATTTAATTATGGTTTAGTGATGTGTTTAGGTGTATCTTTGATTAGGCTTAAGATTAGGAGTTTGTGATTGAATGTTTGAGTGAAAGGATGAGTGATTAAGACTACTTAGGGCATGATTAGAGAGTACTCCTACCCATTAGGGGTGTCAACCCTATTCAATCAAGATTATCAATCACATCCTAGGTTCCTTGAGTCATGGGATTAGAATAGTGAAAATACTATTCAAGATTCCATGACTTGGAGTCTTGAGTTTTTAAAAGAGGTTTAGATTTAATTTAAGCAATTTTAGGTGCTAATTAACTTTAATAAATCATTTTGACTCTAGATTAATTATGGAAATTAATTAATCTTCGATTAGAGCCTAATATTGCTTAGGTTTGCTTAATTACATCATTAAGCTCTAAATCACTATTCCAAGGGCAAAATCATAATTTTGCAAAAAAATTGCCCGGGACCACCGAGACTTAAACAGACATGCCCTAGTTCATAAAAACATCATCTTAAACCTTTGGGGTAGGGTTCGGGCTCAGTCGGCTCATTAATGGTGCTAGACAGCCACAGGGGCATTTTGGTCATTTAGCGCATTGGAACTCAAAAGTGAGATTCTTCTGCTCTATTAGCATACATATCACACATAGTCCCCTTTGAATCTCGATTTCACCCTTCGAGGGCTACCGGGTCAGCTATCCTCGCATTCTGGGTGGAAAGTGACCTCAGGGGCATTTTGGTCATTTTCGCTCAGACAGAAAAATTGGGGCGTTACACAGAGCATGGCCATGCAGTGACGGAGATGCATATATTCAACCTAACTATGTTTAGATGCTGAAAGCCTATGAAAACAATGTCCCAAACTTCCAGGTTCAGTTGGTAACTAATCCCATGTTTAAATTACCGCAAGGGTACTCCAATAATTTCATATGTAGAATACTCGAAAATGAGATTCCTCTGCTCTATTAACACACATAATCCCTATTCAATATCAAAGCAGTCCTCTCAAGGATGGCCGAGCCCGACTATCCTTATTTTCCCGATAAAAATGGCCTCAGGGCATTTTGGTCATTTGTGCATAGGAAAATCGGGGTATTACATTACTCCCCTCCTTAAAAAGAATTTTGCCCTCGAAATTGTTACGCATACATAGTTATACTAGTCGAATAAGCATGATAGGTAAAAATGGAAGCAATGAAAATCATGTATCATGGAGTTTTACTAACAATCCAAGAACCTTTGAAGGTTATAATTTGACTAGGCACATGTGACTATGTTAGGTAGCATCAATACTTACGACTTACATAAGGTAAAAACTCAAAAAGGTAGGACAACTTCATCTTCAACCTTACTTGTTTTGAAAATGAGTGATAAACATAACTTGGCTTGGGAGTTTAAAAGAAAGGTTCCTCAGCTCCAGTGGGAAAATCAGAGCTAATCATTTACGGGGTCACCATTAAAACTATCAACTAGTAAACAACTTGAAATAGGAGGAAAGGAATATGCAACACCTACGAAGATGGGAACTTAAGAAATCATGACACACATAACAGGTTTGCTAGAAGGAATATGATCAGGTCATTTACAAGGAAACTCAAATATAGACAAATGCAAAAAGGTCACCGAAGATTAAAAAAGACAAGGATCAAGGAGTTGCAAGGATTCTACATGATCATAAACTTCAAACAAATACATGGGACCAAAACTAAGAAGCATAACTAACGTCCTACTACTTATCCTTCGCTTACCTCAGGTGTTAGGGTGGGGGGTACCTTCAGAATGGATTGTGAACACCCGTCCTTGGCGCTGAGGCATAAAAATGGCGTTTAATCAGGTGGACTTCACATTGCAATCTCTAATTATGTGGCTGGGCTTGCTGCCCCTAAAGCATACTCCTTGGCTGGCAAGACAGAGACGGTCACCATGGTTCTTTCCATACTTTGGATAATTAACAGCAGGATCCCTCTGAGGTGCCTCCTCTTCTGTGCCATTCGATATTTCTGGATGAAAATCCCTCCTTAGGTCTTGTGGTATGAGTTGCAGCCTAGGCTGTAGTTGGAATAGCGGCTTGAACCTCAAGGCTTGTAGTGCCAGCTTCTCCTTGTAGTACTCCGCCCTTGCTAAGCTCAGTTTCTTGTTACCCTCCTTGATAATGCGACATTTGTTGATCAGGGTGGGGAAGTCCCTAATCTCTAAATGTGTAACAACTACATTAATCTCTACCTCCAACCCGGCTTCGTACTTGATGCATTTCCAGATTTCATCAGGGTTCCCTTGAAAGACCCTCGAAAACTTGATCAGCTCTTCAAACTTTGCAGTGTATTGTGCAATGTTCATTCTTGGGTCAACTACATGAACTCGATGTCCTTAGCATTCCTTATGGACTCTGGGAAGTACTTCTCATAGAAGTGAGTCTTGAACAGGTCCCAATAAATTGGTGTGCTAGGTGTCTCTAGCAGCCTCCAGATGCCGGACCACTAGAATTCGGCTTCCGCCTCTAGCATGTAGGTGGCAAAGGTCACCTTTTGCTCCTCGATGCATGGGATTACTGAAAAGATCTTCTCCATGCTCCTGATCCATTCCTTAGCTTGGTTCGGGTTTAGAGCTCCTCTAAACGATGGTGGGTTCGCTAGGCGGAATTCTCCAAATCTAGTATGATCGGGGTTTTCAACAGTATTAGGACCACAACCAATGTCACCTTGGAGGTCCATTCTTTCAAACATTATCCGCATGGCCCTAGTCATGAGGTACAGGTAGCAGAGCTCAGCCGTAAAGTAACGGACCTCAGCCATGAGGTAGGGTAGCAGAGCTCCACCATGAGGTACAGGTAGCAGGGCTCGCCCATGAGGTAGAAGTAGCAAAGCTTGGTCATGATGTAAAGGTAGTAGAGCTCGGTCATGAGGTAAAGGTAGCAGAGCTCGATCATGAGGTAGAGGTAGCAGAGCGCGGCCATGCAGTGACGAAGATGCATATATTTGACCTAACTATGTTTAGATGTGGAAAGCCTGTGAAAACAACGTCCCAAACTTCCAGGTTCAGTTGGTAACTAATCTCATGTCATGTAACGCCTGGGCGTGAAGTCAGGGAGTGATCGCCGGTGCAAGAAGGCACGAACAAGGAGTGGCTCCTGGCAGACTTCCAAGCAAAGGGGTGCATGAATGTACTGATTACACACCTGAATAAGAGGGATCCAGAGACTGTCTAGGTATGGGACTATACAGTTAAGGAGGGCTTATATGAATTGATTTGTATTACCTATACCAACAAGATGCATCTTCTTTTTTGTAGCTTATCACTAAAGAACTCCATAGTTAAGCATGCTTGACTTGGAGCAATTTTGGAATGGGTAACCTTCTGGGAAGTTTTCCCAGGAAGCGTGTGAGTGAAGACAAAGCATGCTGAAAAGACCCGTGTTGGTTTGTGGGGACAGTTGTCAATCCATAAAGCAGTAGGAGATGTTACAAATGGTATCAGAGCCTGCACTTCTCCAGTACGATGTGGTTCGGGGATAAACCAAGTGAAAGCTGATGAGCATGTAACGCCCGGGGATAAAGTCAGGGAGTGATTACTGGTGCAAGAAGGCACGGACAAGGAGCAGCTCCTGGCAAAATTCCAACGGGAGGGGTACATGAATGAACCGATTACACACCTGAATGAGAGGGATCCTGAGACTGTCTGGGTTTGGGACTATACAGTTAAAGGGGGCTTATATGAATTGACTTGTACAACCTATACCAACAAGATACATCTTCTTTTCAGTAGGTCATCACTAAAGAACTCCATAGTTAAGCCTGCTTGACATAGAGCAATTTTGGGATTGGTGACCTCCTGAGAAGTTTTCCCACAAAGTGTGTGAGTGAGGACAAAGCATGCTGAAAAGACCTGTGTTGGTTTGTGGGAATCCATAAAGCAGCAGGAGATGTTACATTTCCACTTTAAGAGCACGCAATCTATGATTAGACGAAGGCTTTGGTGTTTGTTGTAAGGCTTTGAAGTGAGAAAAACCATTCTTAGAAGATCCTTTGGAGTTAGAAGCTTTCAAGCCTCACATGTAGGGCTATTGAACTTCTTTTGCTTCAATTCTATTTTTATTCTTTGATTACTAATTTAGCTTGATATTTTTCATTGTATTGGTTCATAATATATGGATATTGATGTGCCTAATTTGGTGGAGTGTTTGGATGATGTTAGAAATCATTTTTGTCAAAAGGAGTTTAGGAGTATGCTACTGGATTTTCAATTTTGTCATAGGTAGGAACTTGTCACGAATATTCTGATGCATTTGTATATATTTTTATGAGCTAGAAAAATTATATGTTGAAGCTAGTATGGCAACTCCATGATTTTCCTTAGGTCATGTTAAGGACTTTTACTGCTTCAGAAAAGTCAAGAACCGAAACTGTGCCTGTGCTGCCTGAATTTTTGGGCCTGAGGCAGTGAATTTTCCTAATTTTATTACTATAGCAAAAGATTGAATTTTCCTTTGACACTTTCACAAGATGTTAAGGACATCTTAAGGTTTCACCTTGAATTTTTATTTGAATTTTCTGCATTCCTTTACTATGGTAGAAAAATTGAGGATTCTGACTTTGATATGGAATTAGGTGGTCTCTGACCAATAAATTTGTAGAATTTAGGTACATTGCTAGAGAAGTATTTTTGCTCTAAAAATTTTATCGGGCCTTGGGGACACATTGAAGTGCCATGGGTAATTTATGTAGCCTTGGAATTGGTTGTTTTATATGCAAATTGAATTTTGCTACATAGGTGTGAAATCTGCCAATGTGTTGGAATTGTACCAATGCCTTGAATTAATGATATAATGGCATTTGTTTTTAGCATGACATGAATACTTGATTGTGAATACTTGATCATGTGACTTATGATATATAAATGCATGCTATAAGAAGTAAAGATTAGTTTATGAGGCATGATTGAAATTGCTTATGAATGAATGCCTATATGTGCTTTATGCATGCATTGGAAAAAGAAAAGTAAATAGTGCATATGTGTGGTAACAAAGAATGTATGAACCTCAATTGTGCATGTTCTAACATATGGACGATGTAACATCCTCCTAAGTACAACATCATCCTTAAGTCGTGATATAATACTCGAGAGTTGTTACTTATAAATTAATAGACATTTCTTAAATATCTATAGCCATTTTGATTGATTCGTGAGATAACTAGGTCATAATTCTACTAAAATATATAGCAATGAAACCAAAATATTTATTTAATACAAAGTTCAGTACAAAAAGTAAGCTCTTTCATGAGCTTTAACACACCTTTTGTAACATCTTAATTTTTAACCCAATACTCTAGAACATATTTAGGTTAATCATTAGTCTATTACGTCATAGTTTCCTTTTTACTTTAAAATACTTAGCGAAAAATACTGGTAAATTTTTTTTTTTTTTTTGAATTATAAAAGCAAAGTGAGAGCCACGCGACACGATAAGCAAGGAAGCACGTAAGGAAATAAAGCAAGCATCTCATAAACATCATAACATAAAGCAGGTGAAGGCACATCATGATAAGACTGAACTGCATATATATATAATATGATATGCCCACTTATGAAGAGTGGGACTTAGTTTGGTACAACATGAAACGAATACATCTAAAAAGGAAATCCAAAGGAAAGTACGACGAAAAGCATAAAAGCAAACTCCCCTACCCAAGTGCAACTAAAGGGATAACCTCTAAACAAAAGAAGGTTTATCCTCATCTAAGTGGTGTGGGCACTACCCCCGGGTACTCCATCAGTCATCCGCTACCTCCTACTGACGTCCATCCCGCGAGCGAGGCACATACCCGGCAAACTGGGCAAGCTCCTCTGACGTGTAAAGATGAAGCAGGGATCGGGAGTGATCCCCACGACGTGGCCGCATCTCCGGTAGTCGTGCTAGCCGAGGCTGAGTCACGGTGTCCTCACTGCCCTCTCTCATCAGTAGTGGAGTGGAGGCAGAGTTCTCACTGTACAGATGGGTAGGCGGATCCTCCGACGGGTTAGTCTCCGAGAAGTATGTACGAGGCACATAGTCGGGGTAGTCGCACATGGCTAAAGCGGCAGTGTGCATGTGGAGCACTCTCTCATTGAACATACGTGCGCGCTTGAAAACCCACTCGTCGTCGCCGTAGGGTGTTGTCTGGGAGAAGCGATGGGTATGTACGGGGTGAGCGAAGGGTCGTCCAATGAACATGAAGACACGAACTGTGTACTGACCCTTAAAATGGTATGATCCGTGCTCCGGATCATAGTGCACCTCCCACGTCGCCATCTGAAGACATGATGAAAAGAAAAGATAGAGGGAGTGAGAATCTTGCTAAAGAATCTCAGTAGGACCTCCTACTACCTAAGTGTCATCATCTACATCCTCAGGAACATTGGGTTTAATGTATGAAATAAGTGAGCATGCGTTAAGTTCATTTTTAAGCTTTTAAAACATAATTAACCAAGGTCCGTTCATTTTAGAATAAATCTTAATGTCATGAAAGCAATATAGTAAAGGATGTATGCATGGCTCTACTTAATGCAAGAATAGTAATCATAACATTAAGAACATCATAATAGTGGCATAAAGTAGCAATTGAAATCTCATATGGGAAAACTTTGTGACATAATCATCATACTTTACTTCCTTATGGGGCCACCCTAAAAGACAATCATTCTGGGGGTGCTCGGCTGAACTGGTGTCACCCAGAACATGTCACATCTCTAGGTTATGAGCTCATACCTAACTAGTCATCACTAGTTCTTACTTATCAATCCCGATAAGCGTATCATAATCATAATCCCAACTATCTAGTACGGGCTAGGGGGCATTTCTTCAGGGTGCTCAGCCGAACCAGTGTCACCCAAGAATACATCTTGGTACCGATGTCACATGAATTCTCTAGAAGTGCTCGGCTGAACCGGTGTCATCCAAGAACTCATCTTAGTACCTCATATCTCATAAAGAAAATCTCATAGGTTTTTCAAAAACTTTCTAAGTCTCCAAATTTGTCAGAAATTCAAGAAATATAACAAAGAACATCGCCGATTTCTTCCAAATTTACTTTATGCCACATAAACAAATAGAACATGTATCCTCAATCATAATTCCATACGCTTACATAATCATTCTCAATTAAAACATACGTTCACATGTAACATCGAAATTCATTATGCTTTTAATCCTACGGTATCTTTTGCTTTGACCCTTATAGGCCTTAAACTTGAGATGTAATTATTCTATCATTCTTCATCAAGCTCTTATGTACCTAAGGATTCTCTTCTAACAAATCTTACTATCATTTATGTTCTTTAATAAATCTGGGCAGCACCATACTCCAAGGGCAGAGTTACATATCTATGATTACGGGGTTCTAGAACTTACATTTTAGACCCTTTCTCGGTTCCATCTTCGCCTAAGGCATTATAAATTAAATCTAATGCAATTATGAGGCATTCCTATGCCTAAGAACTAATTATAAACCATGTTTTCCATATTATGAGGTTGCTGGATAGAATCCAGAAATTAAATGTTCTAAGAGTTCTAGGATTGCACTTTTACGGTTTTCTAGTTACTAGTTTCCCTATAGGTGCTAAAATTCAATCATACTTTAAATGTAACCAAATTTTTCATGATTAATCAATCCTAAACCAATTGTTATCATACTAAAATAGTTTTGGCATTGATTAAGATTGAAGAGTGTTAAACACACGTTAAATTCCAACTTTACTGTTTTTCTATGAAGCTAGTTTCTCTCCTAACATGCATAGAAGTATTCCTACCTCATCATATATCATTTTCACACATTCTAACACATCAAAACATCATCATACAGCAACAAGTACATCAAGGCAGAACCGAATTGTTCAAGTCCAAAAAGACACATAATTTTGACATTTCTAAAGCATAATAGTTGCTAGTTTCCCTTGGAATCATTTTAGGACTTCTAAAACCCTTTGCAAACCATTTTATTTTATCAAGAGGCTAAAAACAACCTTAGGTCAGTAACCAATTTAATTCTTCGTTAGAAGAGAATTAAAATCATAAATTTTTTTGATCATAACTTTATAAAACTCATCAAGCTTAAAGAAAATCCTAGAACATAGGTTGTTGGCCCTTGTAACTAGATAAAACTCATTCCAAGCTCATCATTATTACTTGGCCGAAATTATACATTCAAAGAATGCTTCCATGTTAAACTTTAACTTGAGAAAAAATTGGCAAGTCTTTGAGCTTTAAGGTCTTTAAGTGATGACAAAATATAAACATGCTATGCACTTCATTTTTATTCTTCATTACAAAGTAAAGTGAGAACTTTAAAGTAAATATGCAAGACTTGGAAATAAATATGCAAGGCTTGAAAGTAAATATGCAAGACTTGAAGTAAATATGCAAGGCTTGAAAGTAAAAATGCAAGACTTGGAATAAATATGCAATGCAAGTTCATTTCTTTATTTTAGTGCTTTAGGCCCAACAACAATCGACTTTAAGGCCGAAATAGAAAGGCTTTGAGAATTAATTAGGTGATAATGCAAGTCTTGTTTTAATCTTTGAGTCCTTAGGTGATGACTTGAAAATAAAGATGCAAAGCAAGAATATAAACATGAGTGCAACCTCAAAATAAATATGCAAGTTCATTTATATCTTATTAGAGCTCATACAAGACTTTTAGAGGAACTTTAACCTTAATCCAAACTCATCGTGACAAGATAAAGTGAGGTCTAGAGTTCTTAAAACGCAAGATAACATTCCTTGGAAATATAACTGTAACACCCCGATTTCTCTATCCAAGGGAAATAACCAAAATGCCCATGAGGTCATTTCCTGACCCGAACTTGAGGGTAACCAACTCGGTCGTCCTCGAAGGGACAACTCAATGTTTGAAGGGGATTAAATGGCCCTTGAATGCTTTCGGAAGCAAAAATTTTGTTTTCCGCAGTTTCGGGTCAAAATGACCAAAATACCCCTATAGCGTTTTTACGCGGGTAAAGGTGCCATTTGAGCCTGGAACTTTCCCCAGAGGTTTAAAAACATGTTTTCATGTGTCTAGAGGTCTCTGTTCAAGTCCCGGTGGTCCCAGGCAGTTTTAGTGCAAAATTACGATTTTGCCCCTAGAATAGTGCTTTTGAGCTTAATGACGTAATTAAGCAAACCTAAGCAATATTAGGCTCTAAACGAAGATTAATTTATTTCCCTAATTAATCTAGAGTCAAAATAATTTATTAAAGTTAATTAGAACCTAAAATTGCTTAGATTAAACTTAGATCCCTTTTTAGAACTCAAGACTCCTAGTCTTGGAATCTTGAATAGTGTTTCCTCTCTCCAATTCCTTAAATCAAGGAAATGTGTCTAGAGTTGTTTAGACTCTAAATTGAGGATTTAACTCACTAATGGTGCAAGACCACTCCTTAATTATGTCTAGACCACCTTAATTACCCATTTTCCTTACCTAAACACTTTCTTACAAATTCCTAATCTTAAGCATAATCAAAGATACACCTAAACACAACTCTAAACCACAATTAAAATGCAAACTAATCCTCCCCATGGGCTGATGCATTTCGGCCACATCCTCCCCCTTTGACCACATATTAAATTGTTTTCTCACTCAAAGAACCATGCTTGAAGCCATACCTTGAACCATACCTCACCATACCTTAAGCCATACCTCACCATACCTCAAGAACACATTATCTCACCTCATGGAACTCATGGAACGCATACTCCAATCTGCACCTCATGGCCAAGCTCTTCATCACCATGAGCTCCCTCCATTTGTTTCATTTCTCTATAAATAGAATGCCTTGAGGAGCTTGCACCACTTTTAGATCATTTGCTAAGTTTAGGAAACACTCAAAGCTTTTCTTTTCTCTCAAAGTCCTAGTGTTCTTCAAGTTCTTCAAGCTCTTCAAAGTTCTTCATCATCTTCATCTTCTTCTTCCATCTTCAAGTTCATCACACCAAGTAGGGATTTTCTTTCATGTATTCTTTTCTTTAAAGTTCTTGTTTTAAGCTTGATGTTCATAGTTTCTCTTGATTCTTTTTAGAACTTCTTTTCTTCTCCTTGTTCCTTCCCATTTTCGGCCATAGGCCTTAGAGAACAAAGGAATGAGAGCTTGATGATGAGAGTTTCATGATGATGTCCATCACTTGAAACAAACTCTAGAGCTTGATCTTTGTTCTTGAGCAAAAATGTTTTTAGTTTTTCCTTTCTTGAACTCTTAAGAACTTTAGCTTTAATGATGTTTTAAAATGGCTCTATGAACTCAATGATGAGGACTTATGATGTTGGTGTTAATATATCATCAAGATCACGAACGTTAGAGTTTTAAAATGTTCCTTTTCCTTCTTGAAGATTCCGGCCATTTCCTTAATTTTTCTAAGCTTCATGGTTTGATTTCCTAAGAATATTATGTTGAGTTTTAAGAACTCTAAGCTTGACTTTACCTTGTTTGGATGAGTTTGGGTTATGGTTTAAATTCCTTTAAAGTCTTGTTAAGAGCTCTAGAAAGATAAAATGAACTTGCATAATTTATTTTATGCTTGCATTCATATTTACATTCTTGTTATGCATCTTTACTTTCTAGCTATCACTTAAGAACATAAAGATTAAAATGGAACTTGTATCATCACTTAATTTAATTCTCGAAGCCTTTCTATTTCGGCCTTAAAGTCGATTGTTGTTGGGCCTAGAGCACTAAAATAAAGAATTGAACTTGCATTATCACTTAATTAATTCCTCGAATGCCTATCTATTTCGGCCTTAAAGTCGATTGTTGTTGGGCCAAGAGCACTAAAATAAAGAATTGAACCATGTATATTTACCTTCAAGCTTGCACGTTTAAGTTTATGCCTTGCATATTTAAATTCAAGTCATCACTTTACTTTGTAAGCAAGATTAAAAATGAAAAGCATGAGCACGTTTAGTTTATGTCGTAACTTAAGAACCTAGAGCTCAAAGACTTGCCCATTTCATTCCAAGATAAAGTTAAATGTGAATGTATTCCTCGAATGCATAATCTCGGCCAAGTAGTGATGATGGACTTGCAATGAGTTTTCATCTAGCTACTAGGACCAATAGTCTATGTTTTAAGTTTTCCCTAAAGCTTTACAAATCTTTATAAGGTTATGTCATCATAAGTTGTGATTTTATTATCTTTTAGGGGATGGAATATGTTTTGGTCAGTGACCTAAGGCTTCACTTAGCCTCTTGATGACTTAAAATGTTTTGCAAAGAGTTTTAGAAGTTCTAGATCGATTCCGAGAGAAACTAGTTAACTTATGTACCTAGAAATGTCAATTTAACTCTCTCATTTAAGTTAAATGTTTTCGGTTCTAATATGATGAGTGTGATGTTGTATGATGATGTCTTGATGTGTTGGAATGTGTGAAAATATCATATGATGATGTAGAAGCGATCCTATGCATGATAGGTAAGAAACTAGCTAACTAGAAATACCGTAAAGCTAGAATTTAACATAGTTTTGACCCATTTGTTTTTGGAACTTATCCAAACTGTTTTAATGGGAACATAATCAGATTTAGATTGTTTAGACATGAAAAACTTGGTAACATTTGGATTAGAATTGAATTCTAGCACCTACGGGGAAACTAGTAGCTAGAAAACCGTAAAAATGCAAATGTAGAACTCTTAGAACATTTAATTTTCTGGATTCTGTCCAGCACCCTTACAACATGATAAACATGATTAATAATTAGTCCTTAAGCATAGGAATGCCTCATAATTGATTTAGATTTAATATATAGCGCCTTCAGTAAACAGAATCGAAAGGGCCTAAAACGTAAGTTCTAGAACCCCGTAAATACATGTTAGAGACTCTACCCTATGCTTTTCAGATTTAAGTATGAACATGAGGATTAGGAATGATGATTAAATATGAGCCCTTAGGTGCATAAAGATATGAGCGACGGATGTAGAGAACTATATCTCAAGATTAAGACCCGTAAGGGTCAAAGCATAAGCTACCGTAAGGGTAAGCGTTTGAATGTTTTATGATGATGCATGTAGTATGCAAATGATGATGATGTTATTCATATGAGGAATTTATGAGGTTATATGTTAATGTGGCATAAAGCAAATTTGGAAGGAAATTCGGTGTAATGACCGTTGTGCCGCCGAATTTCCGACAAATTTAGGGACTTAAAGAGATTTTGAAAATTAAGGTACTAAGATGGGTTCTAGGATGACACCGGTTCGGCCGAGCACCTCCATAGAACTCATGTGACATCGGTACCATT
Source organism: Dalbergia cochinchinensis (assembly GCA_031216125.1). Taxonomy (NCBI): domain Eukaryota; kingdom Viridiplantae; phylum Streptophyta; class Magnoliopsida; order Fabales; family Fabaceae; genus Dalbergia; species Dalbergia cochinchinensis. The sequence continues at coordinate 45,378,517 of CM062372.1, forward strand.
TTACACTCTTAGGTGACACCGGTTCGGCCGAGCACCCCTAAGAGAATTGCCCCCTAACCCGTACTCAGATAGTCGGGATTTATGATTTATGATACGCTTATCGTTAAGTGGTAACTAAGAACTAGTGACGACTAGTTAAGGTATGAGCTCATAACCTAGATGTATGACACGTTCTAGGTGACACCGGTTCAGCCGAGCACCCCCAGTTCGATTGTCTTTTAGGGTGGCCCATGAGGAAGAGAAGTTTCATGATTATGATTATGTCACTAAGTTTTGTCCCATATGAATGTTACTATTGCCACTTTATGCCACCAAGTATGATAATGCTTGATGTTATGTTTTATGTATGTGCATTAGGTAGTGCCATGCATACATTTTCTATTATGTTGCATTCATGACATTAAGATCATCCTAAAATGAATGGACCTTGGCTAAAATATATTTTAAAGTTTAAAATGAACTTAATACATGCTCAGTCATTTTGTATAAATAAACCCAAGGTTCCTGAGGACGTAGATGATGACACCTAGGTAGTAGGAGGCCCTACTGAGATTCTTTAGCAAGATTCTCACTCCCTCTACCTCTTTCTTTCCGTCACGTCTTCAGATAGCGACGTTCGTGGTTTTCGTGGACACGCCAACATGGGAGGTGCACCATGACCCGGACCACGGGTCATTCCATTTTGTGGGTCGATGCACGGTTAGAGTATTCATGTTCATGGGTCGACCCTTCACTCCCCGTGTACATTCACATCGTTTCTCCGCCGTCTCACCTTTTGACGATGACCTGGTGTTCGACGCGCCGCGTCCCTAGAGGAGAGGCTTTGCCGTACCCCATCATCCACGCCCGCGCCGAGACTACCCCCAAAGATGTGCCCCGCTGTTCGTCTGTCGTCTTTTTCGGAGATGGATCCTTCCGAGGATTCGGCAACCCAGGCACCCTCCGAGGGATCTTCCCCCTCCATACCTATGGACTTTGGAGAGGATAGCGAGCCCACCATGACTCAGCCGAGGCATGCACGACGACCGGAGATGCGGCCATACCCCGAGGCTCACACTCGATCCCCGCTCCGCCTCTTCACGCCCAAGGAGCTCGCCCAGTTTCCCGGATATCTGCCTCGATCATGAGATAGTCGCCAGTAGGAGGCCGTGGATGGCCCGAGATAGAGCACACACCACTTAGATAGGGATAAACCTTCTTTTGTTTAGAGGTTTCCCATTAGATGCACTCGGGTAGGGGAGTAGATTATGTTCATGTTTTATGTTGTATTTTCTTTTATGCATTTCCCCTGTACTAAACTAAGTCCCACACTTATAAGTGGGCAAATTATATATATATGAGATGATCTTCAGTGTTACTCATGGTGTGCCTTATGTTATGATGTTGTGAGACATTTGTTTACCATACATGGTTTACTGCTTATCGCATCACGCGGCTCTCACTTTGTTTTTCAAAAAAAAAAAAATTACCCGTATTTTCCGCTAAGTAATTCAAAGATAAATGAGAACTATGAAGTAACAGACTAATGGTTAACCTAAATATGTTCTAGAGTATTGGGTTAAAAATTAGGATGTTACAATAACCATAAATGAACTTTAATACACCTTTATGAAAACTCAAGCTTTAGAGATTCCTTTGTGGTGAACATAAAGTTACCAACTAGAACTCTCATCATCAAGCTATCATGTTGGACCACCCAAGTTGGTTGGCCAAAATTTTAGAGAAAAAGGAAAGGAAAGAAACCGAAACTTAAGAGCAAGAAAGAACCATTTTGAAACTCTAGAGACCATGATCTTGATGACGTGTTAACATTGACACCATGGGTCCTCATCATTGAGTTCGTGTGACTATTTTAAAACACAATCAAAGTTAAAGATTTCAAGGTTCAAGAAAGAAAGAACTATAAACATTTTTAACTCAAGAACAAAAATCAAGCTTCAGAGGTTGTTCAAGTGATGAACATCATCATGAAACCCTCATCATCAAGCTCTCATTCCTTTGTTTTCAAAGGCTCATGGCCGAAAATGAAGAAGAAAGAGAAGAAGAAAAAAAGTTCCAAAAAATTCAAGAGAAACCATAAAACACATAACTAGATTAAGAACTTAAATGAAAGAAACACTTGAAAGAAAATCCCTACCAAATGATTGGAGGTTGAGATGGGTGAAGAGGATGAAGAACTTGAAGAACTTGGACACTTGAACTTTGAGAGAAAAAGAAAAGTTTGAAGTGCTCTTTGAAAACTTACACTTAGCAAATGAACCCAAAATGATGCAAGTTCACCCAAGCATGCTATTTATAGAGAAATAAAACAAAATGATAGGTGTAAATAGGGAGGAAAGCTTCGGCCATTACAGCCACAAGGAGGAGAAAATATCTTCTCTAAGGTATGGTTCAAAGCATGGTGGAAAGCATGGCTAGGTATGGGTTCAAGTATGGGTCAAGCATGGTTCTTTAAGTGAGAAACAAATCAACATGTGATGCAAATGGGGGAGGAGGTGGCCAAAATATGCATCAGCCATGGGGGGGATTTCTTGCATTTTAATTGTGGTTTAGAGTTGTGTTTAGGTGTATCTTTGATTAGGATTAAGATTAGGAATTTGTAAGAAAGTGTTTAAGTGAGAAAATGGGTAATCAAGGTTGTCAAGACATATTTAAGGAGTGGTCTTGCATCATTAGTAAGTTATAAATTTATTTTAGTTCATAAACAACTCTAGACACAATTCCATGATTTAAGGAATTGGAAAGAGAAAATACTATTCAAGATTCCAAGATTGAGTTTTAAAAAGAGATTTAAGTTTAATCTAAGCAATTTTAGGTTTTAATTAATTTTAATAGCTTATTTTGACTCTAGATTAATAATAGAAATTAATTAATCTTCGATTTGAGCCTAATATTGCTTAGGTTTGCTTAATTACGTCATTAAGCTCAAAAATTCCAGGGGCAAAATCGTAATTTTACACAAAAATTGCTCACGACCACCGGGACTTAAATAGACGCTTTTAAACATGTAAAAACATTGTTTTAGACCTTCGGAGAAAGTTTCGGGCTCAAACGGCACCTTTACCCTCGTAGAAATGCTATAGGGGTATTTTGGTCATTTTGACCTGAAACTGCAGAAAATGAGATTTTCACCTCCGAAACCATTCAAGGGCCATCCAATCCCCTTCAAACATTGAGTTGGCCCTTTGAAGGCTGCCGAGCCGGCCATCCTTGAATTCCGGACAGAAAATGACCTCAGGGGTATTTTGATCATTTTCCTTTCAGACAGAAAAATCGAGGCGTTACACCTTTGTCCTCTAACATATTTACATATATATCCATTCCACTAAATACAATATAATAAAAGCATTAACTACTACACTATTTCACTTTCGAGTTCTTTGGCATAGCAGTCTCTCAATTTTCTGTGTCAACCTAGAGACAACACGGGAACACAAAAACATAAGGGTGAGAATTATACAATTCTCAGTAGGGTAACTCCCCCAAATACACAATTATAATGTCATCGTCATCGCCCTAGCCACTTCAGTTTATTAAGAAAAAGTGATCATGCATTATATAATAACGGTTTGTTTTTAAAGTTCCAAATCATACTTTCGCAGTGGGTTACTTTTAACATTCAATCACTTAATGTACATATACCATGCTACTTAACATCATATACTACTAACTTTCCACTTAAATATATTCATCTCAATAGCGATATTAAACTTCTTCACTCGGCATCTAAGACAAAGGAATTCTTAGAAAATTTACTTCTTAAACTTTCCTTGGTCCTTTACTAATCTTGTCACGTCTGGGCATTACGTACCGTCATCCCCAGTGTGGCAATAATGGGTAATAGATTACTTTTCAGGACTAAGCTCATTCTTATACATGATCATTGGATTTACTTTCTCCAATTCTCACACAAACCTATTCCTAGCCAAGTTTACTTTCCCTGACTCAATTCAAGGGTAGTCAGGTTTACTTTCCCTGACAGATTGGATTTACTTTCTCCAACCCAAGGATTATAAATCTTATGCTTTTCTTGGTAGTTAGATTTACTTTCCTTAACAAACTGGATTTACTTTCTCTAGTCCAAGGAACATAATCTTATGCTTTTCTTTCACATATAAGCAATTGTAATAATCATTCATATCTATGTATACCTAACCTCATCAATAAGTTCACATGCTCAATTATTCATCCTCATATCCAGGTACTCATGTCATACTAGAACCAGAATACCATTACATTATCAATTCAAGTCTTTGGTTCATTTTCGGCAAGTGGGTAGATTTCACACCATTGTAGCACAAATTTATTTGCACATCAAACAATCAATTTAGAGGCTATAAAAATTATTCAAGACACTTCAATGTATCCCCAAGGTTCTGTAAAAAATTTCAGATAAAAAGAGTTCTCTAACTATGTCAACAAAATTAGACAAATTTGGTGGTCAGAAACCACTCAACCTCAGCTCAAGAACCACAATTCATAATTTTTAACCCTAACAATTGAACCCAGAAAATTCGAAATAAAAGTCCTGGTAAAACCTCAATATGTCTTTAATACCCTATAAAAATTTCAAGTGATGATTCCATAATTTGATATAGTAACAAAATTAGCAAAATTTACAGGTTTTGTTCCAACACTTTAGGCAGCATATGCTTAATTTTGGTTCTTGATTTTTCTAGGTTAGTTTGACTATGGGACTGGCTCAAGATGTTAGCTCCAACATATATTTTTTTCAGCTCATGAAAATGTCCACAACAAGCCCAGAAAATTCATGAACAAATACTGCCTATACAAAAACCGAAATTCCAGCAACATGGTTCAAAATCTCTTTTAACAAAAATGATTTCTAACATCATCCAAACACTCCACCAAATTAAACACATTAATATCTATCTATCATCAATAAATACATCCAGAATTTCCATCCAAACCAATCAGAGAAATTAAAAACAAACTTTGAAAGAAAAGAGAACAAATAAAGCCCTACTTTGAAAGCTTTTGAGCTTGATACTTGAAAGGATGTTCTAAGTGATCTGCCTTCACTTCAAGACACCAAATTCAGTCCTAAACCTTCCTTAGGCAGTGGGGAAGTGACGTATTAAGGTGATAATTTGAGATTTCAATCGGTTAGATTTGTAGGTATTGATGAGTGGAGTAAATTTTGTGAAGGATGTTTGATGTTTTGACAAGTCTAGGACATGATTTTGAGAGATTGAAATCAAGTGTGAAGCTCTTGAAGAATGAACAATGGTGGCTGTATAGCAAGGAGACTTGCCGAGAAGATGAATTTGAAGAGATAAGGTTGGTAGCTTTAAATGATTTTTAATGTAGATAGGTTGTAAACATTGTTTAATATAAAATCTAATTCTTTCTAGCAAGAAAACAAGATGAATGGCTAGGATTTGATCTTGAAATTCAAGATTAAATCCTAGCCTTACACTTAGCTTGAATGGATATACATTATCCATTTATAAAGTTTAAACTATCTTTCGGTATTAGAAATTGCACACTGAAATTTTACCAAATGGGTAAAACACCATACCCGGGTAAGCAAACATTGCTCGAAAATCAATTCCAGGCATAAAATCTTTGATTCTCACTATTTTTAACCTTAACCCTCTCTTTTCTCAGTTTCAGGCATCTCCTGGTCCTGAATATGGGATTTTGGTGGTCCCGACGGGTCAGTAGGGCCTGCACAATACTATTCTTTTTTTTTTTACAAATCCATTGAATTATCTTCATCATTGTTAAAACTATTAGATTTTTGAAATTATAACTAATAAAACTCAAATTAATTTTTAACTAATTTTTAGGGTGTTACAGACAAAATAGAAACAAGACTTATGTTGGGTGAAGGGGAAAGCAAACAGAGGAACTTCCCTAGAGATATTATGAGTCGGTAGATGTATCAGCTAGAAATAGATCAGAGGGGGGGAAAAAATGAAGTCTGATGATCACATATAGGAATGAGCTCAGTCCTGATAAGCAGTCTATTTTTATCCACTGTAGATACCATTTGGTATGAATTACCCATTTGTGGAGTTGTCCATTGCAGATACCATTAGGTATAGCCTAAGTTTTTCCTATGTCGATGAAAAGAGAAAAATTTATTAAATTGATTTATATGGCCATTAGTTAAAGCAGGGCCACTTAATTGAGTTTTGTGGCCATAAGTAGAAACAGGGTCCTTGAACATAATTTCACTGCATTTGGCATATGTATATTCATATCCTATCGAATCATTTTGTTTAGCATTATTTACTATGATTATGAACCTTATGATATATGTATACTAAGTGACTAATGTTAAAAGCAACCCACTTTGGAAGTATGATTTAGAACTTTAAAAATGAACCATTGTTAGGTGATGCATGATCACCATTTTTCTAATAAACCGAAGTGGCTGGAATGATAATGATGACATGTATTGCTGTGTATTTGAGTGAGAGCCTTACTGAGAATTGTATAATTCTCACCCCTATATTTGTGTTCCTGTGTCATCCCCAAGTTTATCTAGAGGACTATGGAGTTGCTGCACAAAAAAATCAAATTTACAATAGTTTAGTGTCTGAAGCTTATCAGTTGTACTTAGTTGTAGATATATGTATGTAAGTCTAATAAGGAATAGATGTGTATGAAAGCTCATAGAAGAGCTTCTTCTTATACTGAAAGCTCATAGAAGAGCTTCTTCTTATACTTGACTTTGTACATATTCTAATAGATTTACAGCTCAGTTATTACACAAATCTATCGAACTTGCTATAGATATTTAAGAAAATCCGCTAATTTATAAGTAACAACTTTCGAGTCCGATGTCATAGCTTAAGAATGATATTGCACTTGGGAGGATGTTACAGTATCAACACCTCCTACTGTATTCAAAACAGAATCTTTCTAAGGCCAATTCTCATGAAAACACCTCATGAGCTATGGAAGGGTAGAAACCCAATATTTCATATTTTCATATCTTTGGGTCAACCTATTTTATCCTTAACAGTAGGGACAAACTTGCAAAGTTTGATCCTAAGTCTAATGATGGGATTTTCCTAGGTTATTCCTCTGTCTTTAAAGCTTTCAAGGTATATAATAACGCTATATGTTGAGGAATCCATATCAAATTCAAAGAGTATAAGAAGGACCTCACTGATGATCTGGAAGAACCGAATGAAAATCTTGAGAACTAAATCTCAAAGAATCTTCAGAAAGCAAGTAGATGAAAGCTCAACCTTTTGAAAGTAAGTTCTAGAATGTAGACACCTTAGAAAGTGTAACGCCCCGATTTTTCTGTCTGAGTGGAAAATGATCGAATTACCCCTGAGGTTATTTTCACCCCGGAATTCGAGGATGGCCGACTCGGCAGTCCTCGAAGGGCCGACTCAATGTTTGAAGGGGATTGAATGGCCTGCGAATGTTTCCAGAAGCGAAAATCTCGTTTTCCGCAGTTTCGGGTCAAAATGACCAAAATACCTCTATAGCGTTTTTACGCCGGTAAAGGTGCCGTTTGAGCCCGGAACATTCCCCAGAGGTTTAAAAACACGTTTTCATGTGTCTAAAGGTCTCTGTTCAAGACCCGGTAGTCCCGGGTGTAACACCCCAATTTTTCTGTCCGAGGGAAATGACCAAAATGCCCCTGAGGTCATTTCCTGACCCGAATTCGAGGGTAACCAACTCGGTCATCCTCGAAGGGTCAACTCAATGTTTGAAGGGGATTGAATGGCCTTTGAATGCTTTCGGAAGCGAAAATTTCGTTTTCCAGCTTTAGTCAACATGACCAAAATACCCCTATAGCGTTTCTGGCGGGTAAAGGTGCCGTTTGAGCCCGAAACTTTCCCCAGAGGTTTAAAAACATGTTTTCATGTGTCTAGAGGTCTCTGTTCAAGTCCCGGTGGTCCCGGGCAGTTTTAGTGCAAAATTATGATTTTGCCCCTAGAATAGTATTTTTGAGCTTAATGACGTAATTAAGCAAACCTAAGCAATATTAGGCTCTAAATGAAGATTAATTAATTTCCCTAATTAATCTAGAGTCAAAATAATTTATTAAAGTTAATTAGAACCTAAAATTGCTTAGATTAAACTTAAATCCCTTTTTAGAACTCAAGATTCCTAGTCTTGGAATCTTGAATAATGTTTTCTCTCTCCAATTCCTTAAATCAAGGAAATGTGTCTAGAGTTGTTTAGACTCTAAATTGAGGATCTAACTCACTAATGGTGTAAGACCACTCCTTAATTATGTCTAGCCCATCCTAATTATCCATTTTCCTTACCTAAACACTTTCTTACAACTTCCTAATCTTAAGCATAATCAAAGATACACCTAAACACAACTCTAAACCACAATTAAAATGCAAGCACAACCTCACATGGGCTGATGCATTTCGGCCAGCACAACTCCCCATTGGCCACATGTTTAATTGTTTTCTCACTCAAAGAACCATGCTTGAGCCATACCTTGAACCATACCTCACCATACTTTGAACCATACCTCACCATGCCTCAAGACCACATTATCTCACCTCATGGAACTCATGGGATGCCCTCCAATCTGCACACATGGCCGAAGCCATCCTCCTCCATGAGCTCCCTTCATTTGTTTCATTTCTCTATAAATAGAATGCCTTGAGGAGCTTGCACCACTTTTAGATCATTTGCTAAGTTTAGGAACACTCAAAGCTTTTCTTTTCTCTCAAAGTTCTAGTGTTCTTCAAGTTCTTCAAAGTTCTTCATCATCTTCATCTTCTTCTTCCATCTTCAAGTTCATCACATCAAGTAGGGATTTCCTTTCATGTATTCTTTTCTTTAAAGTTCTTGTCCTAAGTTTTATGTTCATAGTTTCTCTTGATTCTTTTTAGAACTTCTTTTCCTTTCCTTGTTCTTTCTCATTTTCGGCCATGGGCCTTGAAGTTCAAAGAAATGAGAGCTTGATGATGAGAGTTTCATGATGATGTTCATCACTTGAAACAAACTCTAGAGCTTGATCTTTGTTCTTGAGCAAAAATGTTTCTAGTTCTTCCTTTCTTGAACTCTTGAGAACTTTAGTTTTGATGGTGATTCAAAATGGTTTTATGGACTCAATGATGAGGTCTCATGATGTTGGTGTTATTATATCATCAAGATCATGGACCCTAGAGTTTTAAAATGTTCCTTTTTCCTTTTGAAGTTTCGGCCCTTTTCCTTTCTTTTTCTAAGTTTCGTGGTTTGATTCCTAGAAATATTATGTTGAGTTCTAAGAACTCTAGACAATATCATATCTTGGTTTAATGAGTTTGGGTTAAGGTTTAAGTTCCTTTAAAGTCTTGTTAAGAGCTCTAGAGAGATAAAATGAACTTGCATAATTTATCTTATGCTTGCACTCATGTTTACATTCTTGTTATGCACCTTTACTTTCAAGCTATCACCTAAGAACATAAAGATTAAAATGGAACTTGCATCTTCACTTAATTTAATTCTCAAAGCCTTTCTATTTCGCCCTTAAAGTCGATTGTTGCTGGGCCTAGAGCACTAAAATAAAGAATTGAACTTGCATCATCACCTAATTAATTTCTCGAATGCCTATCTATTTCGGCCTTAAAGTCGATTGTTGTTGGGCCAAGAGCACTAAAATAAAGAATTGAACCTTGCATCTTTACTTTCAAGCTTGCACGTTTAAAGTTTATGCCTCGCATATTTACTTTCAAGCTTGCACGTTTAAGTTTATGCCTTGCATATTTAATTTATGTCATCACTTTATTTTGTAAGCAAGATTAAAAACAAAAAAAGCATGAGCACGTTTATTTATGTTATAACTTAAAGGACCTAGAGCTCAAAGACTTGCCCATTTCATTTCAAGTTAAAGTTTAATGAGAAACCATCCTTTGAATGCATATTTTCGGCCAAGTAGTGATGATGGACTTGCAATGAGTTTTCATCTAGCTACAAGGACCAATAGCCTATGTTCTAAGTTTTCCTTAAAGCTTTACAAACCTTTCAAGGTTATGTTGTCATGAGATATGACTTCATTCCCTTTTTGGAGATGAAATATATTTTGGTCATTGACCTAAGGCTTCTCCTAGCCTCTTGATGAATTAAAATGATTTGCAAAGAGTTTTAGAAATTCTACATTGATTCCAAGAGAAACTAGTTAACTTATGTACCTAGAAATGTCAATTTAAATCCTTTACTAAAGCCAAATGTTTTTGGTTCTGACATGATGAGTATGATGCTGTATGATGATGTCTTGATGTGTTAGAATGTGTGAAAATATCATATGATGATGTAAAAATGATTCTATGCATAATAGGTAAGAAACTAGCTAACTAGAAATACCGTAAAGCTAGAATTTAACATAGTTTTGACCCATTTGTTTATGGAACTTATCCAAACTGTTTTAATGGGAGCATAATCAGATTAGGATTGTTTAGACATGAAAAACTTGGTAACATTTGGATTAGAATCGAATTCTAGCACCTATAGGGAAACTAGTAACTAGAAAACCGTAAAAGTGCAAGTTTAGAACTCTTAGAACATTTATTTTTCTGGATTCTGTCCAGCACCCTTATAACATGCTAAACATGATTAATAATTAGTCCTTAAGCATAGGAATGTCTCATAATTGATTTAGATTTAATTCATAGCGTCTTAGGCGAAGACGGAACCAACAAAGGGTCTAAAACGTAAGTTCTAGAACCCCGTAATCACAAGTTGGGAATTCTACCCTATGCTATTCAGATTTAAGTGTGAACATGAGGATGATGAATGATGTTTAATTATGAGCCCTTAGGTGCATAAAATATGAGCGACGGATGTTAGAAAACCATATCTCATGATTAAGACCCGTAAGGGTCAAAGCATAAGCTACCGTAAGGATAAACGGTTGAACGTTCCATGATGATGCATGTGTTATGTAAATGATGATGATGTTATTCATATGAGGAATTCATAAGGATATATGTTTATCTGGCATAAAGCAAATTTGGAAGGAATTCGGCATAATGCCATCGTGCCGCCGAATTCCCGACGAATTTGGGGACTTAAAGAGATTTTTGAAAATTAAGGTACTAAGATGGGTTCTAGGTTGACACCGGTTTGGCCGAGCACCTCCATAGAACTCATGTGACATCGGTACCATTTTATACTCTTAGGTGACACCGGTTCGGCCGAGCACCCCTAAAAGGATTGCCCCCTAACCCGTACTCAGATAGTCGGGATTTATGATTTATGATACGCTTATCGTTAAGTGGTAAGTAAGAACTAGTGACGACTAGTTAAGGTATGAGCTCATAACCTAGATATGTGACACGGTCTGGGTGGCACCGGTTCGGCGAGCACCCCAGATTCGATTGTCTTTTAGGGTGGCCCATGAGGAAGAGATGTTTCATGATTATGATTATGTCACTAAGTTTGTCCCATATGAATGTTACTATTGCCACTTTATGCCACCAAGTATGATGATGCTTAATGTTATGTTTTATGTATGTGCATTAGGTAGTGCCATGCATACATTTTCTATTATGTTGCATTCATGACATTAAGATCATCCTAAAATGAATGGACCTTGGCTAAAGTATATTTTAAAGTTTAAAATGAACTTAATGCATGTTCAGTCATTTTGTATAATTAAACCCAAGGTTCCTGAGGACGTAGATGATGACACCTAGGTAGTAGGAGGCCCTACTGAGATTCTTTAGCAAGATTCTCACTCCCTCTATCTCTTTCTTTCCGTCACGTCTTCAGATGGCGACGTTCGTAGTGTTCGTGGACACCCCGACATGGGAGGTGCACTATGACCCGGCTCACGGCTCATACCCGTGCACACCCATCGTTTCTCCCCGACTGCACCCTATGGCGACGACGAGCGGGTTTTTGAGCGCGCGCGTACACATGACGAGAGAGTGCTCCGCATGCACACCGTCGCCTTAGCCATGCGAGACTATCCCGATTACATGCCCCGAACCTACTTTTCGGAGACCGACCCGTCCGAGGACCCGCCTACTCATCCGTATAGCGAGAGCTCTACCCCCTCTCCACCATTGATGAGGGAGGGCAGTGAGGATACCGTGACTCAGCCACGACTTGCACGACGACTGGAGATGCAGCCACACCGGGGGGTCACTCTCGATCCCCGTTCCGCCTCTTTACGCCCGAGGAGCTCGCCCAGTTTCCCGGATACTTGCCTCGTTCGCGAGACGGACGTCAATAAGAGGTGACGATCGACCGATGGAGTACCCGGTTAGAGCACACACCACTTAGATGGGGATAAACCTTCTTTTGTTTAGAGGTTATCCCATTAGATGCACTCGGGTAGGGGAGTAGATCGTGTTTATGTTTATGTTGTATTTCCTTTCATGTATTTCCCTTGTACTAAATTAAGTCCCACACTTATAAGTGGGCAAGTTATATAAATATAAGATGTTATTCAGTGTTTTCCCATGATGTACCTTTATGTGCTTTATGCTATGACGTTATGAGGTGTATGTTTTGTTCTTTACGTGTTACATCGCATCACGCGGCTCTCACTTATATTTCAAAAAAAATTTACCCGTATTTTCCGCTAAGTAATTCAAAGTTAAATGAGGACTATGAAGTAATAGACTAATTATTAACCTAATTATGTTCTAGAGTATTGGATTAAAAATTAGGATGTTACACCGGGCAGTTTTAGTGCGAAATTACGATTTTGCCCCTAGAATAGTATTTTTGAGCTTAATGACGTAATTAAGCAAACCTAAGCAATATTAGGCTCTCAACGAAGATTAATTTATTTCCCTAATTAATCTAGAGTCAAAATAATTTATTAAAGTTAATTAGAACCTAAAATTGCTTAGATTAAACTTAAATCCCTTTTTGGAACTCAAGATTCCTAGTCTTGGAATCTTGAATAGTGTTTTCTCTCTCCAATTCCTTAAATCAAGGAAGTGTGTCTAGAGTTGTTTAGACTCTAAATTGAGGATCTAACTCACTAATGGTGCAAGACCACTCCTTAATTATGTCTAGACCACCTTAATTATCCATTTTCCTTACCTAAACACTTTCTTACAACTTCCTAATCTTAAGCATAATCAAAGATACACCTAAACATAACTCTAAACCACAATTAAAATGCAAACACAACCCCACATGGGCTGATGCATTTCAGCCATCTCATCCCCCTTTTGACCACATGTTAAATTGTTTTCTCACTCAAAGAACCATGCTTGAGGCCATACCTTGAACCATACCTCACCATACTTTGAACCATACCTCACCATGCCTCAAGACCACATTATCTCACCTCATGGAACTCATGGTCTCCCTCCTCATCTGATGGCCGAAGCCTCCTCCTCCCTTTGCACCCTCCATTTGCTTCATTTCTCTATAAATAGATGGCCTTGGGAAGCTTGCACCACTTTTAGATCATTTGCTAAGTTTAGGAACACTCAAAGCTTTTCTTTTTCTCTCAAAGTTCTTGTGTTCTTCACGTTCTTCAAAGTTCTTCATCATCTTCATCTTCTTCTTCCATCTTCAAGTTCATCACACCAAGTAGGGATTTTCTTTCATGTATTCTCTTCTTTAAAGTTCTTGTTTCTAGCTTTATGTTCATAGTTTCTCTTGATTCTTTTTAGAACTTCTTTTTTTTTCCTTTTTCTTTCTCATTTTCGGCCATGGGCCTTGAAGTTCAAAGAAATAAGAGCTTGATGATGAGAGTTTCATGATGATGTTCATCACTTGAAATAAACTCTAGAGCTTGATCTTTGTTCTTGAGCAAGAATGTTTCTAGTTCTTCCTTTCTCTAACTTTTGGAATCCTTAACTTTGATGATGTTTTAAAATGGTTCTAAGGACTCAATGATGAGGTCTCATGATGTTGGTGTTAATAGATCATCAAGATCATGGACTCTAGAGTTTCAAAATGTTCTTTTCTTTCCTTGAAGTTTCGGCCATTTTTCTTTTCTTTTACATGCAAAATGTTTTGATTTTCCAAAAACATGTTATGTTGAGTTCTAAGAACTCTAGACTCTACTTTATCTTGGTTTGATGAGTTTGGGTTGAGGTTTAAGTTCCTTTAAAGTCTTGTTAAGGGCTCTAGAAAGATAAAATGAACTTGCATAATTTAATTTATGCTTGCACTCATATTTACGTTCTTGCTATGCATCTTTACTTTTAAGCTATCACCTAAGAACATAAAGATTAAAATGGAACTTGCATCATCACTTAATTTAATTCTCAAAGCCTTTCTATTTCGCCCTTAAAGTCGATTGTTGTTGGGCCTAGAGCACTAAAATAAAGAATTGAACTTGCATCATCACCTAATTAATTTCTCGAATGCTTATCTATTTCGGCCTTAAAGTCGATTGTTGTTGGGCCAAGAGCACTAAAATAAAGAATTGAACCTCGCATATTTACTTTCAAGCTTGCACGTTTAAGTTTATGCCTTGCATATTTAATTTAAGTCATCACTTTATTTTGTAAGCAAGATTAAAAATGAAAAGCATGAGCACGTTTATTTTATGTCATAACTTAAGAACCTAGAGCTCAAAGACTTGCCCATTTCATTTCAAGTTAAAGTTTAATGTGAATGCATTCTTTGAATGCATGTTTTCGGCCAAGTAGTGATGATGGACTCGCAATGAGTTTTCATCTAGCTACAAGGACTAATAGTCTATGTTCTAAGTTTTTATTAAAGTTTTACAAATCTTTACAAGGTTATGTTATCATGAGATATGACTTTATTCCCTTTTAGAAGATGAAATATATTTTGGTCACTGACCTAAGGCTTCGCTTAGCCTCTTGATGAATTAAAATGATTCGCAAAGAGTTTTAGAAATTCTAAATTGATTCCAAGAGAAACTAGTTAACTTATGTACCTAGAAATGTCAATTTAAATCCTTTACTGAAGCTAAATGTTTTCGGTTCTGATATGATGAGTGTGATGTTGTATGATGATGTTTTGATGTGTTAGAATGTGTGAAAATATCATATGATGATGTAGAAATGATTCTATGCATAATAGGTAAGAAACTAGCTAACTAGGAATACCATAAAGCTAGAATTTAACATAGTTTTGACCCATTTGTTTTTGGAACTTATCCAAACTATTTTTGTGGGAACATAATCAGATTAGGATTGTTTAGACATGAAAAACTTGGTAACATTTGGATTAGAATTGAATTTTAGCACCTATAGGGAAACTAGTAACTAGAAAACCGTAAAAAAATGCAAATGTAGAGCTCTTAGAACATTTAGTTTTCTGGATTCTGTCCAGCAACATTACAACATGATAAATGTGATTTATAATTAGTTCTTAAGCATAGGAATGTCTCATAATTGATTTAGATTTAATTTATAGCGCCTTAGGCAAAGACGGAACCGAGAAAGGGTCTAAAACGTAAGTTCTAGAACCCCGTAACCACAAGTTAGAAATTCTGCCCTATGCTTTTCAGATTTGAGTATGAACATAAGGATTAGGAATGATGATTAATTATGAGCCCTTAGGTGCATAACATATGAACGACGGATGATAGAAAACTATATCTTAAGATTAAGACCCGTAAGGGTCAAAGCATAAGCTACCGTAAGGGTAAGCGTTTGAATGTTCTATGATGATGCATGTGTTATGTGAAGGATGATAATGAGTTTTCAAAGTGGCTTGCGGACGTATGAGAATAATTATGATTTGATGTCTTATGATGATGTTGAATGGTTATGCATGTCCTACAAGTTTCGTGGCATAAAGCAAAGTTTGAAGGAAATCCGGTGAACGCCATTATGTTGCCGAATTTCCCATCAAACTTGAGAATTTGAGAAAAAGTTTGTGAAAACTCCTGGGTGACACCGGTTCGGCCGAGCACCCCCAGAACAGATGTGACGTAACACTGAGACGCATTTCTCCCGCTACGGTGAGGAGGAAACAAATCCGTGAGGGTATTGACATTGAGCTTGCCAAAGCGGACAATTCGCTGTGTACTAGATACCAGTAGAGCGTTTCAAAGAAGGAAATGATCCTAAGGTAGGTGATCCAAGAAAGTTATGTATACCCCCTCTATTAGCCCATATTAAATCTAGTGACGACTAGTTAGGATTGAGCTCATTCCTAGGCGATAGGTGAGATGTAGTTTGGTAACCAGATTATCGCCGGGCCGGTGAATCGGTTGGACTTTTGGTGGATATGTTAAGAGGGTGGTCTTTAAGAAAAAGAACTTAAGAGTTTTACTCATGAGAAAGATGTCACATGAAAAGTACTATGCCTTTTTATGCCGCGTATATGATTTATGTTTCTTTATGATGTGCCCAAGTATTACGATTTTCGTGTTAATGTGCATATGGTATTGTCATGCATTCATCAAATATCTGTGGCATTCATGTCATTAAGACACATACTAAAAGACACCCACTTCGGATAAATAGATTTGTAAAGCCTAAAACCAATCCCTATGCTTGTACACCTTTTTCATAATTAAAACCGAGGTGGCTGGGGACGACGATGATGACACTAGTGTTAGAGTCGAGAATCCCTATTGAGAATCTCGAATGAGTTTCTCATCCCTTCCCTTTCTTCCGTGTCGTCTCTAGATGAGGATTACAACGAGGTTCGTGACTTCTTTTGAGGCGCGCGCTTAAGGGACACACTAGCAGACGGAGCAGAGGGTCGCTGCGGAGGCATAGATAGCTTAGCTTTTTGGGTTGACACTTATCTAACCTCACAGGTGGATAAGGATGACTTCACATATATGGGCATGTTTTGATGTAAATGATGGTACAATGATGTTAGTAGTCTATGTATCTATGAAGATGTGATGATATTATGATCGTTATGTATAATACTATGTTTCATGATTATCAATGGTGTGGTTTCTTTTTCTTGCACGTTATGGTTATGACGAACGTTAGGTTAGTGTGCGGCTCGCGTTTTGCTTTCAAGTTTCAAAAAGAAAAATTTATTCGTATTTTCCGCTAAGTAGTTTAATGAAAGATTGTAAGGAATGAGACTAAAAGAGTAATAGACTAATGATTAACCTAAATATGTTCTAGAGTATTGGGTTAAAAATTATGATGTTACAAAAAGCTAGCTCAAGACTCCAAAGCCATCAGAAAGTGATTTTTCTAAACATGAGGAAGAGCACTCTGAGGATTAAAAAGAAACTGAAGATCTTCAAGGACACAAAAACTACAAGGGAGTTTCTGATTTAAAGGTAGTTTCTTATAACAAAGTTCTTGGAGATATTTCCAAGAGAGTGAGTGTGAACACCTGATTTTGTTCATTCTTTTAACAAGAAAATCCAAAAATTTGCATCTAGTTTATTTTTTTATTATAGTTTCATTAATTATTTCTTTTGAAAAAATAAAAAAAGTTTGCTAGTTGTTTTTTATTTCCAAAAATGAAAAAAAAGAAAGCCCATTTCATTTATTTCAGCCCAGTTCTATTAACTTGATACCCAAATTATTTTTAGCCCATTTGTGTTTTGTACGTCCTTTTCAGCCCTTTTTTTTGTTGATCCAATTTAGGAAGCTGCCATTTTTTTTTATTAAATAAAAAATTGAAAAAAGAGATAGAGGAGTTCACAGACTCCTGTCGCCTTCTTTCTCTCCCTAACCCGTGAAACATGGGGATGGGAGAATTTTTGTTTTCAAATAAAAATGGTGGAGAACATCATGATGATGTTTCTCTCCACTATGTGTAGGAGGCTGAAATTTATTTCGGTGATAGATTGGAGCCAATTGGCATGCTTGGATCAACCAGAAAACTACATATGCAACCATCATGATCATCAAAGAGGGGACAAAGAAATTTTCAAAGACATGATCATCTCAGAACACCAAAAATTTTCAAATGAATCACCAAGAAATTTTCAAAGAGATCATCAAGGAAGGATCATCAGCAAGAAACCTTCAGATCACAAAAAAAAAAATTTCAGCAACATTTGATCAGCAAAAATTCCAAACACAGCAATCATTAGTCAACAAAAATTTCTAATTCAATCGGCAATAACAAGAAGAGAAGGTAATAACAACAGCAACAATATCATAAAAATAAAAAAATTTCAAAAAGGGAAAAAAGAACAATGCCTCGACCTCCCGTCACTGTCGCAACCTCTTCTTCTTACTCATCCTTTACTTTTCTTTTTCCCCTCATCGTCACTTTCAGCATCCTCTTACACATCAACCCAAATCCACCATCATCATCATTCCTTCAACGTTCACTGCAACTTCCACCTGAAAAATATACACAAATCAAACATATCACAAAATTTATTCAGGAAAGTGAGAGATTGAGAGAAGAAAAGAGAGAGAAAGACCAGATAATCCCCACCGCAAAACCACCATAAACCTCACCACCACCCAAACCACCATGAACTCCTCGATAACCACCACCGGCCTCACCCTCTAACCGCGACCATACTTCCACTAGCCACCTCTCCCATCTGTGAGTCACCACCTCACAAACCGCCTTCACAGCCATCGTGACCTACCCGCTGAAAGCACAAACTCTCTACCACCATCTTCCACCCATCATGCACCATCCACCCGTGGCCATCATCATCATAAGCCACCATTCATAGTAGCCAAACCTCTCCAACTTCACCCTCCACCATCAACAACCACTGATCCATAACCGGCCACCATGAGAGATCTCCGAAACCACCATGAAGGCCAACCATAATCACCGAACCAACTATGAAAATCACCCCCTGTGAGGCCCAACCATGGCAGGAAGCCCAGATCGGAGTCATGGCTGCGCCAGATGTAACATCACCTGCCACTTTATGGTTTGACGACTGTCCCCACAAACCAACACAAGTTCTTTCAGCATGCTTTGTCCTCACTCACACGCTTCTTGGGAAAACTTCCCAGGAGGTCACCCATTCCAAAATTGCTCCAAGCCAAGCACGCTTAACTATCGAGTTCTTTAGTGATAGGCTGCCAAAAAGAAGATGCATCTTGTTGGTATAGGTAGTACAAATCAATTCATATAAGCCCTCCTTAACTGTATAATCCCATACCTATATAGTCTCAGGATCCTTCTCATTCTGGTGTGTAATCGGTTCATTCATGTACCCCTCTGCTTTCAAAGTCTACAAGGAGCAGCTCCTTGTCCATGCCTCCTTGTACCGGCGATCACTCCCCGACTTCGCAATCCCCTGGCGTTACATGCCTACCAGCTTCCGCTTGGTTCGTCCCCAAACCACACCGTACTAGGAGAGGTGTAGGCTCTGATACCATTTGTAACATCCCCTGCCGCTTTATGGATTGACGACTATCCCCACAAACTAACAAGGTCCTTTCAGCATGCTTTGTCCTCACTCATACGCTTCCTGAGAAAACTTTCCAGAAGGTCACCCATCCCAAAATTGTTCCAAGTCAAGCATGCTTTAACTATGGAGTTCTTTAGTGATAGGCTACCAAAAAGAATATGCATGTTGTTGATATAGGTAGTACAAATCAATTCATATAAGCTTTCCTTAACTGTATAGTCCCATACCTATACAGTCTCAGGATCTTTCTCATTTTGGTGTGTAATCGGTTCATTCATGTACCCCTCCGCTTTTGAAGTCTGCCAGGAGCCGCTCCTTGTCCGTGCCTCCTTGCACCGACGATCACTCCCCGACTTCGCAATCCCTAAGCATTACACCAGACATCCTCTGTTCCAATCTTTAGTCCCCATCGTACGAGCTACTTGTGAACCACCAAGATCAGCCCTCTCACCGACAGCCTCCTCTCACATCATCATCATCACAGTTCTCCATCTCTACCCTCATCCTTGAACCGCCACAAGCCACCACCATCAATCACCTACAACCACCCCAAACTGCCATACACCTCACCGCCTCCCCCCCTCTACAAGTTGTAACGCCCCGATTTTTTCCGTGGACAAATTACCAAAATGCCCATGTGTCTAATTGACACAGAATTGATTCCCAACTGGACCCAGACTTTGCCTGGGAGCTTGAAATGTTGTTTTTAAGGATTGTTAATTTCTGGTTAAGCTCAGGTGGTCCCGAGGAGCTTTTGTGAAAAACTACCATTTTGCCCTTGATTAAAGGCATAATGAGCTTAATTACATAATTAATGAAACCTAATAGACTCTAATTAAAGATTAATTGATTTTA
This sequence comes from Dalbergia cochinchinensis, assembly GCA_031216125.1. Lineage (NCBI taxonomy): Eukaryota > Viridiplantae > Streptophyta > Magnoliopsida > Fabales > Fabaceae > Dalbergia > Dalbergia cochinchinensis. The sequence continues at coordinate 45,398,576 of CM062372.1, forward strand.
ATAATTAATCTATGGTCAAAATAATTCATTGAGATTAATTAGGGTCGAAGATTGTTTAAGGAAACTCAAAATCTCTTTTTTTAATTTAAGATTTTATGTCACATTTTCATGAATAGTATTTTTCCTATTCCAATTCTATGATTTAAGAAAATCAAGATGTGATTGAGAATCTTGATTAGAAGATGTTTGACTCCACTAATGAGAAAGAATACTCTTTAATCTTGTCTTGAGTAATCTTAATTACTCACTTTCTCACCTAAACACTTAATTACAACTCCTAATCCATGACCCAATTGTAACGCCCCGTTTTTCTCTGAACTTTTAAATGACCAGAATGCCCCTAAGGTCATTTTTACCCGAAACACGAGGACGGCCGGCTTTGGCCATCCTCATAGGGTTCATATGTTATATGAAGGGGGTTGTATGAGCATGAGTGCCTAACAAAGCAGGAAAACCTCATTTCTGAGATTTCTGTGCGTAAATGACCAAAATACCCCTGTAACAGAATTCAGGCAGTTTTCAGGTTCTGTTTTGACCCGAACCCTGTCCCGAGGTTTAAAACTATGATTTTAAGGCATGAACCATGTGGTTTAAGGTTTGGTTAAGTCCCAGTGGTTCCGGGCAGTTTTTGAGCAAAATTACGATTTTGCCCCTGCATATCGCATTTTCAGCTTAATGAGCTGTTTAACTCCAAACCTAAGCAATATTATGCTCTAATTAAAGGTTAATTAATTTTCATAATTAATCTAGAGCCAAAACCATCATTTAGAATTAATTGGAACCTAAAATTGCTTAGGGAAATTCAAATATCATCCTAGTCTTATTCTTTAAAAAGGAATAAGAATCTGTGAATAGTGTCGAATAGTATTTCCACTATTCACATCAACTTTTCTTTTCAAGACAAGTTGTCACACCTACATCACTAGTCTTAGAGGTGTTGACTCCCCTAATCCTTCTAGACCACCTCTAACCTAGGGATTTGTGGTTTTAATTAACCTATTAGTGCACCTAAGTACCTACTTAGCAACTTTTAAATCCTAAGACTAATCTATGTCACACCAAAGCACACTTCTAGAACATGGTTTAAGGAGATATTTCTCCTCCCCAAGGCTGCCAAGAATGGCGCCATTTTCCCCTAGAAAATCATCAAAAAGTTAGTCTATGTGTTCAAGCTATCTTGTGACATATGTCTTGAACACTTTCAATCAATGATCAACTTTCAAGAAAAATTGTCACTCAAGACTCAAAGAATATTTTATATGGTCAATCAAGGCTTTCAATTCATTTCTAAATTTAAATATTTATGTCTTTCAAGATTCAAAAAAGAACTATATTTTATGTAGTCAATCAAGTTGTTTTTCAAAGCTACCCTATGACCTATGCCCACCCATGTTTTCAATCACACCAAGAATGACCACTCAAGAAGATATTTTTTTCTCTTCCTTCTTCAAGAAGCTTCAACCAACTCCCTCTTTACTCCTTCATTTGCCTATAAATACATCACACTCCACAACTCCACCACTTTTGCATCCTTCTCCAAAGTCTCAAACTCTCTCATTTCTTTCTCTCAAGCTTTCTCACTTTTCTCTCAAGTTCCCAAGAGTCCCTCAAGCTCAAGTTCTCTCCTCCTTTTCCAAGACACAAGGTAGGGAACTCTTTCTAAACATGTCTTTGATTCTTATGCTTGAATCTTGTTTGGGAGTTGGTGAATGGTTGAACCTCTATATTGCTTTCTTTTTGGTTTCTTCCTTTTCTTCCCCTTAGTTTTTCGGCCTTAAGGCCTTGAATATGATGGCTTGATGATGAGTGTTCTCTAGATGTGACCATGAGTCCATGAGACCTCTAAAGCTTGAGTTTTTCTTAAAGAAAGTTTCATTCTTTACAAGTTTAGTTAAAGGAGTTTATGTTTCTTTTGAACATTTTGGATCTTCTTCCTTTTTCTTCTTATGTTTTCGGCCATGGAGCCTTTTTACATGGGAAAAATGTAAGCTTGATGATGAGAGCTTCATGTTGATGCTTGTCACATGAACAAACTCTAAAGCTTGAAGCTTTGGCCCTAAACCAAGCATGGTTTTGGTTTTGCTTTCTCCTTTATCATGAACTTTGTTTAAATATTTGTTTTGAAGGGAGCCATGTACTCAATGATGAGGACTTAGGATGTTGATGCTTGGATCATCAAGATCTTGGTCCCTAGAGATTTAAAAATGGTTCCTTCCTTTGTTAAGATTTGACCACTCCCATGACTCTTGAAGTCATGTTTTCTCTTGATGCCTTGGTACCAATGGTTTTTCTTTTCTTGTAAAGATGAGTTTTGGGTTGGGACTATGTTCCTCCTTAAAATCTTGTAAGAGCTCTAGACAAGATACAAAAGAAACTTGCATTCATGTTTACTTTACGCTTTGCATAGCACGTTTATTTCCATGCAACCACTAAACCCCAAGACTAAGAATGAACTTGCATTATGCACGTTTAAATTCCAAGCTTTGCATCTCATTTTATATTTCAAGTCCTCACTAAACTCAAAGAATGAAAATGGATATGCATTTCATATTTACTTTGAGCTATCACTTTACTTTCTAAAGGACTCTAAAATGAAGTGCATAGCACGTTTATTTTATGTCATCATCTAAGATACTAGAGCTCAAAGATTTGCCCCTTTCATCTTGGGAAGAGGTTAACCATGGAAAACATTCTTGGAATGTACATCTTGGCCATGTGATAAAGATAGCTCCAAGAGGAGTTTATCAGTCACAAGAGCCTATAGCTCATGTTTTAAGTCTTTCCAAAGCATATGTTGTACTCAAAAACATTTTGGGTATGTTCTTAGAATTATAAGGGTTTTGACAAGTTAAAATGGTTGACAAGATGTTGTTGAAGTTCAAAATTGTTCCAAGAGAAACTAGCCACCATAAGCATTTCAAAGGAATGACTCAGATATGTTTAGACATCATATTTCGGTTTTTAAGATGCTGGTAATCGATTACACAAATATATGTAATCGATTACCAGAGAGCTCGGACGAGCTCAAACATGAACTTTTGCCCGAAGTAATCGATTACTATATAGTGTAATCGATTACACATTCTGGATTCTAGTAATCGATTACCTAATCATGTAATCGATTACCCAGATGTTCTAGGGGGCTGACAAAGTGTTTTAAACAAAGTAATCGATTACAATTCCATGTAATCGATTACGAACCCTATCTGCCTTGATTCAAAACTTCGAGTGTGTAATCGATTACAAGGCCCATGTAATCGATTACGAGAACCCCCTGACCTCCATGTTTTGAAATCTGAGGTGTGTAATCGATTACAAGACTTATGTGATCGACAATTACCGTGAACCCAAGTTTACAAACGAATGCTTTTATGATTTAATGACTTGAAGCTATGATCTTGCATTGCCTGAATCGAGAATTGTTATGCCATGAGTCTATGCTTTAGCCTAACATGAATACATGATCTTATATGTTCGATTTCAAACATGATCAAGTTAAGAGGCTTATTGCTCTTGCTTACCTTATGATGATTTTACTCCATGAGTCAAGTATGATGATACCATGTGAACTATTATTCTTCGATGATAGTTTTATGTTTGCATGTTATAGTTCTTTAAAGACTTCAAAGATGCCTATGATGTAATTATGTTTGACATGCATGAATTATGTGGCATCTTGCATTAACATGCTAAGACTTAAGGTGACATAGACTATGAGAAGATGATCCTTGAACCACCGGATTAAGGGTGGGGATAAGGTGATTCTAGGCCCCTAGACCCGTACCTTAGGTCGGGATCTTTAAACTTATCAAAAGGGATAAGTCCATGTACTAGTGACGACTAGTAAGGTATGAGCTCATAACCTAGAATTTTTCTCCACAAGGAGATCAGTTAGGGTGGCCCCAGGAAAATAATGATGATGTTTTAATGTCACCTCAAGTAACCAAGACATGTACCATGTTCCATGAGCTATGTTTTTATGCACCATAATCATATGAATTTGCGTGCTATGCCCCATGATATGAGAACCATAAAGTTATGAGTTTATGTGCTATGACCCATGATATAGGAAATCATGTTCCATGAGTTAAGATATATGATTTATGTTCTATGATCCACGTTATGTGATTTATGTCTATGATACAAGCGATATGTTAAAAGGAACGGATCTCGGAAATTGGGACTTTAGAAAACTCATAATTGAACCAATAGATGTCCATGGTTTTCATAAATAAACCGAGATTCCTGGAGACGTAAATGATGACACCTAGGATAGGAGGAAAAGCCTCCTGAGTTTCTTAAGTAACAAAACTCACTCCCTCTATCTCTTTCTTTCCATTACGTCTTGAGGCGAGATGGCGGCGTTACGTCTTTGTACGTTGACACGCCACGGTGGGAGATCCACCATGACCCGGAGCATGGGTCATTCCATTTTGAGGGCCGGTGTACTGTGCGCATCTTCATGTTTTTAGGACGGCCATTCGCACACCCCTTGTGCGATTATCGCTTCTCCCGGCATCCCCTATGGTGACCTCGCGATCTTTGAGCATGCACCGCCACGACATGAGAGGAACCTGCGGACCCACTCTGCCGGTTCAGCGGACGCGCCGCAGTACGTGCCATCATCGCAGCACTCAGAGGAGGACCCTTCAGAGGATTCCCCCATGGACCATGAGGGCTCGCTTCCACTCCGCCTCCGCGATGATGTATAGGGCGAGGAGACACACTCAGGTCTGAGGGCTTCTGCGTTCGGACCACGACTCGACGTGGGACGACACGTTGATCCAGTGGCATGTGCGCACCTGCCGAGCTCGCCTCGTGGATTGGCTACGTTCCTCCGTACCCGTGAGTCTGCTATGGAGATTGGAGGGTAGTCCTTAGTGTACGCACATCACATAGTATGGATGATACCCCTTTGGTGTTGAGGTTATCCATCTTAGGTTGCACATGGGTAGGGATGCTTCTTTCCAGTTCTTTTCCATGTATTCTATTTTTCTGCCGTATTCATGTTACTATGTACTTGAAGAGTCCTGCCCTTTAGGGTAGGCATATTATATATATGAAGTAATTCAGTTGTGATGATACTATGATATGGAGCCACTTCTATGTTTATAATTCTGCACTTTATGATACCGACCTCGTAAGATACGCGCGGCTTCTATTTTAAGTAATGTTTTTTTAAAAAAGAAAAATTGGCTCGTATTTTCGTTAAGCTATTTGCCCAAGTAAGAAGAACCATGATAGTAAGTAATGACTAATATTTGGCCTAAGTATGTACTAGTAGTATTAGGTCAAATATTAGGGTGTTACACCAATCAAATCAACTTCTAAACACACTCATAAACCAACATTTAAATGAGATATTCCTCCTTCATTTTCCTCTTAATATGGCTGGCCACTCCTTCTCCATTTTCATCCCTCACATGTTGAAATTCAATTAAAATATACACTCAAAGAACTATACCTTGAGCCATACTTAGCCATATCTTAAACCATGCCTACACCATACCATGAAAAGAGATATTTTCTCTTCCTTTCCTTCCCAAAGGCCGTCGGCCACTCCTCCCCCTCATGCCCCCATATGTTTCATTTTTCTATAAATAGGTACCAAAGGAATGCTTGCAAGAACCTTTGAGCATTCTTGCAACCTTAAGCTTTCTTCCTTTGATCTCCAAGAATCCTTGTCTTCTTCTTCTTCATTCTTCCAAAGAGCCACCACCCTCCACCACTTCTCAACCCCAAACCACCACATAACCACCATAGATCTTGCTCTAAACACCTAACCTTTTCCATTTCCAAGATCAACACTCAAGAACACCTCATCCTTCCTTTTCTTTCTCACTTGGCCGAATTCATCTTGGCCCCAAGGAAGACCTTTCTTTTATTTTCCTTTCCAAGACCAAGCTCTTCTCTTTTCAAAGAAAAATACCTTTGGTAAGGAGTGATTTTGAAGTTTGTCATTCTTTTCTTTTGTATTACTCTTGGATTAAGATATTATAATGTTGGTTTTCTCTTTATCCTTCTCATTGTTGGCTTCTTACTTTCCTTTTTCTTTCTCTTAATTTTCAGCCTTGATGGCCTTGTTCTTGAAGAACCATGGCTTGATGATGAGGATCTTGGATGTCATTGCAAAACCATTATTTACTTAACCTCTAAAGCTTGAAAGTTCCACTTTTAAGAGTTTTTGCAAATGAAGATGTCACTTGGTTTTCCTTGATAAGTCTCACTTGAGCAAAAATAAAATGATATGGTTATGTTATCACCTAATTAACTTAAGTTCAAGACTTACCCCTTTCAACCTTAAAGTTGATTGGTGTTTTACAGTTATCACTCTAAATAGGAGTCTTGATCCTAGAACCTAAAGAAATAATAAAAGGAAATGCATTCATGTTTATGTTCCAAGTCTTTGTATTTCATATTTACATTCAAGTCATTCACCTCATATTTATTTTCAAGTTGTCACCTAAAGCTTGAAGATAAGAAATGAACTTGCATTCCATGTTTATATTTCTTGTCTAGCATGTTTATATTTCAAGCCATCACCTAAACTTAAAGATTAAAAATGAACTTGCATTCTCATATTTAATTTTGAGCCTTGCATATCATGTTTATATTTCCTTTGCCATCACCTTATTATACTAAGATTAAAATGAGACTTGCATTTGCATATTTAAGTTTATGCCATCACCTAAATAATCTAGTGCTCAAGACTTACCCCTTTCAACTTACATGGGGATTTTGGTCTATGGAACATCTACCTCTATAAATGTGAATTAGTTCTTCAAGAAAATAAGGTCCTAGTGAATGCAATATTATTGTCTTGAGAAAATGAAGTTTGTGTCTTACAATTTTTCTTTGAAATATATTCTTGTCTTTAAAGTGTTAAAGCATGGTTCACATAACCAAAAATTATTTGAGCTCTTGGCCTTTGCTACTAAGCTAAGGGTATTATTTCTGTTTCTATAAGGGTGAAGGTAATTATAAGTGTATCTCTTGATTTAGAATTAATTTCAAGAAAGACTAGTTACTAGCAATGCCTACTTTGTATCTTTGCATGCTCTTAGGAAATTAAATTTTAGTTCTATTCCAAACTTTCCAAATTTGATGTATGCTGTATGGAATGTGTTTATCTTGAGAAAATTGTTACTAATAGATGGGGTAATTAATTTTAGTAATTAAGGAAAGACTAGTAACTAGAAAGAATCCAAAATGTGAATTCTAGAACTCCTTAAGACAAATAATATGTTTTCTGTCTAGGATGTGATTATTTTAAGTCAGAACGATGCTTAACACTTAGTAAATAGATAGGAAACACTCATAATTGGTTTAAGAATTAATTCTAGCATCATAGGAAAAGTTGAAAATGAGAAAGAGGTCAAAAACATAACTTATAGAATACCAAAATCGTTCATTTTCTTTTCTATTTCAAATCTACCCAGATTTGTTTAGAGATGTCCTTGAGATTAATAATTAGTGAGAATCGTTGGAATTGATCCCCTAGATGTATAAAAGAATAAATGCGAAAGATAGGTCTACCCGATTTAGAGGTTTTACCAATTAAGAAGTTAAAAAGAATGCTTATCTTATGAGATGTTAGGATTGATGTATTGGTTATGTGTGCAATGTAACACCCTAATAATTGACTCAATACACCTAGGATGTATTCAAGTTAATTATTAGTTATTACTCTTTTATTCCAGTTCTTAATTTTAGTGTTTAGAAAATACTTAGTGAAAATATGGGTAAAATTTTTCTTTTTGGAAATGAAAGCTAAAACGTGAGCCACGTGAGTGCATAAAGTAAACCGTATCATTGACTTACAAAGGAAAATCATAACATAACAAATGAAATGAAAAGAAACAATATCATAGATCGTTATATATAAATAGTTATACCATACACCAAGTCAAGTAGTAGTAGCATTAATATAGTCATCCATTCATAACATGAAGAAACATCAAGAAAATACATCTGAACCCCCTAACTACAATAGTGAAACTAAAACAGATAACCTCTAAAAGCAAAAGAAGGCTATCCTAAACATGTACGGGTGTGTGCACTAGAGTCAACTGTCAGCTCCTACTCTTGGCCATCAAAAGGAGGCACATAACCAACCCACTGAGCCAACTCGACCGGGGTGGCCAAGTGGTGAGAGGGTCGGGCATGTGCTCCATGATGGGGCACCATCCTCAGCTTGCCTCCTCGAAGTGGCTGCGTCACAGTAGCCTTACTATCTAACTCCATGGGTGTAGTGGGGGAGGAACCCATGGATGGGATGTCTGTCTCGGAGGGGTCGGTCTCAAAATGAGCTGGGGGTGAGCGGGGAATGTAATCCTGGTAGTCTCGTATGGCAGAGGCAGCAGTGAAGGTACAACGGATGTGCTTTCCTGGGGGCATGTACGCTCAACGAGTAGGTCATTGGCGAAGGGCGAGGTCAGCGAGAATTGGAAGCTAGTAACCGGCTGAGCGAAAGGGCGATCTAGGAATACAAATAGACAGATTGAACAAAAATGAACGAAGTGATAGGACTGTGTGTGGCGTCAAAATGCAGCTCCCAAGTCGGTACATCAACATAAATCACGAAGGCTGCCATCGTCTTCTAAAGACGTGATGGAAAGAAAAGATAGAGGGAGTGAGAAACTTAATAAAGAATCTCAGCAAGGTATTCTCCTATCTTGGTGTCATCGTCTACGTCCTCAGGAACCTCGGGTTGCTTTATAAAAAGGTGAACATGCATAAGGTTCAATTTTAAAGTTCTAAAGTACCATTTATCGAGACCCATTCATTTTAGTATGCATCTTGGATGTCATGAATGCAACATACCTTATCATGAGATACATGGCAATGCAAAGTACAATATACTAATTCCAATCATAAGAGATGCTCATGGATCATAACAATTATAACATAACTTTCTTCCATTTATCTTTTAGGTGACTTAGATTAATTTTTTCTCTCATTTAGGGCCACCCTATTTCTCTCACCTTTTGAGAGTTCTAGATTATGAACTCATACCTAACTAATCATCACTAGCATAATCTTATCCTATGATAAGTTAACGCCCGACTCTTAGAATATGGGATAAGGGGCAATAGGATCACCTTTCATAACCTTTAATTCGAGGAGTCCAAAGGATCACTTCCTTATTGGATCACCTCTCATAACCTTTAATTCGGGAAGTCTAGAGGATCATTTCCACATATTTTTATGTCACCTTTATATTAGCATGTTATGTTAAGATGCAAAAGCACAACTTATCATATAATGTCACATGCTTTCATATTACTTTCATACATGCATCTTAAACATTTCAAATGAAAACATAACATGCTATAACAATATTTTTGCAAACATAATCATCGCATACACCTCAAGTACATAAATCTATAATACTTTATAAAGCAAGCACTCATAATAATTCTTTAATCGATTAAACTTCTAATCAGGTAAACCTAACTTTTGTATTTATTTATTTATGCACCTAAGGGATCAATCCCAATGATTCTCATTAATTATTAACCCAAAAACATTACTTAAACAAATCTGGACAGATTTAAAATAAAAACAAAATGAATCATTTCGGTGTCCTTATAAAATACATTTTTGATGTTTTCTCATTACCGGCTTTTCCTATGATGCTAAAATTAGTTTCTAAGACAATTATGGGTGATTCCTATATATTCACTAAGTGTTAAATGTCATTTTCACTTAAGTATCACACGCTGTAATAGAAAGTATATTTTTATTTTAAAGAGTCCTAGAATTTATATTTTTTTATTCTTTCTAGTTACTAAACTTTCCTTTAACTGTCACAATGATTAACATACCCATTAATGACAATTTTGCATGTTAAGAGCACTCCCAACAACATACATCAATTCTAGAAAGTTTTGAACCGAAACCAAAATCTAATTCCCTAAGAGCATACAAAATTGTGAAACAAGTATTTCTAGTGACTAGTCTTTCTTAGAACTAATTCTAGATGAAAGGATGCACTCATAATCAATTCTATTCCTTATGGTAACACAATTGATAACCTTAGATCAATAGCATAATTAGAGAGCTTTAATAAAAGGATGTTTACATTTAGTAAGATATATATATATATATATATATATATATATATATATATCCCATGAGTCAAAGTTCTCATGTGAGTTGAAAGGGTGAGTCTTGAGCACTAGATTAATTAAATGATGGCATAACTTCAAACGTGCAATGAAAACTTCATTTTTAATCTGGGCATTATAGGGTGATGGCAAGGGAAATATAAATATGATATGTAAAGCTTGAATGTAAATATGAAAATGCAAGCTCCATTTTTAATCTTTAAGTCTATGTGATGACTTGAAAGTAAATATGCTAGGCAAGAAATGTAAATATGAATGCAAGTTCAATTCTTTATTTTGTTGCTCTAGGCCCTTTAGAGTTTTCACTCTAAATCAACAATCAACTTTAAGGTTGAAATAGGCAAGCTTTGAGATTAATTATTTAGGTGATAATATGAAATGCAATGCTTAAATATAAATATGCAATGCAAGGACTTAAAGTATAAATATGAATGCACTCCATTTATTATATCTTTGAGTCCTAGGCTCAAGACTACCATTTAACACTTTTAAAACAACATAATATCTTTATTTGCTAAAAACTCTTAAAAGTGAAACCTTCAAGCTTTAGAGATCAAATAAATGAAAGTTTTGCAACCAACATCCAAGATCCTCATCATCAAGCCATGGTTTTCCAATAACAAGGCCATCATGCATAGACCTTTTTCATATATTGTTTCATATGTAACAAGCAATACATGTGTTTTATTTAGATTTTAGCTTAGAGCATATATGAACAGAGCCTTGACATAGTGGAGTAATTGGACTCCATCCAATATGTTCTTGTCCACTGGTCTTTTGTACCTCCTTTTAACGTGATAGTGCTAAGATAGATTCCGAGGCTTTAACAGCAAAAGATGATCAGGTGATAGATTAATCTTGTATGCCATTCTATCTCTCAGATCTTTGCCCTCTGCAATCATTGGATTGCTCAACCCCTCAGAGGCCTTACTCTAATACCACTTGTTGGTGGAAATGTGCACGAGAATGGGGGTTGAATCGTACATTACTTCTTTTCACATTTCCTGAAGTACTTTAAACAGATACTATCAAGTATGACACTTGAATTACAACGAAAATAAAGTTAGTGATTTCAGAAAGAAGGTTTATAAAGCTGATTAATAAATGTTCAATATAAAGCAATTAACAAAACAACAACAGCATTAAATAGGCGTATGATATAACAAAAAAGCACTATCGTAACCGGGATCGCGATAGGGACGACGAAAAAGAATTATTATTGTTTGAAAATTATTGAGTCGCCATCAAGTTTATTAAAATTGAAAAAAACATGGAAAAGCCCATTTATTTTAAAAAGTGGTCTTCGAAACTATATTTCAGTTCGAGAGTCGGTTATGCATAGGAAAGGGTAGGAACTTAATCTTGCACACCCCTAGTACACCCATCCTTCGATAATACCTTAGTAAGTTGTGAAAAGTAATTAATAACCTTAAAAAAAATCAATAAAAATAGACAAACACTAAACAATTTAAGAAAAATTAATTTTGGCTTAATAGGTGTCACCTGCTCCTATATATCCCCTAATACAATGGGGAACTCAAAGTCACATAGTTTTATAGAAAATATTTGTAAGTTGACAAATTTTAATTAAAAAGGTGAATCAAAATAGAAACAACTATTAATTAATTTAATTAAAAAAAAAGAAATTTTGATTATTAAATCAATGAAAATCTGTTTGTGCACAGAATTCAAGTTGACACTAGGCCACTTAATGAACCCTTATGATTCAACAATAGTGAGGATAACATTTGCTACTCAATCACCATTATTGAACAACGCACAAATGTAGAAGTTTTTTTTAAAAAAAATATTATTTATTAATAAAGGAAAAATATATTTTTATTTTATTTCATTTTTTTAAACAAAACTCCAATTTTAATAGGAACTGACAAAAGTTAATTTATAAATATAAATGCACAACTAATTCAAACAAAACACATAAACACAAAGTAATTAAACTAAACATAGCAAAATCAACATAATTACACAATTAATTTAAGCAAAACATATAAACATAAAGTAGTTAAGCTGAAAAAAGGAGCAAAGTAAACACAATTATGCAATTAATTTAGTCAAAACATATGAAAACAAAAAAGTAAAATACACAATTATGTAATTAATTTAATCGAAACATATCAACACAATGTAATGAAACTAAATAAAAACAAAAGTAATTCATAAATATAAACATAAACATACAATTAAACAAAACATATAAAATAATTAAACTAAAAAAATCCTAATTACTATTTTTTAGTCTTTTTTTAATTAAAATAAATACTATCATAAAATTCACCCAAAATCAAAGAAATAATAAAAACACTTTTTTTTGTTTTGCAATTAGTTTACTTAATTCTACTCAAATAATAATAAATAAAAATATATATTACAAACTAAATCAAAATGGTTAAGTATTTATTTTTAAATCAAATAAAACCGCTTAGTTGATTTTAAATCAAAATAATCCGAACCCAACAAGTAAACCCAAGAACTAAAACTAGAATAAGCACTAACCATACAAAAATAACTCCAAACTCAAATCCAAAATCTAATCCAACAAAATAAAAATAACACTAACAAAATAATAATAACAATGATGATTATAATAATAATACAAACCCTCACCCACACACACTCATACACGTGTTCTTTTTTTTTCACACACGCACACAACTCTCTGTTTGTTAGACACACATACACTCTTTCTCACACACACACACATGGCCATACACGTAATCGACTCTCCAAAGACACAATTTTTTTCTCTTATCAATATACACACACAAGCAAGGAAAGGAAAGCACACAGGAGAGAACTGAGAAGAGAATGAGAGAAAGTATCCAAAGAGAGAATGAAAGAGAGAAGAGGGTGAGCACGGAGAGAGAGAGAGAGAGAGAGAGAGAGGTGTCGCGAGGGGGAAGAAGAAGCAGCGGTCATGCAATTGGAAGACGGGCGGAGCTCCACTGCGGCTAAGAGAAAACCGGCGAAAGGGGAGCCGCGACGATGGGGGCTAGGCGCGGTGGAGTGCGGCGCGGAGGAAGAGATGCTGGCCAGCGATTCGTGGTGCTTCAGATCTAGACATGCTAGAGGATGGGATGGCCACAACTGAGTCCGGCAGTTAAGAAGTGGATTTGGGTGGTTTGAGATGAGGAAAACTGCGGTAATTCTGACTGTGTAGTGGAAGAAAGTGGCTGAGCTTTGGCGGTTTGGTTCAGGCAGGGAGAAAGGAGGCACTGTAGCTGGAGTCATGTAACACAGTGGTTGGGCTGGTGGTGGTTTGTGATGGTTATAGGAAGTGAAGATGAAGGGAAGAGGGAATGATAATGGAGGTGGCAATGGTTGGCCGAGAATGGAGGTGAGGCCGTGTTGGGGTTCTTAGATGGAAGGGAGGTTGGAGTGTTTGGAGGTTGCCAGGCGGTGGTCACGGTGGTCTGATGCTAGGTGGTGGCAAAGCGCGAGATAAGGGGGAACCACGGTGGTTGGCGGTGAGCTCTCTTCCCTCTTCCCTGATTTCTGTTTCTTTTTTTTTTTTGAAAACTAATATTATTGTTTGATTCTGATCTGGGATTTTTGTAAATTGAACTAGACTATTGTTGATGATGGATTTTGGTTTGTGTCTATCTCTATTTGATTTTGCTTTTCTCTGTTTGTTGCAAAGATAATTTCAGGCTCTACATGTGTATATGGCAAGTGAGTGAGATATTGGTGATGGTGGTTGAGGAGGGAACCGAGGAAGAAAATGGTGGCGGGGGAACGATGGGAGGAGGAAGATGGTAGAGGCTGCGACGGTGGCAAGGAGGAAGCCACAACCTCCTCACTTGTTCTATTGCCCCTTTTTTATTTGTGATTGATATTGATAGAAAAATACCTTGCTACTACTGTTGATTATCTGTGAATGAGTTTTCAAAATTTTTTTGGCTAAGGTGCTTGGAAATTCTTGGTATTGGACTTCCCCCTTTGTGGTACTGTCGATGGTGTATATGTGGGGGTTGCCCCTACGTAATGCTCATCCCACTTTTACAATTTTTACAAGTTAGCTTTGTAACCCCAGCTCATCACTGTGTCCACCATTTTCCTTTAATTTTTATGCCTTCCATCATTTCATTTTGCTATTGCTTCACGCGTCTTGGCAGGGAACCAGCCAGCTTTCTACTCCTTTTTAATTTTATTGTTTTTTTTATTTTGGGATGGAAACTAAGAAAAAACATGGGCTTGTAACCAAAAACATATGTGGGTTGGGCTGATATATGATTTGGGCCAAAAAATAAAAATGATGATTTTAAGATGCAATGCACACACTTTTTTTTTCAAGAAGCAATGAACATATTTCCTTTTGATATTGATGCATATGGACCAAAAATTAAAATGAACCTAAAATCATAGTCTAAACTGGATTTGGGTAAATAAATGGGCTGAACTGGAAAAATGCTATTTTTTCTGGTTTAATGGCCAGACAAAATCGAGTGTTCACAGTTGTCCATCTTTGCTCATTTCTTATGAGGGAATATGAAAAACCTAAGTTTTACATATTGTCTTCATAAGGAATGAGTAAAGCTATGAACATTGATTTTGTTCGGCAATGCATGAAATGCAAAATGCACGAAAATCAAATTCTAACAATGAAAGAGCCTAAACATTTAGTAAAGTCACGTACAATAATGTAATTCAAAAGCCAAACATATGAGTCATGTGAAAAGAATAAGAAGCTGGCTAAATTGAAGTGAGTTCATGAGTGATAATGTGAAAATTTATGACTAACAGAATATAGATTCACAAATGACAAGAAGTGCAAATGCAAATGTTCAAGCTAATAAGAATCTAAAGCAGATGATGTTGGCTGGAATTTAAAAGTTGATAAGGAGCTTACTGGAAATGAAAAATGGCAATCTGAGGTCAACAAGAAATTAAATTGGCAATTTGAGGCCGACAGAAAATGTAAATTGGCAATGAGGTCAACTGGAAATTAAATTGGCAACTGAGGCCGACTAGAAAGTAAATTGGCAACTGAGGTCGACTGGAAAGTAAATTGGCACCTGAGGCTAACTGGAAATTAAATTGGCACTGAGGCCGACTGAAAAATAAATTGACATCTGAGGCCGACTGAAAAGCAAATTGGCAACTGAGGCTGACTGAAAATTAAATTGGCAACTGAGACAAACTGGAAAGTAAATTGGCATCTGAGGCCGACTAGAAATCAAATTGGTGCTGAGGCCGACTGGAAAATAAATTGGCATATGAGGCTGACTAGAAATTAAATTGGCACTGAGGCCAACTGAAAATTAAATTGGCAACTGAGGCCGACTGGAAAATAAATTGGCAACTGAGGCCAACTGGAAAGTAAATTGGCAACTGAGGCCGACTAGAAAGTAAATAGTCAGCTGAGGCCATCTGAAATGTAAATTGGCATCTGAGGGCGACTAGAAAGTAAATTGGCAACAGAGACCGATTGAAAATTAAATTGGCAACTGAGACCTACTGGAAAGTAAATTGGCAACTGAGGCACAAGTGACATGGAAACCGATAATTTACGCACTCTCTCTTTTTTTTCTTTTTTTTTTAAAAAAAAGCAAATGCATTTTTCAAATAATTGGATGCAGAATCAAACTTTTTTCTTTGTGTTTTTTTTTTTAAACAAAAGTGAATCGAAAACATCAAGCTAAAGTGGGGATATCAAGGATATGTATGTCCAACATGTGAATAAATCAAGGATCATGACAGCATGAAATGAATTAAAAAGAATAGGCCAAGGACCTAAGTGATTTGAAAATCAAAGAAAGAAATCTTGTAATGATGAATATGTTACAAAAGATCATCTTAGCATAGAAAAACATTTGAACCATAAGCTTCTTCAAAGAGGATTTTACCACCCCAACCCATTTTCAAGTTTATGACTGAGTTCACTTGACACTGCCTTGCAAGATGGTTTCATTGTATTTTTTCTCTTTTTTTATTTTTGTAATTCTCTTCTTTTATTTTTTTTTCACCTCACTTGACATGACAACCCTTTCAAAGTCTTTGTAGCTCTCATATGATCAATTCTCTGAGTTGAGAAGATCACCATCAATTAGTCAATTCACATCATTTCACTTATGTTCACTATACTTGAAGCATAGTTCAATAGATGCATATGGATACAAGCGGATAATCTAGAAACTTATTGGATACATATTATCATAGAAATGGAGTTCCAAAGGCTGACCAAACAAAATTATACAAAAGAGGAAAAAAGAAATCAAACAACTATTGCCCCAATATAGATTCTTGTTTGGTTCTCAAGTGATTGATTCAATTTTCATACATAGGACATCATAACCATTCATTCATTCTTGATGCGGTGAGCACACATGTAATCACAAAAATTTGCTCGGTTTCAATCTGCAAAGCCATGAAGTCTAATCATCACCAAATTGTCCCAATATCAATCTTCTTGGTTTGTAGGCTTGATAAAAAAATTTGCCCCGGTATCAATTTCCTCAGATAAGAGGTTGATCGACACCAAAAAAATTGCCGCAATTTGGGGTGCTTGAGATGCTGCCTATTCTTTTGCCTCACTTTCGCTTAGGCCAACCTTTTGAGGCTTTCAACATAACATTTGCCCCTTTATTTTTTATATTTTATTTTTTAGAATTCGTGCAAAGGCATGAGAGATTATATGAACTTTGTCTCAAAATTGAAACTATAGAAAGTACAGTAGTTACTCATTGATCATAATGGACTTTTTAAGGTTTGTAATTTGGCCAGGGTTGAGAACTATGAAACAAAGGATACAAAAAGGCCCAAACAAGTGTTTAAAGGTTCAAAAGGATCAAGGATCTTTAATTCTCTTTCTTCTATAAATTCTACCAATTCATTTTTTTTGATAGATTCTATCAATTAATTTCTCTTTTTTCTTTTCTTTTTTTTCCTTTTTTTGTGGGAAATATGTAAATATATCCCTTTATTTCCTTCTCTAATTTTTTTTTGACTTTGCACTAGGTTTAAAATATTGGATTTTCCTTATTGTGGAATGATCCTTGCCCAAGGTTTCTTTTGAAAAAAAATTCTAGGCTCAAGAAGGGTGACAATGGATTATTTGATTAACATGGGATAGAGAAAGATGGCCAAACATCATTTCAAATCTTGACTGTTTATTTTCAAATAGCTTAACTTTCAGACAAAATTGTCATCGGCATATGCATAACTCCCTTGTTAGCTTTTCAAATTCCTACTTATTTTGCTCATTCCATGTTTCTTTGCAGAAAAATGACTTTCTTTCCATCCGTACTCAATGCCTAGTACCCAAACAAATTGCATAATTATTTTTGTCCCATGGACTACTATAATCAACCAATGAGTTAATTATTTTGTTCATCAGGTAATACAAAAGACACTTTTAATGGGTAATGCAAATTGTGAAAAAAATGAGCTGACAATATGCAACAAAGGTGAGGATGACAAGGGTCTATAGGACTAAGCCACTATGAGGGCATGAAATGAAAGCTTTTGGAAGACACTATGGATAAATATGCAAAACACTAATATGAACAAAGTGATGCAATATCAACAAGACAGCCAAGACACAGAAAGAGTAGGGCACAACATTATGCCACAACAATATGTGGTGATTAGCACGAATGAGGGCATGAAATGAAAGCTTTTGGAAGACACTATGGATAAATATGCAAAACAATGATATGAACAAAGTGATGCAATAGTAACAAGACAGCCAAGACACAGAAAGAGTAGGGCACAACATTATGCCACAACAATATGAACAAAAATTATGGGAAAAATCTAATACACTGAAATCCATGCTATCCATTATTTTAATGCTTCAAGAAAGTGAACAAAAGCTCATAATTTTGACCGACTTGATGTACTAATTCATGGTATCCACTTGATAAGAGAATCAATCCAATATCACTTAGGGATCCCACATGGTTGAAGGACATGAAAACATTGCATTCTCTTCTTTTCCTTTTCTTTTCCTTAGGTTGGAAGACAAAGAACTGAAAGAATTTAAAGCTCTAGCATCTTTTAAACTTTCGCACTCTACCAATGGATAAAAATTGCTAGGAAGGTTGAGATTAGCCACAGTTGGGAGTGGTGTTTTTACTAGGCTCTAGATCCCTTCCAGAACAAAAGAAATCATCAAGTAAAAATCCTAGTAAAATCATGCAAAAGGGATAGACAACAAAAGCACTTTTTTAGTTTTATGGATTCATTGGTGAATGTAGGTGCCTTGGTTAATTGAGACGAGATGAAAGAGATGTGATGAAGGTGAAAATGACAAAGTAGAAATGTGTGGTGATGAAGGATGAACGTGCTTATCATGGTAAAGGATTATGGTTGATAAGGTTTGGGTACAAATGCTTGCAAGGTTTGGTGGATAGGGTGAGATCGTAGGATAAGGATTAGCGATGCATTGTGCATGATTTGCTTTTCGTTCATTTTGTTCTGATATGGCTCATTTGCTAGCAATTTAATCTTCCTTTAATCATCCATTTCAACTTAAACCATGACATTGGAGCTCCAAATTACCCTCATTTCCCTTCGAGATTTTTAGCATTTCTTTATTGTTTTGCCAGAGTCCCCAAACTTCCTTTCACAACTTGCTTTAGTGTTCATGTCTTTCAATCATATGATTGTG
This sequence comes from Dalbergia cochinchinensis, assembly GCA_031216125.1. Classification (NCBI taxonomy): domain Eukaryota; kingdom Viridiplantae; phylum Streptophyta; class Magnoliopsida; order Fabales; family Fabaceae; genus Dalbergia; species Dalbergia cochinchinensis. The sequence continues at coordinate 45,417,335 of CM062372.1, forward strand.
CTTTTCCTATGCTCTGTCCACTCACAATCCAAATTCCTCTTAATCTCCTTTAGAATTTTGTGATAAGACCTCAAGAATTTGGATTTAGGTAACATTCACTCTCTTCAGAAGCAACATGGTCCATTTTTTTTTTTATTGAAAGAATGTAACAACAAAACTTCCAAATACAATTTTTCAAATGATTTTATACTGCCAAAAAAGACTTCAAAATGTTCCAAAAATATGATATGAACAAAACACCAACAATTATTTATATGAATGATTTTTTATCTTTTTCTTTTTTTTTTGGAAAATCAAGACTTATGAATTTAAAAGCTACCAAATGCGGAGAATATATGCACAAAAGGCAAAATGCTTGAGACAAAATTGTACAAAGAGTCAGCAACTCATGTTAGATGAAAAATTCAATAATTCAACATGTGCTAGAGGAGCTGGAAGCTTTTTTTTGTGAAAATGAAATAAGAAATGAAGAATTTCTAAATGCAAGAAAAATCAACTAAATTATAGTATGCAACTTTTTTTCAATATTACAAATCATAACAACCCAAATGAAACGGTTTCTAATGTAGAAAACTCATGCAACGAGGAAGTCAAACTTTATGATACATCAAAGAAACTTTTTTCTTTTTTTTGGAAGAAACAAATCAAGAGAATATACTAAATTATGGTATGAAGTAAATGCTTTATTTTGTATATTTTTTTGAAAGTCATAGAATCAAGACAAATAGGCAAAGCTCATGGCGTAATGCAACAAGTCAAGCCAAATGCAAAAGGTCATAAAAAAAACTTTAATGAAGAGATGGAAGGATTTTTTTTAGGCAGAAAATTAAGGCAAATGTAAAAGGTTATTGTACAATGAAAAAGCTTAATGAATAGATTGAGGGATCTTTTTTATTATTTTTTTGTTCAAATCAAAACAACTGGATAAATGCACAAAGTATGCAAAACATCATGAACAAATGACAGATGTGAAAATATTCTTTCTTTCATTTTTTGTACAAAGCAACAAACTCCTGATAATGCTAAAGTGAGAACTACCTGATTCAAAAAAATCACAATACAAAGCTTCATTGTAAAACTCTTTTTTTTTTAGTGAAGTGATAAATGATATGAATAGATAAGGAGCTACCTAGACTAATAACTATATACATGTTAGAATGCAGTGTGTAAAGTTTTATTATCTAGAATGATTGCAAAGGTACAAATCTCTTTTTTTTCTTTTTTTCTTTTTTGACAATTCTCAAGTCAGGATGATATGAAAAATGAAGAGTCGCTACAAATGAAAATCATGCTCAAGTGAGTACAAATTTATAAAGAGTTTTCAACTGCAAGGGAATCATGTTAAAATGCACAAGACCAAACATCGTTTGATGGAGACATTGAAATCCACTCATTCTTCTCTTTTTTGATTTTCTTGATGCAACGAACCAAACCAACATGCCAGAAAACCACATTAACTGAGTAAATGCAAAACTTACTCACATGCAAGAATAAATACCAAGATGTTTTTTTTTCATCTTTTTTGCAAAAAAATTAAGATGTCATGAAAGTGATAAGTCATATGATACATGGATATGTGCTAAGATGAATACAAAATCATGAAGGATTTACACATAAAGGAAAATCATGTTAATAATAAAAAAGTTTTTTTTCTTTTTTTTTTCATGCAACATGAATACTCCCCAAATGCAAAATGAAATATTTTCAGATATATGATGTTCTTTTTTTTTTTTTGAAGTGCAACAAAACATAAAACAAATGGTTCCCAAATGAAAGAAAAACACACTTAAGTGTGGAATGTAACACTATTTTTTGCTTGAATGATGCAAAGTTACAGCTGGCTCTTTTTTGTTTCTCTTTTTTTTATTATTATTTTGCAATGCAGCAAAATATTTTTTTTTCAAAAAAAATTTGCACCAAATCAAGAGAATCATGAAAAGAGAAAAAAAAAACACACAAGACTCAAACATTGCTGGGTTTCATGCAAAGGCGCACTCTTTATATATATATATATATATATATATATATATATATATATGCAACAAGTCAATACAATACACGACTAAGAATTACCAAATGCATCAGAATCATGACATAATGGAAAAAAAAAATATTATCAAATGCAAGGATGATTTTTTGTCTGCTAATACAAAAAAAAATCTAGACAAAATATGATATGATGCAAAATTATGCAAAGTTTTGTGAGCAAATGCAAGGAAGATTTTTTTTTCTTTCTTTTTTGTTTTTAACAATGCAACCAATTATGAAAATGAAAGAGAAATGATATGATACAAATCTCCTAAACATATAAAAGGATTTTCTTTAAATTATGCAATAACTATGATGCAAAACCTCATGCAATGGTGGTGTTTTTTTTTTTTTTTGTTATTCATGCAACAAATCAAGGCTACATGACATGAGATAATGCAAAACTTCATGGATGGATGAAAGGATGCTCTTTTTTTTTCAAAATGCTTCAAGTCCCGACAATACAAAGAATCATGATGTGATGTGAAGCTCTATGGACAAATGCAATAATGTTTTTTCTTTTTATTTTAACTTCATCAAATCAAGTAAGAAAAAAAAAGGTATGATGTGAAACTTCATGCAATGACATTTTTTCTAAAAAAAATGACGCACCAAATCATGACAATATGAAATGAAGAGCTACCAAATATAATAGTTCAAAGGATAGCATTTTTTTCTTTTTCTTTTTTTTTTATGATGCACAAAAAGAAACTATCTTGGTTCAAAGGATAGCCTTTTTCCCTTTTTTTTTTATCTTGGACATAGAAAACTCGTGCTTAAGTGCAACACAAAACTTTATTTATGCTTGAAATAAAGCAAAAGATGCAATTTTTATTATTTTTTCATTTTTATTATTATTTTTTTTAGAAATGCACCAAATCAAGGCAATTGAAAGAAATGTAAAATGCAGAGAATCCACACAAAAATTGCAAAGTGCAAAACATCATCAGAAAGAATGGTTAAAGGACACAATAAAATAAAATTTTGATGCTCAAATAGAGATGAAATAAATACATTTTTTTATCTACAAAAAGTATATACAATGATGTCAAAGATCATGCAGACAGTGCTAACTTAATACTTTCTTTTATTCAACAAGAGCCTTCAATTTTTTTATTTTTGAAATAACAAAAAAAATGAAAAAAAGACGAGCTTAGTCAATTGAACAATAAAGCCAAACTCCAAACCAAAATGAAAGAGAAAAAATTTTACTTTTGTTGCCATATTTCAAATGGATGACCATAGATAGAAAGAAAAGGAAAAATAAAATTTATTTTAACATGCCCCATTATTGCAAGCCAAGGTTAACAAACACATGACTGATGAAGGAAGTGAAAGAATATGCTCCATTTGTCCTAATAGGATAAGACTTTAAAGGTTAAATATTTCTAAGGCAAATACCCTAAGTCAAATAGCCACTAAGTTCAGTCTATTAGTGCAGAGTTTTCAGGATAGGTCTAAACTTCTAATGGTCATGGTCCCCAGATTGCCCCTGTCTATAGGACAAGGATCCAACTTTTGCACCAACCATAAGTAGGGATGAACCCTCTCAATATGATTGATCCATAAAGCCAGTAACAACCTAAGTGGTGTCCCAACAACTATCAAATGAGCATGAAGCCCCTCATGACAATGCCAAGAAACCCCCTAATCCTTAGCTTGCATAGGCTCGGGTATAGAGCCCAAAAAGTATGTGAGGAAAGTGATTGTGTGGTGTATGCAAGAGCATATAAACCTTTCAATCCTAGCACTATATACATTCTTGCAAAACAAAATACAAACAATAAATATATACAGAATAACAATAGTCGTTTACCCTAAGGTTTTAGCAAATAAAGCAAACATTATACCTAAACATATGGAATATTAAACTGTACAAAAATAAATAAATAAAACACTATTTAAAACAAAACAAGAAAGGGAAAAACAGAATCCAAAGGATCATATTCAATTTGCACAACAAATTATAACAGGCCTAACTCTCTTACTATAACTTCTCCAGTGGAATCGCCATCTGTCACAACCGGGATCGCGACGGTGATAACGAAAAGAATTTTCATTTGTTTGAAAATTATGAAGTCGCCACCAAGTTTATTAAAATTGGAAAAATAAAGAAAAACCCATTTATTTTAAAAAGAGGTCTTTAAAACTATATTTGAATTCGGGAGTCAATTATGCATAGGGAACAGTAGGAACTTAATCCTACGCACCCTTAGTACACCTATCCTTCGATGATACCTTAGTAAGTTGTGCAAATTAAATAACCTCAAAAAAATCAATAAAAAGAGACAAACACATCTACAATTTAAACAAACAATTTAAGAAAAATTAATTTTGGCTTGATAGGGGTCATCTGCTCCTACGTATCTCCTGGTACAATGGGGAACTCAAAGTCACGTAGTTCTATAAAAAACATTTTGTGAGTTGACAGATTTAAATTAAAAAGGTGAATCAAAATAAAAAAAATTTTAATTTAAAAAAAAAGAAATTTCGATTATTAAATCAATGAAAATCTATTTGTGCACAGAATTCAAGTTGGTACTAGGCCAATCAATGAACCCTTATGATTTAACAATAGTGAAGATAATATTTATTATTCAATCACTATTATTGAATATCGCACAAATATAGAAGATTATTTTAACAAAAGAGTATTTATTAATAAAGAAAAAATATATTTTTATTTTATTTCATTTTTTTAAACAAAACTCCAATTTTAATAGGAACTAACAAAAGTTAATTCATAAATATAAATACACAATTAATTTAAACAAAACACATAAACATAAAGTAATTGATCTAAAAAAAAGTAAAAAAGTAAAATAAACACAATTACGTAATTAATTTAAGCAAAACATATAAACATAAAGTAATTAAACTGAAAAAAAGAAGCAAAATAAACACAATGCAATTAATTTGGTCAAAACATATGAACACAAAAAAAGTAAAATACACAATTAAGTAATTAATTTAATCAAAAGATATCAACACAATGTAATGAAACTAAATAAAAAAAATTTAGAAATATAAACATGAACATACAATTAAACAAAACATATAAAATAATTAAACTAAAAAAAATCCTGATTACTATTTTTTAGTCTTTTTTTTAATTAAAAGAAATACTACCACAAAATTCACCCAAAATCAAAGAAATAATTAAAACACTTTTATTTTATTTTTTTGTTTTGAAATTAATTTACTTAATTCTACTCAAATAATAATAAATAAATAAAACATATTACAAACTAAATCAAAATGGTTAAGTATTTATTTTTGAATGAAATAAAATCGCTTAGCTGATTTTAAATCAAAATAATCCCAACCCAACAAGTAAACCCAAGAACTAAAACTAGAATAAGCACTAACCATACAAAAATAACTCCAAACTCAAATCTAAAATCTAATCCAACAAAATAAAAATAACACTAATGTAATGCCCCAATTTTTACTTAACTGTTAAGTAAAAATTACCAAAATGCCCCTAGGTAATTTTTACACGTAATTTGAGGTCAAATAATCCTCAATAAAGGAATATAATATTAGAGAAATATCATAGGAGATTTGATTAGCAATTCGTGCGAAAGTTGCAAATCCCGATTTTTCTATACATATAAAATGACCAAAATGCCCATGAGGTCATTTTTCCCTAGAAATCAAGGATAACTAATCTAAATTATCTTTGAGGAGTTAATTCTATGCCTGATGGGGATTATATGTGCCTTAGAGATAAAAATCTCAATTCTCAATTTTTACCGTAAGTAAAATTATCGTTTTACCTCTACAGTAATTTTTCATGAAATTATATAATCTTTGAATTCGATTTTCATCCAAAGGTCCAAAATGACTATTTCATGTATGATTTGAGATTGTCCAATATTTACAAGGAGTTTTTACGTGAAATTATCTTTCTACCCCTAGTTGTGGTAAATAGGTTTACTTGTGTAATTGAGATAGTATTAAAGCTTTATTTGAACTCAAATTGATTTTATTCATTAACCTTGAGTTTAAAATTAATTACCCAAGGTTAAAAATAATTACTGAGGTAATTAGAGTCTAAAATTACCTAAGGTAAAATTAAATTACCTTTCCTTAATTATGAAAGCTCATAAAATTAGTGATAATTGAGATCAAAGTTAAGATTTCGGTTTAGGTAAAATCTTGTACATTTACATTTTCTTATCTTAAGTTTAGAACCTATGTTACAAATTGATTTTAACTCATTTGAAATTAACTTTATTTACCAGTATATGATTTCTCTTTTTACCTTATCTTGTATTGTCCTAAACACTTAACCTTTTACTATTTTCATTAATGTATCAATTCCTAATCTTTTACCTAAGTAAATACACATCTGATACATGATTTACCACTTGTAAAACATCACCAATCTGATCCTAAAGGAATCAGAAACCAGTGGCCAACTTGTCTCCTTTTCACCATATTTTAATTGTTTTTCCAACAAAGAAACATATCTAACCATAACACCATACCTTTAGCTTTTAAAGAAACATAAAAAAATGCTTTTATTCTTAGTAATAATTTTGTTCATGAATAATGGATGAAAATATTAAAATATGATGCTAATGGGAGACATTGTTGCTGATCACATTATGGCTGAAATTGGTGGGTTTTCTTTTGATTAAACATAGCCAAAAAGAAATTAAAAACTCCATTTTCTAGCTATGAAGGCAGCTGCCATACAGCCTCCTTAGCCTATAAATATGAGCTCTTCCATTGCCTAGATGCACACACAAATATTCCTAGCCTTAGCATTTTCTTACTTGATAGTTTCCTTACTCAAAGTTTGCTCAAAGTTTTCTAATTCTCTCAATACTTCAAGCTTTCTTCTTCTTCCTCATTCACACTCAAGAGACTCCATTCCCAACCTTTAATCAAGTTCTAAACCTCAAGCATACACATTCCAACCATAAATCAACTCCTAAACACATAACCTTTCCATTATCAAACACAAGAAAAATCCTCCCTCCATTAGCTTCAATCTTGGCCGAATTTCAAGGATATATCAAGGATATATTTTCTTCTTCTAACTTCTCTAAAGATGAAACATTACCTTTTGATAACAAGAAATAACTTGGTAGGGATTTTATTTCATGTTCTTTCTCTTGTTCTTTCTCCATGTTTTTGATTTTTATGATTTGATAATGACCATGGCTTGATGATGAGGAATCATGGTGGTGGTTGTGAATCCATCATTTAAATGACCTCTAAAGCCCAAGGTTTAATTCTTGATGTTAAAAGATTGATAAAGGAATTATTAAGTTTTGAGTTTTAAGCTTAACAAGATATAAAAATGAACTAGCATCCATATTTATGTTTCATGTTCTTGCACTATCATATTTATATTTCAAGTTATCACTTTAATCCTTGAAGATAATAATATGAACTTGCATATTCATATTTACATTTCAAGTTATCACCTAAATCATAAAGATCTAAGAATGAATTTGTATCTTTATATTTATATTTCAAGCCTTGCATTTCATATTTATATTTCCAAGTTATGACCTTATAATGATAATAATAAGGTTACAAGACAAGTTTATGATTCTAGTCATCACTTAAATCCCAAAGTTCAAGATTTACTTCTTTTATCTTAAATGGCAATTTCGATCATGGACACTTCTCATCTATTTATTTTTGGCCCTTATATAATTTTGATTTAAAGCTTAATATATTTTATTTTTAGGTATGAACTTGTCTTTAAAGTTGTACAAAGAAATTTTGAAAGACCTAGAAATTATAAAGGATTAAGAATATGGTTTTTCTCATGATTTTAAATGCTAAAGTTTTATTATTCTCATCTAATCTTTTAGAACTAGAATGGTTACTGATTTAGGATGTTTAGATGAGTTTAAATCACTAATAGTTATTGTAAAAATTGTTTTTAGTGTCTTAGGAAAAACTAGTAACTAAAAAGGATCAAAATTGTGATTTTATGAAACTTTCAGAATGATAATTTTTCTTATTTCTATTCAGCACTGTTCATCATTGTTCACCACTGTTCACTACTACTTATAGCTGTTCACACACTTGAGGATCACTAATAATTGTCATAAAAATTGTTTTTAGCATTTTAGGAAAGTCTAGTAACTAGAAAGGATTAAAATTGTGTTTTTGTGAAGTTTTAAGGAGACTAATTTTCTAATTCTGTTCAAGGGTTGTTCAAGGCTGTTCACATTTTTCACACACTTAAGAATTACTTATATTTTTTATAAAAATTATTTTTAGTACCATAGATGCATAAAAGGGTAATTACAAGTGTTAGTTTGGGCCATTTTGCAAAATGCGGAAAGTTGTGTTTAAACTATCAACTATATTATTTCAGCCAAATGATTTTATTTAGAGCTGCTAATGATGTTGAATGTGTCCATGAGTCCAAAATACCATTTATGAAGTTTAGATAAAGTTTTAGAAATTTCGATTGTTGTTAAGTATTAAAAACAAGCAATTCTGTACTTTGACCCTTAAAGTATGTTATAATTTGGTCTATGACCCTAAAAGGTTTTTATGATGAGTTTTAAATGGTTCTAGTAGTTATGTCTCTTGAAAGTATTGGTTAATATTAAGGATCTCTAGTTTGTGAGAATGTGTTACAAAGGGGTATTTGCATTTTAACTCGTAACCTTGAGAAATTGTGATTTGACCCCTTTGGAGCTTAAGCGTAAATGTTGATAAATTTGATGAAATGAATGTGATCGATATCTCATGAAGGCTATGTTCATGTGTTGAAATTTATATGGCTTATGGATATATGCAATGAAATATGATGCATGTTTATGTGATTAAAATTATGGCATGTATAGTTATGTTTGATCCATTGAGATGCATAAGTTCATAAAGTTTATGAGCATGAAATCTTAAAATGATGAGTTATTCATGTTTGCACCTCATATATCATGCCAAGATTAAAGGTGACATAAGACACATGGAAATGATCCTCTAGACTCCCCGAATTAAAGGTTATGAGAGGTGATCCAAATAGGAAATGATTACGCTAGGGACGAATAGTGAGGTATGAGCTCTTAACCTAGAACTCTCAAGAAAAGAGAGAATTATAGGACAGCCCCCAAGGAAAAGAGAATAAAAGAAGTTTAAGTCACCTGTAAGAATGATAATCATGATGTTCTTTATATCATATGCATTGTTTTATGAATTTTATGATATTATGTATATGATATTGGCATGCATCCATGACTAATATGTTGCATTCATGACATTAAGATTCATGCTAAAAGATATGGGCCTCGGCTAATGGTATTTAGAACTTAATAAATGAATCTTATATATATATTCACCATTTTCATAATTAAACCTGAGGTTCCTGGGGATGATGACGATGACACTTGTGTTAGAGTCAGGAAGCCCTACTGAGATTCGTGTACAAGTTTCTCATCCCTTTTTTTTTCCGTGTCATCTCCAGACATGAATGATGGTGTAGTTCGTGATTTATCTTGAGACTGGATGAGGAGCTACGGAGATAACTTCCCTTTGGATATTTGCCTTTAAATTGATCGTATCTTATTTATCAGTTTGTATTCTATTGATGGATATATATATTGATGTCTTTAAGTTTACAAGACATCCGTATTATGATACAGTTACTGATATGTTATTATTATTTGAGTTATGTTATGCCATGGTTGTATTATGTAATTATCTGTTATTTGTTTCTAACATCTCTCTTACGTAAGCAAGATAAATGATGTTAGATATTTAATATGTGCGGCTCACGTTTTAGTATTTAAGTTCAAAAAAAAAAATTACCCATATTTTCCATAAAGTATTTTCAGGAAGTCTTGAGTTAAAAACTGGAACAAAAAAGTAATAACTAATAATTAACTTAAATGCGCCCTAGGCGTGTTGAGTTAAATATTAAGGTGTTACAACTAACAAAATAATAATAACAATGATGATAATAATAATAATAAGACAAACCCTCACCTACACACACTCATACACGTGTTCTTTTTTTGTGACACACGCACACACACATATATGCGTGCATTGACTCTCCAACATAATTTTTTTCTCTTATCAATATACACACACAAAAGAAAGGAAAGGCAAGCACACAGAGAGAGAATTGAGAGGAGAATGAGAGAAAGTATACAAAAGAGAGAATGAAAAAGAGAAGAGGGTGAGCACGGAGAGAGAGAGAGAGAGAAAGAGGTCGCGAGGGGGGAAGAAGAAGCCGTGGTCACAGGGTTGGGAGACAGGTGGAGCTCCACCACGACTAAGAGAAAACCGACGAAGAGGGACCGACGAAGAGGGAGCCGCGATGATGGGGGCTAGGCACAGTGGAGTGCGGAGCAGAGGAAAGGATGCTGGCCGGTGGTTCGCGGTGCTTCAGATCTGGACTTGCTAGAGGATGGGATGGCCATGACTGAGTCCGGTGGAGGAGAAGTAGATCTGGGTGGTTTTAGATGGGGAAAACTGTGGCGATTCTAACTGTGTGTGGAAGAGGATGGCTAAACTTTGGCTGTTTGGTTCAACCAGGAAGAAAGAAGGCGTTGTAGCTAGAGTCATGTAACGCAGTGGTTGGGCTAGTGATGGTTTGTGGTAGTTGTGGGAAGTGACAATAAAGGGAAGAGGGAACGATGATGGAAGTGGCGGTGGTTTGCCAGGAATTGAGGTGAGGCCGTGTTGGGGTTCTTAGATGGAGGTCAGCAATGTTTGGAGGTTGCCGACGTTCAAAGATCGCAATAGCAGGGATGGCGGAGGGAGTGCGGCGGTTTGAGGCCAGGCAGTGGTCACGGTGGTCTGATGCTAGGTGGTAGCAAGGCGCGGGATAAGGGGAACCGCGGTGGTTGGCGGTGAGCTTTTCCCTCTTCCCCGATTTCTATTTCTTTTTTGTTTTTGAAAACTGATATTATTGTTTGATTCTAATTTGGGATTTTTGTAAATTGAACTGGACTATTGTTGATGATGGATTTTGGTTTGTCTATCTCTGTTTGATTTTGCTTTTCTCTGTTTATTGCAAAGATAATTTTAGGCTCTAAATGTGTATATGGCAAGTGAGTGAGATATTGGTGATGGTAGTTGAGGAGGGAACCAAGGAAGAAAATGATGGAGGGGGAATAATGGGAGGAGGAAGACGGTAGAAGCCGTGGCGGTGGCAAAAAGGAAGTCGCGGCCTCCTCACTTTTTCTGTTGCCTCTTTTTTATTTGTGATTGATATTGATGGAAAGATACCTTGCTGCTGCTGTTGGTATTGGACTACCCCCTTTGTGGTACTATCGATGGTATATACGTGGGCATTGCCCCTGCGTAATACTTATCCCACTTTTGCAATTTGTGCAGGTTGGCTCTTTGACCCGCAGCTCATCACTGAAAGAAATTCATCATTTGCTGGGGACGAACCATCATCATTTTGTCCACCATTTTCTTTAAGTTTTATGCCTCCCATCATTTCATTTTGCTTTTGCTTCACGTGTCTTGGCAGGGAACCAACCAGCTTTCTACTCCTTTTTTATTTTATTATTTTTTTTATTTTGGGATAGAAACTAAGAGAAAACATGGGCTTGTAACCAAAAACATACGTGGGTTGGGCTGAAATATGATTTGGACCAAAAAATAAAAATGATCCTTTTAAGATGTAATGCACACACTTTTTTTTTTAAGAAGCAATGAACACATTTCTTTTTAATATTGATGCATATGGACCAAAAATTAAAATGAACCTAAGATCATAGTCTAAACTAGATTTGGGTAAATAAATGGGCTAAACTGAAAAAATGCTTTTTTTTTTTGTTTAATGGCCAGACAAAATTTGGTGTTCACAAGCACAATAGCGGAATATAAAAGAGATTAGTGAGAGAAAGATAATACACAAGGATTTTATATTGGATTGGCCAAACTGCCTATGTCCAATACTCAACAATTGTTAAGGTTCCACTAACAACAACTTTATCAACCTAAGAAAGAGCAAATGAATAGTGTTTACATTAGCCTTCCTAAGCTCTTATCTATGACCCTCGGGAATCACCTGATGTCACAGATTAAGTAATTCTGTACTAGCCTCTTCAAGCTAACATGAGTAGTTTTGACTCTAGCCTCTCCAAGCCAACCCATGACTTATAAGGGCAGTACCCTCTGCACATTGTGAGTAGTCTTCCCTTATCTTCTCCAAACTGCCATGAGTAGTCCTGACATTGGCCTCTCCAAGCCCAACTCGAGCAGTCTCAACACTAGCCTCTCCAAGTCCAACCATGATTGACAGGCATCTCTTTCAGCACATTGAAGTAGTCTCTCACTAATCTCTCCAAGCTGCAGGTAGTCTTTCCCCAGCCTCTTCAAACTGTAAGTAGTCTTTGCCTAGCATCTCCAAGCTAAACCGTGACCAATAAGAACACCTTGCTATCGTGTTGCAAGTAGTTTCACCTTAGCCTCTGCAAGCTATGTGTAACGCCCCAATTTTTACTGTAATTTTTACTGTCATTAGAAATTACTCAATTACCGAATTACCGAAGGTAATTATTACATAAGATTTGAGGCCGAACAATCCTCAATAAAGGAATATAACATTAGAAGAGAGGTTAGGAACGATTCATGCGAGAGTCGCAAATCCCGAATTTCTGTACGTATAAAATGACCAAAATGCCCCTGAAGTTATTTTACTCAGAAAATGAGGATCATGGGCCCCACCTATTCTCAAGGGGATATTTTGAGGATAATAAGGGATTGTTTGTGTTATGTGTGTTAATAGAGCAGAAGGATCTCAATTTTGAGTTCCGACGCCACAAATGACCAAAAGCAGCCCTGCAGTGTTGTAACTCCGATGTGCGTGCTTGACCGAGCCCGAACCTCACTAAAATGTTTTAAAATGTGTTTTTAAGTCATGATCAACCATTGGTTAAGCTCGGGTGGCCTCAGGCGATTTTAAGTGAAAGTACGATTTTGCCCTGTTTTGGGCGCTTTGCAAGTTCGAGATTTTTTATTCGTATACCGAAACCTAAGCAATATTAGGCTCAAATTAAAGCTTATTAAATTCTAAATATTAATCTAGAGTCAAAATTATGTATTTAGATTGATTAGAACCCAAAATTGCTCAAAAACACCCAAATTGCTTACTAATTCACTTAAACCCTTAACCGTAAATTCTCTAAATTACATGAATACCTTGCCTACACCTAAATAATGCATGGAACACACAAATTTCACTTCTTTGGGCTGTAATGGATGAAATTATTGATGCCATTATGCAGCTGAATTATTGCCAAAAGTTCTTTATGCCCCAATTTTTCTTGTAATTTTTCTGTCATTAGAAATTAATCAATTCTTGAATTACCGTAGGTAATTATTACATAAGATTTGAGGCCGAACAATCCTCAATAAAGGAATATAACATTAGAAGAGAGGTTAGGAGCGATTCATGCGAGAGTCGCAAATCCCGAATTTACATGCGTATAAAATGACCAAAATGCCCCCTGAAGTTATTTTACTCGGAAAATGAGGATCGTGGGCCCCACCTATTCTCAAGGGGATATTTTGAGGATTATAAGGGATTGTTTGTGTTATGTGTGTTAATAGAGCGAAGGATCTCAATTTTGAGTTAGACGCCTTGAAATGACCAAAGCAGCCTATGGTGTTGTAACTCGATGTGCGTGCCGACTGAGCCGAACCTCACTAAAATGTTTTAAAATGTGTTTTTAAGTCATGATTAACCATTGGTTAAGCTCGGGTGGCCTCGGGCGCTTTTAAGTGAAAGTACGATTTTGCCCTGTTTTTGGCGGTTTGCGAATTCGGGATTTTTGATTCATTATCGAAACCTAAGCAATATTAGGCTCAAATTAAAGCTTATTAAATTCTAAATATTAATCTAGAGTCAAAATTATGTATTTAGATTGATTAGAACCCAAAATTGCTCAAAAACACCCAAATTGCTTACTAATTCACTTAAACCCTTAACCGTAAATTCTCTAAATTACATGAATACCTTGCCTACACCTAAATAATGCATGGAACACACAAATTTCACTTCTTTGGGCTGTAATGGATGAAATTATTGATGCCATTATGCAGCTGAATTATTGCCAAAAGTTGCACTAAAACAAAATGCCAAAATGTCACCATAAGAGACATAATTCCTTAATTTCATACAACTTTGTCTAAAATGATTTTTCCTCCCTTATTTCTCCTGCAAAATTCCGTCCACTACCTCATCATGTTGGCCAATTAGAAGCCTCAAAATCTTCTATAAATAGGCTTGCTTGAGTGGTCTTGGAATGCTTGGTTCATAACTAGTTTTTAGGAGCACCAAAAACATTCTTTCTTCCTCCTCTTTGGCTGAATTCTTTCTTCAATTTTTCAAAGAGATTTTATTTCATTTCACTTCAAGAAACCAAGTTCTCTTCCTCTTCTTCAACTCAGATTAGGTAGGGAGTAGTTTCTAAATTTATTTCTATGCTTTGAGGAGTTGTGTTTTTAGCTCAAAATGATGAAATTATGAACTTACCTTAGCTTTTCATTTTGGTTTTCCTCTTCAATTTTTCTTTAACCAATTCAACCATATGGCCTAGGTGGAACTAAGATGATGGCTTGATGATGAGAACCTTGAGGGTGGGTTGTAAATCCATCACAAGTTAGGCCTCTAAAGCTTGAAAATTCCACTTGATGCAAAACTTTAAAGAATAATGCTTTATGATGCTAAAACAAAGATTTTTAGTTTAGAACTTGAAAGATGTATTTTCCTTTTATGTTTTATTTCTTGTTAAGATATGTATTGGGTTGAATTTATAATTCTTTTAAAGTCTTGAAGGAGCTCTAGTAAAGAAACAAAATGAATTTGCATCCATGATTAAGTTTATGCTTTGCATAACCATGTTTACCTTATATGTCATCACTAAATTTTCAAGAATGAATAAATGAACTTGTATTTCTCATGTTTAAATTCCAAGCTTGTATTTCATGTTTATATTTCAAGTCATCACTTAATCTCTCAAGATAATAAAGAGGTTGCATCTCATATTTAATTTATGCTCTCACTATATTTTATAATGGCTAAAAGAATCAACGCATGGCATGTTTATTTTATGCCATCACCTAAAGATCCTAGAGCTCAAAGACTTGCCCATGTATCACAAGCAAAGAAATATGATTATTGGAGTTAAAGAATTTATTCTTTAAAAAGTCTTGAGATTGGAGCTTAAAAAGATGTAATAATAATTCTCTTCTCCCTCTCTATGGTCTGTGCGGACTACCGCCGCTCAGGTTTCTTAATAATCTCTTCTCCTCTCTATCGGTCCTGTATGGACTACACCGCTCAGGTTGTCTTAATATTCTCTTCTCCCTCTCTGGTCTGTGCGGATTACCGCGCTCAGTTTCTTGTATCATGTTTATATTTCAAGTTCTTGCATCATGTTTAATTTTCAAGTCATCACCTTAAATCTTAAAGATAAAGAAATGGAATTGCATATCATGTTTATAATTCCAAGCTATCACCTTATAAAGATAAGATTAAAATAAGGTTGCATAGCATGTTTATAATTCTAAGATGTCACCTAAATCTCTAAAGCTCAAGACTTACTCCTTTTATCTTAAGTGAGAATTTTAATTGTGAAGATCCTCCCAAATTTGACAAAAGAACTAGTTTCTAAATGAGTTTTAAGGCTTTGCAAGAATTTTACGGGGAACTAGTAATTTATATGCACTTAAAATATGATTCTATGTAATTGCATGAGGTTCATGATTCGCCACTGATCTGAGTTTAGTATCAATGTGTGATAATGATTTGATATG
The DNA here is from genome assembly GCA_031216125.1 of Dalbergia cochinchinensis. Lineage (NCBI taxonomy): Eukaryota > Viridiplantae > Streptophyta > Magnoliopsida > Fabales > Fabaceae > Dalbergia > Dalbergia cochinchinensis. The sequence goes on from CM062372.1 coordinate 45,433,124, forward strand.
ATTGAAGTTGTGATAATTATGGTTTATTGTTAAGAGAATGATTCACAATTGGTTTAGTAACTAATTAGTTCTATAATTGATAATTCTATCTAAGGATTGGATGCTTATTGAATGATTTCCTGGCTTGCATGTTATAGTTCTTTGTTGCAAATAATGAGAATGCTTATACATGAAATGTTCTTTATTATGTAAAATTTACTTTTGTTGCTAGAAGAAAGTGTATCATTGTAAAAGTGTAATTTGGAAAGGTTCTGGCTAAGGAAAGACTTGGTATTTAAGCGTGTCCATTGTGACCCACCTCTCTTTCCTGGGAATCTCCCATATGCATGATTACAGTTGATATATATTATTCTAGCTTAAGACTATAAATGAGAAAATGTTATGATGTTTATGAATTGTATTATGATATAACATGCAAAGATTTAATGGTGACTTAAACTTATAAGAAAATGATCCTTTGGAACCATCAGACTATAGGTGGTGAAAAGGTGATTTTAGCCCCCTAACCCGTTCTCTCAAAAGGGTAGAGTCGGGACTTTAGCTTATCAAAAGGGATAAGTATATGCTAGTGACGACTAGTAAAGTATGAGCTCATAACCTAAATTACTCCCAAAAGGGTGGAGTATAGGGTGGCCTAAGGAAAATTGTAACGCCCCGATTTTCTGTTTAAGAGAAAATGACCAAAATGCCCCTGAGGTCATTTTCTGCCCGGAATTCGAGGATAGCCGACCCGGCAGTCCTCGAAGGGTCAACTCAATGTTTCAAGGGGATTGGATGGTCTTTGTGTGCTTTCGAAACAAAAATCGTGTTTTCTGCAGTTTCGGGTCAAAATGACCAAAATACCCCTATAGCATACTACGTGGGTAGAAATGCCATTCGAACCCGAAACTTTCCCTAAAGGTTTAAAATAACGTTTTCAACTATTTTAAAGTGTCTGTTTAAGTTCCGATGGTCTCGGGCAGTTTTTGTACAAAATTACGATTTTGCCCCCGGGATAGTGCTGTTTGAGTTTAATGATATAATTAAGCAAACCTAAGCAATATTAGGCTCTAATTAAAGGTTAATTAATTTCCATAATTAATCTAGAGCCAAAATCATTATTTAAAATTAATTGGAACCTAGAATTGTTTAAAGAAATTTAAAAACCCTTTTCTAAATTCTTTTCTTTCTTTAAAGAAAAAGTATCCATGAATAGTATTTTCACTATTCATGCCCCATTTCCAAGAAAAGTTGTCACACTCACATCACTAGTCATAAAAGTTTTTGACTCCACTAAACCTACATGATCACTTCTAACCTATGGGATTATAGCATTAATTAGCTAACTAGTTTACTTAAAGTACCTACATAACAACCCTTAATCCTAAGTCTAATCCATAACACACCTAAACACACCTTTAAACCATGATTAGAGGAAATGATTTTGCCCCCATGGTTGCCCAAAAAATGGCTCCACTTTTCCCTCCACTTTGCATCACATGTTGTTTGAATGTGTGGCACACAATTGGCCATGTCTCCAAGACAACTTCTCATTCATTCTCCTCCACATACTTCCCTTATTCTAGAAGACAACTACATGGCCTCTTCCTCTCCACTCATTCATGACTCAAGGCTCTATATATAGCTTGCCTTGGTGAACATTTTACTACTTTAGTTCATTTGTAAAGTTTAGATCTCTCCAAAGCTTTTCTTTTTCTCTCAAAAACTCTTGTGTTCTTCAAGTTCTTGAAGCTCTTCATCTTCTTCCATCTTCAAGATCATCACACCAAGTAGGGATTTTCTTTCAAATATTTCTTTCTTTAAAGTTCTTGTTCTAGCTTTATGGTCATAGTTTCTCTTGATTCTTTTTAGAACTTATTTTATTCTCCTTTTTCTTTCCCATTTTCGGCCATGGGCCTTGAGGCTCAAAGAAATGAGAGCTTGATGATGAGAGTTTCATGATGATGTTCATCACTTGAAACAAACTCTAAAGCTTGATCTTTGTTCTTGAGTAAAAATGTTTCTAGTTCTTCCTTTCTTGAACTTTTGAGAACTCTAACTTTGATGATGTTTCAAAAATGGTTCTAAGGACTCAATGATGAGGACTCATGATGTTGGTGTTAATATATCATCAAGATCATGGACTCTAGAGTTATAAAATGTTCCTTTTCCTTCTTGAAGTTTCGGCCTTTTTCCTTGTTTTTCCAAGTTTTATGTTTTGGTTTTCTAAAAATATTATGTTGAGTTCTAAGAACTCTTAGCTTTACTTTACCTTGGTTGGATGAGTTTGGGTTAAGCATTGAGTTCCTCTAAAGTCTTGTTAAGAGCTCTAGAAAGATAAAATGAACTTGCATAATTTATTTTATGCTTGCATTCATATTTACATTCTTGCTATGCATCTTTACTTTTCAAGCTATCACCTAAGAACATAAAGATTAAAATGGAACTTGCATCATCACTTAATTTAATTCTCAAAGCCTTTCTATTTCTGCCTTAAAGTCGATTGTTCTTTGGGCCTAGAGCACTAAAATAAAGAATTGAACTTGCATTATCACTTAATTAATTTCTCGAATGCCTTTCTATATCGGCCTTAAAGTCGATTGTTCGTGGGCCAAGAGCACTAAAATAAAGAATTGAACCTTGCATGTTTACCTTCAAGCTTGCACGTTTAAGTTTATGTCTTGCATATTTATTTTCAAGCTTGCACGTTTAAGTTTATGCCTTGCATATTTACCTTTCAAGTCTTGCATATTTATGTTAAGTCATCACTTTATTTTGTAAGCAAGATTAAAAATGAAAAGCATAGCACGTTTACTTTATGTCATAACTTAAGGACCTAGAGCTCAAAGACTTGCCCATTTTATCTCAAGTTAAAGTCTACTATGGAAGCATTCTTTGAATGCATAATCTCGGCCATGTAGTGATGATGAGATGGGAGTGAGTTTCATCTAGTTACAAGGGTCAACAACCTAGGTTCTAGGATTTTCTTTAAGCTTGATGAGTTTTATAAAGTCATGACCAACAAAATTTATGATGTTAATCCTCTTCTAAAGGATAATTTAATTGGTTGCTGACCTAAGGTTATTTTTAGCCTCTTGATGAAGTAAAATGGTTTGCAAAGAGTTTTAGAAGTCCTAAAATGATTCCAAGAGAAACTAGCAATCTAGATGCTTTAGAAATATCAATTTATACATCTTTTTGGGGCTTGATATTTCGGTTCTTTCATGATGAGTTTGCTACTGAATGATGATGTTTTGATGTGTTAGAATGTGTGAAAATTACTTATGATGAGGTAGGAACCTTTCTATGTATGTTAGGAAAGAAACTAGCTTTATAGAAAAACCGTAAAGTTGTGTTTCAACCTAGTTTTGACCCATTCATTCATACCTAATACCAAAACTGTTTTAGTATGATAACAATCAGTTTAGGATTGATTATTCATGAAAAATTTGGTTACATTTGGAATAGGATTGAATTTTTAGCACCCATAGAGAAACTAGTAACTAGAAATACCGTAAAGTTAGAATTTAACATAGTTTCAACCCATTTCTTTATGGATTCTGCCCAAACTGTTTTAATGGGAACATAATCAGATTAGGATTGTTTAGGCATGAAAAACTTGGTGACATTTGGATTAGAATTGAATTTTTAGCGCTCTGAGAGAAACTAGTAACTAGAAAACCGTAAAAAACGTAATTCTAGAACTCTTAGAACATTGAATTTTCTGATTCTGTACAGCACCCTTATAATGGAGTAAATATGATTTATAATTAGTTCAATGGCTTAGGAATACCTCACAATTGGTTTAGATTTAATTTATAGCCTTAGGCGAAGACGGAACAAAAAGGGTCTAAGACGTAGCTTCTAGAACCCCGTAATCCCAAGATGTAATTTTGCCCTTAAGAAAGATGCTGTCCAGATTCATCATTGAACATAAACATTAGTAAAGATCATTAGTTGTGAACCTATAGGTGCATAAAAGGTTAATAGAGAATGTCAGAATAATTATACCTCAAGTTTAAGGCTTGTAAGGGTCAAAGCATAAGACACCATAGGCGTAAGGGCATAATAAACTTTAGTGTTTTACGTGATCGCATGTTTTATTATGAGAATATCTTGGGCATATGATTTCTTATGAGGATATGCAATGTTAATTTATTGATGCTCACGTTATGATGCGTGCGATGTTTTACAATGCCTATGATGCATATGATGATGATGCTTATGACACACATGATTATAAATGATTGTGTAAAGATATGAATGTGGCATAAAGAAAGTTTGGAAGAAGTTCGATTGTCTTGCTATTAGGCTCGAATTTCTGATAAACTTGAGGACCTTGAAAGTTTTGAAAGTACATGAGTTTTTAATGTGACATAGTACTGTGAAAACGCATTTCGGGGACGGCGATAATGCGCCCGAAACAAATCCTTGAGGGGACGGCGATACATGCGCCGAAGAGGACAATATTCACCGTGTACTTGATGCGGTGGGGCGCGTTTGTTATGATTATGATTATTATTATGATTACGCTTATCGGGATTCATAAGTAAGAACTAGTGGCGACTAGTTAGGTATGACCTCATAACCTAGAGATCTGACACGTTACGGGTGACAGGTTCGGCCGAGCACCCCGGATCGGTTGTCTTTTAGGGTGATCCCTATGTTACAAGACAATGCTTGGAATGTCACACAAGTTATAGAAAGATGTTTTACATGAGAAGTATATGCCACTTTATGCCACTTACGTGATATTGATTCTTCTATGATGATTAAATGATTTATGCTTGATGCATCTTCATGCATTCATGCTTATTATCTTGCATCCGTAACATCAAGACTCATTCTAAAATAGGCGGACCTTGGCTAATTACGTTTAGTAACTTAAAAATGAATTTGATGCATGCTCACTCATTTTATACAATAAACCCAAGGTTCCCGAGGGCGTAGATGATGACACCTAGATAGGAGGTTACCCTCTTTGAGATTCTTTAGCAAGATTCTCACTCCTCTATCTCTTGTTTCCGTCACGTCTTCAGGTGACAACACTCGTGGATTTTGTGGATTCCCCGACGTGGGTAGTGCACCATGATTCGGCGCATCGGCTATACCTTTTTGAGGGCCGATGCACTGCTGTTCGTGATTTCGCGTTTGATAAGCGACCCGACATCACCATACGGCTGACGAGGATCAAGTTTTGAGCGTGCCCAATTCCGGATGTGCCTCGTCCTTGGATTGGATACGCCCTATCCTTTACGGGATCCTAGCGATTGAGGCTCATGGGTAGAAATAGTGCACACACCACGTAGGAGAGGATAAACCTTCTCTTGTATAGAGGTTATCCGTTTTAGACGCACTTGGGTAGGGGAGTTTTCCCTTCTCACTTTCTGTAGTAATTTCCTTTCTAATGTACCTTCTTTTCAGTTGTATTTGTTCTATGTTGTACCAAACTAAGTCCCGCTTCTTATAAGTGGGCATATCGTGTTATATATATATATATATGCAGTTCGGTTTTCTTGATGATGTGCCATTATCTGCCTTATGTTGTGATGCTTATGAGATACTTGTTATATTTCTTTATGTGCTTCATCATTCACCGGGTTACGCGGCTCTCACTTTGCTTTTATTATTCAAAAAAAAATTTACCTATATTTTCGCTAAGTAATTTTAAAGTAAAAAGGAGACTATGAAGTAATAGACTAATGATTAACCTAAATATGTTCTAGAGTATTGGGTTAAAAATTAGGATGTTACAAAAATAATGATGATGATAAGATTTTAAGTCACCTAAGGCACTAAAGAAATGAAATATGTGCACTATGTCCACATGTAGCTAATATTATATGACGTTCTTTTATGCATGTTATTTGATAATGATGATGAGGAAAATGATGTAATGATAAAGGAAAAGTTCATTGTAAATATGACATGTTAAGATTATCATGCATTATAAGACGCATGATTAAAAATTGACGAACCTCGGTTAAGTATTTGTCCGAACTTAAAATGAATCTTTGCATGCTCACTATTTTAGAATAATCCTGAGGTTCCTGGGGACTTTGATGATGACACTGTAGAAGGAGGTACCTTACTGAGAATTCTTTAGCAAGATTCTCACTCCCTTTTCTTTATTTCCGTCATTGTCTCCAGATTCAGATGGCGACATTCGTCCTGTTCGTTGATACCCCTACTTGGGAATTTCACTATGATCCGGTGCATCGCTCGTATCATTTTGAAGGAGGTGCTTGATTCGTGTTTTTATTTACATAGGTCGTCCATTTGCACATCCTGTCCCTAGTTATCGATTTTCTCCTACTTCTCCCTATAGCGATGAAATGGTTTTCGAACATGCACGTCCACTTGATGAAAGGATGTTACGTTCTTATCCCGCTTCATCTGGTCCATGGATTTCCAGAGTATGTTCCGAGATGAGATATTCAAACTGATCCTTCAGAGGACACTCCTACTCATGTATATTCTCGAGAGCTCTGCTCCTACTCCCACGTGTAAGAGAGGGTAGTGAGGAAGCAGTTGTTCAGCCGAGGTTAGCAAGAAGGTCGCCCATGCGACCCGACTTGGTGCATCTCGTGTGTCCCTCCCGAGGAGCTCATCGATGGATCGGATTTATTCCCCATTTCAGGACGGTGGCCATAGAGGGTTCTTAGTAGATTTATGTGTGATCATGCACCCTAGTTTTAGGATAACCTTCCCGGCTTATGGAGTTATCTAGTTTAGGGGCATGTATTTCCTTAAGTATATGAACATAACCCACCCTTTGAGTGAGGTTATTGTATGTAAATATATGCTATAATGTGCTTATGGATGTTATATGATGGAGCCTAAGTGATATGATGTGATATATTCTTAAACGTCTTATTATACTCCGCTTACTCGTTCACATTGTACTCGGCTCACGTTTTCAATTATGTGTTTAAAAAAAAATGGCTCGTAATTTCACTAAGTATTTTCAAATTATGAAGAAAGAACCAAAGCAAGGAGTAAAGTCTAGTCATTAATCAGATTCAACCTAGGTGTATCTCGTTAATTACTAGGGTGTTACAGTTGCACTAAAACAAAATGCCAAAATGTCACCATAAGAGACATAATTCCTTAATTTCATACAACTTTGTCTAAAATGATTTTTCCTCCCTTATTTCTCCTGCAAAATTCCGTCCACTACCTCATCATTTTGGCCAATTAGAAGCCTCAAAATCTTCTATAAATAGGCTTGCTTGAGTGGTCTTGGAATGCTTGGTTCATAACTAGTTTTTAGGAGCACCAAAAACTTTCTTTCTTCCTCCTCTTTGGCTGAATTCTTTCTTCAATTTTTCAAAGAGATTTTGTTTCATTTCACTTCAAGAAATCAAGTTCTCTTCCTCTTCTTCAACTCAGATTAGATAGGGAGTAGTTTCTAAATTTATTTCTATGCTTTGAGGAGTTGTGTTTTTAGCTCAAAATGATGAAATTATGAACTTACCTTAGCTTTTCATTTCGGTTTTCCTCTTCATTTTTTCTTTAACCAATTCGGTCATATGGCCTAGGTGGAACTAAGATGATGGCTTGATGATGAGGACCTTGAGGGTGGGTTGTAAATCCATCACAAGTTAGGCCTCTAAAGCTTGAAAATTTCACTTGATGCAAAACTTTAAAGAATAATGCTTTATGATGCTAAAGCAAAGATTTTTAGTTTAGAACTTGAAAGATGTATTTTCCTTTTATGTTTTATTTCTTGTTAAGATATGTATTGGGTTGAATTTATAATTCTTTTAAAGTCTTGAAGGAGTTCTAGTAAAGAAACAAAATGAATTTGCATCCATGATTAAGTTTATGCTTTGCATAACCATGTTTACCTTCTATGTCATCACTAAATTTTAAAGAATGAATAAATGAACTTGCATTTCTCATGTTTAAATTCCAAGCTTGTATTTCATGTTTATGTTTCAAGTCATCACTTAATCTTTCAAGATAATAAAGAGGTTGCATCTCATATTTAATTTATGCTCTCACTATATTTTATAATGGCTAAAAGAATCAACGCATGGCATGTTTATTTTGTGCCATCACCTAAAGATCCTAGAGCACAAAGACTTGCCCATGTATCACAAGCAAAGAAATATGATTATTGGAGTTAAAGAATTTATTCTTTAAAAAGTCTTGAGATTGGAGCTTAAAAAGATGTAATAATAATTCTCTTCTCCCTCTCTTGGTCTGTGCGGAGTACCGCCGCTTCGGTATCTTAATATTCTCTTCTCCTCTACTAGTCTGTGCGGATTACATAGCTCAGCTTTCTTGTATCATGTTTATATTTCAAGTTCTTGCATCATGTTTAATTTTCAAGTCATCACCTTAAATCTTAAAGATAAAGAAATGGAATTGCATATCATGTTTATAATTTCAAGCTATCACCTTATAAAGATAAGATTAAAATAAGGTTGCATAGCATGTTTATAATTCTAAGATGTCACCTAAATCTCTAAAGCTCAAGACTTACTCCTTTTATCTTAAGTGAGAATTTTAATTGTGAAGATCCTCCCAAATTTGACAAAAGAACTAGTTTCTAAATGAGTTTTAAGGCTTTGCAAGGATTTTACGGGGAACTAGTATTTTATATGCACTTAAAATATGATTCTATGTAATTGCATGAGGTTCATGATTCGGCCACTGATCTGAGTTTAGTATCAATGTGTGATAATGATTTGATATGATTGAAGTTGTGATAATTATGGTTTATTGTTAAGAGAATGATTCATAATTGGTTTAGTAACTAATTAGTTCTATAATTGATAATTCTATGTAAGGATTGGATGCTTATTGAATGATTTCCTAGCTTGCATGTTATAGTTGCTGTTGCAAATAATGAAAATGCTTATACATGAAATGTTCTTTATTATGTAAAATTTACCTTTGTTGCTAGAAGAAAGTGTATCATTGTAAAAGTGTAATTTGGAAAGGTTCTGGCTAAGGAAAGACTTGGTATTTAAGCGTGTCCATTGTGACCCACCTCTCTTTCCTGGGAATCTCCCATATGCATGATTACAGTTGATATATATTATTCTAGCTTAAGACTATAAATAAGAAAATGTTATGATGTTTATGAATTGTATTATGATATAACATGCAAAGATTTAATGGTGACTTAAACTTATAAGAAAATGATCCTTTGGAACCATCAAACTATAGGTGGTGAAACGGTGATTTTAGCCCCCTAACCCGTTCTCTCAAAAGGGTAGAGTCGGGACTTTAGCTTATCAAAAGGGATAAGTATATGCTAGTGACGACTAGTAAAGTATGAGCTCATAACCTAAATTACTCCCAAAAGGGTGGAGTATAGGGTGGCCTAAGGAAAATAATGATGATGATAAGATTTTAAGTCACCTAAGGCACTAAAGAAATGAAATATGTGCACTATGTCCACGTGTAGCTAATATTATAAAACGTTCTTTTATGCATGTTATTTGATAATGATGATGAGGAAAATGATGTAATGATAAAGGAAAAGTTTATTGTAAGTATGATATGTTAAGATTATGATGCATTATAAGACGCATGATTAAAAATTGACGAACCTCGGTTAAGTATTTGTCCGAACTTAAAATGAATCTTTGCATGCTCACTATTTTAGAATAATCCCGAGGTTCCTGGGGCCTTTGATGATGACACTGTAGAAGGAAGTACCTTACTAAGAATTCTTTAGCAAGATTCTCACTCCCTTTTCTTTATTTCCGTCATTGTCTCCAGATTCAGATGGCGACATTCGTCCTGTTCGTTGATACCCCTACTTGGGAATTTCACTATGATCCGGTGCATCGCTCGTATCATTTTGAAGGGAGGTGCGCAGTTCGTGTTTTTATTTACATAGGTATTCCATTTGCACATCCTGTCCCTAGTTATTGATTTTCTCCTACTTCTCCCTATGGCGATGAAATGGTTTTTGAACATGCACGTCCACTTGATGAAAGGATGTTACGTTCTTATCCCGCTTCATCTGCTGTCCATGGATTTCCAGAGTATGTTCCCGAGACGAGATATTCTGAAACTGATCCTTCATAGGACACTCCTACTCATGTATATTCTGAGAGCTCTGCTCCTACTCCCATACGTGTAAGAGAGAGTAGTGAGGAAACAGTTGTTCAGCCGAGGTTAGCAAGAAGGCCATCCATGCGACCCCAGCCTGGTGCATCTCGTGTGTCCCCTCCCGAGGGAGCTCATTAGTGGATCGGATTTATTCCCCCATTTGCAGGACAGTGGCCATAGAGGGTTCTTAGTAGATTTATATGTGATCATGCACCCTAGTTTTAGGATAACCTTCCCGGCTTATGGAGTTATCTAGTTTAGGGGCATGTATTTCCTTATGTATATTTTCTTTTATGGGTTTGCATAAGATAATGATGTATGAACATAACCCACCCTTTGATTGAGGTTATTGTATGTAAATATATGCTATAATGTGCTTATGGATGTTATATGATGGAGCCTAAGTGATATGATGTGATATATTCTTAAACGTCTTATTATACTCCGCTTACTCGTTCACGTTGTACTCGGCTCACGTTTTCAATTATGTATTTAAAAAAAAATGGCTCGTAATTTCACTAAGTATTTTCAAATTATGAAGAAAGAACCAAAGCAAGGAGTAAAGTCTAGTCATTAATCAGATTCAACCTAGGTGTATCTGGTTAATTACTAGGGTGTTACAGTATTAGGTTCTAATCGAAGATTAATTAATTTTCATAATTAATCTAGAGTCAAAATAATTTATTAAAGTTAATTAGAACCTAAAATTGCTTAGATTAAACTTAAACCTCTTTTAAAACTCAAGATTCCAAGTTATGGAATATTGAATAGTATTTTCTCTCTCCAATTCCTTAAATTGAGGAATTGTGTCTACAATTGTTTATATTTTAAAATGAGTTTCAATCTCACTAATGATGCAAGAACACTCCCTAATCATGTCTTTACATCCTTAATTGACCATCACCTCACCTAAACACTTACTTAGCAACTCCTAATCCTAAGCCTAATCAAAGCTACACCTAAACACACCTCTAAACCACAATTAAATGAAAGATTTTCCCCCTCCATTGCAAAAAGAAAAAGGTGCCACCTCCTCCACCCATCAATCACATGTTGAAATTCAAACACTCAAAGAACCATGCTTAGGACCATACCTTAGGCCATACCTAACCATACTTTCCACCATGCCTCCATGAAACCAATTCTCTCCCCTCTTGGAATATGAGGTTTCGACCCCCCCTCCATTCTTTCACCCTTGGTTTTGTTTTTCTATAAATACACATGCAAATGAACTTGTAAGAACCTTTAGATCATTTGCTAAGCTTTGAGTTTTCAAGAGCAACCTCAAGTTCTTCAGTTTCTCTCAAGTCCAAGAGTTTTCTTCCTCTCATTTTCTTCATCTTCTTCAAGCTCACTTCAACCTCACCACTTGGTAGGGAGCTTGTTCTAAACTCATTCCTTTACTTGGATATGCTTTGTTCTTGGATTAAAATGTTGTTTTGATGAACCTTCTTGGGCTTTCTTTTTTTCGGTTCCTTCTTCTTCCTTTATCATTTCGCCCTTCAAGGCTTATTTTCCTTCCATGATGGTTTTGTTCTTTAAAATTTTTAACTTTCACATTGATATTTTGATATGAAAAGTTCTAGTTTTTCTTAGTTCAAACTCTTTTTCTCTCTTTTTATTCTTGGCTATGAGGCTTGGTTTGAAAGGAAATTTTCTTAGCTTGATGATGAGGTTTCAAGATAATGGACCCATGGTTATTATTTGAGAAACCCCTAAAGCTTGAAACTTAGTTTTGATCTTAACACATTTTGGCTTCTCTTTTCCTTTTCCTTAGCCTTGGTTTTCTGTTTTTCCTTTCCTTTTATTTCCCTTTGGGTTCGGTTTTGGTTCCTTCTTCCTTGCCTTGTTTTTGATTCTAAAGAAAGGTTGTTAGTTATTTTGATCTCTTGATCCATTTCCTTGAGCTTGATGATGATGTTCAAACCATAAAGTTTCCTTGAAACCTAGGTACAAAAGAACTCTAAAGCTCACTTTGTCTTGTCAAGATATGTGTTGGATTGAGGTTTATATTCCTTTAAAGTCTTGTATGAGCTCTAGTAAAGAATATAAAATGAACTTGCATTCATATTTACATTTCTTGCCTAGCATGTTTATTTTTCAAGCCATCACCTAAAACTTAAAGATTAAAACAAAAGCTTGCATTTTCATATCACCTAATAATTAATCTTGAAGCTCGCCTATTTCGGCCTTAAAGTCGATTGTTGTGGAGCCTAGAGCACTAAAATAAAAGAATTGGACTTGCATTCATGTTTACGTCTCCTTGTCTAGTTTATTTTTTTCAAGTCACCACCTAAACGTAAAGATAAGAATGAAGTTGCATCTCATATTTATTTTGAGCCCTCACTTTAGTTTTCTAATGAAGAATAAAATGAAGTATATATCATGTTTAAGTTCTTGTTATCACTTAAAGATTCTAGAGCTCAAAGACTTGTGCATTTATCTCAAGTAAAGGTTGGACATGGGAGCATTCTCTTGAATGCAAAATTCGGCCATGTGATGATGATGAGCTTGGTGTGGAGTTTTATCTAAGTCACAAGTGCCTATAATCTATGTCTTAGGATTTTCTTAAGCATAGGTGAACTCAAAGAATATTTCAAGCATGATTTTACGTTTTAAATTCCAACCATGGACCATCTAAAATAGTTGCTGCCCTTATTTATTTTATGATGATTTTAGTGAAATAAGTTGGTTTCCAAAGAGTTTTAAAAGTCCTAAAATGATTCCATGAGAAACTAGTGTCTTATGTGCATTGAAAATGAAATTCTATGCTCAATATGATGTTGTATGCTTTCAATTTTGCCTTGGCATGTTTGCTACTGATTGGTGATGTTTAATATGTTAGAATGTGTATAAATTGATGAGAATTGGAGTGGAGACTATTCTATGCATGTTAGATAAAAAGCTAGTTTACTAGGAGACCATAAAGTTGTAATTTTAGAGGTCTTTGGCCTAATTAACCTTAGCCATTATCAAAACTGTTTTAGCATGATGAAATTATGTTTGGGATAGTTTAACTATGAAAAACTTGGTAACTTTTGGTGTAAGAATGATTTTTAGCACTTAGAGAGAAACTAGCAACTAGAAAACTATAAAAACATGAATTCTAGAACCTTAAGGATGTAGATTATAAATTCTTTTTTGGGAACATAATAATTTGGTGATAGGTAGTTGAACACTTGGTAAAATGTGTGGGACACACTCATAATTGGTTTAGGAATTAATTATAGTACTTTAGGTGAAGATGGAACTTAGAAAGGGTCTAAAACGTAGTTTCTAGAACCCCGTAATTAAATGATATCAAATTTGCCCACATTTTTATGATGTTGTCCAGATTTATTTATGATCGTAAAAATTAAGTGAGGATTATTAGTCATGAACCTATAGGTGCATGAAAGGTTAAAGACAGATAATAAGTTGACTAGATTGCAAGATTAAGACCTGTAAGGGTCAAAAGCATAAAATTGTGAGTTAAGAGACATAATAAAGATTGTTAGTATGGATGCATGTGTTATGAAAAACATGTCTATATGCCTTTGATGACTCATTTTGAATATGGAATTATGATTGAATGTACATACTATCTATGTTTTGTGGCATAACACAAGTTTGGAAAAATTCGACGCGCAACCATTGTGCTGCCAAACTTGAGGACCTAGAAAGTTTTTGAAAAATATGAGATACGTTTTGGGTGACACCGGTTTAGCCGAGCATGCCTAAGAACAAATGTGACATAGTACTGAGACGCGTTCTAGGTGACACTGGTTTAGCCGAGCACCCCTAGGAACAAAACCGTGAGGGTATTGACATCGAGCTTGCCAAAGCAGACAAATAACTGTGTACTAGATACCAGTAATTGCGTTTCAAAGAAAGAAACATTCCTATGGACTCCCCGAATTAAAGGTTATAATAGGTGATCCTTATGTCCCCTAGCCCGTACTCTAGAAGTCGGGATTATTATGTTACACTTATCCAGAGGGATAGTAAGAACTAGTGATGACTAGTTAGGTATGAGCTCATAACCTAGAGATGTTTTTAAAGTGGCCCCCATGATGCAAAGTATAATGTTTGATGTCACATAGTTGAGAAAAGAGAAAGTTTCACAAGGAAAGTTACATGCCACTTTATGCCACTTATATGATGTTTCTTGATATTGTGTTCTATTGTCCTCCTGCATAATGTATTACCATGCATTCATGCTTTGATATGCTGCATACATGACATTAAGATTCATTCTAAAATAAATGGACCTTGGATAATTATGTTTGAAACCTAATAATGAATTATATGCATGCACACCTTTTTATATTAAACCCAAGGTTGCTAAGGATGTGGACGATGTCACTTAGATAGGAGATTCCTTACTGAGATTCTTTAGTAAGATTCTCATTTCCTATTTCTTTTCGTCACACTTCAGATCCTAATGGCGACTTTCGTGTTGTTCATTGACACCCCCACCTGGGAGGTTCACTACGACCCCCGACTATCAGACCTATCATTTTGAGGGAAGCTGCGCCATCAGAATTTTCATATTTTTGGGACACCCCTGTGCACATCCTGTACATAGTTATCGTTTTTCTCCGACTTCCCCTTTTGGTGACAACATGGTCTTCGAGCATGCACGGACGCACAATGAGAGGATACTCCACACGTATACCACTGCATCTACCGTTCATGACGTCCCTGACTATGTTCCCCGCTCCAGGTATTCAAAGACTGACCCATCAGAGGATCCGCCTACCCATCTATATTCTGAGAGTTCTGCCCCCACTCCCCCACAGAGGCTGGAGGGTAGTGAGGAGACAGTTACACAGCCAAGATTGGCATGGAGGCCAGCTATGCGACCTCGACGTGATGCCCATGTTCAGGCATCTCGTGTGCCCATTCCTGATGAGCTTCGTCCATGCATCGGCTATGTTCCACCATATCCGGACTACCAGCAGTAGATCTCTTGGAGGATCTTTTGTGCACACACCATCACTAGTTAGGATAACCTTCTTTTGTTCTACAGGGTATCCATTTTAGGTGCACGGGGCTAGGGGTGACTTCCTTTATGCTTTTCTTTGTATTTCCTTTGTATTTTCATTTTACTTGTATTTGCACTGTGATGTACCAAACTTATCCCGCCTTCCATAGGTGGGCAGTTATTATATTAATATTATATTATCATTGGTGTGCACTTGATTGACTATCGTTATGAGGCTATTTGATGTTCCTATCTTGTGCTTTCCTTTGTATGAGTTACATTTTACGATAATGTTCGCTTAAGATACATGCGGCTCTTACTTTGCATTTATATTTCAAAAAACAATTTATCCATATTTTCTGCTAAGTATTTTAAAGAAAGGTTTAAAGAATAAGACTAAAAGAGTAATAGACTAATGGTTAACCTAAATACGTTCTAGGAGTACTGGGTTAAAAATTAGGATATTAAAGTTTTAGGAATTCCATGAAAACGCACAATTTCTTTGAAATACAAGTCAGCAACTTGAACAACATCAGTGGTCTTCTAGCATGGAATAAAGTGGGTCATCTTTGAAAATCTGTCCACAACTATCATTATGGAATCCTTCTGTTGCTGAGTTCGAGGTAGTCCAAGGACAAAGTCCATGCTAACATCTTCCCAAGGTGCTTCTGGAATGGGAAGTGGGATATATAACCCCGTGTTTTGGCTTTTGGCCTTTGCCAAGTGGTAGATTCTGCATCGTTGAATATGTCTATTGACATCTCTTTCAAGCCTTGGCCAATAGAAACTTTCTTTTACTAAAACCACAGTTTTATCTCTTCCAAAATGTCTTGCTAATCCTCCATCGTGGGCTTCCTCTGCTGTTACCTTGAAATTGTTCTTTTGTTACCAAGGTCACCAGTGGTCTTGATTTCTTCTTGCTTTCATCAACTTTACTTGGTGGTAAAGGAGTTAACTTGACTTTTACTCCATCCTTAGTGAGGAGTAAGTGTTGGTATAATCGTCATACAAGGCACAACAATCATATTGCCAAGGTCTTCCAAGGAGAAGGTGACATGCATCCATAGGAATAACATCACACCATGCTTGATCTTGGTACCTTTGACCGATGGAAAAGCTCACAAGGCACCGTTAAGAAACCTTCACTTCGCTATCTTTATTAAGCCACTGTAAATTGTATGGATGGGGATGGTTTTGTGTTGGCATTTAATTTCTCCACTATGTAGTTGGACACTACATTTTCACAACTTCCACTATCAATGATAACATCACAAACCTTTCCTTATGAAGTGTAACGAGTATGGAAGATATTATGCCTCAGCCATGGTTCTTCTTTGCTGGTGCTATATGTAGGCTTCATTTGATTACTAATGACTCTCCATGGTCTGCAAGAACATATTCTTCATCATACACAGGCTTGATCTCCTCTTCAGGTTCTTCTAGGGTTTCTTCTTCTTCAGGCACTTCATAAGCTTCTCCTTTTATGATGGTTATGGTTCTCTGAGTTGGAAAGTTCGAGGCAGGCTATATGCCCAAAACCTTGACACTTGAAGCATTTGGGAGCTTTCGAAAGGTTTTCTTTGGTGGTTTTAAAAGGAGGCTTGCTTGAAGTACTAGATTGATCTATGGGTGTTTGGCGAGTATAGGAAGGATTTTCCATGGAAGAAAAAGTTCTGTAAGAAGACCTTTGGGGTACTTGTTTCTCTGCTCATATGGCTAGACGAATAACATCGTCTAAGGACCAATATTGTTAGAGCTGAACTGGATGGGCAATGTCAGTGTTTAGTCCTCCCAGATAACGAGGCATTGTTTGCTCTTCCCTTCCATGAATGTCGCACTTCATCATCAACTTCTCAAATTCCTTGGTGTATTCCTCTACAGAAAAATTCTTATGTCAAAGATTCTGCAATTGAATGAAATTATCTTGATAGTAATGAGAAGGAAAGAACTTTCGAGTTAGTTCTTGACACAATTTCTCCCATGTCTTGATCTTGCTTTTTCCTTCTTGTTCACACTTCTTTTTAGGATTCTCCCACCAAATGGAAGCATGCTTCTTTAACTTCACAGCAATGATCTTCACTTTCTTTTCTTCTGGTATCTCCCTGTACTCAAATACTCACTCAATAGTTTGAAGCCAATCAACAAACTCATCTGGTTGAAGTTTCCCTTCAAAATCTGGAATCTCTACCTTGATGTAATCATGTCTAAAGGGTTGTCTTTGCGAACGATGGCTTCTAAAAGATGATGCATCACTACCAAATTCATCATTGTCTTATCACATGTGATGTGCTTCTAACAGAGCTTGTTGTGCGTCTACTATTTCCTGTAGCTGCTGGATTTGTCTCCTTATTTCTTTCATTTGAATCTCTTGGAGAGTTGCTTCATTTTGTCTTCTTGGAGGCATTTTGGATGTAGGGGAAAATTTGTGAAGTACCAAGTTACTGGATTGGATATTATAGTTTTGTAATTAGAACACCAGGGAAGTTCCCAGGAAAGAGAGATGGTGCTAAGCGTTCTTAAAAACCAAGTCTTTCCTTAGCTAGACTTTTCCTGAAATGTGCCTTTTACAATTCCACAATTTCTTTTCCAATAACAAATTCTTTTCTGATGTGGAAGATCAGACAAAACTGCAACCACAGAGCATACTTGGAATTTTTTTATAAAAAAAAAATTGCCACTTTACAAAAGTTTTGTGGTAATTGTAAATATAAGGTAAAAATAGGAAAATATAAAATATTATGGCCTAAATTATAGATTTTGAGAAATTAGGTTAATCTGTAATTTTCAAAAATTTTGGGACAAAATGTAATTTTTAAAAGTTGGGGGATAAAATTACAATTTTCAAAAGTTCAGGGGCTAAATTGAAATTATTGAAAAGTCAAGGGACTAAATTATAATTTTCTAAAACTTCTAGTGACTGGGATGTTGATGTGGCCTTTGTGACACGTGGTAAAAGTTGAGTGGATTATATGTTGTTGACTGGATATAGCAGGCTGACGTGGTAGATGACATGGTCATCTTCTACCTCTGATTTTCCGGTGAAAATTTCGGTGGTGGATCACGATGGTCCGGTGGTGGCTCAAGGTGGTTCTACAACTCCGGCGACTTTACTGGCGAATTTTTCGGCGAAGACTGTGGTAGCATGTGGAGGCTTCGTTGTCGTGAAACTTGCTACCCAAAGGTTTTTCGACCTTCCGGACACAATGGCGGTGTTAGTTTTGCGAAAAAATGGCCGTAAAGTGGAGTTTTAGAGGAGGGTAGCCTTGGTGCACTTACAACACCACCAAAAACTCAAGCTTTTTGTTGATTTTTTCACTCAAAACTCAACTCAAGGATAGAAACCCTTCTCTGAATACCAAAATGGCTTAGAAACAAGAGAGAAAACTCTCACAAACTCAAACTCTGAATTTATTCCTAACTCAAGGATGCTAATACATAAGGTGTTTGGCCCTATTTTTAGTGATTTTAGAAACCAAAGATGATAAGAATACAAGCTGGAATGATAAAGATGCAACAAGAAAATTCAAACAACTTGCAAAAATAGTCAAAAAAAATGGACTCTTCACATGGATGGTAGGTGGTGGTGCATGCATGGTCTCAAGTGGCAAAGGTTTGTCCTCTGTCAATAGAGGAGGCATACTGAATCGAAAAGAACATGAACACAAGGGATAACACACAGATCTTGAAAGAAAGACAAGACTCTAGTTCTGAACCTAAACATGACTGACTACTCTAAAGGCCTCAAGTAACGCTTCATTAATGCAAATGGGCGCGCTCCCACTTACATAAATGCCATGCTACTTGTGGACACATGCTCCAGTGACATGCAGAGAAACCTAGCGCTCTGATACCATTTGTAACATCCACTACTGCTCTATGGATTGACGATTGTCCCCAGAAATCAACACAGGTCTTTTCAGCATGCTTTGTCCTCACTCACACACTTCCTGGGAAAACTTCCTAGGAGGTCACCCATCCCAAATTTTCTCCAAGTCAAGCATACTTAACTGTGGAGTTCTTTAGTGATAGGCTACCGAAAAGAAGATGTATCTTGTTAGTATAGATAGTACTAATCAATTCATATAAGTCATCCTCAACTGTATAGTCCCATACCTATACACCTCAAGATCCCTCTCATTCTGGTGTGTAATCAGTTCATTCTTGTACCTTTCGCTTAGACGCCTGCCAGAAGCCGCTCCTTGTCCGTGCCTTCTTGCTCGGCGATCACTCCTTGCCCTTGTCAGCCCTGGGCGTTACACAAGATCATATAAAAATTTCACATTAGAGGATTCATTCTCTTGTTCACACCAATATAAGCACCAATGCCTAAAATCCAATTCCGTGTAGCTTCTCTGATCATTTCTCTGTATCCATATTCACTAGGGTTTACTCAAGTCTCCATCAATGTTAATTTTCACCCAAGCCCATTTAATTTTGATACAAATAATTTTATACTATCATTCAATTATATATTGTTACATTAACAAATATGGATGACACTCACTCTCATTACTTAAAAGGTTATGCAAATAATAGTGTATAAATATTTTCATATTGTCAATACATCAAAATTAAACTATTTCTTTAACCAATAAGACCTTTGATCATATTTTTGAAATCAATTTTCTCATTAAGTTATTTAAATTTGTAAGCTTTGTTCATATAAGTAAGTTCTACTAAATAAAAAATTAATTACTTAGTAAATAGTAAATGACGATAATATAATCTCAATTAATTATTGATTTTGTATGAAGCATCCGTATCTGGAGTTTATGAAACTTCGGTTAATTTGACTTTGGATTGAATCGGCCTACGATGGGTATACATAACATTTAACAAAGCTCTATATCACCTAATGATTGGAGTGCTCAATCATATGTATATCTAAGAATCATCAACTACACCAAATGGTTTAAATTGAATTAACCAACCAACTGCACAGCAACACACAAGTCGGATCAAGTGAGATATAGGGGTTGTTTGAAATTGTTTTGTTTTTGTGTTTTTTACAATTATTTTGAAAATAATACTTTGAAAACTGTTTTGGATAACAATTAATGAAACCAACTAATTACAAATGTATCACCACATTTTTGTTTGTTTTAAAATATAGAATTCCAAAAATATCTTTTAACTATTTTCTAATTTTTGTTTTTAAAACAACAAAGCTTGTCTTTTTGTTTTTAAAATTAATCTAAAAAGAATAACTAACCAAATATTTTTTTCCATTTTTTATTTTGAAAAACTAAAAATTATTCTATAAAACACTTTCCAAACCGTCATACTTATTCTCAAAGGTGGACAAGGAATGGCTGCCTTCACTGTTGAGCTGAGCTTGAGATATTGTTATGGACTCCAGTTTGACGCCAACAACCTTGATATTTTATTGAGTTTGGATAAAAGGGTAAAATCATAATCGCAACCTTTTAGCTGATTTTGAGATACAACTATGTGTGGTTCAAGATCGTCGTCTTATTTCTCAAATTGATCTTATCAACGAATTATTTAAAAATCTAAGTCCTGCTTATATTTTTTTTGGTACAGTTAAGTCCTACTTATATAAGTAGTTGGAACTAATTACGTAACTAACAATAACTAAAAATTAACCCAAGTCTAACTAATTTGAATCGTATCATTTTTATTTATTGCCACCCTAGTGTTCAATTTCAGATTGCAAATTTCAAGTAGTCTGTAAAATATAAGTCTAATTTGATGGGATATAGCTCGTCCATAACCCTTTAAGTTGACTCCTTTTCTTCAGTGGTCTGTAAAATATAAGTTGAGCACGACGCCCTTTATCCTACTGGCAATTTTCATCTACTTCGAACTTTTGTCGACCTTGATTTGGAACTTCTCATCTATATAAAACTTAGGATATTTAGATAGGAAGATCCACGACCCCACTTCTCTTCTTGAGTAAACGTGTGCAAAGATTCAACAGTAAATCTACACTTCGTACCAGAAAGGTTTATGTTCTAACATTTTAGTCATAAAAAATCAATTGTTTACATTTGAATCCTAAAAAATTTGACATTATAAAACTTCAATTCAAAGAAAAATAATAACTATGGACTAAAATGTTATAATACAAACTATTGGGGAACTTATACAATTGATCTTTTCTTTACATTTAAACGTTATAACTTCAAATCTATGAAAAACTAAAATGTAAGCAATTAAATTTTTAAAGAGCGGAGTGTTATAATACAAATCCTTGAGAAATTATAATGTATGTAATTAATTTTTCAACGTATAATGTATTAAAACGTAAATCTTTCAAGGATCGACGTCATATGATAATCAAAAAGAGAATTACAGTGTGTATCATTAGAGATCAGTTGGTGCATTCATCAATCATGTCTGCTGTACTGCAAAACACAAATATACACCAGTTCCTAATGAGAAAGAAAACTGAAAGCAGAAATGTGAACATAAAAAAATGATACGAACCAGCTGCCTTTTAGTTGGCAACAAAAATGAGGTGAGAAGCATCTGTATCTAGTGTTTCCAGTTATATATAAGAAGACCTAACACGTCTTAATTAAGTACAAAGAACCTGAAACAGAAGTTTGTTTAAACAAATTCATCACCGGTTCTTCGGCAGTAAAGACTTTACCGAGTCCAGAATGCGGAAGTAATCAAAAAAGAGGGCCGATTCTTTACCCTCAAGTCCATCCCGGCTTACCCGATTGCTACCAGCTAGGTTATTGCAGGGGCTGCCACCAACAATGAGATCAAAAGCCCCATGTGTATTCATCAGCTCCTCCAAATGATTAGCATCCAGCTGCTGTACATCCTCGAAGTCAATCAATTTACCCTTCTGGTTTGTTTGCTCCCACCAACTTCTAACAATATTCCTATTCACCTCTGACTTCTCAACTGAGACCACAGTCTTAAGAGGGATACCGAGCCGATGAAGAGCCACTTCTGCACCACCAATTCCAGAAAACAAAGAAAGAAGATTGATACCACTCGGGTACATGTCCTTCAGAACTGACAGGTGGTATGCCACTGTGTCAACCTGAAATAAACCAAACATACAAGTAAAGAGAAATGTACATAGAAACTTGAACGCAAAAACTAGCAGTTTCTTTTTCTTTTTCTTTTTTTTAAAGAGCAAATCACCCTCTTAATTCAAACGATCATAACCAACTGGAAAATTTCACAGAAAACCAGAAAATAAATATTGAAACTGCATATAATTTCAAACAGTAACATTTATTATGAATAAGTATATAAATTATTTAACAATTTTGTAGCCATACTCCCATGTATTATTTCTCTAACACAGTAAACACATCCTGAAGGACATTGATGGAGGCTTCATAATATAATGAGAATATTCTCATACCTGGAATGAATTGCCAAGTGACTTGTATCTGTCGGTTCTGCTAATTCCACCTCCCCTTGTGTGGTTCCTTGGGAAGCCCAACAGTGTTTCTACTTCATCAGGCTCAAGAGGAGCAACCTTATTCCTTCCCACCCACACCAGATTCCATTTCCGACATTGCTCAAGAACAAACCTTTGGACACTGTCAGGTGGTTCTCCGTCATAGTTTTCAAGAGCTTTCCTAATTCTCTCTGTTAGTTTTGCACTACCAATAACAGTTTGCAAACAATTAAGTTTCGTCCTACTGTCCCATGATGGCCACCACTTCCTTGTTAGGGGAAAAGCCTCATGTATGGTCTTGTGATGGAAGGGGAGAAGAGGAAATCTATTTTCAATGGGAAGATTGTGAATATATCCCCTTTTCCTAGCAGCAGCACAGAAATACTTTGAATCCACAAATTCAGGCTCAACATCATACAAGAACCTTGAAATTGTTTGCCAAACCCCTTTAGGAGCAAGTGCCACATTCTCATAGTAGAAGTACGGAGGTCCAATGGCATCATCTGGAATTTTTCTGTGTGTTATGAAGGTAGATTCAGTAGGAACCCCAAACCCAACCATTGGGTTTGGAAGATGCAGTGCCTCATCGTCTTCACTGATTATTTTCTTCTCACAACTCCTAGGTTTTTTCCTTCCCAACACTTCATACTCATAAAATCTTCGCTTGTTCACTTTAACAAGGTCATTGTACCGTGGCTGTGAAACATAATTCAAAACTAATCATAGATCTAATTTCTAATAGATGAATAAAACAAAATTAAGTACAGCATCATGATTTTAAATGGAAAAATTACAGACAACTATATACTTTGATTTCTATTTTTTTCATCTCAAGATATCAATATGCTACCTTCTCTTCAGGAGGTAGAAGGGCATCTTCTGCCTTTGCCATTTGGGCCACGCCTATAAAATCTACCAATTCATCAAGAGAGGAGTTTGGACCTGCATTCTTTCATTAATAAAATGAGGCCAAGAAAATAGAGTAAACTTAAGAACATAAACAAAAAAGAAGATTCTCTAGAAAGGTTGTTATTGTGATTGATCAAGCTAATTAGATTTGGTTATAATTTGGGAAGAATAAAAAAAATTTATGATCTATTAATCTATCATACTCTTTACCAGAATATTGACCAATATTCTAAAATGATTAACTGAATATAGTGAATTATACAAGCAGCAATGATAAAATCCATGCAACAATAATAAAGTCAAAAAGGTCTGGCACTTTTGCAAATAACAAACTAACAACCTACACAAAACAATGATGGATCCAGAGAAAAAGCACCTAATCTTTCCATGGCAATTAAAACCTCATCTTTCTTGTACCCCATTTTCACCAAGGCCAAAAAGCTATCATCATTTTCAGATACAGATTTTGTCATTTCCTGCAAGAAAACCAATAAACAGTTCATATCTTAAAATATAAAACCTGCATCGAAGGTGTTTCCTTCCATAAGTAATTCTATACGTCCAAGAAATGCAGTAAAAGCAAGTGGAAGCACAAGAAGGCAATTTCATTTTTCTGTTAGGAGAAAGAGAAAACGTACAAGACTCTCATGGCCAATGAAGGAACATAACTCATAATAGTTTATGTTGTCATTTTTTCAGCTAGAGGCACCTGAATGTTTGCAAGGGCCACATGAATGCATAAGCCCACCATACCATATGGCTTTGATACCATGCTATAAATAATCTCTCCCAAAATTTGAAGTGGTTAGAAGCACAAAAAAATGTCTTTCTTTTCCAGCTTAAAAACTGTTTTAGAAAATCAATCATGTTTGGTAAAAATAGGAAAAGAGATTATAATTAAAAGTTAACAATTTTCATCTGAAAAAACAAGTTAAATTCATAAGCAACTATTCAAAGCTTTTGATTATGACCAGAAGCTGATTATTCTAAAATTATGGTAATTTCACCAAATTAACCCCTAAGTATCAGCTATTATTCAATATAAACAAATTATTTCACACTCTTTTCAGTAGTCTACTATACAAGAGCAAGTTTTTTCATAAAATCCAAACGAAACAAACTACTTTCACATAATCAATTATATTAAAAAAAAAACTTGAAATCAATTATTGAAATAATTTAATCTCACACTTTCCCAAGCATACACAATATGTCAAGTTTGAAAATGATAATAAGACCATTAATATATTTTGCTCCAAAACCAAAGACAAAATAAAAAGATAATAAGATGAATCAAATCATACAAACACCAAGGACAAGACATTAAAGAGACAACCTCATCATCAGAGAAAGAATCAGAATCTGAGAAATCATCCCAAGAGCTCACTGGACATTCTGATGAGCTAGGATCTGGCTCAGTTTGCTGTTGTGACTGAGGAGAACTTTCCAAAACCGGCTCAACTTGCTGTTGTGGCTGAGGAGAACTTTCTATAGCCTGCAAATAAGAAAACAAAGAACCCAAGATAATTCTAACATTAACAGTAAAAATTGCAAAAAAATCAACACATTAAAAATCATATATTAAAAATGTCAAGAATAAGTCACCAAGAAAAAATGTCAGCTAGATAAATAGAACCAAATTGAAAGAGACCATGGGAGAAAATACAGGAGGTAAAGAAAAAAAGCCATAGCAAAGTACTCACTATCAGTAGACCAACAGGCAAATGCAATTATCATTAGCACATATGAATATGTAGGCAACTTGTATACTTAATCCTTCAGCGAACCTACAACTTTTGTGATGATATTCTTTAGCAAAATAGTGACCATGTGATGATATTCTTTAGCAAAATAGTGACCACAGCCTACAAAGGTCATTTATTCAAGTTGGTAAAATATTATTCCCATTTTATCAAGACAAAGTCAAATTTAAAGAAACTTTGGAATATGGCCAGAAATTTTCCTTATTGCTATTTTCGGGTGATTAAACTGCTCATATAACACAACCTGCAATAGTTTACATAGTTTGTTGGTGGTGACCAAGGTTGTCAGGAGCACGTTCTTGAACATAGGAGCGGATGCTCCTACGAACCCACCGCAGCTATCCATGCCCGTTCCTGGTTGCTGGCACGGTTTTGAGGGTCGACGACGGAGCGTCGTGCTAGAGCGTAGAAGCGCGTGAAGCGGCCGCTCCTTGTGCTCTATTCGCTCTGCTTGGGTCTGACATTTTGGAGACCGGCCTGCCCCAAATTTGTTAGAAAAGGCCTTAGATGAAGCATACCTTATAAACAACCCAGCTACCTTAACTCAATCCCTCTATCTCTCACTCGCTCTCTTTCTTTCTAACCTCGATCGATTCACCTCACTAGAGCTGTAGCCGGCCATGGCGCCGCCTCTAACCATCATGTCTCTACCGATCATGCTGCCATCCTTGTCTGTCTTCTCCTTTCTGCTAGCGCCGCTGTCCGCACCATCCTTTCCCTTAAGTTCTCTCTCGGCTCTTAGGGCTTCAACTCACGATCGTGATTCTCATCTCTTGCTGTTTCCGCCTTCCAGTTTGGGGATTTTTTGGGCGAGTGAGGTTGGCTTTGTTTGAGGGTGGGTTATTTTGGGCCTTTTTTTTTTTGGTACAGTTTTGGTTTTTTGTTGTGTCCTGTGCTGAGAGCCTGAGACCACTGGCTAAATGGGCTTTTAAGTTTAATGTGTTATATTCTTATGTTATGTTGTATTTGGTGGGCCTGAGTGTTGATATTTTGCTATCCACTTTTTTTTACCCAAAGAGAAGATAATAGGGCTAATCAGGATAAAAAAATTAGATTTTTTTGTGACTTCATGCATTTTTTATTGAAATAATAGTTTATTATTATGCGAATTGTGATTAATTTTGCATATTTGTGTTATAATATACATATATATATATATATATATATATGTATGAATGGGACTTTCAATTCTGGTAGGAACTTCCGTTCCATGCTATGTTTCTACGTTCTCCGTTCCTATATCCCTCTTCCATTCCTACGTAGGAGCTCGCTCCTGACAACCTTGGTGGTGACACAATACCATAACCTTCTTTTGAGGGGGGAAAATCATATTAAAGCAAACAAGTTTAAAAAATGAAATCATCTTCCCTGAGTAAGTGTAAAACAGAGAAATAAAAAATCCTTGTTAATATAATATAGCTACCACATATTTTGAAGGGTTAATCCCTTTACAAGACAATGGAATGACCACTTGAAGCCACAAAATCAATCCCAATATCCCATCCCATGATGGATGCAAAGAGAGGAAGGACAAATCTAAATAGGAATAACTCCAATCTCTAATAACTTGAAGCTATAACATTTTTTTTTCACCTGGTTGTTATAATTTTAAAAGGTTTAGATGAAAAAGAGCCATCCTCTCCATGAGAGTAGAAAAATCATAAATGAAGGAAATCAGTTTAGGAGTTAAAAATATTCAGAAGCATATACTTCTATGACAAGTTTGAAAATGAGTACCTCATCACCTACCTATTTCTTGTCACTTATCAGCATAATTTAAAATGCAAACGGGCTTTGACAATATGCTTGTCAAAGAATTTTATTGACTCATGAACAAAAATATGATGACATATATTGTAAACACGCACGTAGCTCACCCCTCTAAAACATAGGTGAGCGAGTACAGACAGCTTAGTCATACAACCCAAGTGGGAAAGGCAAAAGGTAACAATTGCCAGCAACTAACTTGTCCCACTAAGTATGGTCAGCTACACAAATCAAGCAAGGCTATAGTTTCCTTTTGTAACACTAAATTATCTCTTATTCACATCATAAATATTCAATGAAGTTTTACATTGACTGTTGTTAACTGTAAATACAATCCTCCTCATTTATTCAGGCTTGGGACTACATATAAAGGTTTACAATAAAACAAAACAGAGGTAGAGTTGTGCTCATACACAACAAATAAATGCCAATGACTCCATGAAACAACTTTTGAAATTAAGGAAAGATGAGGTGAGACAACGATAACTTGATAATAGCTCGAAGAGACAAGACCATGATGTTGTCAATCAAGAAAAAAAGAAAATATCAACTCACCGAGTATGAGAGAAGTTCTTCAAGTAGTTTAACTTCATTTTCTTCACCTGGATGTTCATTATGGCAATATTATTTGTGAACCTAATTGATCAAAATCTTTACTTAAATGAAGTACAACGATGCTATTACCATATTCCTCAATTACTTTCGCGACCATTTCTCTAGGAAATCCCATTGCCACAAAATGATCAAATACCTTGCTATTAGATGAACCTGCAGATGAACTTGCCTGAGGGAAGAAGAGAATGTGATGTTAGTAGTTTAAAAATTCGATATCTTTTGTAGAGTCATCCCTACATGCATATTCCTCAAGGATGCGTATGCATTGGCTGTGATATGCTTTCATGGATAAGACATAGGGAAATAACAAATGCAAAGTCGGTAAATCAGTCCTTATAAAAGCATGAAGGAACTTGTTAGAGACCTATTTTCCTAATGGGATAAAAGTTTGCAAGAGGAAGAAGTACAGGGATACTGTGGGGAATGACAGGTGAGGGAATATCAGTGGATCAAGGGGGCTCAGACCTAACTAACATGCCGCGGGGCGTGCAAGGGGCTGGGGTGTGCATGCCTTGCCGCCAGCGGAGGGCTGTGACAAAGCTGTTACAGAAAGGGGTTATTTGTAGGGGAGTGAAGGGAGGAATGCTAAGGTAATTACTAGAATTCGACTAGGAGAGTCTGGGCTGCTATAGTGTTCAGAACCTTTCCCTCTTTTTTCTGCATTTTCTTTAGTTTTCTCATCCATTAATACAGATTTCTGTTTCTGTATCTTCCATTTCTGTTCATAAATTCTACTAAATCCAAATAGTAAATACAAATACTACGGGTAACACCAATTTTTCAAAGGTCTCTAGTCTCAAGGCTTAATTACACATTGACTTGCAACGTTGGTTGATCATTTTAGTTCCACAGCTTGTTAATTATGTGTCATTCATAAATCACTACGTCAGCAGTATTCAGAATCAGATAAGGTCAAAGTAAAACTATAGTTGCACTGGCTATTGTCTTTGAAGATAATACTATTTTATAAAGACATGTATTTGTGTTATCTTTAACATTCATGATTTATTTTATGTGTCACCTGCTCCCTGTAATGTGGTCCTCGAATCAGATTTCATAACATTCAACTGCTCATGAAGACAACCCCAGACAAAAAGAAAAAATGTCCAAAAGCTTACCTCTCCAGAGCCGGTAATAGCTTCTCCATTAGGAACAGTTAAACATGAAGAAGAAGACTGAAAGTTCTCAATTTCAAGCTCATCTTCAGTGTTCCAATCAAAATTTTCACTCTCCCCTCCAGAATCATCCTCAGCCGCCTGCAATGATTGTTAAAGAGAAGCTGAAGCTAAGCACAAAAATAAAATACAAAGAAATAGATAAGGGATGGGAGAGAGCAGAACAGTATTTCTTTTTATTTTTTTTAAATACCACATTGTCAATCACCTGAAGCACATGACATCTTTACTTGAAAATGAGCATTCATAATGCAACAAAAAAATACTCATAAACTGACAAGAAAATCATACCATCTTCAATCTCTTAGCTTTGCAAACTACAGACCTTCAGGCTGCCCAAACAGAAACAAGATTATTAGATTGTTATTTCGAAGCTAAAAGAATGCATGACACACAAAGAAGGTCCCCAAATATGTTACATGTCATTAGTTACCCACAGAGCTGAGTATGTGGACCAGTCTGTAACGGACCAACATTAAATAGGCCGGAACGGACCGGTCCGCTTCATAAATGGACTGGCCTTTTGCTTGGTCCCCGTCCGCCCTGCCTAAGCCCACAAGTCCACGGACCAGTCACCAAATCGCGGGCCGACCCGCACAATCACAATAAAAAACAATCATATTTCAATCTAAATCACACCAAACAATCACAATAAAAACATTTTAAATTTCAAGCTACAAATTTTACAAACAAATGAACAATCCATAACTGATTCTCAGAAGGCAGAACTTATTCAAGTTCAAATAAACAAAGCATATTTAAAAAAAAAATAAAAAAGGATAAAAAAAATAATACTCAGTCACAGAGACGGGGGTGGGAACTGGGAACTGTTGCTTTCTGTCAGCAGCGGCAGAGGTGTCTCACGGCGGTCTCCAGTGACAGCACGGCCCAGCAACTCGGCGGCGAACTGGGGGAAGCAAGGCACAGGCGCACAACGACTCGGCAGCGGAGGGCTCTTGGCAGCAACTCGGCGACGGAGGGCTCGTGGCAGCAGGTCGGTGGCGGCTTGGTCGCGGACCGTGAGTTGAGAAACGAAAGTGAGAGAGGGAGATCCGAGATCTGAAGACCGCATGAGTGAGAAGAGGCTTGGAAGTGGCGGCTGGAGGAGGCTTGGCTGGGGCGGCGAGGGCCGCCGGAGAACGAGAGACGAGAGGGAGAACTTAGAAGGGGCTTAGGGCTTGGCCGACGGCGCTGGTATGAATGGAAGGGAAATTGCAATAGAGATGGAAGTAGGCAACCCTAGTGTTATGTTAGCGTTCCACACTTCCCCCGGGGCTTGGGCTTGGCCGCTTCACTCTTCTCATTGCAATCGGTCCGTGGACTAGATTGTTATAACTTCACTCGATTGGAGCGTGACCATAGCATTATATGCGGACAAGTGGATTCATTCGTAAATCTGCAAACTAGACCCATTTAGCCCGCAAATTAAATAGAGCTAAGCAAACCAAACAAAATTTATGGATTGGCGAACTAAAAATTTTCTTATCCATTTTCATGCAGGTTGTGAATTAAATAAGTTGGTTCACAAATCGCAACCCGTATACCCAGCTCTACCTAAACTCTATATTGCTCGGATAGGGGTATGGTACCCGTACCTGTTAGGGGTGCAGGTGCGAGTGTAGGTACCAACCCAGTACGGGTGCAGGTGGAAGTATAGCAATTTTGGGCAAGAGTGGGGTACGGGTACGTCAATAGTTAAAAAAAAACCATAAATTTTATACGATAAAACCAACACTTTCAACATAAAACAACTCTAAATTGTTCAATAATCAATATTACATTCCAAAATGAAATACTACACTAGTCAAAATCTATCTATAATACTAATATTTCAAAGTCATTTAAGGGAAAGTTTTACACATGTCGCAATGAGAATGTTTTAAGGCCTACATCTTTTAGGAAGTTATTCATTAATTTTTTTGAACAAAAATAAAACCGCAATTATTGCATATTATTGACATATCATTGATAATCATCCGTATTTAATAATGGGATTGCATTACATTAATTAAATATCTTTAATTATTGCGATGCTAAAATAATGAATTATATTGATAAATTAATTTCACAATTTTGGTATTAATTTCACATCTAAATTTTTATATTTGATGCGAGTGGTGATTTTCTTTTGAATACTATTATATTAAATTTATGAAATTAAGTATATAAATTATAAGAAAGATGCAAAATATATGCGCTAGGTTATATCATTTATATTTTTTTATTAACAATAAAATTATGATGAATTTAATTATTTAAAGACTGAATATTTTTTCGTGTCATTAGTGATAACCTTATTTGATTATATATATGACTAATTTAATGATTTGAAGACCAAGAATATGCCGATTCAATAAAAAAAATTTATATATGTGCATAGGTGAAAATAAAAATCCTAGGATTAATTGGGATGACCATAAAATTATACCTTCAATAACCTCTGAACTCTTACAAATAATTTTGATAATTTTATATTTTAAAAGATTTAAATGAATTTTGAAGAAAAAAATCAATCCTACAATTCATGACAATTTTGATAATTTTATACTTTAAAAGATTTGAATGAATTTTGAAAAAAAAAAGTTAGTGTTGGAAAAAATTAAAAACATTGGAGAATATTTTTTAAAAAAATAATAGAGATTTATCAAAATCTTATTTGTAATTGGAAGTTATTAACGATTAAGATTCTATATAAAATTTATTGATTGTATAACTATGAGTAATATTTTATTAAATACAAAAGAATCATGGTATAAACAAAATACAAAATAAACTATATGCGGTTCGAGACCCTGCCCGTCATATTATTGGAGCACATCTACCATAAACAAAATACAAAGGCTTCACGCTAAAGTGAAACTCATCCAAACTGAAGAATACTACTGCTGAGGAGGAGGAATGGGGGGGATCTTGGGCTACACTTATATCTGTGAGGAAAAGAAAGAAGAGAAGAGTGAGTTTTGCATTCAAAACTCAATGAATGGATCCTCATTCATAACCGTGCATGAAACAGGAAAATATTGTAAATAAATAACAATAATAATGTAGCATTCATAAGCATTTCTATTTTCTTTACATATAAAGTATAATCTTTAAAATTTCAAGAATTACACAAGAGAACAGAGTATTCATCAACTGTAGGGAGGGTATTTAGTTCTTGGCGGATAAAGGCCCTAGCTAATGTGATCTCAATGGTCCTTGACGAACTGTGTCTCTGGCGAACTGATTTAACTCAAGGATGACTTGCCCCTCACGGGCGTTGGTATACTAAGATTAACGAAATGACTGCCGTTAACTCACATTTCTGTTCCCCTTAGTAACTCCCTCTAATCTAAAATCAACTGAAATCTTAAAGGGAGTCCTTATATTTCTAGCTCAACATTTCTCAACTCTATCAAATATAAATTCTTAAATCGCATTTCATAAATCATAGTAAATCATAATCAAATCAATTTGTGGACTAAATTGTACAAAGCTTTTTATGAAATAACTATGGTCTTTTGTGTTTTCTAAAATCATAATTTTCATGCATAAATTCAAACAGAGCATTCCTGACTAAAGCATATTTTTACTTAAAGCAATATCGTATAAAAATCTATTTTTTAATTCTCTAAATACTCAGTAATGCTAGCAAATAATTATATAATGACCAAACTAAGGCCATGAGATCAAACCTACTCACCTGGAGGGGTAGACTGTGAAGTATCAACACTGCGAGGACTCTGGGAAGGACGAATGACACAAATGTCTGCCATTGAAACCATAAAACTCATCAACAACCTATAGAAAGCTCTAGATTACTCTAAACATATACCAACAACTTTGGGGGAACACCCTCACTTGACAACAATGAGAGAGATAACAATATCTATACCAAGAATGTGAAAGAATGGAGACAAAATCTAACATCATATACTCACCTTGAAGTTTGGGAATGATGGGTTGGAGAGGATTTGAGAGAAAAAAGGGGGTCTAGGGTATGTGTGTGTGTGTTTCAGTTTCTGGGAGAAGAAGACTGCGACAGGGTTTTTACTTTGGGTTTAAAATGAAACGGCATCATTTTTCTCGACATCGTTTCATTACAAAGTTGCTGGGCCGCAATGAGCCAAGGAAAATCATTACTCATCGCAGAACGAGCATGAAAGCTCGCCTGTTCGCTGCAACGAGGAAAGCCCGATGTAGCAAACCTATTTTGTATAATTCTACAGAACCTAGCACAACCTGGTTTTTGCATCCAAGGCCGATCCAGCTACTTGGACGGGCCCTGGGGGATCCTAGGGCAATACAAAACTTGCCTACAGATACGTGTATCTCAGGTATTACAACGCGGAGATAATAAAAAAATAGTTTATTGATTATTATAAAAAAAAATGATAATTTATTTACATATATTTTATAGAAAATTAAGTATATAAATTTATCTTAAAAGTAAGTTAATAGTTAAATAATCAAATAATGGACAAAATATAAATGTGTCATTCTATTTTATATCTTATATTGAATATCATCTTTATAAGATTAAAAATAGCTTGATAGATTATCTATAACTAACAATAATGAGCCTATTTTATGAAAATTTTATATATTTCGAAAGTTAAAATTGTTGAATAAAAAAAGATAATAAATAGATAATTTTACTATATCATGAGTCATTTATAGGGATGACAATGAGTATCCATGAGAAATGGGAGATATCTCATACCTACCATCACTGCTTAGAATTTTATCGCTCATCCCCATCCTTATTCCCCTTACGGGTCCTCATTTCTTATTTCTCATTTTTTGTGGGGATTTTGAATCCCTATGGTATTTAAGGGTTTATTAACAAATTTCAAAAAGAGAAAAATTTTAAAAATATTTTATCATTTAAAACACAAATATCCGTAATAACAAATACTATTAATGCAATACAATCCAAATTAAAATTAAAAATATACACATAATACAAATATAATAAAAATAATTAAAAAATAAAAATATATTATTTCTTTCCCTATCCTATTTAACAAATGGGAATTTAACCT
This sequence comes from Dalbergia cochinchinensis, assembly GCA_031216125.1. Lineage (NCBI taxonomy): Eukaryota > Viridiplantae > Streptophyta > Magnoliopsida > Fabales > Fabaceae > Dalbergia > Dalbergia cochinchinensis. Next base: position 45,466,786 of record CM062372.1, read on the forward strand.
CCATAAATCATCTTTATAAAGTTGAAATATGTGTTAATTCTCGTGTGTACCCATTTTCAATTTTTTTTATCATCCTTAGCAGTTTATATTTTTTTAGTAAATTAAAATATTTAATTTAAAAATATAAAATATATTTTATAATTAATAAAAATAATACATAAATTTAATTTATATGATTTCAATTACACGTTATTTCGTTGTACATCCTTTTAATAAATTAAAATATCAATTTTAAAATATATTTTATAATTAATGTGTAATAATTAGTAAAAAAATATTTGTAATTCTAATTTATATAATCTCAATTATTAGAGTAGTGTATCAATTATAATTTTTTTCAATAAAAACTTTTAAAAATTAATAAATATTTAATATCATTATCAAAGAAGTTTAAATTATAGAATTGATTTTTTTAAATATTTTAGAGTTAAAAAATTGAAGTTATTTTCTTTCAAAAAAATTAGTATGAAAAAATTATGGAATTGATAGATTAGAATGTTTAAGTTGTAAAAAATTAAAACATAATATAGTAATACATGTAGATAGATAATTTTTTTATTATGATTTTTAAAAATTTTACATTTAAAATTAGAAAATTTTCCCTAATCCCATCTTTATTTAGAATTTTACCTCCATTCTTATGCACATCCTGATCACAGGTTCCCATTTTCATTTCACATGGAGATTTAAATCTCTATTGATATTTATAAATTTATTAAAAAAATTTTAAAAATGAAAAATTTTAAAAATATTATGTACTTTAAAACTTAAATATCTATAATAACAAATACTACTAATGCAACACAATTATAATAGGTTTGTTATCGTTAATATTATAATTATATATATATATAAAATTTTATGGTATAGTATATTAAATTATAATTTTTATGCTATTTTTTATTTTTTATATTGATTTTGTTAATGGTAGAAAGAAATGAATGCATGATTGGAAAAAAATTAATAATTAGAAGGTAAATTAAATTCAAAAACTTACTTTACGTATCAAGATTATGAAAAGGGTGGGTATAATTTTTCTTTAAATAACATATGAAAGATTTTTTATGTGATGAGTCTTAAATATTAGTATTATATCAATTATTATCATATTTGATTAAGAATAAATTTGGTATAAATTGAATTTTGAATTATTATCATATGAAAATCAATCAATTAGCAATTCATTAACAATTTGACCTATCCATTTTCTTTAAAAAAAATTGTTGATTTTAAAGCTTATTTATTTTTAAAATATTTTTTTTATAATTGTTTATATTATCTTCATAATGTGAGGCTATTCATGATTCTTAATTTAATTGTAAATCATAATTATATTAACATAGGTTCTCTTTTAATGCAAATTAAAATATTTAATAATTGTAATATTTGATTGTTTAATGATTGTAATATCTAATTTTATTTTATATAAAAAATAATTAATAATTAAATTATAAATTAGGTTTAAAAAATCTTTAAACATAAAAATTGAGAAAAGTACGGCCTAAATGACTATCTGAATGACATATGAAACCTAAATAACTATATGAATGATCTAAATAACTATATGAATGGCATGCATAATATTTTTTATGAAATGAGTCTGAACCATTAATATAGTAAATTTATATAATCAATAAATTTTATATCGAATCTTAATCATTAATAACTTCTAATTATAAATAAGATTATGATAAATTTCTATCTTTTTTTTAAATCATCTCCAATTTTTTTAATTTTTTGCAACACTAACTTTTTTTTTCAAAATTCGTTCAAATATTTTAAAGTATAAAATTGTCAAGAATTGTATGATTGATTTTTTTTTTCAAAATTCATTCAAATCTTTTAAAATATAAAATAATCAAAATTATTTGCAAGAGTTCAAAGGTTGTCGAAGGTATAATTTTATAGTCATCCCAAGTGATCCCAGGATTTTTATTTTCACCAGCGTATATATATAAATTTTTTAATTGAATTAACATATTCCTGGTCTTCAAATCATTAAATTAGTCTATATATATAATCGAATAATGTCATCACTAATGACACGAAAAAATATTCTACCTTTAAATAATTAAATTCATCATAATCTTATTGTTAATAAAAAGGTAAATGATATAATGTAGCACATATATTTTGCATCTTTCTTATGATATGTATACTTAATTTCATTAATTTAATATAATAGTATTCAAAAGAAAATCACCACCCGTATCAAATATAAAAATTTTAGATGTGAAATTAATACTAAAATTATGAAATTAATTTATTAATATATTTCATGATTTCAGTATCATAATAATTAAAGATATTTAATTAATATAATGTAATTCTATTATTAAATATGGATGATTATCAATGATATGCTAATAATATATAATAATTTTGGTTTTATTTTTTAAAAAAAATTAATGAATAACTTCTTAAAATATGTGGGCCTTAAAACATTCTTATTGCGACACGTGTAAAACTTTCTCTCAAACAACTCTGAAATATTAGTATTATAAATTATAACATATCAATTATAAATCATAATCTCACTTTCACTTCACAACCCAATTTCAAAATCTATTATCAGATGCTGCAATATTAATAATTTGCAAATGTTTTTTTGTTGGTTAACTTTGAAAAATTTTATTCTATATTTTAAATTTATAAAATAGTATTTTTTTCATTCTAATATATTTCAAATTATTTTATTATGATTATATTATTTGACTTATTTATTAAAAAATTATTTAGCTTAATATATAGTCATGGTATCTTTCAAATGTAATCTAATGCTATACGAAACACGTGATTTATATATTATCAATGAATACTTAATTTGAAATTAACTTATATGATAGTTTTCAATCAATATGTAATTATTAATTTGTAATTAAAGTAATCTATCACAATGATGTCAATCATAAATAATAATAGATAGATATTTTAAAATTATATATTTTATTTGAAAATATGCCTATCAAAATAAATAAATTAAAATCTTTTGGAATTAATTCAACACTTATTTAAATAATTTAGTTTATCTTTTGAAATATATTTTTAATTTTAAAAATATAAAATATTTATTTTGACTTAAATTCAGAAATTTTTTATTTAATCCTTGAGTATTTTTTTATAAACTCACATATACTCCATTATCATTTAATTTTAAAATGAAATTTTCAAGTATGGAAGTTATTCACATATTTTAAATGGTATTTATGAGATTTTTAGGGTTTTTAATATGATTTAAATATGATATTCCTTTTGTTTTGGTATATTCAAATTACATTTAAATATGATAATTAACAATTGAATACTTTACTTTTATATAATTGAATATCTATGTAAAATATCTTTTTACATTAACAATGCATTAAAATTAAATCCTTCAAACAACATATTGTAAAATTTAATGAGATATTGGTGCGAGCTATCGCTACCCGCAACAAATTAAAAATAGTTTTTGTTGCTGAATCACGCTGAAAATGTAGTTAGGGTGCAATCCAAGTTGTCTCACGTGGAAGCATTCTAATTGATTTGTGAAAATTGGGGGTTTGAGAAATTGTGGCAACTAAATTAACTCAAGAAAATATAATAAGAGAATTATAAGAGAAAATTACCTGCACAAGAAATCCTTCGAATTAAGAATTATTCAATCATCAGTTCAAAAGATAAATTCATGGCGGTAATTACTTTTATTAGTTATGCTATCACACAACAATGGTGCAATTCTACTTAGCGGTCATATAATCGCATTCTCACTAAGGGTTAGGCTAACACATGAACTAGTCTATAATCTGTGATACTAATATTTTAGAGGCGTTTGAGAGAGAGTTTAACACGTATCGCAATGAGAATGTTTTAGGGCCCACATCTTTTAGGAAATTATTCATTAATTTTTTTGAAACAAATAAAATCGCAATTATTAAATATTATTAGCATATCATTGATAATCATTTGTATTTAATAATAGGATTGCATTACATTAATTAAATATATTTAATTACTGCGATTCTAAAATCATGAATTATATTGATAAATTAATTTCACAATTTTAGTATTAATTTCATATCTAAAATTTTTATATTTGATGCGAGTGATGATTTTCTTTTGAATACTATTATATTAAATTTATAAAATTAAGTATATAAATTATAAGAAAGATGCAAAATATATGTGCTAGGTTATATTATTTACATTTTTTATTAACAATAAGATTATGATGAATTTAATTATTTAAAGGTAGAATTTTTTTCGTGTCATTACTGATGACATTATTTGATTATATATATGACTAATTTAATGATTTAAAGACCAAGAATATGCAAATTTAATAAAAAAAAATTTATATATGTATACAGGTGAAAATGAAAATCCTATGATCACTTGGGATGACCAAAAAATTATACTTTCACTAATCTCTGAGCTCTTACAAATAATTTTGATAATTTTATATTTTAAAAGATTTGAATGAATTTTGAAGGAAAAAATCAATCATACAATTCATAACAATTTTGATAATTTTATACTTTAAAAGATTTGAATGAATTTTGAAAAAAAAAGTTAGTGTTAAAAAAATTAAAAAAATTGGAGAATATTTAAAAAAAAAATGATAGAGATTTATCATAATCTTATTTATAATTAGAAATTATTAATGATTAAGATTTCATATAAAATTTATTGATTGTATAAATCTATTATACTAATATTTCAAACTCATTTTATGAAAACTATTACACATGTCATTTATATAGTGATTTAGGCTTTACATGTCATTCATACAGTGATTTAGCCCCACTTTTCTCAATCTTTATGTCTAAATATTTTTTTAAACTTAATTTATAATTTACTTATTAATTATTTTTCGTATGAAATAAAATTAGATATTACAATCATTAAAGAATCAAATATTACAATCATTAAATATTATAATTTACACTAAGAGAGAATCCATGTTAATATAATTATGATCTACAATTAAATTAAGAATCATTAATGGCCTTGCATTATGAAAGTAATATAAAACAATTATAAATAAAATATTTTCAAAATAAATAAGCTTTAAAATCAACATATTTTTTTTAAAGAAAACGGGTAAGTCAAATTATTAATGAATTTTCAATTGATTGATTTTGTTATGATAATAATTGAAAATTCAATTTATACCAAATTTATTCTTTCTCAAATATTTAAGACACATTATAATACTAATATAATAATTTATTCTTAATCAAATATGACAATAATTGATATAATACTAATATTTAAGACTTATTATATAAAAAGTCTTCCATGTGTTATTTATAGAAAAATTATACCCCATCCTTTTTATAATCTTAATACTTAAAGTAAGTTTTTGAATTTAATTTACCTTCTAATTATCAATTATTTTTTTAATCATACATTCATATCTCTCTACTATGAACAAAATCAATATAAAAAATAGAAATAGCATAAACAAAATTAGAATTCAATATATTATACCAAAATTTTTTAATATATATAATTATAATATTAACGATAACAAATCTATTATAATTGTATTGCATTAATAGTATTTATTATTATAGATATTTATGTTTTGAAGTTCAAAGTACTTTCAAAATTTTTCATTTTTAAATTTTTTAATAAATCCGTAAATATCAATAGAGATTTAAATCTCCATGTGAAATAAAAAATGGAGACTCGTGATCGAGATGTGCATGAGAATGGAGGTAAAGTCTAAATAAAGATGGGATTAAGAGAAATTTTCTAATTTTAAATATAGAACTTTTGAAAATCATGATAAAACAAATTTATCTATCCACACATATCAATATATTCTATTTAATTTTTTACAACTTAAACATTCCAATCTATCAATTCCATAATTTTTTATACTAATTTTTTTGAAAAAAAAATACCTTTAATTTTTTAACACTAAAATATTAAAAAAAATCAATTCTATAATTTACATTTCTTTGATAATGATATTAAATATTTATTAATTTTTAAAAAGTAAATAATTCTATTATTTTTTATTGAAAAAAATTATAATTGATATACTACTCTAATAATTGAGATATATAAATTAGAATTATAAATGATGTTTTACTAATTATTATACATTAATTATAATATATATTTTAAAGTTGATATTTTAACTCATTAAAAGGATATACAAGGAAAAAACGTGTAATTGAAATCATATAAATTAAATTTATGTATTATTTTTATTAATTGAAAACTATATTTTTAAATTAAATATTTTAATTTATTAAAAGATATAAATGGCTAGGGAAGAAAAAAATTGAAAATGGGTACATATAAGAATTACCCAATAGGAAAAGGAATTGACACATATTTTGCCTTCATATGGATGATCTATGGGGGCTAAGTCCCCATTTATTAAATTAGATAAGGACAGGGATAATACATCTTTATTTTTAATTATTTTTATTATATTTACATTTTGGATATATTTTTAATTTTAATTTGGATTATGTTGCATTAATAGTTTTTGTTATCATGGAGATTTATGTTTTAAATTGTAAAATATTTTTAAAATTTTTCTCTTTTTGAAATCTATAATTTATAATACTAATATTTTAGACTCCAATGAAGAAAACTTTTATAGGTGTCGCTTCTAAAGCGATTTATGGCCCACAATTTTCATTTGAAATTTAAATCCTCAATCTATATTTATTACATTTAATCGATAAATATCAATCACATTAATCATAATTAATTATTAATTATGAGATATCAATTATAAATTATAACACTTCACAACCTAATTTCAAAACCTATTATCAGATACTGCAATATTACTAATTTGTAAAAAAAATTTGTTGGTTGACATTGCAAAATTTTATCTTATATTTTAAATTTATAAAATAGTATTTTTATTCATTCTAATATAGTTCAAATTATTTTATTATGATTATATTATTTGACTTATTTATTAAAAAATTATTTGGCTCAATATATAGTCATGGTATCTTTCAAATGTAATATAATGCTATACGAAACACGTAATTTATATATTATCAATGAATGCATAATTTGAAATTAACTTATATAATAGTTTTCAATCAATATATAATTAGCAATTTGTAATTAAAGTAATCTATCACAATGATGTCAATCATAAATAATAATAGATGTATATTTTAAAATTATATATATTATTCAAAAATATGCCTATCAAGATAAATAAATTAAAACGTTCAAATTGGCTCTTGTTCCTAGAGTTGTAGCTATTTGAACAAGCTTTCCAACGCCATAAGAATCACCTTAATCGAACATCTATAACACTAGATATTAGTAAAATACCAATTGAAGGTCAAACTAGATAGCATCTGAATATTAGCAACCTTTAAACTTGCAACTGAATTTTTACCAAAATGCTCCTAGAACTGGGTTTTGAGCCGAACATAAAAGTTATAGAGGACTTCTTAATATTTTCAAAACATATTTATTTGCCTCAATCCGATCCTTATAGAGAGAGATACGAATTTTCCATTATAATACTTTCCTGCAAATGTGCTCTAGAACTCTACTATTCAACTCCCCAAATTCTCTCAATTGAACATTGCTACAAACTCCAGCACTGCTATGGTCTTCATACACCAACATGGGATGTCCTTGCAAACAAATAACACTCACAAAAGAGGATTAAAAGTACAGGAATATTTGTTTATCAAAATGATGCAAAGAACCATGATTTTATTCAATGATACCCAATGAGGACTAAATATGAATCTACCAATTACCCATCAATTAAGTACAATTAAGATGCAAAATGTTTAGAGTTAGAATAGAGAATGGATGCATAAATGCAACCCATCAGATATATATCTTTTAATCATAATATAAGTTAGTTTTGGACATGTCCATGAATTTAGAAAAGAGATGTTAAATCAATATTATTGAATCAACCTTAAATTTGTGCTATTATTGACATAGTAACTATCTTAATTTAAAATTATTTTATTAATTAAAATCACATCAAATATTATCATGGTCAACAAATTATAACTAAAAATTTAATACCATAAATTAACACATAAATATGATCAAATAATCACTTTTTAATTAATCAATCACTCTCAAATTTAAATTAAAATTTTAAGGAATAACCTTAATTACAAATCAATTTATTTTTGTAGGTTAGATTTAATTACTATAATATATAATTTATTAAAATAATTTATAATGTATAAAATTTTTCACGATATACTGACATGATATTGATATTAAAAATACAATAATACACGCTATACTATATTAGTTTTGATATTTTAATAAAACTTAATACCATAGTTAACGTATTTTTGAAGGATTTAATATAATCTATAATCTATCTATAATACTAATAATTAAGATTTATTATATGGATAATTTTTTATGTATCATTTACAGAGAAAATTATACTCCACCATTTTCATAATCTTAATATTTAAAGAAGTTTTTAGATTTAATTTACTTTCTAATTATTAATTTTTTTTCCAATCATACCTTCATCTTAATTCATTAAAATTATTCAACAAATAACAAATAATATAAACAAAATGATAATTGAATGTATTATACCATTAAAATTATATATATATATAATTATAGTTTAAAATATAACAAAGCTATTATAATTACATTACCAAAAAAAAATTATAATTAACGATTATAATTATGGTATTAATGATAACAAGAAAATCTTAGCACACATTTATTTTTTAATTAAATTTAGCGGATTTAATTTGCATTATGTATTTATTTTTTTAATTTGAATTATGTTGCATAAGTGGTATTTGTTATTATAGACATTTGTGTTTCAAATTTCAAAGTATTTTGAAATTTTTTTGCTTTTTGAAATTTTTTTAATAAACCTGTGAATACCAATAGGGATTTAAATCTTCACAGGGAATGAGAAATGAAGACCTGTGACGAAGATGAGAATAAGGATTGTAACAGCCCAGACCCCTGGCATTGCGATATTGTCCACCTAACCCCTCCCGGTCGGTTCCGGCTCGGGCGGCTGGTTTTGTTCTCCCACCCTCGAGGGGCAAAACGCATCGCAATGGGAAAGGTATCCACACCCTCTTATAAGGCATGCTTTGCTCCCCTCTCCAACCGATGTGGGACTTTCCACCCTCATTGGAAGCCCAGCGCCTTCGCTGGCACACCAATCTCGGGACCGGCTCTGATACCATCTGTAACAGCACAGACCCCCGGCATTGCGATATTGTCCACCTAACCCCTCCCGGTCGGTTCCGGCTAGGGCAGCTAGTTTTGTTCTCCCCCCCTCGAGGGGCAAAACGCGTCGCAATGGGAAAGGTATCCACACCCTCTTATAAGGCATGCTTCGTTCCCTTCTCCAACCGATGTGGGACTTTCCACCCCCCCTTTTGGAAGCCCAGCGTCCTCGCTGGCACATCGATCCCAGGACCGGATCTGATACCATATTTAACAGCCCAGACCCCCGGCATTGCGATATTGTCCACCTAACCTCTCCCGGTCAGTTCCGGCTAGGGCGGCTAGTTTTGTTCTCCCCCCCTCGAGGGGCAAAACGCGTCTCAATGGGAAAAGTATCCACACCCTCTTATAAGGCATGCTTCGTTCCCTTCTCCAACCGATGTAGGACTTTCCACCCCCCCCTTTTGGGAGCCCAGCGTCCTCGCTGGCACATTGATCCCGGGACCGGCTTTGATACCATCTGTAACAGCCAAAACCCCCGGCATTGCGATATTGTCCACCTAATCCCTCCCGGTCGGTTCCGGCTAGGGCGGCTGGTTTTGTTTTCCCCCCCTCGAGGGGCAAAACGCGTCGCAATGGGAAAGGTATCCATACTCTCTTTTAAGGCATGCTTTGTTCCCCTCTCCAACCGATGTGAGACTTTCTACCCCCCATGGAAGCCCAGCGTCCTCGCTGGCACATCGATCCCAGGACCGGCTCTGATACTATCTGTAACAGCCCAAACCCCCGGTATTACGATATTGTCCACCTAACCCCTCCCGGTCGGTTCTGGCTCGGGCGGCTGGTTTTGTTTTCCCCTTCTCGAGGGGCAAAACGCATCGCAATGGGAAAGGTATCCATACCCTCTTATAAGGCATGCTTTATTCCCCTCTCCAACCGATATGGGACTTTCCACCCCCCTCGGAAGCCCAGCGTCCTCGCTTGCACATCGATCCTGGGATCGGCTCTAATACCATCTGTAATAGCCCAGCCCCCCAGCATTGCGATATTGTCCACCTAACCCCTCCCGGTCGGTTCCGGCTCGGGCGGCTGGTTTTGTTCTTCCCCCCTCGAGGGGCAAAACGCGTCGCAATGGGAAAGGTATCCACACCCTCTTATAAGGCATGCTTCGTTCCCCTCTCCAATCGATGTGGGACTTTTCACCCCCCTTGGGAGCCCAGCGCCCTCGCTGGCACACCAATCTCGGGACCGGCTCTGATACCATCTGTAACAGCACAGACCCCCGGCATTGCGATATTGTCCACTTAACCCCTCCCGGTCGGTTCCGGCTAGGGCGACTGGTTTTGTTCTCCCCCATCGAGGGGCAAAACGCGTCGCAATGGGAAAGGTATCCACACCCTCTTATAAGGCATGCTTCGTTCCCTTCTCCAACCGATGTGGGACTTTCCACCCCCCCTTTGGGAGCCCAATGTCCCCGTTGGCACATTGATCCCGGGACCGGCTCTGATACCATATGTAACAGCCCAAACCCCCGGCATTGCGATATTGTCCACCTAACCCTTCCCGGTCGGTTCTGGCTCGGGTGGCTGGTTTTGTTCTCCCCCCCTTGAGGGGCAAAACGCGTCGCAATGGGAAAGGTATCCACACCCTCTTATAAGGCATGTTTCGTTCCCCTCTCCAACCGATGTGGGACTTTCCACCCCCCTTTGGGAGCCCAGCGTCCTCGCTAGTACATCGATCTCGGGATCGGCTCTGATACCATCTGTAACAGCCCAGACCCCAGGCATTGTGATATTGTCCACCTAACCCCTCCCGGTCTGTTCCGGCTCGGGCGGCTGGTTTTGTTCTCCCCCCTCGAGGGGCAAAACGCGTTGCAATGGGAAAGGTATCCACACCCTCTTATAAGGCATGCTTCGTTCCCCTTATATGAGGGTGTTCTCTCTTAGAAGTTCTTCTTGCCCACAATAAACAACAATGGCAGCAGTAATGGAAAAGTGCAGAGACAACTCAAATGGTAGGAGAAATTAACAAATTAATGACAAAGACAAATCATACAGCAAGAGAAATCAATAAATTAACCACCACAAAAAATAATAATTCAATAAATCAATGGATTGAAATGTGGGGCATGAAAATCAATATTCCAACAAAAAACAGATCATGAGTTTTAGCCACAGTGTTAAGAGAGGTCACACAAGAAGTCAAGAGATAAAGACTCACTGGAGAAGTCAAAAAAAGAGTCACTGGAGATGGTAGCTTGCTCGCTGTTATCGTTTTCCCTGTTCTGCATTGCTGCGAGAGACTGGAGCGCGTCGCTGCTCCGTGCTTGGTGTCACTGCTCTCGTGCTCCGCATCGGTGGCTGCCGTGCTCTACGTCGGTGATGAAGAACTAGGGGTGATAGGTGTGTGTGTGTGTGTGTGTGTGTGTGTGTGTGTGTGTGTATGTATGTGTGTTAAAGGGGTGGAGAAGGGAGAGAACTAGGGCCGGCTGAGCGTGTGTGTGTGTGTGTGTGTTGAAGTGGTGCTAGATGTTTGACCAGAAGAAAAATAAAAAAAAATTAAAACGCTGTCATTTTGATGAAATGGCATACCCAAATTTGGGTACACGTATCCAGTGCATACTCGGTGCATACCAAGACGTATCCAATTTTTTTATTTTAAAAAAAGGGGTGATGGGTACGTACCCACACATACCCACCCGTACCCAACGCGTACCCGTACCCCGCATGTACCCGGTATGGGTACTTTGGCCATTTGCACGTACCCCTACTTCAAAGCCTACACTTGAAGTGACAGTATTATTTAAAAGGATTTAATTGGAACACACTGACAGAGTAAAACAGTTGTACATATTCATCGAATCATATAATGACACACCTTTTGAAAAATAATACATAAGGAGAGATCTGATTGGATAATAGTGTAACTCTATTTGAAAAAGAAAATTCAATGAAAATTTTAGGTGATTTGTTGTACCACTAAATTTCATAAAAATCAGAAAACTTAGGACCATTTCATTTTTTGCAAAAAATTTAGTTAATGGCAAAATAAGCGAGTTATTTGAATCACTTTTTGCAATTTCAGTAATTAAATTGATAATATCTTAATTTCAAGGAATAAAGTGAAGCATGCATACAATGTCAAGGACTAAAATGAACCTTTACTCATATATTAACAGCATAACCCCAGCTTGTAGTCTAAAAGCATGTTTGGCTTCTATTTTTGTTTTCTATTATTATCTTCTTTATTTCTCATTTTCAGAAGAAAATAATGAGAATAGTAAAATCCTATTTTCTGTTATCATTTCATGTTTTCACTATTTCCTTTATCGAAAAAATAGGAAAAAGCCAAAACAAAAACATAAAATATAAGTTAAAAAAACAAAAGATCAAACAAACAGATTCAAGAGATTCTCCTTTCACGTAGACAATGTTTTACATGGCCAAGTATGTTACAAATCATAATGTGTCTCCCACATAGTAATATCCATAGGAATATCTGTTAACAGGGATTTTTGTTTTGAAACTCAAAGAAGTAAATCATACAAGAACCCTCGTTTCACGTCGATCAGAAATTTTTCTTCTTTTTTTGGTCTATGACAAGGGTATTCAGCAAGCAGTGTTGTGAAACTAACAGTTCAAAAATTGCTACGCTTCGAAGGTCCTCAACAACTACCATCTCTAGGGTTTGAAAAGTAAATGTGAGAATTATACAACACATGCATAGATGCCAAAAACAAAACGTAGAGAAAAAAGATTTCAAAAAAAATCACGAAAATGAAAACAGATTTCCTCCATTTCTCAAAACTAACACACACCAAAACAAACGATTTTTCTCCAACCAACAAAAACAAAAATAAAAATCAGTGAGTAACCAAAATCACAATAAAAATATGACACAGCTTCAACCAAACTTAAGCACACACTATCTTCCCTCAGAATCCACCAAAACGACGTTGCTCTGACGGAAAATCCTTAATGCAGTTTCTCTCACCTCTGCAAACCGAACACAAAGACAAAAATCAAATGTCAAACTAAAAATTTATTCAACCACTCACCTCAAAAAACAAAAACAATACGAATTCACAGCAACTTCATGAAAAACCCTCGCACACGAATTTCAATTTCACTAGCAGAGAAGAGAAAAACCCTCGATCCCATAGAGAGAAAGAAGAGAGAAAAGGCCTTGAAGTCCGAGGAGACCGACTCGGTCCGTGTCATGGTGTGGAGAAGCGGGTTATATATCGTCCTCATCAAACTTAATGTGGGAATCTTTCACTCGTACTTATGCACTTCTTGGTTGAAAATTTTTTCATTGTTTTCTTCAGTGCTTTTTCAGCTTAGGTGGGGTCCATGCTGGACAAGAAATCATGACGGTAGAAATATGAGAGCATTTGTTAGAAATGGATTTTGGAATTAAATTGAGAATGCGGGAATCAATTATGGGTCGTTGGATTGGAATACTTGCTTTTAGTGCAACTGTGAGGATAAGGAAAAATGAAAAAGAGAAATGAATGGTGATAAGAGCGAGTATGATGTACGCATCATACTTGAGGAGTTTGAGTTAGCTGAAAATGAAAGAATCTTTCCTTTTAAATTTTTATTTAACACAAGATGACAAAAAAGTCTATAAAAATTGACAATGCGGGAATCAATTGTGGGCTGTTAGATTGGAATACTTGCTTTTAGTGCAACTATGAGGATAAAGAAAAAGGAAAATGAATGGTGATAAGAGTGAGTATGATGTACGCATCATATCCAAGGAGTTTGAGTTAGGTGAAAATGAAAGAATCTTTCCTTTTACGTTTTCATTTAACACAAGGTGACAAAAAAGTCTATAAAAGACTTAAATGTGATGTTGACTCAATACATTGGAGGTGGGTACAATATATTAGAAAATGTTTAATTAAATCTTTTCTTTTGCATATTTTTTTTGTTATTTTATTATTTTATAGTTTTTAAAACAATAAGATGATAAAGACAAATGCAGAAGCAATCGAAAAATGTAGAGACAACTCAAATGGTAGGAGAAATTAACAAATTAATGTCAAAGACAAATCACACAGTAAGAGAAATCAATAAATCAACCACCACAAAAAAAAATTCAATAAATCAACGGATTGAAATGTAGGGCATGAAAATCAATATTCCAACAAAAACAAAACAGATCATGAGTTTTGGCCACAATGTTAAGAGAAGTTAGACAAGAAGTCCAGAGACAAAGACTCACTGGAGAAGTCGAGAAAGAGTCATCGGAGACAGAGCCGCCGGAGACCGTAGCTTGTGCGCCGCTACCGCCTTCCCTGTTTCGTGTCACTGCCGGACACCGGATTCGCATCGTTGCTCCGTGCTCCCATTCTCCGCATCGGTGGCTACTGTGTTCTGTGTAGGTGATGAAGAACTAGGGGTGATGGGTGTGTGTATGTTAAAGTGGCGGAGAAGGGAGAGAACTAGGGCCGGCTGAGCGTGTGTGTGTGTGTTGAAGTGGTGCTGGATGTTTGACAGAAAGAGAAAATAAAAAAATATCAAAACACTGTCATTTTAATGAAATGACATACCCAATCTTGGGTAAGTGTAACTAGTGCATGCCCGGTGCGTACTAAGACGTATCCAATTTTTTTTTTTTTAAAAAACGGGTGATGGGTACATACCCACGCGTACGCACTTGTTCCCAATGCGTACCCGTACCCAGTGCGTCCTCTGTACAGGTACTTTGGCCATTTGCATGTACCCGTGCTTCAGAGCCCACACTTGAAGTGACATTATTACTTAAAAGGATTTAATTGGAATACACTGACAGCGTAAAAAAGTTTTACATATTCATCGAATGATATAATGGCACACTTTTTGAAAAATAATACAAAAGGAGAGATTTGATTGGATAACAGTGTAACTCTATTTAAAAAAGAAAAAATCAATGAAAATTTTGGGTGATTTGTTATACCACTAAATTTCATAAAAAATCAGAAGACTTAGGACCATTTCATTTTTTACAAACAATGTAGTTAATGGCAAAATAAGCAAGTAATTTGAATCACTTTTTGCAATTTCAGTAGCTAAATTGATAATATCTTAATTTCAAGGAATAAAGTGAAGCTTGCATACAATGTCAAGGACTAAAATGAGTGTTTACTCGCACATTAACAGCATAACCCTAGCTTGTAGCCAAAAAGCATGTTTGGCTTCTATTTTTGTTTTGTATTTTTATTTTCTTCATTTCTTGTTTTCAGAAGAAAATAATGATAATAATAAAATCCTATTTTCGGTTATCATTTCATGTTTTCACTGTTTTCTTCATCCTAAAAATAAGAAAAAGTAGATTCAAGGGATTTTGCTCTCACATAGACAATGTCCTACGAGGCCAAGTATGTTCTACATCATAACGTAACTCCCACATAGTAATATCCATAAGAATGTTCGTTAAGAGGGATTTCTGTTTTGAAACTCAAAGAAGCAAATCATACAAAAACCCTCATTTCACCTTGATCAGAAATTTTTCTTCTTTTTTTGGTCTATGACGAGGGTATTCAGCAAGCAGTGCTGTGAAACTAACAGTTCAATAATTGCTACGCTTCAAAGGTCCTCAACAACTACCATCTCTAGGGTTTGAAAAGTAAACGTGAGAATCAGATAACACATGCATAGATACCAAAAACAAAAAGTAGAGAAAAAAGATTTCAAAAAAATCATGAAAATGAAAACAGATTTCCTCCATTTCTCAAACCTAACATACACCAAAACAAACGATTTTTCTCCAACCAACAAAAATAAAAATAAAAATCAGCGAGTAACCAAAATCACAATAAAAATATGACACAGCTTTAACCAAACTCAAGTGCACACCACCTTCTCTCAGAATTAGCCAAAACGACGTCGGTTCGATGGAAAATCCACAATGCAGTTTCTCTCACCTCTGCAAACCGAACACGGAAAAAAAATCAAATGTCGAACTGAAAATTCATTCAACCACTTACCTCAGAAAATAAAAACAAAATACGAATTCACAGCAACATCATGAAAAACCCTCGCACATGAATTTCAATTTCACAGCAGAGAAGAAAAAAGCCCTCGATCATAGAGAGAAAAAGAAGTGAGAAAGAGGGGAGCTTTGAAGTCCGAGGAGACCAACTCGGTTCAAATTACGGTGTCGAGAATCGGTTTATATATCGTCCTCATCAAACTTAACGTGGGAATCTTTCACCCGTACTTGCGCACTTCCTGGTTGAAAATTTTTTCACTGTTTTCTTCAGTACTTTTTCAACTTAGGTGGGGTCCATGTTGGACGAGAAATCACGACGGAAGAAATATGAGAGCATTTGTTAGAAATGGATTTTGGAATTAAATTGAGAATATGGGAATGAATTGTGTGCCGTTGGATTGGAATACTTGCTTTTAGTGCAACTATGAGGATAAGGAAAAATGAAAAAGAGAAATGAATGATGATAAGAGTGAGTATGATGTACGCATCATACTTGAGGAGTTTGAGTTAGCTGAAAATTAAAGAGTCTTTCCTTTTAAATTTTTATTTAACACATGACAAAAAAGTCTACAAAAATCTTAAATGTGATGTTGACCGAATACATTGGAGGTAAATACAATATATTAGGCAATGTTTAATTAAATCTTTTCTTTTGCATTTTTTTAGTTATTTTATTATTTTATAGTTTTTAAAATAATAAAATGACAGACAAATGCAAAAGGAATGGAAAAATGAAGAGATAACTCAAATGTTAGGAGAAATTAACAAATTAATGATAAAGACAAATCACACAGCAAGATAAACCAATAAATCAACCACCACCAAAAAAAGAAATCAATAAATCAATGGATTGAAATGTCGGGCATGAAAATCAATATTCCAACAAAAACAAAACAGATCATGAGTTTTTGCCACAGTGTTAAGAGAAGTCACACAAGAAGTCGAGAGACAAAAACTCACTTGAGAAGTCAAGAAAGTGTTTACGGAGAGAGAGCCGCCGGAGACCGTAGCTTGCACGCCACTACTACTTTCCTTGTTTCGTGTCACTGCTAGAGACCGGAGTTTGTGTCCATGCTCTGTGCTTGGCGTCGTTGCTCTCATACTCTGTGTCTGTGGTTGCCGTGCTTTGCGTTGGCAATGAAGAATTAGGGGGATGGGTGTCTATGTGTTAAAGGGATAGAGGAGGGAGAGAACTAAGGCCGGCTGAGTGTGTGTGTGTGTGTGTGTGTTGAAGTGGTGATGGATGTTTGATAGAAAGAGAAAATAAAAAAAATATCAAAATGTTGTCATTTTGATGAAATGGTGTACCCAATATTGGGTACTCGTACCGAGTGCGTACGCGGTTCATACCAAGACGTATCCAATATATTTTTGTTTAGAAAAGGGTGATGGGTACGCACCCACACATACCCACCCATACCTCGCGCGTACTTGGTACAAGTACTTTGGCCATTTGCACGTACCCATGCTTTAGAGCCCATAGTTGAAGTGACATTATTATTTAAAAGTATTTAATTAGAATACACTGACAGCGTAAAAAAATTGTACATATTCATCGAATTATATAATGACACACCTTTTGAAGAATAATATAAAATAAGAGATTTGATTGGATAACAATGTAACTCTATTTGAAAAAGAAAAATCAATCAATTTTGGGAGATTTGTTTTACCACTAAATTTCATAAAAATCAGAAGACTTAGGACCATTTCATTTTTTGCAAACAATGTAGTTAATGGCAAAATAAGCAATAATTTGAATCATTTTATGCAATTTTAGTAACTAAATTGATAATACCTTAATTTCAAGGAATAAAGCGAAGCATGCATACAATGTCAAGGACTAAAATAAACCTTTACTCGCATATTAACATCATAACCCCAGCTTGTAGTCTAAAAGCATGTTTGGCTTCTATTTTTGTTTTCTATTTTTATTTTCTTTATTTCTCGTTTTCAAAAGAAAATAATGAGAATAATAAAATCCTATTTTCTATTATTATTTTTATATTTTCACTGTTTCCTTCATCCTAAAAATAGGAAAATACAGAAATGAAAACATAAAATATAAATTAAAAAAAAAGATCAAACAAACAGATTCAAGGGACTCTCCTCTCATGTAGATAATGTTTTACGTGGCCAAGTATGTTCCACATCATAATGTGCCTCCCATATAGTAATATCCGTAGGAATATCTGTTAAGAGGGATTTCCGTTTTGAAACTCAAAGCAGTAAATAATACAAGAACCTTCATTTCACCTCGATTAGAAATTTTTCTTCTTTTTTTGGTCTATGAAAAGGGGATTCAGCAAGCAGTACTGTGAAACTAACAGTTCAGAAATTGCTATGCTTCGAAGGTCCTCAACAACTACCATCGCTAGGGTTTGAAAAGTAAATGTGAGAATCATATAACACATGCATTGATACCAAAAACAAAACATAGAGAAAAAAGATTTCAAAAAAATCATGAAAATGAAAACAGATTTCCTCCATTTCTCAAAACTAACATACACCAAAACAAACGATTTTTCTCCAACCAACAAAAATAAAAATAAAAATCAGTGAATGACCAAAATCACAATAAAAATATGACACAGCTTCAACCAAACTCAAGCGCACACCACCTTCTCTCAGAATCCGCTAAAATGATGTCGCTTCGACGAAAAATCCACAATGCAGTTTCTCTCACCTCTGCAAACCGAACACTGAAAAAAAAATCAAATGTCAAACTAAAAATTCATTCAACCACTCACCTTAGAAAACAAAAATGAAACATGAATTCACAGTAACATCATGAAAAACCCTCATACACGAATTTCAATTTCACCAGCAGAGAAGAGAAAAGCCCTCAATCCTATAAAGAGAGAGAGAGAGAGAGAGAGAGAGAGAGAGAGAAATCGCCTTGAAGTCCGAGGAGACCGACTCGATCCAAGTCATGGTGTGGAGAACCGGGTTATATATCGTCCTCATCAAACTTAACATGGGAATCTTTCACCTGTACTTGCACACTTCTTGGTTGAAATTTTTTTCACTATTTTCTTCAGTGCTTTTTCAGCTTAGATGGGGTCTATGCTGGACGGGAAATCTCGATGGTAGAAATATGAGAGCATTTGTTACAAATGGATTTTGGAATTAAATTGAGAATGCGGGAATCGATTATGGGCCGTTGGATTGGAATACTTGCTTTTAGTGCAACTATGAGGATAAGGAAAAAGGAAAAACAGAAATGAATGGTGGTGAGAGCGAGTATGATGCATGCATCATACTCGAGGAGTTTGAGTTAGCTGAAAATGAAAGAATTTTTTCTTTTACATTTTCATTTAACACAAGGTGACCAAAAAGTCTATAGAAGACTTAAATGTGATGTTGACTCAATAAATTGAAGGTAGGTACAATATATTAGAAAGTATTTAATTAAATATTTTCTTTTGCATGATTTTTTTGTTATTTTATTATTTTATAGTTTTTAAAACAATAAAATGACAAAGACAAATGCAGAAGCAATGGAAAAATGTAGAGACAACTCAAATGGTAGGAGAAATTAACAAATTAATGACAAAGACAAATCACACAGCAAGAGAAATCAATAAATCAACCGCCACAAAAAAAAGAAATCAATAAATCAATGGATTGAAATGTGGGGCATGAAAATCAATATTCCAACAAAAACAAAACAGATCATGAGTTTTGACCATAGCATTAAGAGAAGTCACACAAGAAGTCGAGAGACAAGGACTCATTGGTGATGTCAAGAAAGAGTCACCGGAGAGAGAGCTGCCGGAGATCATAGCTTGTGCGCCGCTACCACTTTCCCCGTTCCATGTCGCTGCTCTCGTGCTCCGTGTCGGTGGTTGCCGGGCTCTGCATCGATGATGAAGAACTAGGGGTGATGGGTGTGCGTGTCTTAAAGGGGTGGAGAAGGGAGAGAACTAGGGCCGGCTGAGCATGTATGTGTGTGTTGAAGTGGTAATGGATGTTTAAAAGAAAGAGAGAGTAAAAAAAATATCAAAACACTGTCATATTGATGAAATGGCGTACCCAATTTTGGGTAAGCGTACCCAGTGCGTATCCGATGCATGCTAAGACGTATCCAATTTTTGTTTTAAAAAAAAAAGGGTGATGGGAACATACCCACGCGTACCTACTTGTACCCAATGCATACCCGTACCCAGCACGTACCCAATATGGGTACTTTGGCCATTTGCATGTACCCATGCTTCAGAGCTCACACTTGAAGTGACATTATTATTTACAAGGATTTAATTGAATATACTGAGAGTGTAAAAAAGTTTTACATATTCATCGAGTCATATAATGACACACCTTTTAAAAATTAATACAAAAGGAGAGATTTGATTAGATAACAGTGTAACTCTATTTAAAAAAGAAAAAATCAAAGAAAATTTTGGGTGATTTGTTGTACCACTAAATTTCATAAAAATCAGAAGACTTATGACTATTTCATTTTTTGCAAACAATGTAGTTAATGGCAAAATAAGTGAGTAATTTGAATCACTTTTTGTAATTTCAGCAGCTAAATTGATAATATCTTAATTTCAAGGAAAAAAGTGAAGCTTGCATACAATGTCAAGGACTAAAATGAACATTTACTCACATATTAATAGCATAACCCAGCTTGTCGCCTAAAAGCATGTTTGGCTTCTATTTTTGTTTTGTATTTTTATTTTCTTCATTTCTCATTTTTAGAAGAAAATAATGATAATAATAAAATCTTATTTTCTGTTATCATTTCATGTTTTCACTGTTTTCTTCATCCTAAAAATAGGAAAAAGCAGAAACGAAAACATAAAATATAAATTAAAAAAAATAAAAGATCAAATAAACAGATTCAAGGGATTCTCCTCTCACATAGACAATGTTCTACGGGACCAGGTATGTTCCACATCATAATGTTACTCCCATATAGTAATATCCATAAGAATGTCCATTAAGAGGGATTTCCGTTTTGAAACTCAAAGAAGTAAATCAAACAAAAACTCTCATTTCACCTCGATCAGAAATTTTTCTTCTTTTTTGGTCTATGACGAGGGTATTCAGCAAGCAGTGCTGTGAAACTAACAATTTAGTAATTGCTACACTTCGAAGGTCCTCAACAACTACCATCTCTAGGGTTTGAAAAGTAAACGTGAGAATCATATAACACATGCATTGATTCCAAAAACAAAACATAGAGAAAAAAGATTTCAAAAAAATCATGAAAATGAAAACAGATTTCCTCCATTTCTCAAAACTAACACACACCAAAACAAATAATTTTTCTCCAACCAACAAAAATAAAAATAAAGATCAACGAGTAACCAAAATCACAATAAAAATATGACACAGCTTCAACCAAACTCAAGCGCACACCACCTTCTCTCAGAATCCCTCAAAATGACGTCGCTCCGATGGAAAATCCACAATGTAGTTTCTCTTACCTGTGCAAACCGAGCACACCAAAAAAAATCAAATGTCTAACTGAAAATTCATTCAACCACTCACCTCAGAAACAAAAACAAAACACAAATTCACAGCAACATCATGTGTAACGCCCAGGGATTACGAAGTCAGGGAGTGATCGCCGATGCAAGGAGGCACGGACAAGGAGAGGCTCCTGGCAGACTTCGAAAGCGAAAGGGTACATGAATGAACCGATTACACACCTGAATGAGAAGGATCCTAAGACTGTATAGGTATAGGACTATACAGTTAAGAAGAGCTTATATGAATAGATTTGTACTACCTATACCAACAAGATGCATCTTCTTTTCGGTAGCCTATCACTAAAGAACTCCACAGTTAAGCGTGCTTGACTTGGAGAAATTTTGGGATGGGTGACCTCCTAGGAAGTTTTCTTAGGAAGCGTGTAAGTAAGGACAAAGCATGCTGAAAAGACCTGTGTTAGTTTGTGAGGACAGTCATCAATCCATAAAGCAGCAGGGGATGTTACATCATGAAAAACCTTCGCACAAGAATTTCAATTTCACCAGCAGAGAAGAGAAAATCCCTCGATCCTAGAGAGAGAAAAGAAAGAGAGAGAGAAAGAAAAGAGGGCCTTGAAGTCTAAGGAGACCAACTCGGTCCGAGTCACGGTGCCGAGAGTCGGGTTATATATCGTCTTCATCAAACTTAACGTGGGAATCTTTCACCCATACTCGCGCACTTCCTGGTTGAAAAATTGTTCACTGTTGTCTTCAGTACGTTTTTAGCTTAGGTGGGGTTCATGCTGGACGAGAAATCACGACGGTAGAAATATGAGAGCATTTGTTAGAAATGGATTTTGGAATTAAATTGAGAATGCGAGAATGATTTGTGTGCCGTTGGATTGGAATACTTGCTTTTAGTGCAATTGTGAGGATAAGGAAAAATGAAAAAGAGAAATGAATGGTGATAAAAGCGAGTATGATGTATGCATCATACTCGAGGAGTTTGAGTTAGCTGAAAATGAAAGAATCTTCCCTTTTAAATTTTTATTTAACATAAGGTGACAAAAAGGTCTATAAAAATCTTAAATATGATGTTGACTGAATACATTGGAGGTAAGTACAATATATTAGTCAATGTTTAATGAAATCTTTTCTTTTACATTTATTTTAGTTATTTTATTATTTTATAGTTTTTAAAATAATAAAATGATAGACAAATGCAGAAGCAATGGAAAAATGAAGAGACAACTCAAATGTTAGAAGAAATTAACAAATTAAAGACAAAGACAAATCACACAGCAAGAGAAACCAATAAATCAACCACCACCAAAAAAAAGAAATCAATAAATCAATGGATTGAAATGTCGGGCATGAAAATCAATATTCCAACAAAAACAAAACAGATCATGAGTTTTGGCCATAATGTTAAGAGAAGTCACACAAGAAGTTGAGAGACAAAGACTCACTCGAGAAGTCAAGAAAGTGTTGCCGGAGATCGTAGCTTGCACGTCGCTACTGCTTTCCCCGTTTTGCGTCGCTGCCGGAGACCGGAGCTAGTGTCGATGCTCTATGCTCGATGTCGCTGCTCCCGTGCTCCGCATTAGTGGCTGCCGTGCTTTGCGTCGGCAATGAAGAACTAGGGGTGATGGGTGTGTATGTGTTAAAGGGATAGATGAGGGAGAGAACTAGGGCCGGCTAAGCGTGTGTATATGTGTTGAAGTGGTGATGGATGTTTGACAGAAAGAGAAAATAAAAAAATATCAAAACATTGTCATTTTGATGAAATGGCATACCCAGTATTGGGTACTCGTACCCAGTACGTACCCGGTGCATACCAAGACAAATCCATTTTTTTTTCAAAAAAACAGGGTGATGGGTACGTACCCACGCATACCCACCCATACCCAATGCGTACCCATACCCCACGCGTACTCGGTACAGGAACTTTGGCCATTTGCGTGCACTGTAGCTTGAGCCACAGTTGAAGTGACTTTATTATTTAAAAGGATTTAATTAGAATACACTGACTGTGTAAAAATTTTTTACATATTCATCGAATCATATAATGACACACCTTTTGAAAAATAATATAAAATAAGAGATTTAATTGGGTAACAATGTAACTCTATTTAAAAAAGAAAAATCAATGAAAATTTTGGGAGATTTGTTTTACCACTAAATTTCATAAAAATCAGAAGACTTAGGACCATTTCATTTTTTGCAAACAATGTAGTTAATGGCAAAATAAGTGATAATTTGAATCACTTTATGCAATTTCAGTGACTAAATTAATAATATCTTAATTTCAAGGAATAAAGTGAAGCATGCATACAATGTCAAGGACTAAAATGAACCTTTACTCGCATATTAACATCATAACCCCAGCTTGTAGTCTAAAAGCATGTTTGGCTTCAATTTTTGTTTTCTATTTTTATTTTCTTTATATCTCATTTTCATAAGAAAATACTGAGAATAATAAAATCCTATTTTTTATTATTATTTCATGTTTTCACTATTTCCTTCATCCTAAAAATAGGAAAAAGCGAAAATGAAAACATAAAATATAAATTAAAAAAAGATCAAATAAATAAATTCAAGGGATTCTTCTCTCATGTAGACAATGTTTTATGTGGCCAAGTATGTTCCACATCATAATGTGCCTCCTACATAGTAATATCCATAGGAATATCTGTTAAGAGGGATTTCCGTTTTGAAACTCAAAGAAGTAAATCATACAAAAACCATCATTTCGCCTCGATCAAAAATTTTTCTTCTTTTTTTGGTCTATGACAAGGGTATTTAGCAAGCAGTGCTGTGAAACTAACAGTTCAGAAATTGCTACGCTTCGAAGCTCCTCAACAACTACCATCTCTAGGGTTTGAAAAGTAAATGCAAGAATCATATAACACATGCATTGATACCAAAAACAAAACACAGAGAAAAAAGATTTCAAAAAATCATGAAAATGAAAACAGATTTCCTCTATTTCTCAAAACTAACATACACCAAAACAAACGATTTTTCTCCGACCAACAAAAATAAAAATAAAAATCAGCGAGTAACCAAAATCACAATAAAAATATGACACATCTTCAACCAAACTCAAGGGCATGCCACCTTCTCTCAGAATCTGCCAAAACGACGTCACTCCGATGGAAAATCACAATGTAGTTTCTCTCACCTCTGCAAACCGAACAAAAAAAAAATCAAATGTCAAAATGAAAATTCATTCAACTACTCACCTCAGAAAACAAAAACAAAACACGAATTCACAGCAACATCATGAAAAATTGTTTTGCCACTAAATTTCATAAAAATCAGAAGACTTAGGACCATTTCATTTTTTGCAAACAATGTAGTTAATGGCAAAATAAGCGATAATTTGAATCACCTTATGCAATTTCAGTAATTAAATTGATAATATCTTAATTTCAAGGAATAAAGTGAAGCATGCATACAATGTCAAGGACTAAAATGAACATTTACTCGCATATTAACATCATAACCCCAGCTTGTAGTCTAAAAGCATGTTTGCCTTCAATTTTTGTTTTCTATTTTTATTTTCTTTGTTTCCCATTTTCAGAAGAAAATAATAAGAATAATAAAATCTATTTTCTATTATCATTTCATGTTTTCACTGTTTCCTTCATCCTAAAAATAGGAAAATGCGGAAACGAAAACATAAAATATAAATTAAAAAAATAAAAGATCAAACAAACAGATTCAAAGGATTCTCCTTTCACATAGACAATGTTTTACGTGGCCAAGTATGTTCCAAATCATAATGTGCCTCCCCCATAGTAATATCCATAGGAATATCTGTTAAGAGGGATTTCTGTTTTGAAACTCAACGAAGTAAATCATACAAGAACCCTCGTTTCATGTCGATCAGAAATTTTTCTTCTTTTTTTGGTCTATGACAAGGGTATTCAGCAAGCAGTGCTGTGAAACTAACAGTTCAAAAATTGCTATGCTTTGAAGGCCCTCAACAACTACTATCTCTAGGGTTTGAAAAGTAAATGTGAGAATCATATAACACATGCATTGATGCCAAAAACAAAACACAGAGAAAAAAGATTTTAAAAAAAATCATGAAAATGAAAACAGATTTCCTCCATTTCTCGAAACTAATACACACCAAAACAAACAATTTTTCTCCAACCAACAAAAATAAAAATACAAATCAGTGAGTAACCAAAATCACAATAAAAATATGACATAGCTTCAACCAAACTCAAGTGCGCACCACCTTCTCTCAGAATCTGCCAAAACGACGTCGCTTCGATTGAAAATCCACAATACAGTTTCTCTCACCTCTACAAACTAAACACTAAAAAAAAAAATCATTTGTCAAACTGAAAATGCATTCAACCACACCTCAGAAAACAAAAACTAAACACGAATTCACAGCAACATCATGAAAAACCCTCGCACATGAATTTCAATTTCACCAGTAGAGAAGGAAAAAGCCCTCAATCCTAGAGAGAGAGAGAGAGAAAGGGCCTTGAAGTCCGAGGAGACTGACTCGGTCCGAGTCGTGGTGCAAAATCGGGTTATGTATCGTCCTCGTCAAACTTAACATGGGAATCTTTCACCTGTACTCTCGCACTTCCTGGTTGAAAAATTTTCCACTGTTTTCTTCAGTACTTTTTCAGCTTAGGTGGGGTCCATGCTAGACGAGAAATCACGAGGTAGAAATATGGGAGCATTTGTTAGAAATGGATTTTGGAATTAAATTGAGAATGCGGGAATCAATTATGGGCCGTTGGATTGGAATACTTGCTTTTAGTGCAACTGTGAGGATAAAGAAAAAGGAAAAAGAGAAATGAATGGTGATAAGAGCGAGTTTGATGTGCGCATCATACTCGAGGAGTTTGAGTTAGTTGAAAATGAAAGAATCTTTTCTTTTACATTTTCATTTAACACAAGGTGACCAAAAAGTCTATAAAAGACTTAAATGTGATGTTGACTCAATACATTGGAGGTAGGTACAATATAGTAGAAAACATTTAATTAAATCTTTTCTTTTGCATATTTTTTTGTTATTTTGTTTTTTTATAGTTTTTAAAACAATAAAATGACAAAGACAAATGTAGAAGCAATGAAAAAATGCAGAGACAACTCAAATGGTAGGAGAAATTAACAAATTAATGACAAAGACAAATCACACAACAAGAGAAATCAATAAATCAACCACCACAAAAAAAAAGAAATCAATAAATCAATGGATTGAAATGTGGGGCATGAAAATCAATATTCCAAAAAAAAAACAAAACAGATCATGAGTTTTGGTCACAATGTTAAGAAAAGTGACACAAGAAGTCAAGAGACAAAGACTCACTGGAGAAGTCGAGAAAGAGTTGTCGGAGACCGTAGCTTGTGCGCCGCTACCACTTTCTCCGTTCCACGTCGCTGCTCCCATGCTCCACGTCGGTGGCTGCCGTGCTTTGCGTCGGCGATGAAGAACTAGGGTGATAGGTGTATATGTGTTAAAGGGGTGGGGAAAGGAGAGAACTAGGGCCGACTGAGCGTGTGTGCGTGTGTGTGTGTGTGTGTGTTGAAGTGGTGTTGGATGTTTAACAGAAAGAGAAAATGAAAAGATATATATATCAAAACGCTGTAATTTTGATGAAATGGTGTACCTAATTTTGGGTATGCGTACCCAGTGCATACCCGGTGCATACCAATGAAAATTTTGGGCGATTTGTTGTACCACTAAATTTCATAAAAATCAAAAGACTTAGGACATTTCATTTTTTGTAAACAATGTAGTTAATGGCAAAATAAGCGAGTAATTTAAATAACTTTTTGCAATTTCAATAACTAAATTGATAATATCTTGATTTCAAGGCATAAAGTGAAGCATGCATACAATGTCAAGGGGTAAAATGAATCTTTACTCGCATATTAACAACATAACCCCAGCTTGTAGTCTAAAAGCATGTTTGGCTTCTATTTTTGTTTTCTATTTTTATTTTCTTTATTTCCCATTTTCAGAACTTCTTGCAGAAAATAATGAAAATAATAAAATCCTATTTTTTGTTATCATTTCATGTTTTCACTGTTTCCTTCATCCTAAAAATAGGAAAATGCGGAAACAAAAATATAAAATATAAATCAAAGAAAACAAAAGATCAAACAAACAGATTCAAGGGATTTTCCTTTCACATAGACAATGTTCTACGTGGACAAGTATATTCCACATTATAATGTGACTCGCACATAGTAATATCCATAAGAATGTCCATTAAGAAGGATTTCCGTTTTGAAACTCAATGAAGTAAATCATACAAGAACCCTCATTTCACCTTGATCCAAAATTTTTCTTCTTTTTTTGGTCTATGACGAGGGTATTCAGCAAGCAATGCTGTGAAACTAATAGTTCAGAAATTGCTACGCTTCGAAGGTCCTCAACAACTACCATATCCAGGGTTTGCAAAAGTAAATATGAGAATCATATAACATATGCATTGATGCAAAAAACAAAACACAGAGAAAAAAGATTTTAAAAAAATCATGAAAATGAAAATAGATTTCCTCTATTTCTTGAAACTAACACACACTAAAACAAACTATTTTTCTTTAACCAACAAAAATAAAAATAAAAATCAGCGAGTAACCAAAATCACAATAAAAACATGCCATAGCTTCAACCAAACTCAAGCACACACCACCTTCTCTCAGAATCTACCAAAACGACGTCGCTTCGATGGAAAATCCACAATACAATTTCTCTCACCTCTGCAAACCGAACACAAAAAAAAAAAAATCAAATGTCAAACTGAAAATTCATTCAACCATTCACCTTAGAAAACAAAAACAAAACATGAATTCACAGTAACATCATGAAAAACCCTCGCACACGAATTTCAATTTCACCAGCAGAGAAGAGAAAAGCCCTCGATCCTAGAGAGAGAAAGAAGAGAGAAAGGGCCTTTAAGTCCGAGGAGACCGACTCAATCCGAGGAGACCGACTCAATCCGAGGAGACCGACTCGGTCCGTGTCACGGCGCAGAGAATTAGGTTATATATTGTCCTCATCAAACTTAACATGGGAATCTTTCACCCGTACTCGCGCACTTCTTGGTTGAAATTTTTTTCACTATTTTCTTCAGTGCTTTTTCAGCTTAGGTAGGGTCCATGTTGGACAAGAAATCATGACGATAGAAATATGAGAGCATTTGTTAGAAATGGGTTTTGGAATTAAATTGAGAATGCGGGAATCAATTGTGGGCCGTTGGATTGGAATACTCGCTTTTAGTGCAAGTGTGAGGACAAGGAAAAAGGAAAAAGAGAAATGAATGGTGATAAGAGCGAGTATGATGTAGCATCATACTCGACGAGTTTGAGTTAGGTGAAAATGAAAGAATCTTTTCTTTTACATTTTCGTTTAACATAAGTTGTCAAAAAAGTCTATAAAAGACTTAAATGTGATGTTGACTGAATACATTGGAGGTAGGTATAATATATTAGAAAATATTTAATTAAATCTTTTCTTTTATATGATTTTTGTGTTATTTTATTATTTTATAGTTTTTAAAACAATAGAGTTGGAGTTAATCTATTTAATAATTATTTATTATATAATTAAATAATTATATTAAATTATTTCATATTAAAATATATTACAATTAAAATCTTTTCAAACAATAAATTTATAATCAATTTATTTTCTATATATTAATGGTATGAAAATTTTATTGACTATTATTCAATTCAATTGTAAAGTGCAATATTAGTAAAAGTAATTGAGTCTTGAACCAGCTGCTTAAAAGATTATATAAATAGGAATATGCGATTGAATAATAGTATAATAATGGAACAAAATTAAGCTTATTTATAATTAGCATTTTCATATTTTGTAAATGTATTAAATTCTTTTAGTAAAGGTAATTAATATTTGATCATAGTTTTTATTAATTTAAAATACGTTTTTGTTTAAGTCTTATTTTTAAATAGATATATGAGTTAGTGTTGAAAGAAAGTTTGTAAGAAGCATCGATTCCATACATTGAATTTATTACGTTTTACAGTATTATTTTCATCGTTAGTTAAAATATTTAAAATAAACACATAAAAAGTGTAAAATTATCAACTGAGATTATCAAAACAAAACAAATTAAATCTAACTAAGCTTTGAAATGCATAAAACTCGAGTTTAAAGTCATTTTAAAAACAGCAATTGAAAGTGTCATTTATAAATTAAATTAATTCCTAAAATCAACTGAAAATTTTACTCTTTAAAATAATACTAAAGTTGGTGAACGAAGCCAAAGAATAAATTTATAAATTACATTGATCTTTTTCTGAATTTTTATGAAATTCAACCCATCTTCCATGTATTTATAAATTGTTTATGAGTTCTCTATTTGTTAAATCATTATAACAACCTCCATGAGTTTCAAAGATCATTACTCTGTCTTTCTCTTTATCGTATAATGAATAATTCATTTAGAGTAGGTTAGTTTCACACAGACAAATAGAGGTAATCCAAATGAATTTAAATAAATTTTAGGTGAGGTCAATTTAATTTACTTATAAATTTATAAAAATAAAACTTAATACCCAAAATAATTTTTAAGAAATATATTGGGAGATAAATTAGTCTCTCAGAATTTAAAAATCTTATTAGTCTTTTGAAATTAAAAAAATTGAACAACATAGTCCCTTCATTTTTTTTCAAAAAATATTATATCAACGTAACTTTTATGAAGGAATCCATTTATTCTTTTTTTCAATTAAAAATAATTAATATTAGGCATTCAAATTCTGAACTAATTTGTTTTTTGATCTATTTATGAGAGACTAAAATTGGTATTTAGCCTAAATGAATATACAATGGTAAACAAAAATGATACAAGGAGATTTTTCTTATTATTATTTTTACTAGTGAATTGATAGGCACATCAATCCATATTTTGTTCATTTTTAGTATTTTTCTGAAGTTTAATATTTGTTATGTTAAAACTCTTGTAACTTCTCCCAGCTTTCTGTACATTAAGGATGTCTTAAGAAATAAGAAATTTGTGCATCAAAAGGTAGTTAATGAGAATAATTCTTCTTTATATGTAGTATAGATTCCGTAGATTGTTGTATGACAAGAAATTGATTTTCTTTAAATTTATCTAAATAAAATAAATTTATTTATTAATTGTTGACTACATAACATTATAAATTGTAAATAAGATTTGTTAGTTGGGGTAAAAGTACGTGGTTTGGATTTCTTGAGTATGTAAACTTAGTTCGGTTGTATAATTTTATATAATAAAAGATAATTGAAAAAGTTTCCATTTAGATATCAAAGTGTATTATGATAAATTAGTCTTTCACGCATATGTAAGAAAATACTTAAAAAAAGCATTACTCAATTAAAATTATAAGGAGCTTTTTTTGGTATCTCAATAAAATTTAAAGATATCCATATTTTTTAATTATTTATAACTAAAAATGAGTCACATGTCTCACTAATTTAAATTTTTTGACATATATTAAATCATAATTTCTAATTGCACAAAGAGTATCAATAACTCATAGGTATCAAAATAAAATCAAATTATAATTATGATATAATATATTTTTGAACTGTCTTCCACTACTTCTTGTCTTTTCTATGGTATTGAAAAGTAAACTAGTTGATGAGGTCATATCACTTTATAAGATTTAATATATTTTTAGTTTTAATGGAATTATTAGTATTTGAATTTTACTATTAGGAACTCAATTAATTAAACCCAATGCGATTGTGGTCTTTGGAGGAAATAGGATTTCCCAACAAGAATTTTTTTAATTTTCAATAGTAAAAGATCTTGTTTAAATTAAAATTTGATGTTTTATTTGTTTTCGTTAAAAGTAGCTAAAGAGGTCCTTTTAATTTAATTTAATGGGTACTTAACGTATATGTCTTTTAAATAGATGTGTCTTGAAGCGTTATTTGTTTTTTCCTAACGACAAAAATCAAAGTAAACAAGCATTTAAACATTATGAAAAGGACATACCACCCTTAATACAAGGAGATAGAAAAATAGGAACTTTAAGTACGGGAGAGATATTTGAATCTCTTTCATATTATGTTACTCACTATTTATTAATTATTTTTAAATATGCTTTACTCAAATTATCATTTCATTCCATGTCATTTCCTTCATTTGTTATCTTTTGAAATATAAAAGGTTATAATATATATATATATATATATATAAAAGAAGTGACCCCTATAAATTTATATGGTTTTGATTTAGTTATCATTTTTTCTATTAGTAGTGATCCGTAAGTATCTTTATAAATACTCAATGAATTCAGATGCATGCGTTGACACAGGATTGGGACAAACAATCTTCTCAACATAAATTCTTAGTCAATAAGATATTTCTTAAGAAAGATTTTTCTTTGTAAGAGAACCTAATCTTGTTAAAATAATAATGAATTTTATATATATGGATTCAAATATAAAATATAATTGGTACAAAAATGTTTTACACTAATTATATATAATGGTGTTATTAAAATTATTTTGACTCATAACATAAATATCTTAAAAATCATATTTGAAATAATGTATAAATGACCATAGGTGTAGAAAATTTTTACACTAACGTCTCATTTGATATCTGAAATTGAGCATAAAATTTACACTTAGAATTAAAATTAAATGATCCAATTGCAATTTTCATGTTTATAGTAATACATAAAATTGAAATTATAATTCAACAATTCAATTCCATAGAATTGAAAAACATCTAAAATGATTTTTTTTAATTCCTCATACCTTATGAATTGTCGATTCCAAAACTTCTTAATAATTAAATTAAGTCAATGGCGTCATTTGGAATTTTTCTGTGTGTTATGAAAGTAGATTCAGTAGGAACCCCAAACCCAACCATTGGGTTTGGAAGATGCAGTGCCTCATCATCTTCGCTGACTGTTTTCTTCTCACAGCTCCTAGGTTTTTTCCTTCCCAACACTTCATACTCATAAAATCTTCGCTATGAAATCTCAATTTTATCCAGCCCAAAAACCAAAAAAAAAAAAATTCAGTCTATTTCATTTTTTGGTTGTTGTTGTTTTTTTTGTTAAGCCATTTCATTTCCTAGTTTGGGTTGTTAAGTTAGAAAAATTTTAATAAAAAAGGGATAGCATTAGTCCCATTTCATTTTCTTTCTTTGCAGAAAAACAAAAATTAGTAGCCTGTTTCATTTCTTTTTTAATTCTTGTTGTTTCTTTGTAAGGCCCATTTCATTTTTTGAATTGTTAGCCCATTTCTTTACTTTTTTTGTTATAAAGAAAACAAAAATAAAAATGGTGCCACATTGATTGTGGT
This sequence comes from Dalbergia cochinchinensis, assembly GCA_031216125.1. NCBI lineage: Eukaryota > Viridiplantae > Streptophyta > Magnoliopsida > Fabales > Fabaceae > Dalbergia > Dalbergia cochinchinensis. The sequence continues at coordinate 45,499,666 of CM062372.1, forward strand.
GCATCAGTGTACCATTTTTCAATGTTGTCTTTTATCAAAACTAAAAAAAAAGTGTGTTGGTTCCCTTATTTAATCGTCTATTATTATTGATTAAACACCGGTGATCCAAGTAGTGGAATCCATGACGTTTCCATCTCTAATGCTTCTTCCAATCAATCCATTACAATCCTTCCTTTGCTATGTTTACATGTGCTGCTACATTCTCATTTAATGCAAGCAAAACTCATAGTTCTCCCACCCCATGATTAGCAACAGATGGTTTCTACACTGTCTAGGCCAAATTTGAGGGCAGCAAACCTGAGCTTATGTGGCAATCTCCTTTTGGTTCATTGGCCTCTTGTGGGGCCCACTCATCTCACCCCAAGTATTTTATGCTTTCACAGTCTAACCCTCACCACATTATGAAATTCACGTTGTTCACCCATACTCTCATTTGTAAGTAGAATGCTGATAGTCTACTCAATTACAACTCCAGCAAAACTTGAGCGCGTTTGGTTTGTGAAAATATTTCTTATTTTTATTTTCTGTTTTTATTTTCTAAAAAATATTTTTATTTTTAAATTTTTAAAATTAGGAAATGTGTTTAGTTTATAAAAGTAGATTCTATTTTCAGAAAATGAAAATAATGAAAATATGTTTTGTTTGTTTGATTTCAAAATATATTTTTAAAAAGTGAAAACAATAAAAATATATTTGATTTGTTTGTTTTTAAAACGTAGCTCTCAAAATCAAATTTAAGATAATAGAATGAGTTTAATTTTAATGCATTATCAGCATAAAATTTTTTATACTATTATCCAATCACATTTGTTACATCAACAAGTGTGGGTAAGTATTTTTTCCATTACTTTAAAAGTCATACAAATGGAAGAATTTAATTTGATAAAAATGTAAAAAAATTTATACCATTAGAACATACAAATTAAATCCTAATAAAACTGCGTATATTTTATTTGCATTGACTCATCCAAAAGCATTTATAAATATAATAAATAACTCTATAAAACATTAATACTAAGAATCAGATAAATTTCTCAACCTTTTTTTTTCCTGAAATGTAGATGTAATCAAAGTAAACATATATTCAATAAAAAATAACATAAATGATACAAATAAATCTATTAAACTTTAAAAAAGAATAAACAATAAAAATCTCAAATATAATTGGCTTTGTGGCTTATTGGCTTATTTTGAAAAAGAACACAATAGCTGCACGAGTGTGTAGTTGGCTTATTGGCTTTGTGATGTTTTCTATCGATAAAAAATGGAACAAAAAATGGGGAGCTTCCACATGTCATGGCGAAAAAAATGTGATTTACACTTCACTGTGGCCAGTATGGTTCTCAGCGTCAGCGAGACCAAAAGAAAAAAAAAATAGATAAGAAAATTCAAAAAAGGGATATTGATTTCTCAATGGGTATGTTCGAACGCGGTTCACTTAACTGAATATAAGAAAATTTCCTCATATTTACTCTCATGCCACCACATTTTCGATTGAAAATGTTTTCAGTGATTAACAAATGAAATGCTGAAAATGTTAAAAATGAGGATTTGATGTTTTCAAATTTTCATCTTTTTTGAAAATATTTTCACAAAGATTAAACCAAATGTATTTTCAATGTTGTTTCCCTGTTTTCAGTGAAAATGAAAACAGAAAATGCACAAACCAAACAGTTATCTTTTTCCCCCAAAAATCCCAAAATGGAATGAATGTGACCCATGAACCCAAGCCCATTGAGCCCGAGTCTCGTGTTCATCCTCCCTCGCCACCAGCATCTGCTTCTTCTCTCCGTCGGTGTCAATCTCGCCCTCTGCTTGCTACCTTCTGGACGAGGACGAAGACGAAGGGAGGCCCGAAGTCCACCCACCTCGGCGTCCTGTTCGATCTTCAACCCTCTTCTTCAGATCGACAAGTCCACCCACCCACCTTACCCCTAATAGCTTCCATTTTGGTGAGTCTCATTTTTTTCCCTCCTTTCTCTTTTTCCCTTTCAGTGCTCAAGCTTCCCTCATTATTTTTGGCCTTTTTTTTATTATTTTATCTGGGATTCGGTGATTCTGTGAATACGAGCTTGGAGCATGTGGGGAAGTGGTGTAATAAGAATATTCTAATAGCTTGGAGCGTTAATCTTGGAGCTTATACTGTTTTACGAATGTCGAACATTGGGGACCTATTGCTGTTGGGGCTTTTAAATTGGTCATGATTTGGGATATGATATAGTTGTTTTATAATTGAATTCATCTACTATTTTCAATTGATTAGTCATGATTCGATTGAGCGTTTCTTTTCATGCTATCTAGCTTGGTTACTCTCTCGCTCTCTGTTACTTTGATCTATTTTATAAATTGTAATATTGGAAACAATGTGCACTTTGCTCCCCTAGTTGGTGATTTTATTGCCTTTGTTTTCTTGTTTTTTTTTTTCCCATGTGAATTTGTTGAAAGCAAACTGATTTGAGCAGGTGAATTGCATGTCTACTGGATTTTGTACTTGAAAAGTTTATCAACTCTTTCTTGTGTTAATGGCATAGTAGTGTTTGAATTTAACTTTTGTTAAGACTGTGTGCTTACCCTTTAGAAAAAGTCTGTTCATGCCTTCATGTTGTTGATTAGTGATTGTCGTGTCTAAGGCATACATCATATGAATGAAGTTTTACATTTCCTTAAAACTTTGTGGCCTGGGGGTATGAAATATTTTCTGATTAAATGTAGATTTTCCAATAAGAGTTGACCATCTTCATTTCGTAAAGGATGACTATAATATGGTGTTAAACTACTTCCACTGTACCTTTGCTCATGATTCTGAATGATAAGTATGTATAAGTTCATTTGGCCTAAGAGAGTATAGGAATAATGAGCTTACTCCATTTCATTATCTGTTTTGGTTCTTCACTCAGGACTCATTGTCCCTCTTCTTAGCTTTGCCCCCTTACCCTTTGATATATAAAAAATAATGATGGAAGAGTGTGGTTGAAATAGGTATGTGGGTTATTTTTACAACTTCCAAATCAAATGTCATCAAGTAAGAAGAACATGATTATTTTGTTAATGTCGAATTCAGAGATGTCAATATATGTTATCTGCTAACAAGTGTTAAGGCTTGAGTGGTTTGATTTTATGATTCAGATTTTACATGTTTGATCAGGCACATTGCTTCTGATTGCACAACAATTACTGCTCTAGAATTGTAAAGATTCTGGCCACTTGGGCTAGCAACTGTCCAAATGAAGGCATTTGCCATTCATGTGGTGAAGCTGGCATCATGGTGGAGAGTGCACAACTCCTTCATGCATTCAGGGGACTTAAGGTTGTGCAACAACTATTATAAACCAGACCAGATTGCATCTGAATGTACAAATGAGAAAGCAGGTGACAAATATAGGAAGAGGTATATGTAGTGGTTACGGGGATGTTGTATGCAAGAACTACAAGCAATTTGATCACATTGCTTACATGAATAGGGATTACATTGGGGCCCTTGATTTATCACAACTGTGGAGGTCATGGTCACATGGCATGAGTTCCCTTGAGGTCGGTTTGTGGATTGCTACCACTGGAGGTATTGATGGATGGCATTTATAAGGTTTACGATTATATTTTATTTATTCTGGGTTTTTCATTGGAACACAGATTGTTGAATTTTGATAGAGCATTTTTTTGTTCTTTGCTATGTTGTCCTTGGTGGAGAGACATGACAATAAATGATGCAGCTATATTAGCTTTTAAGAATATATGATTGTGCTTGTGTTAAGAATAAGAATTTGCTATTGGTAAGAGATGTGATTGTATGAATACTATTACTTGTTATTTGACATAGGTCCTGTAACAGATTTGAAGTGCTCTTGGCTAAAGGTTTAGGCTAACTAGACTAGGCATACACGAAGGTGTGACATCCTTGTAGAATAAGATGCTAAGTCTAATATTGTGTATGGTTGTGGGGGGAATTGTATTTGGAGATGGAAAATGAACTTCCTGTGCTTAAATGTTATATTCATCTAACTTGTTCCATTTCCTTTTAAGGATAGAGAACTGTTTCTTCATAGCAAGAGAGCATCACAAGACACAAGCCCTTTTGCAATGTTTACACAGCAAATGTATAATAATGTGTCTTGAGGAGTGCTAGGCTCCTATCATGAGTGCCTAATTTATTCTTTTACAATAAGATTTTATGAGTTTTGAAGCTAGCTTTCTATTGACCTTAAACCATTGAGACCCTGTACACCAATCAGAAATAGGTGTTTTAGGGGTGAATAATTGAATAAAATTTAATCTTTTGATCATTAATCCATAGGTAATAATTGAATAAAGGATAGATATAAATTGGCTTCTTTCTAATCCTTTCCACTTATCTGGGACTAAAACTTTTACTTTTAGGCCATCTGGAAGAAGTCAACGATATCAAAGGGCAGCAGTAGTAGCTGCTCTTTCTTCAGTTCTTACCGTTGAAAAGAAGAAAGAATCACCTGATGCTTCTGACCATTTGACATGTTTGAATTATTGCTGCAAATGCTAAAAGTGAAAGTGCCCATTCTGAGATAGACGGTACTGAATAAATTGAGAAGTCAGGGAGACAGAAGAACCTGCTCTGGAAACTGGTAGCAGTGGGGATTCAGAATCAAAACAAGAAAATGTGGAGGATGGTGATGATAGTCAAAGTAGAAAGGTTTGTCTTGGTTGCATGTTATATATTTATTTAATATGTTAATTTAAATGTGAAATAATATGTACCTCACCTGAAATTTTGAATTGTTACAATTCACAAATACCCTTTGCAATGGGATAAGTTGCTTGAGCCTCCCAGGAATTTTAATTACCCTTACACTACTACGTTTCTCCAGTGGAGGTCTCGTTAATTTTACTTACCCTTATCACACCTTGAAGATATATCATTATACTTTCACTATGCTTTAGATAGATGTTAACTTGTTTTATTCTTCTCCACTTGATGTTCCTTAGGCCTATCTGTCTGACAAAGAGTTCAAAACTGTATTTGGAATGACAAATGAAGCACACTCTAAAATGCCAAGATGAATGCAAGACATGTTGAAAAAGAAATGTTCTACTATCGTACAATGAGTGGTGACATGTGTGCTACTTTTGCATCATAGTATACCATTCCTCAGTTATCTTGAAATTTCAGTTAGCTAGTTTGGTTTTATTGGCATATACCAAACTTGGATTGCTATGCATAGCACTTTACTTTTGCCTATAATGGACGTAGCTATGGTTAGTGTCAAAGTTTGAATGTGATGCTCCTTGGAGAGTGATTTTCAGTTTCCCTTTTTAAATTGATGCTGCATCTTTCGTCTTTTGATGTTAACATATGTTACTGTAGCAGTGAACATAGTGGACAGGTCCGATTGTTTCATTTTCTCAAGCTTGTATTTTAAAAATGTGTTCCCTGCACCCCCCCCCCCCTGTTGCTATTGTTTAAGAGGAGGGTGCATATGAATTGCGTGTTATGGTGTAAAGCCCTTCACTTCTAACAACTGAATGATGAGTGTGAACATATATGGTGTAAAGCCCTTCACTTCTAACAACTGAATGATTCCAAGTGAAGTGCTAAACAATAATCAGCCATCATTGTAGGAAACTGGCAGCAATGTTCCTTGCATCTATGGGTCGAGTTATGACTTGAAAACTGGTGTGGCCCAAAAAACCAAGTTATAGTACACACAGCCTAATCACTTAGCAACATGCTATTATTACTGAGTATATGCACATAACAAGAAAATAAAAAACTTACGAGCTAGATACATTTTAGGGTGCTTAAAGCTATGTGCCAAGACTAGTGTAGCAATATTTGTAAAATTGGGCCTTCTGGTGTCTTCCTAGCTTTGCTTCTATGTGGCTTTTAGCACCCACGATCATAAAAAAGAAAAAGAATTGGACATTCAAATTTCCCCATTCACGCCTCATCCATATGTGGTTGCTCAATAGTTTGTGCTTGTCAGTACATTAATTAGAAAAAGAATTAATCATTTCCAATTTTTTTGATGAAGTAATTCTCAAAGTCACTCAAGCATAAGAAAAGCTACAAGGTTAAGGAAAAGCAGAGAAAGAAATAACAATAAGGTTGTTTTCTGTAGCATGTACATGGGAACAAAATCACTGTTGCTGATTTCCGTGGCATGCCCTGACCTTTGAATGCAACGGTCTCCCCTTCTCCTTTATCTTTTAATTTCCAAAGAAACATCTAAATCTAATACTTGGTTTTAATGTATTATCTATAATCTATTTATAATACTAATATTTCAGAGTTTTTGAGGGAAAGTTTTATACGTGTCACAGTGAAAATATTTTACGACCCACATCTTTTAAGAAGTTATTTATTATAAAAATAAAATTATAATTATTACATATTATTAGCATATTATTGATAATCATCCGTATTTAATAATAGGATTGTATTACATTAATTAAATATCTTTAATTATTGTGATGCTGAAAACATGAATTATATTGATAAATTAATTTCATAATTTTTGTATTAATTTCACATCTAAATTTTTCATATTTAATGCGGGTGATGATTTTCTTTTGAATAATATTATATTAAATTTATAAAACTAAGTATATAAATTATAAGAAAGATGCAAATATATGCATTAGGTTATATTATTTACCTTTTTTACTAACAATAAGATTACGATGAATTTAATTATTTAAAGACATAATATTTTCTTGTGTCATTAGTGATGACATTATTTGATTGTATATATGGACTAATTTAATGATTTGAATACCAAGAATATGCCAATTCAATAAAAAAATTTATATATATACGCAGGTGAAAATGAAAATTCTAGGATCATTTGGGATAATCATAAAATTATACCTTCAATAACCTCTGAGTTTTTACAAATGATTTTGATATTTTTATGTTTTAAAAGATTTGATTAAATTTTGAAAAAAAATCAATCATACAATTAATGACAGTTTTGATAATTTTAAACTTTAAAAGATTTCAATGAATTTTAAAAAAACTTTAAAAAATTGGAGAATATTTTAAAAAGAAAAAAATATGATAAAGATTAAACAGAATCTTATTTATAATTAGAAGTTATTAATGATTAAGATTTTGTATAAAATTTATTGATTGTATAAATATACTATACTAATATTTTAGACTCATTTCATGAAAACTATTACACATGTCATTCATATAATAATTTAGGCTTCACATATTATTCATACAGTGATTTAGGCCTCACTTTTTTTCGATCGAAATTAGGGTATTCCTACATCCTTGAAAGCTGTGAGACTAATTCATCGCCCATGGTAGGCATCTCTTAGGGTGGGAGAGCAAGCCTGAGGTTTTTTAATTAGTTTTCCATATTCAAAACCAGGGATCGAACTCCTGATATTTTGTTAAGGAAGGATGAGTCTTTACTACTCAATCACATCTCCCGAGTTTTAGGTCCTACTTTTCTCAATCTTTATGTTTAAAGATTTTTTAAAACTTAATTTATAACTTACGTATTAATTATTTTTCATATGAAATGAAATTAGATATTACAATCATTAAAGAATCAAATATTACAATCATTAAATATTATAATTTATACTAAGAGAGAACTCATGCTAATATAATTATGACCTACAATTAAATTAAAAATCATTAATAGCCTCGCATTATGAAAGTAATATACAAAATTACAAAGAATATATTTTCAAAATAAATAAGCTTTAAAATCAATATATTTTTTCAAAAGAAAATGGGTAGGTCAAATTGTTAATAAATTGCTAATTGATTGATTTTGATATGATAATAATTCAAAATTCAATTTATACCAAATTTATTCTTAATCAAATATGATAATAATTGATATCTATAACATTAATATTTTAGAGTTGTTTGAGGGAAAGTTTTACACGTGTCGTAATGATAATGTTTTAGGGCCCACATTTTTTAGGAAGTTATTCATTAATTTTTTTGAAAAAAATAAAATCATAATTATTACATATTATTAGCATATCATTCATAATCATACGTATTTAATAATAGGATTGCATTACATTAATTAAATATCTTTAATTATTATGGTGCTGAAATCATAAATTATATTGATAAATTAGTTTCACAATTTTAGTATTAATTTCACATCTAAAATTTTTATATTTGATATGGGTGGTGATTTTCTTTTGAATACTATTATATTAAATTTATGAAATGAAGTATATAAATTAGAAGAAAGTGCAAAATATATGTGCTAAGTTATATCATTTATCTTTTTTGTTAACAATAAGATTATGATAAATTTAATTATTTAAAGGCAGAATATTTTTTCGTATCATTAGTAATGACATTATTTGATTATATATATAGACTAATTTAATGATTTGAAAGCTAAGAATATGCCAATTCAATAAAAAAAATTATATATGTATGCAGGTGAAAATGAAAATTCTGGGATCACCTAGGATGACCATAAAATAATACCTTCAATAACCTCTAAGCTCTTACAAATAATTTTGATAATTTTATATTTTAAAAGATTTGAATGAATTTTGAAAAAAAAAAATCAATCATACAATTCATGACAAATTTGATAATTTTATACTTTAAAAGATTTGAATGAATTTTGAAAAAAAATTAGTGTTGAAAAAAATAAAAAAAAAAGCAGAAAATATTTTAAAAAGAAAAAAATGGTAGAAATTTATCAGAACCATATTTATAATTAGAAGTTATTAATGATTAAGATTTCATATAAAATTTATTGATTGTATAAATTTACTATACTAATATTTCAAAATCATTTCATAAAAACCATTACACATGTCATTTATATAGTGATTTAGGCTTCACATGTCATTCATACAGTGATTTAGGTCCTATTTTTCTCAATCTTTATGCCTAAAGATATTTTAAAACTTAATTTATAATTTACCTATTAATTATTTTTCATATGAAATAAAATTAGATATTATAATTATTAAAAAATCAAATATTACAATCATTAAATATCATAATTTGTACCAAGAGAGAATCCATATTAATATAATTAGATTTATAATTAAATTAAGAACCATTAATAGCCCCACATTATGAAGGTAATATAAAAAATTATAAAGAAAATATTTTTAAAATAAATAAGCTTTAAAATCAATATATTTTTGTTAACAAAACATGTAGATTAAATTGTTAACGAATTACTAATTGATTGATTTTAATATGAAAATAATTCAAAATTGAATTTATACCAAATTTATTTTTAATCAAATATAATAATAATTGATATAATACTAATATTTAAGACTCATTACATAAAAAATCTTCCATATGTTATTTATAGAAAAATTATACCGTATCCTTTTTATGATCTTAACACTTAAGGTAAATTTTTGAATTTAATTTACCTTTTAATTATCAATTATTTTTTTCCAATCATACCTTCATATCTCTCTGCCATTAACAAAATCAATATAAAAAATAAAAAATAGTATAAACAAAATTATAATTCAATATATTACACCATAAAAATTTTATATATATAATTATAGTATTAATGATAACAAATCTATTATAATTGTGTTGCATTAGTAGTATTTGTTATTATAGATATTTATGTTTTAAAGTTCAAAGTATTTTTAAAATTTTTCTTTTTAAATTTTTTTTAATAAACTCATAAATATCAATAGAGATTCAAATCTTCATGTGAAATGAAAAGTTGGGAACTATGACTAGGATGTGCATGAGAGTGGAGGCAAAATTTTAAATGAAGATGGAATTAAGAAAAATTTTCTAATTTCAAATATTAAACTTCTAAAAGTCATAATAAAAAAAATTATCTATCTACATGTATCACTATATTTTATTTAATTTTTTTACAATTTAAACATTTCAGTCTATCAATTTCATAATTTTTTCATACTAATTTTTTTGAAAAAAAATACCTTCAATTTTTTGACACTAAAATATTTTAAAAAATTAATTCTATAATTTACTAAAAAAATATAAACAATTAGAGATGATAAAAAATTGAAAATGAGTACACACAAGAATTACCTAATGGGAAAAGGAATTGACACATATTTCACCTTCATAGGGATGATCTATAGGGGCTAAGTCCCCATTTGTTAAACGGGATATGGACATGGATAATACATATTTATTTTTTAATTATTTTATTATATTTGCATTATGTATATATTTTTAATTTTAATTTGGATTATATTATATTAATAGTATTTATTATTATGAATATTTATGTTTCAAGTTGTAAAATATTTTAAAATTTTTCTCTTTTTGAAATTTATTAATAAACTATTGAATATCATAGAGATTCAAAATCCTCACAGGAAAAGAGAAATAGGAACCCATAAGGAGGATAGGAATGAGAGACAAAATTCTAAACGGTGATGTGAGGCATAGGACATGTCCCCTTTCTCATGGATGCTTATTGTTATCCCTATAAATGACTCATGATACAGTAAAATTATTCATTTATTCTTTTTCTTTATTTAACAATTTTACGTCTCGAAATGTGTAAAATTTTTATAAAATAGGCTCTTTATTGTTAGTTATAGGTTATCTATCAAGATATTTTCAATCTTATAAATATAATATTTAATATAAGATATAAAATAAAATAAAATATTTATATTTTATCTATTTATTTAATTATTTAACTATTAACTTATTTTTAAGATAAATTTATATTCTCAATTTTCTATAAGATATATGTAAATAAATTACCATTTATTTTTTATAATAATTAATAAACTATTTTTTATTATTTTTTCATGAATTGGAGGGGTAAAATGATTAGTTATTTGATGTATACAGGAGCCAGCTTATTAAATGCTGCATTAAGTGTGGAACATTTGATTTTGTATTAATCAACCCGTAAGTGAATACTTCTTCCCAATAAAAGGCATAAATTTTGATGGTTTCTGATGGGTCGACTCTAGTTTGGACTGTATTCTTTCCTGCAATGAATAGGAAATGTAATATTTGTAGGCTGTCTACAAATTATCATCAAAATGAAGGGCAGAGGGCATGGCATGTGGACAGTATAGAAGGCTGCAATAAGCAGGTGATGTGAAATATTTGCGGGAAGAATAGGAGTTACCTTTCTTGTTTCTTTAGTACGGTAAACCTTCCCTGTGACGGGCGAGCATTACTCGGTGAAGTAGATGCTGCTGATGATAGTGGATTGACATTTGGAACATTGGTTCTCTTATCCACAGGCCCTGAAGAATAAAATGGAGTGGGTTTTCCATCCAAGCATCTTGCAGTTCCAGAAAATGGATCAAAATAAGCTATGAGGAAGAAAAAGAAGTTATCATAATCTTTAAAATAGAATACATGCCAATAATACAGCTTCATGGAGAGGAGTCAAGATATAAACTAAATGTGGCAATTAGGAAGAGGGATAATGCACCTTTGTCTTGTGTGTTGCCTGAAGGAAAAGGGGCAATGCCCTTTTCAGGTTTGTAATCCAAGGGTGGTGCAAAGTCCACCTCAAAGTCTGCAGATAATGTTTATTGCATTAGCTGGCTTTGTTTCTATAACATTTATGTAATACTTTTTGTTGTTGTATTTTACCATAATAGTATCTCCAGTGCTCGAGTAGGAAAAGTTTCTTAAGGCAATCTCTAAGCTGCATTGCAAAAATATTTTTACACGTGTCAAGTGACTGGTGAAACAAGGAAAGGGGCATAATTTGAGTACAATTGATTTTTCTCTAACAGCATCATATCAACGTGTAAAAAGAAGGCAAAGTGAAAGTTAAAAATACAAATGGAGGATACCTAATACTCGTGAAGAAAATGGGATTAACAATATAACAGATAGAACAGGTAGCAATATCTTCTCCATTAACAATATTGACTTCTAGAACGAACAATTCACTAACATTTTTTAAGACTGCATATGTTGGATTTGAATTTTTTAAAATAAAAATCTCACTTTAAAGAATAAAGTGAGGAATTTTATCCTTAAATCAATAGAGTGAAGAGAGTTTTATTTCTAATTTTATTGATTCAACAATAAAATCCTCTCAGTTTATTCTCTAAAATGAAATCTCACTTCAGAGAATTCAAGTTCACATATGTTTATACCATTCTCAAAAAAATAGATACTTCAAGATCCACCATATATCAAATTTGAAAGACGCCCGTCTTATTGGATGTATACAATATATCTAAAATACATATAGTACATATAACAGGACTAGAGATCAAATAGGTCTATGGATTCAACAGCCAAAACTGAATTGGTCACAGCATTGGTAAGATTTTGAATATATTTTGGTCAGTGCATATTATATATAGGTCTCTAGTGTGCATCCAAGAATAAGATAACAATAAACTCACCTAGCTTTTGGATTCGAGATATCCAAGAAGTCCTTTGTGTGAGGTTATAATTTCACATATGTTCCCTTTGGCAGTGACACATTCTTCACTCTTAAGCTGTCTCCCTCTTGCAAAAGCAGGTTCTGCATCATCTGAACAGCTCGTCAAAAACCAGTACAAATTAAAGCTATAAACTCATGAATAACCATGCTACTAGCTACAAGAATATTCACAAACTTCGAATTCCTAATGTTTGAATTGCGGAGAGATATCCAATGGGAAGTAGAAGAAGAAGAAGACGCACAGCACAACACATTGAAATAATAATAATAATAAAGAATAAAACTTAACACATACCAATGGTAGCTACTGGCTGGCTAGGACCTCAACCACCTCAGACCTCCACCGCGTACCGCCACCGTCGATCCTGGGCGCCTTGCCATACCGATTTTATGTTCCCGTCTTCTCCACTAGCACCAGAATAAAGTCGTCAATGTACGAGAATGTGGCCCCGGGAAGCTTGTAGGCTTGTAGTCAACAGTGATGGTAGCGAAGATTTGTGTGAAGACCAGAGCTTGGAAGAAAGGGATTCGGGTGGAAGAAATGATAACTGAAATGGAGAGAGGGGATCGTGGAGGAGAAAGACTAAAACAGGATCATGTCGTAGTATTGTTTTTTGAGATTGAGGTCGGAATTGATTTGGGTGGGAATAGAATAAATGAAAGTGAGGGGAGTGGGAAAACTCTGATGAGAGAAAAAATTTTGGATTGAAACTTGTTTTTTGTTTTAATATTTATTGATTATTGATAATTCTCTATAGCTTCTAAACAAATAAAATATTTAAATAAAAGTCTTGCTATTTAATATTTATATATTAAAATAATTTTTTATACTAAAAAAAGATTTCAATACAATATGTAGAGACTGAAAAAATAGAATTATCTTCATGATATAGACATTGACATTATGAAATTCTTTTGTCGCATGTTTGTTTTGCTTATTAGTGTTCTTTGAATTCATTTGTTACAATCTCCTTTTTTTAAAAAAATTTAATATGATATTAATATTAAATATAAATATCTCTACAAGTGTTTGACAAATCCTAGAATCTATTTAAGCCCAATTTTAATATGAGCATTGTTCTAAATCCATAATTTATCTTACTACAAGGTTTAATTATTCTACAAATTCTTATAATTTCACTCAATTTTCAATGAGTCATAATAGTTACAAAAAAATGGAATATTCCTTGTATATTTTATCTCTATTTATCTCTACCTCCTTCTATATCATCCATCTTCCATCTCTACCGTCAATACAACCACACCCACCCTACCTAAACCACCAACATACTTAGAGAAGAGAGATGGCGCGAGGTATCAATGGTGATGGTCGTAGTGAAGAGAAAGGGGGTGAGAGAAAAGAAAATGGGACTTCGTATTATACTTTTTTAGGAATTGGTATATGGTTATACTGTGAAATCTCATCTTTCAAATTACATAGTGTATGACACACCAGGAGTGCTATAGAATTCTAGATATATTGAATGGTGTAGATAATAAGTTTTATGGTACCATTGACTTCATTACGTACACTATAGTATTGATGGATATATTTTTATAACGGTAGTTAACGGTAGGAATTTAATTGAAAAATTTTATATAATATAATAATCTAATTAAAATTTTTTAAACTATAGAGATCTGATTCGAAATCGACTGAAATTATAGAGACCGGCAGAGTAATTAAACATATACAAAACAATAAATATGGAGATTGCATATCAAATACTTTAGTTTGCACATTCAAATTTTGTGCGCTTAGACTACAAGTATTTGATAATTCATAAAAAAAATATAAAAGCAACAAATCTAAATAAATACTCTAGTTGCCATTTGTTACGGTCGGAAGATAAAAGCCCACAAGGCAAATGGGCATGACCTCTTAACCCAATGTTCAAACTCGACTTGGTCTAATAACTTACATGAATGACCCATGACCCAATAAGTGAAGCTACTATCTCAATTAATCTCATACTATTGTTCCATTGTCTAACGTGATCCTTATAATCTCGAGACATGGACATATATGTAAGGTCATCATGGAAATCACTGATAGCGATTTAAATAGGAATTATGTTTAAGTTTTAAAATTAAATCAATTTCATTCAAATCTTATTAACATGCACTCACATATTTTTTCCACGTCCCAAGATTATAAGGGTCGCACTAGGCTGTGGAAGAGTGGTCATAGAATAACTGCGAAAGTGACATCTCTTCGCAGGTCATGGATCCTTGAAGTTGGATCTTGGGGTCTAGATGTCGGACAAGGTGGTCTTGCCCACTAAGCACGATAAGATTTAAAGTAAACTACACTAACCTCAGCACTCATGTCAGAACTTACCCCATTTGAGTGCAAGTGAGAATTGAGTTTTGACTTACCTCTTGGCTGGTCCACTCCTTATTTAACTCAGTATGCTCCTCCTCGTTCATTTCAATTATCATAGTAACCACTTGTATGCCTGAGTTGTTTGGGTCCTTTAGGAACATGATATTTCGTTGAAGATATGATCTGGTTATTATCTATTTGTAACAATCTCCCCTCTTGGGGTATTTAAATCTCTTAATTAACTAGGCCATAGGGTTGGAGAAATAGCTCGGTCCAAATAATGATAATAATTTTTTTTGTAAGTTATATTATTATTATTAATTTAAAGTACTATAATAATAATAAGGCAACATATATTTTTTAGTCCCCTAACTTATTTTTATTTTTCATATTAATCCTCTAATTAATTTTCTACTTTTTTGGTCCTCTTATTTTTTATTTTTCATTTTTGTGCCTAACTAATTTTTTAGTCTTTTTGGTCCCCTAACTTGTTTTTGTTTTTCATTTTGGTCCCCTAACTAATTTTTTGTTCTTTTTAGATTTGTTTTCTTTTATTTTCTATTCTAATAGTATGGTACAAAAAATTAAAATAAAATAAATTGAAAAAACAAACAAGATATTTGCCCCCTTTTAACTGTAAATTAAAAAATTAAATAAATAGAAATAAAAAATAAGCTAAAAATTAAACAAACGAGAAATAATAAAACCATTTTTAAATTCCTTTTTATTTATTTTTCATTTTATTTTTTAGTTTTTAATTTATATTTTATTTAATTTCTGTTTTATTTTACAATTTAAAAAAGTGTAAATATCTTTTTCAATTATGTATATATACACATACTACATTATACAAAAATAGAAAATAAATAAATTAAATCCAAAACAAAAAGCAAAAAACAGTTAGGAGACAAAAATGCAAAATAAAAATAAGTTTGGGGACCAAAATAAAAAATAAAAGCAACATAGAGGAGGAAAAAGAACAAAATATTAATTAGGGGACCAAAAAGTATATTTTACCTAATAATAGTGACACAAGTAATAATATTAATTATTACTTTACACTCCTGGGTCATTTTAATTTTTTATTTTCAAAATGAATCAAACTACTCTCCGAAAATTACAAACTGTGAGTCAAGTTAGTTCCCTATCCCACTTTCACTTAACATTTCATTAATCAAATGATGATATATAGTGTTATGACACATTGACATACCATGTGTCATATAAAATATAATAAAATTTAAAATAATTTATTTTGTGCGATTTTAAACACTAGAATAATTCATTTAGAGGTCCATTACACGTTCGATGTATGATAAAGTGTCATTTAACATTACATACTATCATTTAACTGATGAAATTGAAAGTGGATTAAGGGACTAACATGATTCATAGTTTGTAATGTCAATGACTTGTTTGACTCATTTTGAAAGTCATGGACTAAAATGGGATTTAATTCTTATTATTATTATTGTTGTTGATGTTGTTATTACTATTATTATTATATTAATCAAGAACTCTTTGGCCAATATATTATGAAGTTGCTTTTAAATTCAAAATGATTACAATTGATAAAAATGTTCAAGAGTGTGATTTTTAGTTTCATTGCCATTAAATAAATAGAGCAAGAACATATTACTTTTTTTAGAGAGAGCACAAAACAACTCTAAAAAGCACCTCATACCCCATAAAGTGCTCTCAAAAACACCCAACGACGGATCCGGAAAATTTTAATTATGAGGGTAAAACTAATACATAAGTGTAAGAATAAGAGTGATATATTATATCTCATTATTGTATGTTGTTTAGAGGTAATGTAGAGTCAATTTTAATTAATATATGGGGGCAAACATATACATGTCTGTAATAATAAATTAAAAATTTAATGGAGGCTCATGCCCCCGCCTTGCTTAGCTTGCATCTATCCCTAAAAGCACCTATGACATTTTAAAATAAGGAGCAAAAATACCTCAATTTTATATTTATCAAACAAAAAAATTTATTTATGTTTTTCATAATTAAAAGCACTTTCTTGGATAGTATTACCAATCCAAGCCTAAATGACATCCAAAATTAATCTTTATAGTTTTAGAGTGCATTTATTTTAACTTCTAAAATAAAATAGTTAGAAAATTTAAATTTTATATATAATTAAAAGAGCTTCAAACCTTTTTTTTTCAGAAGCATTTTTTAATCTTCTAAAAAAAAATTGATGAAAAAAATTGAAAACATGTTTTTAATAAGAAAAATGTTTTCACCCAAAAAAAATCGTATCCAAACGTCCCCTTAAAATTTGTACCTTTTTTTATTTTAGAGTAAACACCTAAATTGGTTCCTGACAATTTTATTGATAGATAAATTGATTCCTAACAATTGTAAACACCTAAATTGATCCCTCACAATTGTTAAAATAGGACACTATAGGTCCATGCCCATCCTGTCAATGCTTGGTCGGGAGGCAGCGATGAAAAAGGAGATTGGTTGAGAGAAGATGAGGCTTGTTAAAGATGAAATAAAGCTCGACTAGGAGGAGGCGGGGCTTGGCAGAGGAGGAGGAGCTCGGATGACAGGTGGCTGAGCTCCATCACATGCTTATTAGTCTCGGCACTGTTATTTGAAATTTCAATTTCTAGCCGTCTTTATCTTATAGTCACCTTAGGGCTCTATTTCTTCTAACGAGCTCCACTTTCTCCCAGTCGAGCTCTTTTTCATCTCTGCCTCCTGATCGAGTTTTAACAGGATGGCTAGGGATCTATAGTGTTCTGTTTTAATAATTGTGAGGGATCAATTTAAATGTTTATAATTGTTAGAAATTAATTTATCCATCAGGTAGCAATTTGAAAGTTTACTCTTCATTTTATTTATTTGCCTAAAGGCGTCTTCCCATAGTAAGAGACGAAATTTTCGACTCGCGCCATGACTTGTGAAGGCGCCATTATTATTCGGTATTCCAAAAGTAGAAGGATTGAATGCTTGTATTTCTCTATTTCCTAATGTTCATTTTCCAAAATTAAGAAAGCAAAAGAAAGATTACAGCATCAACTACAGTTTGAGTCTTCGAATCTTTTTGGTCAGGCTCGGATCCTCCATTATCATCTCTCTCTCTCTCTCTCCTCAAAATCTCCCTACCTATGATGCTATTACCCTTTTGACACCTCATGTGACAACGCTACTCTTGCACTTTCACATGGGTAGTTGGGTTTCAGCAAATGCTCTTGCGAACTCAACAACATCTCATTTTTATTTCTCTGGCTGTTTTTTGTTGCTGTTGGTGATGATAAACTTTTTTTTTCTTCTTTAAATGAATGTAATGGCAAATCTTCTACATCAGTGGTAACCTGCAACTGATTTGTGTTCTGTTTTTGGTCCTCATTAGGGTGTTTGGTGGCAGCGTTTTGGGTCTCGGGCTTGCTTTGGTTGCCAAGAAAAATGATAAAGAAGCATGAATAGGCATTCATCCATCAATAAACTTATGACAGTCTTGCCTGCCCTAACTGATGACGAAAGTTGGACTGGAATCTTAAACACATTAAAATGACCAAGAATGAAAAAATAATATATATTTTCATGCGTAGGCATTCATCCATCAATAAACTCTTTGTTTGGGAAGATTCATCAATAAACTTTTACAGGATATTGACATTACATACTATCATTTAACTGATGAGATTGAAAATGAATTAAGAGACTAACACGACTTATATTTTGTAATGTCAAGGACTTGTTTGACTCATTTTGAAAGTCATGGACTAAAATGAGATTTAACTATTATTATTATTATTGTTGTTGATGTTGTTATTACTATTATTATTATATTAATCAAGTACTCTTTGGCCAATATATTATTTGCTGGTTGTGTCATGCTAATGCACGACATGAGTAGAAAGAGCAGGAACAGCCTCTGCAAAATGCATTTTGAGATTCGGGTAGTCTACAAATCATGCGGAATCACTTCCTTATTTTCTTTGATATATGTCTGGTGTAATTACTTGGAGTCTGGAAGTGCATTTTATATGGCAGATGAATTTGATTGAAGAATGATGTTACTAGTGATGATCTCTAACAGAAAGCTCATTTACGATATGGCACAGGAAGACACAATTGATATGAGTGCACTGCAAATTTGTAGGACTGGGAGTTTTAGTGTTGAATCGCTGATGTTTTATTGTCTTGGATGTATACTTTTTTTTAAGAGACTTTGTATTTTGTACTGTGCTCTAGCCTACATTAGTCTTGGCTGGAAGCGGTAATTCACTTATCGGAAAAAAAAAATGTAACAAATAGCGGCTAATTAAAACTCGATTCTTTTCATGAGCAGGTCAAACAAGCACAATGTGGGCTATCACACTCAAACAACAACTTCACAAATAGAATATTCTATCTAAGTTCATTCACATTGACACAAAGCTTATGCTAATACAACAGGCCACAGAACCCATAGCATGATATTAGCCTGGAATCAGATGTGACTACAGTATACAACAGCAAAAAATCCAACTTTATGGTGACTTCACAAGTAGGCAACAAAAGAAAAAAAAAATGTTTCAATTACTACTTATGTTCAAAAGTAAAATAACGTAACATATGTGGAGAAGGAGAAGGCCTGGAATTATGCATCTCTGGTGAGGTTTTATAACAAAGGAGAAACAAATGACCACATATTACTATTCTCCAACGTTTAGCAACCCAAAAATACAGTGTAAATTCTATCACTAGGAAGTGTCAAGCCATGTGAACAATGGGAACCGTGCCAAGGCAATAAAGTGCAGGAGATAGCGGTGTTTGCTTGGATCGTAACTCTTGACCTCCGCAAAAAGGACTCTCTTCATTGTTTTCACCAAGAATACTCCCATGTTCAGCATAATAATAACTTACGTACAGTAACAGACCAATTATCCACCTAATAGAAGGCTTCCTCCTCACTAAACCCTGCAAATCCAACACCACCACACACACCACAACACCATTATCGAATCCACAATCAGAGATAAAAAAATGACAAGAAAAGGTGGAACTTTCAAAGATGAGGACACTTTTGAGGATCTTTGCAGAATAACGTACAAAATAAAGAAAGTACCCAAGGGGTAAGTAAGCATAGAGATGTGTACAGACATCTGCTCAAGCATTAAACTGAAAAATTTAGTTTCACAGTCAAGTCCATGCTCATTATGTTTTGTTTAGTATGAATGTACAATGCTATACAGAAATTATGGCAGCATGATAGAATCACCAGAAATTAAAGAAAAGAAACAGATATACAAGCATGCTGTGAGTAAAAGAAAGGGAAGGGAACTCAAAAAAAATAGAACCTTTGCGCTTTTGCAAGCCTGTTGCTTTGTCCATTACATGTGATCTGAAAAAGGATAAGTTGTCCCATTGATGATTGAAACGTGATAGAATAGGCATTCTTTGAATAATCCTCCACTAGGTAACTATCAAATGCTCTTTGCTCTTTTTACCTTCAGGAGTGACATGAAGGAAACCTTCAGGAATGACATAGGATATAATGAATGACATACTTTTCACCCACAAGAATTACATAGCAAATTAAAAAAAATAGAAATAGGGAAGTTAAGAGGCACAGAAACATGATAATTGTCCATTGAAAGACAAATTCACTAACCAACCATACATCTTTCTTGTTCAAAGACAAAGATTGTGTAAAGGGATAAGCACCCGGATGTTTGTGTCGAATTCTTCTTGAGGCGACGATGGGGCCATCTGATTCATTAAAAAGCATATGTCTACGCCCCTTTGGTCAATCTAAGGGTGTGATGGGGAACCACTATGGATGAAACCGCTTGCCCAATTTCATAGTCCTCGGGATTTTATATTACTAGAGGAAACATAACAAAACAACACAAGGGCCCAAGAAGAGGGAAGAAACAATTGCCTAGCTCAGAAACATAATAATTCAAACATAATCAGCTTACAAGCAAATTAATTTGTATTTACACAAAACAAAACCAAAACATATCAGCAAGAAAGAACTACAGAAACGTTTCACAAGGATCATAATTTACCAATATCAGTGGTACTACACTACCGCATAATTTGGAAGTTAACAGAAACAAAATAAGAGTATTACCCCATATCTCGGTTATACTATGTTCATAGTCAGCTTTGGAAAATTGTATTGAACTGAAAAGAAGCAAAGCAAAGGAATCCAGACAATTCAATTATTGCAGATAATACCTGGGAACCAATTTTCCAATTCCTGGACCTACGTGTAAAATGCTCCTATGACCTCAACTTTCTCCTCCAACCAGAGCATGTGACACCTAACTTGGCAATCAAGGAAAAAGGGGCAATTACATCAGTATGGAGGATGCAGACTCAGGGAAGTGCTAAATAAATTCGAATGGAGAATACCTGAAGGAAACCTGATGAGAGGACCCAAAACCAACCGATTGTGTGCGACTGTGAGGAGACGAATACGCGGGCTTTTGGCGGATACGAAGAAGAGCAAAGTGAGGAGAAGACGTTTGTGGGGTTGGGTAGTTTTTGGGCACGGAGAGGAATGAGGTTATCGAAGGCCAGGGTCTCAGTTGCTGCTTGGAGTCACGGTGGGTTTGATAGTCCTGGGCCACCGAGAGGCAACGACGGTAACGAGGGGACGAGGTGATGTAAGTTCTCAGTTGCACGTTTCATCTTCTGGGAAGAAAGACAACGGTTTTTGCTGGGACCCAAAAAAAAAAAAAAATGAAAGAAAGAAAGAAAGAAAAGTATTTATTTTAGTAGCATGATGTGTATTTTTGTAACCAAATACTGGTTTAAAAAAAAAAAAAGATAGACACGGGTATAAAACATGAAAGAGGATGCCGTATAATAATGGAAGAAGATAGGAAAATACTACGGGAACAAGTCCCTAGAATGACTAATGCACATCGTATGTCATGGTGGTGGTAAAAGGCAAAAGCCAATTTGGGGTACATAGTGAAAAATAAAAAATAAATCATACGATAGAGGCATGTTTTGTAGAAGTACAATCCATGTCATCCATCTCCCCACTCTAATTTCAGTTTTCCTTCCTAACCAAAAAATCAAAATCCCTTAGTTACTCATCGAATCTCCTTCACCCTCAGTTGGCGGTGATGCCTCCCTATCTCCCTGACTCATAGCTCTCAGGTTCGCGCACTTGCTACTTTGATCTCAGTCGCTACTCTTAAGGTTGCTGTTCTGCTCGAAGGTCACTCCTCAAGGTTGTTGCTTCACGCTCAGTCGTGGTTCAAGGAATGAAGCCACGAGCCTCCACCTAACGTAGAATCAAAGTGGAATCAAGGTTTGTCTTTCCTTTGTTTTGGATTTTTTTCCCTTTTCCTTTTTCTCTCTTATTTTCTGAATATCCACTCACTTTTATTGATTTATTTATTTAGGGATTTATTCATTGGGCTCTTTGATCAATCACCATCATCTTCTTCCTTTATCTGCAAAAACCAGAAACCCTTATTTTGGTTCATCTATAGGTTTGTCTCACTTCTTTGTTTTCAGATTTTTTCCCCTTCAAATTGCATGCTTTTAGATGAAATAAAAAGGCAATGCTTTCTGTGGGGTGATCATAGGTTTGAAACTACATGCTTCTTGGTTCTACAAATTTAATCGATTTTCCTTTATTGAACTGAAACTATTATCAAAAGTAGCAAACTTATGCTTACAAGTGCAAGTCAACCTATGGTATCAATATCAGAGTAATTATAGAGCCATAGTTGTATGGTGTATTAAATAAATGTATGATATGATAAGGGGTTGATGCAATGCTTCTAGATTATAGTCAAAAACACATATGTCTGCATTAAGTTCACTTCATAAACAGGAAAATGTGATCATTCTTCAATTTCAGAAATGATCATTCTTCTATAGAGAACTGTTATAATATGATGGATCCTTTTTTATATAGAATGATATTCAAACACCCATGTTGTGTCCCTTGATCATTGTTGAGAAAAACCTTCTTTAAGTTCATTGTACATGTGGACCGGTCGATACTAGATCGACCTGCATCCTTATGTGGACTAACTCCCGGATACACCCTCACCTAGCCCAATGGCTGCTTGCCCAACACGTGAGAGGGTGAGACATGATTACAATCTCAACCCTTCATACCTCATGGGTCCCTCTCATTAATGTCCAACCAATATATAAACCCCCTTTTGCAAAGGGAAAAGGGCACCTCATTCTCTAGCAAAATGCTAACCTACTTTCTATCCTAAGTCAGATAACAACATTTTGGCGCCGTTTGTGGGGAAAGACAAAACTTTTCCCACTTGCTCTAGAAGCCCGGAAGCTATGCACTTCTCACCATCAACATGGACACATCGCATAGCACACAGAATATCACCATAACCCATAAATAATGTTCGTTTGTCACAGCAGTTTTTGATCATCACTCCATGGTCAAGGATTCATATTCTTAGATGCACCCAATTGTATTTAATGGTCTTGCTCGGATTCACAAAGGAGCCTTATGATCAGACCCCGTCATGGGCATCACCATAGCAATCTTGGTCGTCTTGTTTTCTGTGAAAAGATTCAGTGTTGATGCATACCTTCACCATCGAAAAGGAGCTTGGGGAAAAGCTCCAATTCGTGATTCGGGGAAAAGCTACAAAAGACAAGCTGTTAAGAGCCCATTCGCATTAGGGACGTAAACACAACAAAGCTATTGATTACCATCCCAACTCCAAATGCCAGGTTAGTTCTTAATATATTAAAATATAACAAATGTCGATTATCTCATTTGTTTTTCATCTTTTGGAAAGAATGTATACTATTGTTGTCAGTCAAAGACTCTAGGCGTGTGAGTTTTCTAGTATTAAACACATAAAAATCATAGTCCTATTTTTCTTTTGTCATACTCCCATTTCAATAATGGATAGGGACTAGGGATAGATATTTGATTTAATAGTATTTTGATTCCTATGCACAACACTTGTAGATCATTCACGTTATTAGAAGAGAAACAAATTTCAGTATATATGTCGTGTCATTCAATTTTTCAAAGATGAAGCTTTTCTAAAATAACATATAAAAAGAAAAGGGGAAGCAAAAGAATTGTTAGAAGAAATATAATAGAAAAATTAAATATTGCTCAATTTTTCTAGATATTATGCTTTATTATGGAAATATATTGTACTTGATTATGACGATCCCTGTGTTGCCTTATTGGTTGTTGTAGACTTTAGACTTTCAACAAATTTTCAAATGTAACAAATGAATTTATTTGTTTTACGTACATTTACCTACAATTAAAGATTCCATCGATGGTAAGAATATTAAAAGTGAAATGCTGGTGCTATGACTCATAAATCTTAATTACTATAAATTATTATCAATAATTGATTTTAATAGCAATAAATTATAATTGACCTAATTCATCGAGAGTGGTTGGTGCGCCTTGCTTTCTGTTACAAATGAAGTGATTTGGTGATGATTTATTTCATTTTATTTATAACCGATAATCATTCAAAATAATTCATGCAATTATGGAATACTAATTCTGCTAGTTTCTACGCACACACACACACACACACACACACACACACACATATATATATATATAGTCAATTATCAAAATAATAATTATAGGCTTTAGATTCTACAGCTTTATCACACTAAATATAGTTAGAAATTAACAAATAGCTTTCTAATTTTAATACATTTTATTCATTCACTGCATTCTCTAAATATCAATTTTGTTCGTGCCTTTAATTTTTATATATCCGTTATTTATGATTGATTGGAAACAGATTAGCCAATAGACATAATTTTCCTTGTCCATATTCTTCATTCCTATTATAGTAGGCATTAGGCAAGCATGTGATACTACTACTAACTTATTCCTTATCACTTGCATAGTAAAATTTAACTTTACAACAATTAAGAAAAAAACAATATATCACCACACTTTAATTTGGACACCCAATTATTTTAATTATATATTGATATATTGATTATCCTTTATTGGATCCTATTATATGTGAAGAAAAAATTGTGCATAACCACATGTTGTGAATTACTCAAGTGATCATTATGAGTATTATTATTCATTTCAAGCATGCATAAAAAATCAATGGTGAAACCTTCATTAGTAAACATACCTAAATACAACTCTAGGAAGCCATACCCACGATAATTAGTTATTAGTAATTATTGATTAATTATTTCTATTGTTTTTCCTTTTAAATAGATATATCTATCAACCTCGTAATCATATTCGGCTTTGAACTCTTGGTTGCTGTCATACTCCTGTTTTTAATTTTCTCCACGCAGCTATTATTGTTCTTTAACTCATTGCGCTAATTGCTACAACATGATAGTTGTACCTACTTTAATTTGGAACACATTTGACAACTCGTTTTCTCAGACTAAACATGTTCAACCTTATTTCAGATCACTCCACTAACCTTTTCAAGTTGCACGTGATAATGGAAGGCACCCATATAAGGAGTTCAAGAATTAGTACAATTATAACAAAAGAATATAAATACTAATTCTCCAATTTTAGCTTATTTGATACTTTATGCTAACAATTGAAATTATAGGCATTGAATTATTGTTAGTAAAAACAAGGTTAACAAGCTAATGTCTACAAATGCTCTCATCAAGAAGATATTCCAGTATTCACGGGTACTATATGAAGACCCAGTATTGACTAGCACTATCTAAAGTCAAGTATTCATCAGCAATTACTGAGCCCGGTATTCACCAGCACCAAGCCTTGTATTCACGAGCAATGAAGCCTGGTATTCACTGGTACTATTTGAAGGCCGGTATTCACCGGACAAACCTCGTCCTCATGAGTGCTTTAAAGACTAGTATTCACTAGGCAAACCTCATCCTCACGAGTATATTAAAGATCGGTATTCACCAACACCAAGCCTCGTATTCATAAGCAACCAGGCTAGTATTCACTGACAATATTTGAAGATCGGCATTCACCAGAATCATTTGAAGACCCGATATTCACCGGCATGATCTTAAGACTGGCACCAAGCCTCATATTCACTAGCAACCAAGCCTAGTATTCACCAATAGTATTTGAAGACCGAGTATTCACGGAAATCATTTGAAGACCTGGTGTTCACTAGCGCCAAGCCTTGTATTCATGTGCAACAAATTCTGGTATTCACTGGCACTATCTGAAGATCCTATATTCACTGCCACTGACATGAAGATACCCGATTTTTCACTAGCATGAAGTGTAGTCTAGTATTCACTAGCATGAAGGTAGTCCAGCTAGCTTGGCATTCATTGGCACCTACCAAGTCCAGTATTCACTGGCACTAGACAAACATAGTATTTACTGATACTATCTATACTTGGGTTTTATTGACGCTAATTAAGACTTGACAGACCGGGCATGCTTCTAAGCCTAACAATCTTGAAACAAAGCTCGTCACATACGCTAAGACTAACACTATAAGATGTGATACTTGCCCAGCTTACCATAGTGATGTTTAGAAGCGTTGCAACCCACCAATATCTAGAAATTCTAATCATTTAAGCCTAGTTTCAATTCTCACATTGAAATCTGGTACTAATACTAATAATTAAAGATAAGCATCAATATCAACAATAGTTAGAGTAAAATATGATTGTCCATAAGCTCTGACCAATCGGATAACATTCAAGCATGACTAAACTGGTTAACACCCGATGATGGCTACTCAATACCTTACACTATTTGGTCCCCAAATATACCCATTGCCTTAATGAATTATGAAGTCGCTACTCCAAGGTCACACCCAAAAAATAAATAAATAAATAAATAAAAATAAAAATAAAAAACTTAAGGCTTTGCATTAGCTGTCTTGAGTTTTCATGAATTCCTTACATAAACCACTCATACAAAGATTGGTCACGATTACTTAAATGATAGATTTATTGGAAACCCATAGGTATGGTTTTACTGATAACATAGTTTTACTGATAGGGTTGTGTTAAGCCAAGTGAACCGACTGTGGTAGTCAACCACGATTTCTAACTCTTTAGCCTCTTCGCTCACATTCGAGCTCGTAGCTGGAGGGCTTGTGGACTGGTTGATACTAGACCGACCTGCATCCTCATGTGGACTAACTCTCGGATACACCCTTACCTAGACCAATAGACATTTGGACCGGTCGTTACAATGAAATTTATCGATATTTTGTGAACAACTGCTCAACAAAGTGTCTTACTTACCAGCAAAAGCAAAACTTCTTGGGAGAAGCTCTTTGCTGACCCGGAGCAAACTTATAGGCTGTGAGTGATGCTTATATACAAAAGTTAAAAGACTTGTATGCAAAAATGGAATTCTTAACTGCCATTTTCTCATAGTTGTATAGCATATAAAATAACCTTTTGGATATGTAAATTTGTCTGAAAAGGTATTGAAGTGCACTCTAACATGGTTAAAACCACTTACACATGGATTTATTATACACTCACATTCTTCGAAAAGCTCTTTGCTGACCTTCAAAAAACTTATAGACAGTGAGAAAACTTATATGCCCAATAGGAATTCTTAACTACCATTTTAACATAGTTGTATAGTGTGTAAAATGACCTCCCAGGGGTTTTGTACGTTTTCAGATAAATTTACATGTTCAAGAGGTCATTTTACACAGAAGTGATAATGCAATTTGACATGCTTCAATGTGCTTCGACATGGATTTATTGTCCATTCACATGCTTTGACATACTATTGGCTGAGATACAGCAAACTTATAAGTCATTTCACATAGTATACAGCTGTGAAAAATTGGAAGTTAAGAACTCCATTTTAGCATATAAGTCATTTAATTTTAGCTTATAAGTTTTGGCCAAAGCTTATAAGTTTGCTGCATCTCAACTAAGAGCTTTTCAAAACATGTGAATGGACAGCAAATCCATATGCAAGTCTATTGAAGCATGTTAAGGTGCACTACTATACTCATTCAAACAAAGTGACATGCCTAAGAGGTCATTTCACATAGTATACAGCTATTAAAAAAGTGGCAGTTAAAAATACCATTTTAGCATATAAGTCTTTGAATTTTAGCTTTTATGTTTTGGTCAAAGCATATAAGTTTATTGCATCTTAACTAAAAGCTTATCAAAACATCTGAATGGAGAAGTACTATTAGCTATTGTCATTCATTTTTAAGCTTCTCAAATTGCAAAATAACCTGCAAAGTGACTTAGTTTTGTGCATTTATAACTAAACTTATCAACATATTTGATTCTTACTTGCATGGGAAAATAAGGGTACAATATTAATTCCTAATGTATTTAGTACATCTACAATATACATGCTAGTATTTGAATTAGTTTGTTCTAGCTTGCTATTTTGGATGCATTTTTCCTTTATTTTTATACTATCCTCATAGTTGATGGCTATAGAAAGTATAGAAGATGATAGCTGTTCAATTTCACTGAATAGTCTTCATTTTTTATGTTGTACTCAATCTTGTGGCTCCTCTCAAATTGAAAATTTGAGTCTCTTTAATCCTAAAAAAAATGAGAGAAAAGTTATCTCATTTGTGATTGAATTTGTGCATCATTTGCAGGGTCATGGCTACTAGAATAACACCAGGTGTTCCTACATCCTCAGGAACTGCAGCAACTTGAGACATTTTCAAAAACATTCGTCACATAATAGTCACTACTATATTCAAAGCCAAACAACTAAAAGCAATAAATATTTTTCAAAGTTCAGAACATAAACTCAATCAATACTCAAATTCTCATATTTTAGGCTTTTTTCTAGCTGGCCATGTCCTCAATTAATGAAATTCTCAATATACATGTGTCTTCCAATATATCGTAGTCCCAAATGCTATTCTTATATTCCAAGGCTTCCAATTCTTCAATCATTCACTTAGTTATTTACGTACATTCTAATTTTGATTCAATGACTTATATGATACCTTTCCCAGTAAAGACTTGAAATTAGTCATGGAGATTAGAGAATTACTCACTATCCACTAATTAGGCTTAACAACAAGAACAGCCAAACCTAAACCCACTAGGTGCAAACAGAGCAATATTACAGTTGAATATTCACCGCCATTGCGTTTGGAAGCTAACCTACTTGAATATTACAGTTGAGGTTTTAGTGAAGGCCAAGTCTAGCAGGAACTCCTTCCATGGCCTGCTAGTATGTTCAAATATTATCGAACATTGTGATCATGAATTTGTTCCCTTTTTCTTTATACATTATTTTCTATTTTGTTCTTTTACATCTGTCAGAAAGTCTAATTAATGAAAGCATAAGAAGTTCATGAATGGCCATTGGTCGGTACTCAATAGTCTTGCCCAATATTTGAAGGTTCACTTTTCATACATATGACATTTTTAGATATTATTAAGTATTAACACAAACTGTATACATCTACTGATGTAGTTGCATTAAGTATTGTACTAACCGAGAAACTCATCAATTATTTTGTTATATCAAACTCATGTATAACCCCTTAAATTTCATACAATTGCAATCATTGTAAAAAGAAAAAAATACAATGGTATACAAAGCTTTCTCACATACCTAATACAATGTGCCTCATCAACAACATATCTTGCTAGCTGTCCCTGCAATTTAAGAGAGAACACCACACACATTTCCACATTAGATCTTTATAAATAGATCCTCTGTAGCAATGGTTTCAGGAAATGTATTCAAATCAAGGAAATTTTATAGGCATTATTAAATACTGAGAAAAACAAGGCTTATTAAATGAAAATGATCTATATAAAATTTAAATGACTAATGAGGTTTAATTATAAGAGTATATAAAACTAATCTAAAGATATTTGAAAATAAAACAACAATAAATCAATCTTTTATTTTAGTTTATAGATGGTATAATATCCAAGTTTGTAACCAAAAATCGGTTTGTACACCAAAATTTATTAAGTAAATATTCAATAAAATAATTAAGTCAAATAAAACAAGTTCATAAAAATCGTACCCCCAGTAATCTATATAAGACTTAGTCAATATAACTACCATGCTAGCATATTCAATTCTTTTTCCTTCCCATGTTAGGCTCCATTTATAACAATATTTACAATGATGAGTATTTGAAATTTGGGCATAATGAAAAATAATAGTCATGTAGAAAGGCAATGACATTGAAGCAGCAGTATAGAATCCCTTGAACCAGCTTTTCTAAGTAAGCTTAGTTTGCTCATCACAGCTTCATATTTATCAAAAACACATCATAAAACACAAATAAATTTTTGGAATGACAAGGGACGATTATGAAGTAAACAAAACAGAAAACCAAAACCTCATTATTTGAAATCTAAACATGCTACCAAGTGTTCTTTAGCTCTTTAATTCTCATAGGTTTCAGTAGATAATCACAAGCTCCATGAAAAATCCCTTTCATTACCAGCTTTGTATCGCCATTTGTAGACAACATTGTATTCAAATATTTTATACCATTAAAAGTTCACCAGCACATACTTACAACTAACCCATTTCTGGAATTACTTAATAGTTATTTAGATTAACAAAAAAGCCGTAAACAATATTGGGAGAATAGTTTATGTCAAAAACAAGACATTACTTAGTGAATTCATAAATTAATAGATGAATAAAAATAATTGGAAAGGGGAAAAATGCCAAAACAGAGGAAAGACAAACCTTGATTTGGAGGTGGATCGGAGCAGCCTTGGACAGCGGAGTAGCAGCCTTGCATAGCAGAGCAACCACCTAGTGTGATAGAAAGCAATGACCTTGGAGTGAAGCAGCACCTTACGAAGTGCGGAATAGTGGCCTTGTGAAGAGCGGAGCAGCGGACCGGTGGCCTTGCGCGAGAGAAGGCCATAACCTTGGAGTAGAGCAACGACTACGCGAGGAGGAGCGATTCTTGTGAGCCGATCAAAGAACCTTGGGAGAGAGCAATGACTTTGAGCAACTTGATGACCTGAGTGAGAGAGAGCAGCGACCGGCCTTCAGCAAAAGAGTGAACTTAAGAGAAAGGGAATAGTGAGGCTGCCGTTCTTAACCCTTGAGAGTTAGAATGTTGGTAAATTTGAGAGAGGGAAGTGGTGAGTCTCGTTTTCTTTTGATGGTTCCCTCTTAGAAAAAGAAGTTTCAACCAAAGATCTTTCTAAGATGCTTCAGTTCCTTATTTCTTCACCATGTGGCCTATTTTCCCTTCCCATGTGTTTTTTGTCATTTTCTGAGTAAATCACATATGGTGTGCGTATGTTGTGCACTTCAGTTGTGCATGTAATAGCCTTCAAGAAGATACAGGTCAAAATCATGCACTTAAAGAATGTAATGGGGTGAGATTGTGAATAATGAAAAGGAGATGTGGTTTGACCACAAATACGCCAAAAGTTTAACTGTGTAAGTTCTGCCTCCCTTGATACTCCAATTAGAGGACGACACATCAATTCGGGTAAATTACCCCAACACTTGCCTCAGGCATGGTAGCAATCACCTTTTTTTATTCTACATCTCAGTGGTGGGCCTTCTTGTAACGCCCGGGGATTGCGAAGTCGGGGAGTGATCGCCGGTGCAAAAGAGGCACGGACAAGGAGCGGCTCCTGGCAGACTTTGAAAGCGGAGGGGTACATGAATGAACCGATTACACACCCGAATGAGAGGGATCCTAAGACTGTATAGGTATGGGACTATACAGTTGAGGAGGGCTTATATGAATTGATTTGTATTACCTATACCAACAAGATGCATCTTCTTTTCGGTAGCCCAAACTGAAAGAACTCCACAGTTAAGCGTGCTTGACTTGGAGCAATTTTGGGATGGGTGACCTCCTGGGAAGTTTTCCCAGGAAGTGTGCGAGTGAGGACAAAGCACGCTGAAAAGACTCGTGTTGGTTTGTGGGGACAGTCGTCAATCCATAAAGCAGCAGGGGATGTTACACTTCTAACTGTACCATATTCATGCAAAATGAAACACCCTCATTTGCAAAGGAGAAATGATATTCTAACGCACAAATGCGATGCACTACGAGGACACAGACGTACGGAGGTGGGTAGAGATTATTGTGTACCACCATTTTGAAAGTCTATGGTGGGGTGAAGACTTAAACAAATAAGAAAGGAAAAAAAGAAAGTCTGTGTCTTCCTCCTCCATTTTGACTCTACTCCTCCCCCTGAATCCCATCCCTCACACCACCATCTCCTCTCCCTTTACACTTTAAAATTGTAAAAATCCCTTGCTTCCTCCTCACCCCAAACTCTCTCTCAAACATTTCCTTATCATCCGCTTTTCACTTGAAAGTTGCTCTCCCAGACCTCATTTCCCCTGCCATTGAGCATCATCTGCTAGCAGAACCTTTTGAGCTATTGTTGTTTGTTCCTCTATGCCTCGCTACGGACAATCTTTACTATTGGGATCTCAAGATCAATTAAGGTGATATCACTCTCTCTCTCTCTCTTATCTGTTTGTGTATGTGTCTCTATCCCTCACAGAACTTTGGACTAGGTAACCAATGTGCTCTATTTTGATTTTTTTTTTTACACCTGTTAGAATATTGAGGTGGTGCTGTGGTTGTGGTGAGATTATCAGTTTGAACTAGTTTATGAAAAATTGATGTTTATAAAGATTGCTCAAAATGGCTTGCTATACTATATCATGGGTTTTAACATGTCATTGATGTTAACAATTCAATGTTCAAGTTAGCTATAAAATGGGATAAACATAGAGATTTGGTAGAAGTTTTGACTGTTAATAGTCTAAGTTCTAATAGCTTTTCTTCCTGTTGGCTTGATAGGATTTTGCACCTCATAAAATCTACCAAGTATAACAATAGTTGCCATTAAGGGAAATAAAATACTCATGAATTTTTGGTTGAAAGATTAGTTAGGTTGTTGTGATATGAAAAAGAGATTGATCTGAGTGTTTAAATTGTAAAGTGATTTTTATTATGTGACATAAACACTGTAGCTTGGTTTATGTCATAAATACCATAGTTTGATTTTGAATGTAACATGAAATGTTTGTAAGATTTTTCGAGCATGCAATGCAAGGATGAAGTATTTTTTCAAGTTTTGTTGGTTCTTAA
Source organism: Dalbergia cochinchinensis (assembly GCA_031216125.1). Classification (NCBI taxonomy): domain Eukaryota; kingdom Viridiplantae; phylum Streptophyta; class Magnoliopsida; order Fabales; family Fabaceae; genus Dalbergia; species Dalbergia cochinchinensis. The sequence goes on from CM062372.1 coordinate 45,532,353, forward strand.
AAATGAGGTGAGGAGGCTTATTTTATGAAACTATTTTCATAGCTAATTCATTTACGTTTCGTGATTGGCGAACTACGGATGTTGCAAATGTGATGTCCATTGGAAATGGGAGAATCATTGAACTTCTTTACATGCAGGTACTATATATGATATATCTAATGTAATTAAACTCTTCTTAAGTCTGAAAAATTCAATATATGTATTTGGCTGCCTTTCTAAATGAACATTTCAACATTTGCGATATTGGTTAGCTTTATGCACTAGTAATTTTATTGGCACATGGCCATGACTTTTGGTTACTGCGCTACATGTCACTTTTGGAAGATGGTTGTATGTAACTCCTATTCTGCTTAGTAAAGTTTTTATGCTTTCATCATTCTTCCTTCATTGCCAAACTTAACTCTATGTGAGGTGCAATTACAATTTTGACTACTTCAGGTCTGTGAAAGATTACTTAACAACACTCAGAAAGGTGTGCTATGCTTCTTGTGCAGTATTTTGTGAATAAAGACATGACGCCAGGTGGGTAACTCATAGATCTTACAAAGGAAGGGGATCCATTATTCATATTATTGATCATATGGTTTTAGAGGTTTGTGAATACCTTATTGTGTGAAGCCAATTTGTTGCTTTTCTTGATAACTTACAATTGACTTGCTAGCCATTTATATCTCAATATTTTCATCATTCTATTAATGTATTAAGTCTATTTAACCTTAGTCTTAACTTGTAAGTCATGGTCAAGAAATTAATGTCTTTATTATCTTCTGTTTCAAAGGAACCATATGTGCATATTAGTGGAACTAGCAACTATTTTTGTTGATGATCGAGAACGAGAGTAGATACAAGGGTACCTGGTGGTAGTAACTCTGGTGAGGATGTCTCCATAAAGTATTATGTGTGCTCACCATCACAATTTGAAAGGAGACTATTGTAATTATTCAAAAAGGAACTATTGTAATTATAGGAAAAAGGAGACTATAAGGCAACAAAGTTGCAATTTGAAAGATTTAACTTGAAAAATGAAATAGATAGTATCAAGCAAAAGTTAGTTGAAGTTTTACAGTACATAACAATGGGTTTTAATAAAACCTATTCGAATGAACCATGTATTATATATGTACAAACATCTGAGTCAATAGAAAAGATTGAATGATAATTGGATATGTTTATATATTTTTCTTTTTACATAAGAGTAAATGCATATTCCTTTCCATTTTAGTAAACTTCACTCTCATTGTAAATGAGGCACTATTTGTCAATTCATATAGTCTATGAATCCTTTACTATAGTCCTCTAACTCAATTTCTCACAAAATTCCTATCTTCTTGAAACATTACTTTCAAGAATCAGAGGACTTGGCCATTTGCCGACTTTCTATGAAACATACCAACATTTTGAAATGAGATTATTAACATTTTGAGCCATTTACCAACCATTAGCAACAAAAATTTGAAGTCACAAAGCAATTTTGGTATTAATTGCCTCTTGTATTTAGACTTATTCCATATGAAGTTAAGTAATCCTCTTAACTTATTATATTAACCCAATTTGAATAAACATTCTATTATTTTCAAGAATCAGAAGACCTAGTCATTTACCAATTTTTTTTTAGAATTTATCAATTTTTTGAATTAGAATCGCTGACATTTTTGAACCACTTACCAATTAAAAACAGAAAAAATTTGAAGTCACAAGGTGATTTTGGCACTTATTGTCTCTTATATATTCATATTTACTCCATTAATTATGAGGCCAAGAAGTCCTATCAAATTTATTGTATAATCCAAATTTGCATAAAAATCCTATTACTAAATTGAAGTCAAAAGATTTGGCTATTTACCAACTTTCTTGGTAACTTACCAACTTTTTAAACTAGAATCACTAACAGTTTTGAGCCATTTACCAACCATTGGTAGGAAAAGGCAACAAAAAAAAAGGCACAAAGTAAATTTGACAACAGGATATGAAATGTGAAACATTATTAAAATTTGAAGTAGGTAACTAACATTTTCAACTAACTTTACCAACCCGAGTGAGCTACTTACCACTTAGTGCATGAAAAATTACAAGTCTCTTTGCCATTACAACAATGCTTGATTAATTCAATTAGATTTCATTCATTAATTTATAGTATAAGTCCTTTTAACCTGCTCGCTAACCCAAATTCACATAAGATTTCTAATATTTTGAAGATTAACAAAATCTAAGATGTTACCACATTAGAATCATGTTACCAACATTTTGAACTAACATTACTAGCATTTATAAGCCAATGACCAACTTATTGCAGAAAAATTTCAAATCTCGTTGCCATTGCATCATTGTTTGGATGATTCAATTAGACTTTCTTCATTAATTTATAGTACCAAGAAGTTCACTTCACTTACTTGCTAACCAAAATTTACATCAAAATGCTAATATTTCAAAGTTAACAAATTTTAAAATGTTGCAAATATTTTAAAAAAGTTATCAACATTTTGAATTAACATTACTAACATCTCTTAGCTGATTACCAACATAGTGCAGGAAAATTTTAACTTCAAGGCCAAACCGATTTGAAATTATTTCTGATACATGTTGTAAGTACTTTTAATATGTTGGTAATTTGTCATCAATTTGTTGTGATTTATCAACAAAATTAGTATCTTATCAATTTTTGTTTACATTAAATATGTGAATTTTATGAAAAATTGAGTTAAAGAACTAGTTTAAATAACTCATGAACTCTATGATTTGATGAATCGAGCCTTAACACAACAGCTAATTTGTGCTCAAAGACTAAAGTTAGTAAAAAAAAATTATTTGTCGGTTAGTAATTTCAATATGTTGGTGATTTCTTATTAATTTGTTGGTGATCTTTAGAAAAAGTTAGTATCTTATCAATTTTTATTTGTATTAAATATGTGAATTTTATGATAAATTGAGTTAAACAACTAGTCTAGAGAACTCATGAACTATGGATTGATGAATTGAGTTTGAACAAGACATCTAATTTGTGCTCAAAAGCTAATGTTAGTAAAAAAAAAAAAAATTCTAATATGCGTTGGTCAATGATTTCAATATGCTGGTGATTTCTTAATAATTTGTTAGTGATCTCTGAGAAAAATTAGCATCTTATCAGTTTTGTTTATGTTACATATGTGAATTTTATGATAAATTGAATTGAAAAACTAGTCTAGAGGACTCATGAAAAATTGAGACTTGATTCAACAATTTATAGAACCCATGAGTGACCTAAACTAGTTCTTTAACTTAATTTCTCATAAATTCGTATTTTCTTTAATATAAACTAAAATTGAGAAAATACTAGCTTTTCTGAAAGATTACCAACAATTTAATAAGGAATTACCAACATATTGGAACCAATTACCAACATGTACTAGAAAAAAACGGAATCACCTTGGTCTTAGAGCACAAATTGAATGTTATGTTGAGGCTCGATTCATCAATTTATAAAGCCCCTGAGTTCCCTAAATTAGTTTTCTAACTCAATTTCTCATTAAATTTATACTTCCTTTAATATAAACATAGGCTGAAAAAATACTACATTTTCTACAAGATTACCAACATATTAAAACTGTAACGCCCCAATTTTTACTGTAATTTTTACTGTCATTAGAAATTACTCAATTACCGAATTACTATAGGTAATTATTATATAAGATTTGAGGCTGAACAATCCTCAATAAAGGAATATAACATCAGAAGAGAGGTTAGGAATGATTTATGCGAGAGTCGCAAATCCCGAATTTCTGTACGTATAAAATGACCAAAATGCCCCTGAAGTTATTTTACTCAGAAAATTAGGATTGTGGGCCTCACCTATTCTCAAGGGGATATTTTGAGGATAATAAGGGATTGTTTGTGTTATGTGTGTTAATAGAGCAGAAGGATCTCAATTTTGAGTTCCGACGCGAAATGACCAAAGCAGCCTCATGTTTTAACTCCGAAGTGCGTGCCGACTGAGCCCGAACCTCACTAAAATGTTTTAAAATGTGTTTTTAAGCCATGATTAACCATTGGTTAAGCTCGGGTGGCCTCGGGCAGTTTTTAAATGAAAGTACGATTTTGCCCCTGTTTTTGGGCAGTTTTGCGAATTTTGGGATTTTTGATTCGTATACCAAAACCTAAGCAATATTAGGCTCAAATTAAAGCTCATTAAATTCTAAATATTAATCTAGAGTCAAAATTATGTGTTTAGATTGATTAGAACCCAAAATTGCTCAAAAATACCAAAATTGCTTACTAATTCACTTAAACCCTTAACCGTAAATTCTCTAATTTACATGAATACCTTGCCTACACCTAAATAATGCATGGAACACACAAATTTTACTTCTTTGGGCTGTAATGGACGAAATTATTGGTGCCATTATGCAGCTGAATTATTGCCAAAAGTTGCACTAAAACAAAATGCCAAAATGTCACCATAAGAGACATAATTCCTTAATTTCATACAACTTTGTCTAAAATGATTTTTCCTCCCTTATTTCTCCTGCAAAATTCCATCCACTACCTCATCATTTTGGCCAATTAGAAGCCTCAAAATCTTCTATAAATAGGCTTGCTTGAGTGGTCTTGGAATGCTTGGTTCATAACTAGTTTTTAGGAGCACCAAAAACTTTCTTTCTTCCTCCTCTTTGGCTGAATTCTTTCTTCAATTTTTTCAAAGAGATTTTGTTTCATTTCACTTCAAGAAACAAAGTTCTCTTCCTCTTCTTCAACTCAGATTAGGTAGGGAGTAGTTCCTAAATTTATTTCTATGCTTTGAGGAGTTGTGTTTTTAGCTCAAAATGATGAAATTATGAACTTACCTTAGCTTTTCATTTTGGTTTTCCTCTTCAATTTTTCTTTAACCAATTCAACCATATGGCCTAGGTGGAACTAAGATGATGGCTTGATGATGAGGACCTTGAGGGTGGGTTGTAAATCCATCACAAGTTAGGCCTCTAAAGCTTGAAAATTCCACTTGATGCAAAACTTTAAAGAATAATGCTTTATGATGCTAAAACAAAGATTTTTTTAGTTTAGAACTTGAAAGATGTATTTTCCTTTTATGTTTTATTTCTTGTTAAGATATATATTGGGTTGAATTTATAATTCTTTTAAAGTCTTGAAGGAGCTCTAGTAAAGAAACAAAATGAATTTGCATCCATGATTAAGTTTATGCTTTGCATAACCATGTTTACCTTCTATGTCATCACTAAATTTTCAAGAATGAATAAATGAACTTGCATTTCTCATGTTTTAATTCCAAGCTTGTATTTCATGTTTATGTTTCAAGTCATCACTTAATCTTTCAAGATAATAAAAAGGTTGCATCTCATATTTAATTTATGCTCTCCCTATATTTTATAATGGCTAAAAGAATCAACGCATGACCTGTTTATTTTATGCCATCACCTAAAGATCCTAGAGCTCAAAGACTTGCCCATGTATCACAAGCAAAGAAATATGATTATTGGAGTTAAAGAATTTATTCTTTAAAAAGTCTTGAGATTGGAGCTTAAAAAGATGTAATAATAATTCTCTTCTCCTTCTACTGGTCATGTGCGGACTACCACCGCTCTGGTTTCTTAATATTCTCTTCTCCCTCTACTGGTCCTGTGCGGACTACCGCCACTCCAGTTTCTTGTATCATGTTTATATTTCAAGTTCTTGCATCATGTTTAATTTTCAAGTCATCACCTTAAATCTTAAAGATAAAGAAATGGAATTGCATATCATGTTTATAATTCCAAGCTATCACCTTATAAAGATAAGATTAAAATAAGGTTGCATAGCATGTTTATAATTCTAAGATGTCACCTAAATCTCTAAAGCTCAAGACTTACTCCTTTTATCTTAAGTGAGAATTTTAATTGTGAAGATCCTCCCAAATTTGACAAAAGAACTAGTTTCTAAATGAGTTTTAAGGCTTTGAAAGGATTTTACGAGGAACTAGTATTTTATATGCACTTAAAATATGATTCTATGTAATTGCATGAGGTTCATGATTTGGCCACTGATCTGAGTTTAGTATCAATGTGTGATAATGATTTAATATGATTGAAGTTGTGATAATTATGGTTTATTGTTAAGAGAATGATTCATAATTGGTTTAGTAACTAATTAGTTCTATAATTGATAATTCTATGTAAAGATTAGATGCTTATTAGGTACTTGATATCATTGAATGATTTCCTGGCTTGCATGTTATAGTTGCTGCTGCAAATAATGAGAATGCTTATACATGAAATGTTCTTTATTATGTAAAATTTACCTTTGTTGCTAGAAGAAAGTGTATCATTGTAAAAGTGTAATTTGGAAAGGTTCTGGCTAAGGAAAGACTTGGTATTTAAGCGTGTCCATTGTGACCCACCTCTCTTTCCTGGGAATCTCCCATATGCATGATTACAGTTGATATATATTATTCTAGCTTAAGACTATAAATGAGAAAATGTTATGATGTTTATGAATTGTATTATGATATAACATGCAAAGATTTAATGGTGACTTAAACTTATAAGAAAATGATCCTTTGGAACCATCAGACTATAGGTGGTGAAAAGGTGATTTTAGCCCCTAACCCGTTCTCTCAAAAGGGTAGAGTCGAACTTTAGCTTATCAAAGGGATAAGTATATGCTAGTGACGACTAGTAAAGTATGAGCTCATAACCTAAATTACTCCCAAAAGGGTGGAGTATAGGGTGGCCTAAGGAAAATAATGATGATGATAAGATTTTAAGTCACCTAAGGCACTAAAGAAATGAAATATGTGCACTATGTCCACGTGTAGCTAATATTATATGACATTCTTTTATGCATGTTATTTGATAATGATGATGAGGAAAATGATGTAATGATAAAGGAAAAGTTCATTGTAAATATGACATGTTAAGATTATGATGCATTATAAGACGCATGATTAAAAATTGACGAACCTCGGTTAAGTATTTGTCCGAACTTAAAATGAATCATAGCATGCTCACTATTTTAGAATAATCCCGAGGTTGCTGGGGACTTTGATGATGACACTGTAGAAGGAGGTACCTTCTTGAGAATTCTTTAGGAAGATTCTCACTCCCTTTTCTTTATTTTCGTCATTGTCTCCAGATTCAGATGGCGACATTCGTCCTGTTCGTTGATACCCCTACTTGGGAATTTCACTATGATCCGGTGCATCACTCGTATCATTTTGAAGGGAGGTGCGCAGTTCGTGTTTTTATTTACATAGGTCGTCCATTTGCACATCCTGTCCCTAGTTATCGATTTTCTCCTACTTCTCCCTATGGCGATGAAATGGTTTTCGAACATGCACGTCCACTTGATGAAAGGATGTTACGTTCTTATCCCGCTTCATCTGCTGTCCATGGATTTCAGTATGTTCCGAGACGAGATATTCTGAAACTGATCCTTCAGAGGACACTCCTACTCATGTATATTCTCGAGAGCTCTGCTCCTACTCCCTTACGATGTAAGAGAGGGTAGTGAGGAAATAGTTGTTCAGCCGAGGTTAGCAAGAAGGCCGTCCATGCGACCCCAGCCTGGTGCATCTCGTGTGTCCCCTCTCGAGGGAGCTCATCAGTGGATCAGATTTATTCCCCCATTTCCAGGACAGTGGCCATAGAGGGTTCTTAGTAGATTTGTGTGTGATCATGCACCCTAGTTTTAGGATAACCTTCCCGGCTTATGGAGTTATCTAGTTTAGGGGCATGTATTTCCTTATGTATATTTTCTTTTATGGGTTTGCATAAGATAATGATGTATGAACATAACCCACCCTTTGAGTGAGGTTATTGTATGTAAATATATGCTATAATGTGCTTATGGATGTTATATGATGGAGCCTAAGTGATATGATATGATATATTCTTAAACGTCTTATTATACTTTGCTTACTCATTCACGTTGTACTCGGCTCACATTTTCAATTATGTGTTAAAAAAAAAAATGGCTCGTAATTTCACTAAGTATTTTCAAATTATGAAGAAAGAACCAAAGTAAGGAGTAAAGTCTAGTCATTAATCAGATTCAACCTAGGTGTATCTGGTTAATTACTAGGGTGTTACAAAAACCAATTAACAACATGTACCAGAAAAAAAATTTGGAATCACGTTAGTCTTGGAGCACAAATTAAATGTCATGTTGAGGTTCAATTCATTAATTTATAGAGCCCTTGAGTCCCCTAAATTAATTCTCTAATTCAATTTCTCATGAAATTCATACTTTCTTTAATATAAACATAAACTGAAAAAAATACTAGTTTTTCCAAAAGATTACCAAGAAATTGATAAGGAATTTCCAATATATTGAAGCTAATTACCAAATATGCATTCATAATATGTTTCAAATTTACATCATTTTTCTAAAACAAAACTCAATTTATTTCACCAGATGATCCCATGTACCATTGAAATTTGCTACTACATGTTTCCAAGAGTTATAGCTAAATACAAATAACCACTTCTCATAATGAAAAAGTCTCAACTCTCTATCATACTTGCATGGACAAAGGTTTCACAAATGATGGTAGAATTCCAATTACAATTTTAAAATCATCACTGATTGAACTATGCATAGCTTTCATGTTTTCTCAATTGAGCCATCTAATTACAAGTCTACAACAATTACCAGAACTACACAATTGAAAAACTTCATCAAAATGTTTACTCTCTATATTTGTTTTCTTTATTTACTTGCATTACATCACTTTGAACAAAATCCAAGATCATCACAAACTTGCTCAATGAAGTTTCACTATCCTAATTTGTTGTTCAAGTCCTTCACTCAATTGAAAATCATCACAAACTTGCACAATGCGTTTACTTTCAAGATTTGTAGAATTTGATTTCTGTTTGAGATTAGATGGAAATCTCAAATTAGGTGGTTGACTCTTTTCCTGTGGGTACGTAAGTCACTGTAAGCAAGAACTCCTTGTGAAAAAGTTCTTATTCTCTTTATAACACACTCTATGGAAAGATAAAAAGAACACAATAATTATAAGACCAGAATGATACATTTTAAGTTCTTGGTGCATCCAACAGACATTTCTTTTTTCCAGGTTTGAGAAAAGAAAAACATCAATTAGAAATCAAATAAATATACAAATTTATATAGCATACCCACAAAATGCATAGACCTTGAATAATTTCTAAATTTTGTGATGCGTCTACAAAATTCATAACCATGAAATCACAACCACACAGTAAAATCATTGACTTTTTATATCTATCAGATCAACTGACAAAATAGCACACTGAAAAGGAAGCAATTTGAGCAATTAAGGAACGTCTACATCATTCAATTTCTATTGATCTTTTTGAAACTATAGCTCACAAAGTAATTATTTGATTAGCCTTGCTTGAGATTGATCATAAAGACGGTGGACTTGTGAATAAGGTAATATATAATATAAACTTTTGAAGAGGAAACTTTGATAACCAAAATATGATAAAGAATGGCATAAAAGGCTTTGAACTACATCCTATACATACTTCTTAAAGCTATATTGAATCACGAATCAACTTTTGAAATGAGAAGAAAATTGGAAGATCTTCTGTTCTAAAAATTGAGGATAGTCTTTAGTCTTGATGAAAAGTAAATGCCAATACATGAAACTTGTATCACTTCATTCAGAAATGAATTTTACGCATGAAAAATAGAGCTCCTACACATGCACAATTGTATTTAGTTGAGATTTTTTAGACAAAAAGAACATATTTAAATTGAACTTTTGGGTGGGTGAGCAGTGAGCACAAACCAATATCCGATCCATCCTATGTAAATTGCATGTGTTGCTTGAAGTTTAACATAATCCCAGCCTATCCATTGTGCCTTCTCGATATCATCTAAAATCTAAAGCATGTTTTGAAGTCAATAAAAAAATTGCAATGTAGTGAACCAATAGATAATTTAACCTACACAACAACACTTTCACATTTACGGTCGCTATGAACTACTTGCCAATCATATTACATCAACTTAAAAATCCTTTTTTATCCCTACCACAAATTGAGAATAATTTTGGCATGCTTGATAAGGTAAAAACATTGAGCAAATATGGCAATAGTAAAATGAATCCAAAGATCTTAGACACAGAACATGGCAGGGCCACTTGAAAATGTTGATGATACCTAAATTTTTATCCTCAACATGTGAAAGGTGAAATGTTGTGCACAAAATTAGATTTAGATAAAACAAGGGATAACAAAATTAGAGGTTTGTAAATGAAATTGAGATTTAGATTGAGATTGAGATTAATGTACCATGCGAATAAAGGAAGGGGCATTTTATTTGCAACATGTAAATGACAAGTGACAATGATCTAGTTGTCTTGTGGTGGCACTCACGGGACAACAACAGAGGTCGTGGAGCTTATCATGGTGGTCATCATTGGTCATGGTCACGTGAGGGTGCTGGTCAGTGAAGGAGAACAGTAAAAATGGCAAATGAGCACTGTTGAGGAAGGAGGAAAAAACAATGGCAATGGATTTCAATTTTCAACAGCAACACCGTGGGAGAAGCTTTGACCAAGTAAAAAAAGGCACAGAGTTCCCTTTTTTTAATGTACAACCATATAGGAGAGTTATACAATTATTTTTTCGTGTTGCACCGTATATTGGTCATATAAGTCGCATATGAGTTGCGAAAGTACGATAGTATAACATTTCTCTTTGCAAAGTTTACTAAGTGAGAACCTAGCCACGTGGAACAACCATAAGCACTCTCTTACTCTCATTTACATGGAGTTCTCTTACAAAACAAGCTGGAACCACCACAACCCACAACACAAGGAACCAAGCTCCACCACCAGATATGCAAGAGTCACCTCCACCTCCTCCTAAACTGACATCTTCTTCCTCCTCTGAAATGATAGCCACCTTCATCCACCACAGCTAAGGAACCAGGCTCCGTTGCTAGATCTGCAGAAGCCGCTTTCACTGCACGGCCACCATAACCACTTATTCCTCGTGCCCCTTCTCAGTCGAGTCGTGACTTCACTGTTGTTTCTAGCCCTGAGACACCAAGCAACATCAACCCTGCCCCCACTTGCACCTTGCTGCCATTGCACATAGGCCATCGCGAAGCCACTGCCACACCCCATATCTCTTTCCCTGGCCGCCACTTCTTTTTCTTTCAAAATGTCCAAAGGTTGTTGAGGTTTGCCCTAATCTAATAGTTTAGTGTTTGATTACATTTTTTATTTTTTGTTAAGATATTGTTTTATTTTTCCTTTATTTTTCCTTTTTGGTTGGTGAACGCGGCTTGATTGATTTATTTGGGGTTGGATTCCTTCCTTCCCATCTTCCTTTTTTGTATGTTTCAATCGTTTTGAGGTTTCATTTGTTTAAGGATTTGATTTGGAGATGAGTTTTCAAACTCGGAAAATTTCTTTATTTGTTTTGTCAATGGCTTCTTGATGACCTTTGGTTTGTGTTTCTGAATGCTGATTGTATTGGCCATTGTTGAAGCATATGTGCTTTCTTGCCTTTGACATTAATATTTCCAAGTTCTCTTTTCTGATAAATGTATACAGGTAGAGTAATTATCATAACCACTGCTTAATTCATTGGTTGCATTGCAGATTTGACTCCAATGGTATTTGATTTTGTATGATCCCTAAAACCTTTAACGTTGGTTGGTCACTTGGTCCTTATTTGGTATTTGAATACAAATTATTTGTTATTGATAGAAATATTATTTTATTGAGTGAAAATGTGTTTTTCCTATATTGCTAATTTCTTAATAGGTTCCTCAATAATTTGAATTCATTGCTTTTGGTACAATAGGTTGCCATGTTAAGGGAGGGAACCTATGACTTGATTCCTTTTACACTTTCATTGAATCAATATTTAGGTTTTAGATGTGTTCTTTGTACCTGTAAAATCATTTTTATTTTTATTTTATTAAAGCCCTGAATTCATATTTTACTGTTGTTTGGAGTCATTTCAATTTGGATGCTCATTTCATCATTTGTCTAGCTTTTGCAGCATGAGTTTAACCTTAGTTCATTGCTCTTGCTTTTACTTAATGAATATGTCATTGCTCTTGCTCTTACTTAATGAATACGAAATAATGAATAAATCCTAATATGGATTCAAAGTTTGGCTTTGAACTTAATTTGTTTTCTTATAATCATGATTGTTGTGTTCTTTCCATCAATAATATCTTTCTTATTAAATTAAAACTTTGAAGTCATTTAATACCATCGATGTTCTTTTTGTGGTTCATTTTTAGTGCTCACTTCAGCACTTGTCTGATTATGGGGCATGTACTTAACCTTAGTTCATGATTATTGCTATTACTTAATGAATCTTGAGTAATGTTTTCTTACCTAGTGACTGATATGCCTTTAGAGGTATTTTTGAAATTTGTCCATGACTTTGAAATCAGTATAGTTTGATACATTTGTCTATGACTTAAATATTTGTCTTGACATTAGGAGTTGTGATGAAACTCTGTTTTACTTTTGTTATAATTTTCTGCATAACTTTCATTATTATTACTATGATAGATATGATTCCTTTGAGTAACATTAAAAAACTCCATCTATTAGGTCATATGTATAAAGTTAAGTATAATGACATAAAAGATAAAGGTTTTGATTTAAACAACAATCAGAAACAATTCTATTGATGCCTTGGGGATTAACGAATGTATATATGCATATATATGTGGAACACGTCAGCTATGACAGTAAAATGTTAGCTAAAGTGGGGGATAAAAATGATGGCCCATATGATGTTAATGCACATCACATCTCATAGAAGATGAGGTTTCTATTGCTCAATTCTTATCTTTCGATGCTTTGATTGTTATGAGAGATTTAAAGAGATTTCTTTGATGCTTTTTTGAACCGGTGCATTGTAGAGGCTAAATTAACTTTCTTTGTATTGGAAACTGCTGCTTATGTTATCATTTTTCTCTAAGTAGCTAAGATATGTTGAACTAATTTAAAGAAAAATCTTAAGTGTTTCTATTCTTTTTCTTCAAAGTTCTTTAGGTGCCTTCATAATTATCTATGTATTTTTTTCCTTGAAATTTTACCGAAGTGAAAAAAAGGGATCTGCATTCAAAATTTGATTGTAAAATAAGGCAACTAATAAGTTTTTCCTTTTGGGTTTGACTGAGCAGGCTACAATAATTTATCTTACTGATGTTCATGCCTTGGAAGTTGCTTTGGAAAAGAACAATGTTAGTGCTGGAGAAAGTAATTGATTTCTTTGTTATAAAGTTTCTCTTTGATTTCTATGATTTATTGTGACAAAAATCTTGGGCTATTCGGATAGAGTGTTTGAGTTGAAGTGGTCTATGTTGGGTGTTCCTAAATCTGTAGAATTTTTATGAGGGTTGGTGGGTGATAAAGGCAAAGCTAATACCTAGCAAAGCTTAGTTGTTTATCATAGTAAATCACTTGGAGTATTTCGCATTACAAAAGCAAAAAAGTTTTTGATGGACATGCTTCACAAATTAGAGCTTTCCACCCATTTAAATTTCATTTCTTGATTTCACCTGGAATGTAATTGGGATATCAATAGAATATAAAGAGTAAGAGAATTGTATATTTAATGTTTTTGTTCTAATAAATTAGTGTATCAATAGTGTAAATTAGTATATCAATAGTGTGATGTTAGTTTAGTGATCCCGTGTTTGAAAAGTCAAAACTTTTTTTATTTACATGAGAATGAGTTTCTATTTACTAATAGAGAAACTATATTTGCACTTAAAATTTGGAATCATTTCAGTCTCATAGGAGAAAAGGTAGATATAATAATAGTTGGTCTAAAAGCTTTTTACCTTTACATTTGCTAATAGATGTTTCAATGAGATGGTTTTCTCTTACTTGCCCTCATAAGTTTGTTAGATATTTGAAAAGTACTTATGGTCATTATATTTGTGCCCAATAAATCATTTTCAAATAGATAACTTTTGTGCCTTATCTTAGATTGACTAATAAACTAGATATTATAGCAAGGAACTCGTTGAAGGCTACACAATGATTCATTAAGAAATTTGATATATAGCCTATTTTTTAACATCTACATTGCATATTATTATTTGGGGATTTTTTTGATACCCTATAAAATTTATGGGTGCTGGTATCTTCTACATAACTTGTGGTTTAAAATTTGTCACGTGTTTCACTAACTAAATTTATTAATATTTTAAACATTCATGGTTAAATTATAACCCTTGAATTTACAACAGTACCGATATCCTTGGAGTATCATAACAAAAATCTTATTATTTTATTTAAGACATGAGGCTGGCATGATATATAAATGATTAAAGAAATTATCTATAGTCCATTTTCATGCTATATTGATTAATAATTTAAATTGGTGAGATAAAACATATTCATGACAAGGTTTATCCAAAAAATATAAGTAAAATCCACTACCTCTAGCAATCAACATATAACTCACTATTCTAATTTTCACTTATTACATATAATTCAAATATTTAAAATATAACTTACAATTATATTTCACTCTTTTGTGATTGTTAAAATACAATATTATTTAATATTGTTATATATAAATTTATTATTTATTTTCTTAAAATATTAAATGTTTACAAATAAATTTATTTCTAAATAAAATAAAAATAAAATTGGAATTATTTAACAATCAATTTCAAAGAAAGATGTGTTCTTAATATCTTAAAAAATATTTTTATATGGAAAAATTTTGTTTTAATTTTGAGAAATAATATAATTTATGTTTTACTTTTGGTATTTTTAATAAAGAAGTATAAAAGAAGAACTGACCTTTGTGTATATTGAAGATAGCACGAGAAAGGGGGGAGGTTGAATCATACTTTAAGTTCTTTTATAGATTCTGAAAAACTTAAACAAAATCTATCAAGTTTACACTTGAAGGCAACAAAAATATTTATTAATAAGATTTAGAAAGTTACTTTCTGAACTAAGTGAAAACTCAAAAACTGTTTAAATTGTCTTTTAGAAATATATAACATAATAAATCACAAATGCTGAATATAAAAGAGATAAAATAAATTTAATATATTACATACTGAAATATCTATTAGTAATGTGAAATTCAAGGCACATAATTAACACATGCATTACAGAAGAAAAATCCATCTGCAACGAATGAAATTAAAATGCATCATTTAATTAGAAGAATTATAAATGGAAAAATCCTTTTGTAACAAATGAAATTAAAACACATATTTAATTTCCTTAAAGGAATTACAAATGGAAAAATCCATCTGTAACACTTTCAATGAAACGATGCGTTTCATTGAAGTCTTTTTACAAAGAGATTTTTCTATTTGTATTTCCCTTAATGAAATGATGTGTTTCATTAATTACAGACAAAAAAATCAGTCTGTAATGTTAGAATTAAAGATACAAACGCAACACCCCCTTCTTCTTCCCTATTTCTCATTTTCACTTTTCGCTCTCTTTGTTATGAAACAGTCACCACTGCCCTTATTTAGGCCTATGCCGGTCACCAGAGCCCTTACCAATGAGGCCCTATCGATTATTATTATACAAAAGAAATCCATTATAGATAGTGATATAATTAGATCTTCTCTTCATAGACAAACTTGGGATTTGTGATCCTAGATAAGATCGATTCAAGATCATAGGGTCCTTTTCTATCAAATAGGAAGAGCTAGAGTCTCTATTTTGCAAACGATTGGTGCCATTGTGTTTGCTGTAATGTTCTCTAACTTTTAATTGATTTAGTTTTGTACTTTTCTAACTTTTTTTTGGATTTCATTGAGTTATTAGTTTTTAATATATAGGATTGAAGAAAGTACATTTGGAACATTAGTGCTTTGTTTGATTTGGGGGTGGCAATTCCACCATAGTTGACGTGGTACGGCGGAGGACATGGTGGCGATGGCACACAGTGGCGGAAGATTTGGGTTTGTGTATGTGAAATTGATTTTTTCTTGGTTACATTGGTGGTGTTAGGGAGGGCAGGGTTATTGGAGTGAAGTTGGAGTTAAATATTTTTTTATTCTTTTAGTCCATTATAGATAGATTTTTTGATCTATAATATTAGAGGCAGAAAAATCCATGTGTAACGAGTTAATTTTGCATCTTTTTTTTTTAGCCAGTTACAAATGAAAAAATCTGTCTTTAAATCTACAAATAACAAACAAATTTGTCTGTAAATTCATCTTAAATTTACAAACAGATCATAAAGTCCGTACGTAACATTTATAATGTGAAAATAACAGAGGACATATTTTCATTTGTAAATCTATCTATAATTGAAAAATCCACCTATAAAACTTATAAAATTCGCCCATAGTTCTTTCTGTGTTCCGTAAATTTCTTGTAGTGAACATTCCTTACAAATTCAGATAAATTTTAAGTTGATTGGATTCAAGTGGCAGTGTGCATGGTTAAATCTCATTAAATGACACGTTGCTCTTTGAAAAATTGGCAATCATATGTTACTTGCATATGGGTGTAATATTGAGAAATACTTACCTGTACCAAGAGCAAATCAAGCTCTTGCTCTATGCCAATGAATTTCTTCCACATAGTCACTATGGACCAATTTACTTTTCAAATTATTTTTTTAAAACTTAATCAAAGACTTAACCATGGTTACCTCAAATATGCAGTAAGCTTCTTCTTATATTTTAAATTTCTAGTTGTAATCTTAAATTTTCTTCCTCTGCTTACGCTGTTCAAAACCAAATAAACCCCTGACCCTCAATCTCTTTGTAAGATAATGAAGAACACAACACTGCCAAGAATGAAAATTCGAAAACCCATATTCAAACATTGCTAGCGAAACAATTTCTTTTTTTAAAAAATAACTATACAAAATGGTTGATTTACACTTTCTAGCATGCTATATGTGAGAACATATTGCACTACCAATACCAAAGCTTTAAGAAGAAACAAATTAATCGCAAACAAACAGTGCACCGCCAATACTTATGGAAAAATCTTGAGGATTTCTTTTAAAATTACAAACCGGAAATAACAAAAAAATAGTGTTGTTAGCAATAAATGTCAACAAAATGGACGTCGATGTTGATTCAGGGTCCATAGATGGTGTCATGGAGTGTTCATTTCTGCAGCCAATTTGTGCCTCCACTGGTAATGCGTAGTGGTTCACTTATTTGTTTGATCAAGAGTAAAGGATTAAGGTATAATTTTAGGGTTAATGTTTTGACCTTTTTAATAAATGAAAAAATTTAAATAAATAATATTATACCCTCATAAAACTAATGTGGCAAAAATTTATTAGCATAGAGCAAAAGCCTAATTTACTCCTAGGGCAGGTAAGTACGAGGAATATTAAATGCACACCTCCACACTTATATTATATTCTTCCACCTCACTACATGATAAAATAGGAGTATGATATATAGAAGGATAAAATAGGAAGAGGAAAAAGAAAAAGTTTCCCTCCCTTTTAAAGTTTCATTCTTTCTTTCTCTTTATCTTATTTCTCTTTCTGAGTTATCATCCTATAAAAACTTTCATTTTCTCTCTTTGTCCCATTTCTCACTCTTGTTCTTAATCGTTCACAGAAAGAAGAAGAAGAAGAATTAAGATATGTTGGCAGCGTACAAAACTAATCCTCACACATGAAGGCTTAACTCATTCAATTTGATTTTTCATGTGTTTGCAGTTTATGTCCCAAGATATAGATGATTATTTTTATTTTTAGCTTTTTCTGTAACAAAATAAATTGAGAATGACTCTACTAGAAATTGAGATTTGCTATTATTGTTATAAATGCATGATACAAAAAGTTGTAAATTACTATACAAAAAATTGTAAACTAATTGAGAACATATACTAAAAAGGTTTAGGATTAAATGTGAAACCATATACAGGAAGGTTGTAAGCCAATATACAAAAAGTTGTAAGCCAGTATGCAAAAATTTGTAAACTTGTTTACAATTGTAGACCAATTAGGAACAAATACTAAATACCAATTGGGGACAAATATTAAATAGGTTTAATTGCAAACCGGTTTACAACTTTTTATATACTGGTTTATAACTTTTATATAGATGGTTTCACATTTAATCTTGAACCTGTTTATGATGTGTCCTCAATTGGTTCGCAACTATTTGCGTACTGGTTTATAACTTTTCGTAACACTCGTTTACAATTTTCTAACTTCAGTTTCCTACAATAATAGCAAATCTTAACTTCTAGTAGAATCATTCTCAATTCGTTGTTATTGAAAAAGTTAAAAAAAAATTAATCATCCATGTATTGGGACGTAAACTATAAATACATAAAAAATTAAATAGAATAAGTTAAGCCTTCATGTGTGAGGATTAGTTTTGTGCACTGCTAACATATCTTAATTCTCCTTCTTATTTTTCTTCTTCCTGTAAACGATAAAGAACAAGAGCGAGAAACCTGACAGAGAGAGAGAGAATGGAAACTTTTGGAAGGATAATGAGTGAGAGAGAGAAACAAGGCAAAGAGAGAGAACAAAACTTTAAGAGGGAGAAAAGCTTTTTCTTTTTTCTCTTTCCATTTTATTCCTCCATATGTTATTCTCCTATTTTGTCATGTAGTAAGGTGACATGTAGTAAGGTGAAAGAGTATGATGTAACTGTAGAGGTGTGCATATAACATTCCTCGGTAAATATTTCTCGGTATACATGTATGTAAGACATCATGAAAATCTTTCAGTCTTATCCTATGAAGCACAACACTGACACAGGACACAACACGATACAACATGAGCACGAGGAATTCCCCAAAATTGAAAATTTATAGGACAAGGACACGGCACATATATAAGTGAAAATTTAATAAAAATTATACATTATTCAAAATATTATATATATAAGTTTCACTTATATTTTATTTTCCTATAAACTCAAAAAGTTATACATTATTTTCTTTTTATAACCTTATTTATATTGTATTTGTCTATATTAGATTAAAAAAAAGTACAATTTAAATTAATTATATATAAACTTGTGTCATTGATGTGTCATTATTGTGTCATACAAGATTCGACATCATGTAGACACTCCATCCAAATAATGTGTTCGGGCTTCATAGCTCTTATCGAATTAGATACAGAAATAAATTATCATTAATCAGGTCTCACTAAGGGGAAGACAGAAATATAGGTTACAAAATGGAAAGCAAACACATGAAAAAAAGAAACACAAAGCTTCGCCCCTAAATACAACTTTTTCATCGTTCATTTTGTCTGTAACACAACTTACCATTCCTCCCCCAATAATATTCATTCCAAAAAGGTCTCCATGAGATCCGGGTACATACCACCTTCTGAATTCCTGTACTCCACAGCTTCTTGTTGATGGTGATAATCCCTTGAAGTAGACGACGATGAAAAAGCCACTCTAGAGGGTAGTGTGAAGCTCTTCTTAAACTTGTCCATTTTCCTAGCACCTTCCCGCTGGATATCCAAGCTCAAGAACTCATTGGGGTTGGCTACACTCAAGAACCGGGACTCGGGTTAAGTGGGTCATGGTGGTGGTGGTGGTTTTGATCACCAGGTTTGCTCCCCAGACTTTCTGGATTGAACAAAAGCTTAGCATCATCGGTTCTTCCGGTGAGTGCATTGAAGAAGGACAAGCCATTTGGCCATTTTATGTCGTTTTCATGCACTCCCCCAATCATGCTTTCCACTCTTGCAGTTTCGGACGCATGAGGCATGAGGAACATGTGGGTCTCATCTTTGGCCTGTGGGAACCCAAGCCTAAATGCGTGTTGAAAATTGGGCGAGGGTAACATGGAAGTAGTAGATCCAAGTGGCCTTTGAGCCCAGTTGAAGAGTGTAGGAGGTGGCCTAATGGGGATGGTGGATGGTTTTGATGGAAGTGAAGTAGAAGAGGAAGTGTTGCTGGTTGAAGAGAAGAGTTGTGAGAGGTAGAACCCTGATTGGTAACCTAGAGATTCAAAAGTGTGTCTCATTCTCAGCACGAAATGTAGGTCCTCAGGAATCTGAGAATGAAAGGTAAAATGTCAAACATTTGATTTTTGCGTGAGACACAGATTCATCTACCCAAACGAATTGCCACACAAATGCAGTGATCGTAATTTTAAAATATAGATAAATAAACTAAAAATGGGTAGAAGTAAGAAGAAAGAAATAAATCATATACAAATTTACTCACAATCTTGCAAGAACCAAGTTGCAGAAGGCCATGTCCAGCTTGAATTACAGCGATTGTCTGGCCATGGAAATAATGGCTAACAAAATGAGACTTTAAAAACGGTTGAATCTTGAAAGTAGGAAAATAAAAAAAATCTGACCTGAATGCCTGAGTCAAACTGATCGGTCCATTCAGGTGGAAGCTGCAATAAATAGCATCAGAAGAGGGGGATGAGTCAATCAATCACCAAAGAGCTACATTTAACCAATAGAAAAGGCTAAATTTAATGCTGCATTCAGTTCAAGTCCAAACTTAGGAATAAAAATATACTAGTGTACTTCAACAGAAAAAATTAGAAGCAAACAAGAAAGATCAAGGAGAAGTGTTATTGGTAGTGAGAGGGTTCAAATGCATACAGCATCAAAGGAGCTCTGCCAGTAGTTGGGGATATTAGGCTCACATTCCGTTGGCTCTTTGAAAACCCACTTGTGGCACTTATCAGATGCAACTTTTCCCATCAACCTGTTCTCCAAAGCCAAACAGCAACCCAATTAGAGCACAGTGCAGATAGATAGGAAATGATCTTGCAAGTTGTATGGAACTCCGTCCAACATGGCATACTGATACCAAAGATTAGATGGAGAAAGGAAAAACAGCCACATGAGGCAGAGAGAGATTTGGAAGCCACAACATAATAAACACGTACCCAGCACCCACCCTTCTCCATAATTATATAACTGAATGGACATTTTGCTGAAGGATTTTCTGACAGGATCCTCTCCATCAATCTCTTCTAGGCAATCTGAAACCCTTCCTCGGCAGAACCCATCTTCCCACATCAACATCCTTCACCAAATTCACAAAAACATTATGCAAAGCTCTTTTTTAAGCACACATTTTAAACAAGTCTCTTTGCTACTCTGTTTTCACAAGAAAAACACCAAACAAAGACTGCTGGGATGCTGAATTAGCTTGAGGTGAGTGTTTCAAAGTTGTGCATTGGCTTTTTCTGCTAGTCCTCAAGAGAAACCATACTTACAAGCTGCCGTTATCGTCCCCAACCTTGCTGCCATTGCCACCTCTGACTCTCCTGCAAGAAAAATGGACTAGACCCACATAAGAAAACACCTCAAACCATGGCATTCAGCGTAGCACACAGCTCAAAGATTGTGAGAGAGAGAGAAAGAGAGAGAGAAGAAGAAAAGCATACGGGCGAGGACGGATGGTCCAGAAGACAGAGTAAGTCCAGTCTGAGTTGAGACAGACGCTTCTAAGGGCCTCATGAAGGGCCATCATCCCCACAGCTTCTTTGCTCCTATCTGATGTTGCTGAGCCCACCATCTCTCTGTCTCTCTCTCTCTCTCTTTCTCACCTCTTTTCTTTGTTTTTGTTGCTCTCAAAATTTTTACTGTTTCTTTCAATCCAGCTACTCTTCACACTGCATAACCACCACAAAGTAGAGTAGACCAATACGCCCCTTCTCTCTCTGTCTCTCTCAGCGTGCTTTTTGTTTGTCCTTAACAAGGTTACTTTGGCAGGGGATGGTAAAAGAGGGAGAGTGGTAGGGGTGCTTAGTGCAGTATCTAGCCATGAAAAGCTGTGGGGACAGCTTTTATCCTCTTTCTGTCTCTTACAAAGCACAACAAAGAGGAGGGAAATGGAAAAAGGGAAAAGGCAGAACGGGGAAGGAAAGAGTGCAGGGTCTTTGCTGGCCGATTTCACATTTTTGCCCTTTAACTTCCGCCACAGATAATTCTCCCGGGGTGCGAGTTTGGGGGTGGACTGGGGAGTGGGTGAGTTTGGGTTGTTCTGCCTCTGACCCAATTTTTGTACCTTTACGGCTTTACCACCTAATGCGGAGAGATTCCTACAACTGACTGGCAATGAGAATATTCCTACACCATGTTGAACTAGTTAATTTCATGAATTGAATTAGCATTGTCTCTAACTCAGATCATATATCTCTCTCAAATTAGGGTTGATTCAAGTATTACAGATGAATGAAAGTATTTCATTTGGAATGTTCAAATTTGCTTTCGGCGTCCAGTAAATGACATTTGCTTTCGGTTGCCAATAATGTTTCTGAATATGCTAACTAAGATTCAGAATGCGCTTCTCAAAAAAAAAAAAAATCTATTAATTGATCTTCTCAATTAGGATTTTTTTGGAAAAGAAAAAGTTTATTTATATTTAAATAAAATATTAAAAGATATTTATTTATTATCAAATATTTTTTAATGTTCTAAAAAAATATTTTCTCAAAATATAAAATTTTAGCTTTTCAACTTTTTTTTTTACACTTTTTCTAGTGATTATACTTTTATTAAAAAAAAATTACTCAAACATGCTGAAAAATATAAAACAATCTGTTTTTAAATTAAAAGGATCTTTTTATTAAAAAACAGCATATCCAGATGAGCTCTCAGTGCAATATGATGTTTGGTTTCTATTTCAAAAGTTATTAACTATGATTTACGCGAAGAGCTTGTCTTTTAATATTTTAAAAAAATTATACCAACCTCTAGATTTAATGAAATTACACTCAGTACCTCTCTATTTTATAAAATTATTATTGACCTTCTCTCAAATTTACTGAAATTACACTGACTTCTCATATATATACTAGTTCATTAATTTAAGTGACAAAAAAAAGTAATATATGATATATACATAATTATTAATGATAAAACTATAATATTTTAGTTATATTTAACATATATATTAACTAGAATACCTTTTTTTTCTATCATAAGTTATAATTATAAGTTTTTTACATGTGATAAAAAAATATTTTATTCAACTGATGTGTTAAATATTATCAAAATATTATAATTTTTTCATTAATAATTATGCATATATACTATGTTATCTTTCTTTCTCACTTAAATTAGTAAACTAATATCTATAGGGGAGATCAGTATAATTTTAATGAATTTCAAGGGAGGTTAGTGATAGTTTTATAAAATAGAAGGGTATGATAAGTGTAAGTTCAAACCATATCTTGAAAGTTTTCTAAACACATTATTGATAATCGTTGTGGAATAGTTGAATAAAATTCAACTACTAACTATTAGAGCGTTTTCTTACGTCCCAAATTTCTTATAAATTCTACATATAATGGAGCCTAACTCCCAGCCCAGTATGCTCTTATTTTTATCAAAAATGCTATTTAAACATCCAAAAAGTGAGTGTTTATTGGGACATCCACTTAACAACCATTGGATATGATGATGGATCCCACACACTTCATCTATCACATCACATCCAATGATTGTTAAGTAGGTGTCCCAATAAACACCTACTTTTTGGGTGTTTAGATAGCATCACTCTATTTTTATCCTCACCGGAAGAGGAAGCGAGTTCTGTTTCGTTGTACATCTGACTTCCAGAGATAAATAATCATTATTGTTAGAATTTTCTATTGAGGCTACAATTAATTACGAATTTTTTTCATTTTATAAAAACTAGATTGATGATATAATCTCAATTGTAAACAAGCATAATAAGCCCAATATGTGCACGTCGATTATTAAGAGTTAGTGTGATTAAGATGAGAGTCTGTTTATAAATATATAACTAAGTCCACTACCTACTACAACCAATGCGATACGCATTATTTGGTTCGGCCCATGCACAACCACTTAGAGCAAAAGAAAGATGGGGAGAAAGATCTAATAAAAGGATTGTATATAAAAAGGTCTATAAAAATGAATATTACTCATCTCGACCTAATTAATCATCAATGACCGAAGAATTTACAGCAGGTCCATGCATGGCATGTGTAAATTGGTGGTGAGTGACGCTAACTCTAGCCCCGATGGCAATATGCCGAAGGGGCTAGTACCAGCGCCATACATATCCAACCTACTCTGGGTATAGGTCAGCTGATGCATGTCGAGGTGCTGTTTTTTCCTGGCCTCTGATAATTCTGCTACTTGGGTCATATTGTATAGGATAGTATGCTTGTGCCATTCGATTGTTGCTATGAGCTTATAGGGTACAACAACGTTTTTACTCGTTTTGTTTTGGTCTATGCTGTTGTTCTTCCACATTATTTGTTATTTTTGTATCTTAAACTGGTCCTTGTCTCTTTTGATAGGTTTGAAGCTTGTGATCTTTATCGGAAAAACAAAATCCATCAATGACCAATTCTAATATGCTCTTTATTCCAATATTCAATTTACGCGGCCCAAATTTTGGTCCTGGCCGTGTGCTTAATTCAGGCCTAGGTTAAAAGTATTAACCAAAGCAATGTATAAGTAATACATTATCCTCGATTAGGCATCATATCCCGCTTTTAAGATTTTCTTCATTTGTGTTAAAGCAATATGGATATGGTTGAATCATTAAGCTTGATCTTTTTGGTCTATCACGACAAAAAGAGGAAAATTAATACCAACTTTTAATTTAAGTACCTCGCGAATGGGAATTGGGATTGCTTTTCCTTTTGATGTTGCAATGATATACACAGCTTAAGGCCCATTTCTTGAGGAAAATTCTTGGTATGTTGTAGTTATAAAAAGTATTTTTATTACAATTAAAGTGGTTAAATAGTTTAAATATGTTAATGTAAAATCACTATTTTTAAATTACAATTTAAGACATAAAAAGTAATTTTTTAAAATACTTTTATATAAAAAATTTAATTTTGCACATAATAAAATAAATCTTTGAAAAAATTCATAATTAGTATATATGATTTATTTTTAATTAGAAATAAAATTAAATGTATAGTCAACACATTTTTACAAAAAAGTTACTATAAAGTATGAAAAAAAGTATTTGTAAATCATTTTATTAATATTTGTATGAGTATTGTATTTGAGTTATGCTGTAAAAAGTCCTATAATTTGTTTCATGATTTAGTAATATATCTAAAATTTGTTTAGTCTTCATTTTTTCAAAGAAAAATAAAAACATTAAAATAAAAGTTTAAGTTTTATGCACTAATGTAAAACTTTTTTTTACACCATAATGCAATCAAATTAAATCATCCAACTTGAATGACTTTTTAAGTCGTGGATGCGAAACATA
The DNA here is from genome assembly GCA_031216125.1 of Dalbergia cochinchinensis. Classification (NCBI taxonomy): domain Eukaryota; kingdom Viridiplantae; phylum Streptophyta; class Magnoliopsida; order Fabales; family Fabaceae; genus Dalbergia; species Dalbergia cochinchinensis. The sequence continues at coordinate 45,557,472 of CM062372.1, forward strand.
ACTATTTTTTATTGATATGATAATACATGATTTTGGATGATAGTGAAAAAAATTTATACTGTTAATGCATAAAATTTAAACTCTTAAAACAATATATTTTCAAACAATTTAATTTCCTTCACAGTACGACCCTTTTACATGCAAGTTAAAGGGAGACGTTCCTCTCATGTGTAAAATACACATGATAGGGTCATCCTCACTCTTAATTTTCTTATTTTAAAAGAGATAGAAAGTACATACAAATAGAAAAATTAAGGGTGAAGATGTGCACAAAACCTTCTCATGTGTAAGTACTTTACAAATGAGAGGATCCTTTCCCAAGTTAAAGGATTTGCTATTATTATGAATTATCCGGAGACTTTATCAGATTTCCTAACCATGAAAGAACTCTACCAAGCTTCAAGTGAAGACAAAAGGAAGAAAGTAGAAGATGAGAATTGTATGAAATCTTAATGATTGTATTGAATAGAATACTGAGTCATGTTCAAGGAGAGTAGGAATTAGAAATAGTACAAAGTCAAGAACTAACTACATCAGTAAGGAGTTGTGTATGGCGGGGTGGCAATTAGATGTCAACAACAAAGAATTGAGAATCTCCTTGTGCACGAGGCCAAACTGCTTTAAATAAGGCATGAATTGACAAACTTCAGGAGTTTAGATGACAGCCTTTGCTTTTCAAGATCTCGATTTGGGGAGCAAAAAACTACTTCTCTTAGGTTCTCCACCAAAGAAATTGAGTGTCAAACTGTTTTTTATGGATGAGGATGGAATGTAGAGTGATTCGTGTTGTGATTGTGTGAACATAATGCTTGACAAATTAAAGAAGAAGAAGTTGCAGGATGTAAGTTGATTGACAATGTAACACCCTCCCAAGTACAACATCATTTTTAAGTCATAATATTATACTTAGGAGTTGTCACTTATAAAGTAGTGGACCTTTCTTAATTATCTATAGTAGAATGGGTCGAATCGTATAGTAACTAACTCGTAGTTCTATCAAAATATATAGTAAGGAAACAAACTATTTATTTAGTACAAGTCAAGTACAAGAGGAAGCTTCTCTATGAGCTTTAGTACGCACCTGTTCTTTACTATATTTACAGACACATGTATATAACTAGGTATAACAGGTACGAGTCTCCACTCCTAAATTATAGAAATTCCAATTTAGTCTTTCTTGTAGGGGCTCCATTGTTCTCTGGAATCTGTAATACCCTAATATTTAATCCAACACGCCTAGGACATGTTCAGATTAATTATTAGTCATTAATCTTTTGTTTAAGTTCTTGATTCTAGTTTATTTTAGATACTTAACGAAAATATGGGTAAATTTTTTGTTTTGAAAATTAAAAATAAAAATGCAAGCCATGCAACTTAAAGAGCTACGTCGTACGATTATGCATACAAGCCAAAAGGAGTTAAAAGTATCATAAGCAAATACAAATCAGAATGCATCACAATATCATGTATTAACAATAATAGATAATTCATGATACATCACATAATATAGGTTCTAATGTAGCAATAGGCCCGCCATCAAAGGTTAGGGCGATATCGTCATCCATAAGGACATAAATAGGAAATAGCAAAAGGTACAACTAGCCATGATCCCTCCTGCCTATTTTGGCTAAATAGATACCCCCAAAGAAACAGAAGAAGGCTATCGTCTATGTGATACGTGCACAGACGCTCCATATGAACATAAAAGATGGACATCACAATGACCCACGGAGTGATATGAATGGTGCACAACGTCGAATTGCAGCTCCCAAATAGGCGTGTCAATGAAGATCACAAATAGTGCCATCATTTTCGGAAGACGTGATGGAAAAAAGAAAAAGGGGATAGGAATCTTATACAAGAAACTCAGTAGGGAAACACCTCCTAACATGTGTCATCCTCTATGTCCTCAGGAACCTCGGGTTTGATTATGAAATAGTGGACATATATATGATGGCTAATTATTAAGTTCCAAGTTTTATTTATCCAAGGTCCGCCTATTTTATTATGCGTCTTAATGCATAGATGCAACATGATGAGTCATACCAATACTCCAGTCAATTCATCACAATATACAGGATGCACCCTATACTAGCATGATCGTCCTCTCGATGATTTTAGAGGTGACTTAGGTTTTTATCTGTTTTATATGGGGGCCGCCCTATAATTTATCCCCTTTCGAGAGGTTCTAGGTTATGAGCTCATACCCTGCAAGTTGTCACTAGCTTATACTTATCCTCTCGATAAGTAAATTCTCAGCTCTATCTCAGAGTACAGGATAGGGGGCACGGAAATACTTATCCTCTCGATAAGTACACTTATCCTCTTGATAAGCAATTCCCTGGGATCACCTTATGCCGAGCTCGGCTCGTTACGAAAGGATCATTTTTGAGTGTCCTAGGTCACCTTTAACCATGACATGTTCATTAGAGATGCAATGCAATCATAACATGTTAATCAATATGTCATGCTCATAAGTCTTTATAAATCATGCATCTCGATCGATGAGTATAATCATAACATGTCATGCAATTTGTCACACAAGCATGCTTCACATTCATTGCATATATATATATATATATATATATATATATATATATATTCATCAAACTATAGATTCTCATGTTCATAATCCAAGAATAAGCATGCAAGGTCACTAAATCATGTTGTTCAAGTGGAGAAACATTTATTCACACATTTCAGGTCCTGGTAATCGATTACATCACACGAATTTTCAAAACAGGAAAGTTTAAGGCTCGGGTAATCGATTACATGAGCCTTGTAATTGATTACATCACTATTGAAAATGCATTCTATGTTTCAAGAACATATGAGTAATTGATTATATGCAAGAGTAATCGATTACTAGGGTCAAGAACATGTTCTAGGTTTTCCAAGACATCGTGTAATCGATTACATGAAGTTGTAATCGATTACACGGGCTAAAAATTTGCATTCGAGTATGGAAAACCCTTTTGGTAATCGATTACATTATCCTGGTAGTCAATTACCAGTGACCCAAAAGTAAGAAAACTCTAGTCTTGACATTCCTTTGTTATTCCAAAACATTTTTAAATATAAAGCCAACATTCCCTTAGGATTAAACTCTCATTTCACTTCCTTTGAGATCTTTAATCTTTCAAAACTCCTTTGCACATTATGAAATTCAAGATTCATCATCAACAAGGTTATTTCTCTAGTTTTAATGCCAAGACTCCTATTTAGAGTTTCCACTCTAAAACACCTTAACTTTAAGGTTGAAAGGGGTAAGCCTTAGACTTAAGAATATATAAGTGATGCAAGCTCATTATTAACCTTTAAGGCTTGGTTGACAACTTTGGAAAATAAATATGATGGTATTTCCATTTCTCTAGTTTTAAGGCCTAAGACTCCTATTTAGAGTAACTATTCTAAAACACCGATCAACTTTAAGGTTGAAAGGGGTAAGTCTTGAACTTCTGGAAAATCATTTAGTAATAACATAACCAACATCAAAACCCTCATTATCAAGCTATCGCTTTGAACATTCAAAAAGGAAAACATTTCAAAGAAATGATGTTTTGATGAGTCCCTATGCTTTATCATTTTGGCTTCTTCTTTTTCCTTCCTTATGTATTATGGCCTTCAAGGCTTTGTTGGTTTCTCATGATAGCTTGATGATGAGAGTTTCTAGATGATGACTATGAGTTCATTACAAGGAGACCTCTAGAGCTTGAGTTTTGCTATTTACAAAGTTTGATGAAAATGCTAGGTAGCTCATTAAAGGTTTCACTTAAGACAATATATCACTTGGTTTTCAAAGAGCTTGCATTTTCATATCACCTAAATAATTAACTCAAAGCCTACCTATTTCAACCTTAAAACTGATTATTGATTCAGAGTAAATACTCTAAGGGGCCTAGAGCACTAAAATAAAGAATTGGACTTGCATTCATGTCTACATTTCCTTATCTAGCATATTTATTATATCTCTTGATTTAGAGGTTATTTTAAGTATGAAGTTTAGTTATTATGAATGCCTTATATTGTGCTCATGGGCATTGTTACTTTTCGGTTCTGCCTTTAAATTTCCAGCACCCTTAAATTCTGTTTTGGATGATTTAAATGTGTTAGATACCTTGCTAGTTGATGTGATAATTGTTCTTGGCACTTTAGGCAAGCCTAGTAACTAAAAAGACTTGAAAATGTGATTTCTAGAACTCCTAAGGAAATGAAATATGCATTTTATCCCAGCATCTTTGAAGTTTGTAAAATCATGTTATACCATGTTTACTTGAGTGAGGATGACTCATAAATGGTTTAGGAATTAATTTTAGCATTATAAAGAAAGTCGGTAATGAGAAAGGGCGTAAAACGCAACTTCTAAAACATCATAAATCATAGAAATTCATTTACTGTCTATGCTGTCCAACTTTGATTAATGATGTTCTTGAGATTAATAATTAGCGATAATGATGATAATGAACCCCTTAGATGCATAAGAAAATAATTTGATAATTAGAGTTACCCACTTTAGGGGTTTGACTATTTAAAGGAATAATTATGTATTAATGATTTGAGATGATGAATTCATGTGATAATATGATGCTAAGTGAGATATTGATCTCTAGAAACAAAATTCATCTTTTGCATGTTATGGTTTCATTTGGAATGTTAGAAATGCACATGCTAGAAATATATGAAGAATCATGACATTTAGGCGTTATGTATTGCATCTTGTTATAACATGCTAAGACCTAAGGTGACTTAAAAACATGAGAAAATGATCCTTTGGACTCATCAAACTATAGGTGATGAAAAGGTGATTCTTGCCCCCTAACCCGTACTCATTAAGTCGGGACTTTAACTTATCAAAAGAGATAAGTATATGCTAGTGACGACTAGTAAGTTATGAGCTCATAACCTAGAAGTACTCTCAAAAAGGAAAAGTAATAGCGTGGCCCCAAGAGTGAAAAGAACTAACTTAAGTCACTTAAAGAACCAAGGAATGTCATTCATGAACCATGTTCAATGCACATCATGTTTACTATGAAGTTAGATATATGCTGTGGAGATAAGTGTTGCATAAGGTATTGATATGCATACCATAATGAAGTATGATGCATTCATTACAAGACTCATGATAAAAATGAACGGGCCTCAGTAATTAATGTTTTAAAACTTAATAAATGAATCCTTGCATGTTCACTATTTCATAATAGACCCGAGGTTCCTGGGGACATTGATGATGTCACTTAGATAGGAGGATATTCTACTGAGATTCTTTAGTAAGATTCTCACTCCCTCTATCTTTCTTTCTGTTACGTCCTCAAATTCCGATGGCGACATTTGTCCTCTTCATTGACACCCCCACTTGGGAGATCCATTTCGACCCTGACCACCAATCTTACCATTTTGAGGGATGCTGCTCCGTCCGAGTCTTTATGTTCGTGGGACAACCATTTGCACACCCCGTACTTAGCTACCGTTCTTTTCGGACTTCCCTGTTCAGTGACGATATGGTTTTTGAGCGTGCATGTATGCACAATGAGAGGATCTTCGCACGTACACCATTGTGTCTGCCGTTCATGATTTTCCGGTTATGTCCCCTACTCGAGGCATTTGGAGACCGACCTATCAGAGGACCCGCCTATCCACCTGTATTCCGAGAGTTCTGCCTCTACTCCCCCAGAGATGAGGGAGGGCAGCGAGTAGATGGTCACCCAGTCGAGGTTGGCACAGAGGCTAGCTATGCACCCTTGTCATGGAGCCCATGTTCAGCCACTTCGTGAGCCCGCTCCTGAAGAGCTTTGCCCATGGATCAGTTATGTTCCACCTTTTTAGGGCTAGCAGCAGTAGATCTCTTGGAGGGTCTTTAGTGCACACACCACTACTAGGTTATCAACTAGTTTAGGATAACCTTCTTTTGCTTTAGAGGTTATCTATCATTGGTGCACTAGGTAGGCATGTCTTCCTTAGTATTTTCCTTTCCCAATGTATTCATATTTTCATGTTGTACTGGATTTAACTCACGTTTCATAGGAAGGTAGGTCATTATGTATTTAACTATGATATGCTAATGGATGTTCTTTTTATGGAGCCTATCTGATGTTTCTATTTTATGTTATTTTTTTTACATGTTACGCTTTATGATTATCGATCGCTTATGTTATGTGCGGCTCACGTTTTGTTTATGTTTTCAATAAAAATTGGCTTGTATTTCATTAAGTAGTTTCAAAAAAAAAATGAAACAAAGAATAATATCTAATAATCAACTAGAATACGTCCTAAGCGTGTTGAGTTAATTATTAGGACGTTATATTTTGGTATCAAAGCAATTCGGTTCTCACAGAGCCTGAGGATTGGACTGGCTATGCTTCTTAAGCATAATACGTTAGAAATGTCATGAATAGATGTTTTATCATTAAGATAAGCTTTAGGATTAGAAATACATGACTGCTGTATGTTGCACGTGCCATAGTAACTTGCTCACTTTACATGGAATATTGAGCCTGATCACCTCAGTGTTGTTATTTCGTGTGTATAGGAACTAATGGCACGTCGACAACAGAATAGGAGCTCGACCCCCGGTGTTCAAAACAATGAGACTGCCGAAGCACTACGTGATGTGGCGAGAACTATGAGGATGATGATGGAAATGATGGATCAAGATCACTGAGGTGGTGCGGGTCATGGTCCCAGTGGCAACGAGGTTCCTGAACACGCTTGTTTTTGGGGAGTTCTGCAAGGCAAACCCGCCAATCTTTATAGGGACCATAAACCCAAATCTTGCTGACGAGTGGATTAGGAGCATGGAGAAGATCTTTACTGTGGTCCCATGCACGGAGGAGCAGAAAGTGACTTCCATAACTTATATGCTCGAGGGAGATGCTGGTTTTTGGTGGACCGAAGCCCAAAGACTCTTAGAAGCAATGGGCGCTGCCATCAACTGGGAGCTGTTCAAGGCCCATTTCTATGAAAAATATTTTCCCGAGTTTGTCCAGAATGCCAAAGACATTGAGTTCATGAGTAACATCCTAATTTTTAACCCAATACTCTAGAACATAATTAGGTTAATCATTAGTCTGTTACGTCATAGCTTCCTTATTACTTTAAAATACTTAACGAAAATACTGGTAAAATTTTTTTTTTTGAAATATAAAAGCAAAGTGAGAGCTGCGCGACATGATAAATAATAAAGCACGAATGGAATTAAGCAAACATCGCATAGCAGCATAACATAAGCAAGTAAAGACACATCAATAGAACTGAACTGCATATTTATATAATATTATATGATATGCCCACTCATGGAGAGTGGGGCTTAGTTTAGTACATCCTGAACAGATACAACTAAAAGCAAATACAAAGGAAAGTACGACAGAAAATATAAAAGCAACTCCCCTACCCAAGTGCAAATAAAGGGATAGCCTCTAAACAAAAGAAGGTCCATCCTCATCTAAATGGTGTGTGCTCTACCCGGGTACTCCATCGGTCGTACGTCACCTCCTACTGACGTCCATCTCGCGAGCGAGGCACATATCCGGGAAACTGGGCGAGCTCCTCGGGCGTATAGAGGCGGAACGGGGATCGGGAGTGACCCCCGCGATGTGGCCGCATCTCCGGTCGTCGTGCGAGCCGTGGCTGAGTCACGGTATCCTCACTGCCCTTCCTCATTAGTGGTGGAGTGGGGGCGGAGCTCTCACTGTATGGATGGGTAGGCGGGTCCTCCGATGGATCGGTCTCCGAGAAGTAAGTCTGGGGCACGTAGTCTGGATAGTCACGCATGGCTGAGGCGGCGGTATGCATGTGGAGCACTCTCTCGTTATGCGTACGCGCACGCTCAAACACTCGCTCGTCGTCGCCGTAGGGTGCTGTCGGGGAGAAGCGATGGGTATGCACGGGGTGAGCGAAGGGACGTCCTACGAACATGAAGACTCGCACCGTGCACTGCCCCTCAAAATAGTATGACCCATGATCCGGATCATAGTGCACCTCCCACGTCGGGGTGTCCACAAAAACCACGAACGTCGCCATCTGAAGACGTGACGGAAAGAAAGAGATAGAGGGAGTGAGAATCTTGCTAAAGAATCTCAGTAGGGCCTCCTACTACCTAGGTGTCATCATCTACGTCCTCAGGAACCTTGGGTTTAGTATGTAAAACAAGTGAGCATGTATCAAGTCCATTTTTAAGCTTTAAAACATAATTAGCCAAGGTCCATTCATTTTAGCATGATTCTTAATGTCATGGATGCAATCATATTAAAGATGTATGCATGGCTCTACTTAATGCAAGAAAGTAGTCATAACATTAAAAACATCATAATAGTGGCATAAAGTGGCAGTTAAATACTCATATGGGAATCTTTGTGACATAAACATCATACTTTACTTTCTCATAGACCACCCTAAAAGACAATCGCTCTGGGGGTGCTCGGCCAAACCGGTGTCACCAGGCGTGTCACATCTCTAGGTTATGAGCTCATACCTTAACTAGTCGTCACTAGTTCTTACTTATCAATCCCGATAAGAGTAACATAATCATAAACATAATCCCGACTTATCCAGTACGGGCTAGGGGGCATTTCTTGGGGGTGCTCGGCCGAACCGGTGTCACCCAAGAATTCATCTTGGTATCGATGTCACATGTGTTCTCTGGAGGTGCTCGGCCGAACTGGTGTCATCCGAGAACTCATCTTAGTACCTCATAAAAATCTCATAGGTTTTCAAAAACTTTCTGAGTCCCGAATTTGTCAGAAATTCGGCAAAGATAATCACAGAAGATGCCGAATTTCTTCCAAATTCTTCTTTATGCCACATAAGTCATTAAACATGCATCTTCCATCATGATTTTCATGCATTCACATAATTATTCTCATGCGTTCACAAGCAACATTAAAAATCCATTATGCTCTTGATCCTACGGTATCTTATGCTTTGACCCTTTCGGGCCTTAAACTTGTGATGTAGTTAACCTATCATCTTCTATCAACCTTTTATGCACCTAAGGGTTCTCTTCTAATAGATCTCATTATTATTTATGCTCTCTATTAAATCTGAACAACATCATTCCTTAGGGGCAGCATTATAAACTTATAATTGCGGGGTTTTAGAACTTACGTTTTAGAACCTTTCTTGGTTCTGTCTTCGCCTAAGGCGCTATAAGTTCGACCTAAGCCAATTATGAGGCATTTATATGCCTAAGAACTAATTATATGCCACGTTCTCTACATTATAAGGTTGCTGGACAGATTCTAAAAATTAAATGTTCTAAGAGTTCTAGAATTGCGGTTTTACGGGTTTCTAGTTACTAGTTTCTCTATAGGTGCTAAAATTCAATCCTACTTCGATTGTAACCAAATTTTTCATGATTAAACAATCCTAATCTGATTATATTCCCATTGAAACAGTTTGGGCAGTGTCCAAAAATAAATGGGTTAAAACTATGTTAAATCTTGACTTTATGGTTTTTTTTTTCTAGAAAGCTACTTTGTCTCCTATCATGCATAGAAATGTTCCTACCTCATCATACATAATTTTTACACATTCAAACACATCAAAACATCATCATACGGCAACAAACTCATCATGGAAGAATCGAGCATTAAGTCTCCAAAAAGATGCATAACTTGATGTTTTTAAAACATATAAGTTGCTAGTTTCTCTTGGAATCACTTTTAGGACTTCTAAGACTCTTTTGAAAACCATTTTATTTTGTAAAAGAGACTAAAACCATCCTTAGGTCAGTGACCACTTAATCCCTCCTTAAAAGAGAATTAAATTCATAAATCTTGTTGGTCTTAATCTCATAAACTTCATGAGGTTTTAAAGAAAATCTTAAAACTTAGATTGTTGGCCCTTGTAGCTAGATGAAACTCATTCTAATTTCATCATCACTACTTGACCGAAACTTATGCATTCAAAGAATGCTCCCACATTAAACTTTAACTTGAAATAGAATGGGCAAGCCTTTGAGCTCTAAGGTCTTTAAGTGATGACATAATTTAAACATGCTATGCACTTCATTTTTATTCTTCATTATAAAGTAAAGTGAAAGCTTAAAGTAAATATGCAAGACTTGAATTATAAATATGCAAAACTTAAAATATAAATATGCAAGTTCATTTCTTTATTTTAGTGCTCTAGGCCCAGCAACAATCGACTTTAAGGCCGAAATAGAAAGGCTTTGAGATTTAGTTAGGTGATAGTGCAACTCTCATTTTAAATCTTTATGTTCTTTAGTGATGAAAAGTAAATATGCTGGACAAGAATGTAAATATGAGATGCAATCCATTCTTTATCCTTTAACTTTAAGTGATGGCTTGAAAATTAAATATGAATGCAAAGCTCAAAGTAAATATGTAATGCATAAGCTGGAATTTAAATATGAATGCTAGTCCATTTTGTAACGCCCCGATTTTTCTGTCTGAGTGGAAAATGACCAAAATGCCCCTGAGGTCATTTTGGCCTGGAATTCGAGGATGGCCGACCCGGCAGTCCTCGAAGGGCCAACTCAATGTTTGAAGGGGATTAAATGACCCTTGAGTGGTTCCGGAGGTGAAAGTCTCATTTTCCGCAGTTTCGGGTCAAAATGACCAAAATACCCTTATACTGTTTTACTCGGGTAAAGGTGCCGTTTGAGCTCGAAACTTTCCCCAGAGGTTTAAAACCATGTTTTTACATGTTTCAAAACATCTGTTTGAGTCTCGGCAGTCCCGGGCAATTTTAGTGCAAAATTACGATTTTACCCCTAGAATAGTGTTTTTGAGCTTAATGATGTGATTAAGCAAACCTAAGCAATATTAGGCTCTAAAAGAAGATTAATTAATTTTCATAATTAATCTAGAGTCAAAATAAATTATTAAAATTAATTAGAACCTAAGATTGCTTAGATTAGATTTAAATCTCTTTTCTAAAACTCAAGATTTCACTCTTGGAATCTTAAATAGTGTTTTCTCTCTCCAATTTCTTAAATCAAGGAATTGTGTCTAGGATTGTTTATACACTAAAATGAATTTATAACTCACTAATGATGCAAGAACACTCCTTAATTATGTCTTGGCAACCTTGATTACCCATTTTCTCACCTAAACACTTTCTTACAAATTCCTAATCTTAATCCTAATCAAAGATACATCTAAACACAACTCTAAACCACAATTAAAATGCAAGAGAACCCTCCCCGTGGCTGATGCATTTCGGCCCTCTCTCTCTCAATTACCACATATGTTGAATTGTTTCTCACTCAAAGAACCATGCTTGAAGCCATACCTTGAACCATACCTCACCATACTTTGAACCATACCTCACCATGCCTCAAGACCACATTATCTCACCTCATGGAACTCATAGGCTGCCCATGAGGCTGATGGCCGAAGCTCCTCCCCCTCCATGCACCTTTCATTTGTTTCATTTCTCTATAAATAGCTTGCTTGGGTGAACTTGTATCATTTTGGGTTCATTTGCTAAGTGTAAGTTTCCAAAGAGCACTTCAAAGTTTCCTTTTTCTCTCAAGTTCAAGTCTTCAAGTTCTTCAAGTTCTTCATCCTCTTCTCTCATTCCAACCTCCTAATCACTAGGTAGGGATTTTCTTTCAAGAGTTCTTGCATTTAAAGTTCTTAATTTCTTTATGTGTTCATAGTTTCTCTTGAATCTTCTTTTGAACTTCTTTTCTTCTTTTTCTCCTCTATGTTTTCGGCCATGAGGCTTGAGGATCAAAGAAATGAGAGCTTGATGATGAGAGTTTCATGATGATGTTCATCACTTGAACAATCTCTAAAGCTTGATCTTTGTTCTTGAGATAAAGATGTTTTTAGTTTTTCTTCTTGAATCCTTGAAAACCTTTCACTTTGATGATGTTTTAAAATGGTTAACATGAACTCAATGATGAGAACTCATGATGTTGGTGTTAATGCATCATCAAGAACATGGTCTCTAGAGTTCCAAATGTTCCTTTCCTTCTCCAACAATTTCGGTTCCTTTTCTTTTTCTTTCTCTAAGGTTTCGGCCATATTGGCCAAGGAAGTTCACAATGGCTTGATGATGAGAGCTTCTAGATGATGACTATGTGTTCATCACAAAGAGGCCTCTAGAGCTTGAGTTTTAATAAAAATGTTATTTATGTTTACCTTCCAAGAAAAGAAACTTTGTGTTTTAAAGAACCCTTGAGGTTCATTCTTGTTTTTGCTTTACCTTGACATGACAAGTTTGGGTTAAGGTTTAAGTTCCTTCAAAAGTCTTGTATGAGCTCTAATAAGAAATAAATGGACTAGCATTCATATCTACATTCAAGCTTATGCATTACATATTTATTTTGAGCTTTGCATTCATATTTAATTTCCAAGCCATCACTTAAAGTTAAAGGATAAAGAATGGAGTGCATCTCATATTTATATTCTTGCCTAGCATATTTAATTTTATCACTAAAGAACGTAAAGATTTAAAATGAGAACTTGCACTATCACCTAACTAAATCTCAAATCCTTTCTATTTCGGCCTTAAAGTCAATTGTTGCTGGGCCTAGAGCACTAAAATAAGGAAATGAACTTGCATATTTATATTTCAAGTCTTGCATATTTAATTCAAACTTTGCATATTTATGATTCAAGTCTTGCATATTTACTTTAAGCCCTCACTTTACTTTGTAATGAAGAATAAAAATAAAGTGCATAGCATGTTTAAATTATGTCATCACTTAAGAGATCTTAGAGCTCAAAGACTTGCCCATTTTATCTCAAGTTAAAGTTTAATGAGGGAGCATTCTTTGAATGCATGATTTCGGCCTTGTAGTGATGATGAACTTGGAATGAGTTTTATCTAGCTTCAAGGACCAACAAGTCAAGTTTTAAGAATCCTTTTAAATGTCATGAATTTGTTTGAGTTTAAGACCAACAAGGTTCTATGAATTTAACTCTCTTTAAGGAGGGATCAAGTGGTCACCGACCTAAACATGTTTTAGCCTCTTTTATAAAATAAATTGGTTTGCAAAAGAGTTTTAAAGGTTCTAATTTGGTTCCAAGGGAAACTAGCACCTTATATGTCTTAGAAACATCAAGTTATGTACCTTCTTGGGGACTTGGTGTTTCGGCCTTATCATGATGAGTTTGTTGTTGTATGATGATGTTTTGATGTGTTATAATGTGTGGGAATTATGTATGATGAGGTAGGAATACCTTTATGCATGTTAAGAAAGAAACTAGCTTCCTAGGAAAAATCGTAAAGTCAAGGTTTAGCATAGTTTTAATCCATTTTACCTTTGGACACTGCCCAAACTGTTTCAATGGGAATATAATCAGATCAGGATTGTTTAATCATGAAAAATTTGGTTACAATTGAAGTAGGATTGAATTTTAGCACCTAGAGAGAAACTAGTAACTAGAAAACCGTAAAACCGCAATTCTAGAACTCCTAGAACATTTAATTCTTAGAATCTGTCCAGCAACCTTATAATGTAGAGAACATGGTTTATAATTAGTTCTTTGATATAGGAATGACTCGTAATTGGTTTGGGTTTAACTTATAGTGCCTTAGGCGAAGACAGAACCAAGAAATGGTCTAAAACGCAAGTTCTAGAACCCCATAATCATAAGTTTATAACGCTGCCCCTAAGGAATGATGTTGTTCAAATTTAATAGAGAGCATAAATAAATAATAATATTTGTTAGAAGAGAACCCTTAGGTGCATAAAAGTTTGATAGGAGATGATAGGTTAACTACATCACAAGTTTAAGGCCCGTAAGGGTCAGAACATAAAATACCGTAGAACCAAGTGTATAACGAATTATAATGTTGCTTGTGAAAGTATGAGGATGGTTATGAGAATGCATGAATTTATGATGAAAGATGCATGTTTGATTGACTTATGTGGCATAAAGAAGAATTTGGAAGAAATTCGGCACGCTATAGTTATGCCGTCGAATTTTTGACAAATTCGGGACTCAGAAAGTTTTTGAAAACCTATGAAATTTTTATGAGGTACTAAGATGAGTTCTCGAATGACACCAGTTCGGCCGAGCACCCCCAAGAAATGCCCCCTAGCCCGTACTGGATAAGTCGGGATTATGTTTATGATTATGTTACGCTTATCGGGATTGATAAGTAAGAACTAGTGATGACTAGTTAAGGTATGAGCTCATAACCTAGAGATGTGACACGTTCTGGGTGACACCAATTCGGCCGAGCACCCCCAGAATGCTTGTCTTTTAGGGTGGCCTATGAGGAAGTTATGATGACAATGTCACAAAGAGAATTTAATTGCCACTTTATGCCACTATTATGATGTTCTTAAAGATATGATGATTATTCTTGTATTAAGTAGAGCCATGCATACATCCTTTATATGTTTGCATCCATGTCATTAAGAATTATGCTAAAATGAACGGACCTTGGCTAAATTATGTTTTAGAACCTAAAAATGGACTTAATGCATGCTTACTTATTTTGTTTACTAAACCCAAGGTTCCTGAGGACGTAGATGATGACACCTAGGTAGTAGGAGGCCCTACTGAGATTCTTTAGCAAGATTCTCACTCCCTCTATCTCTTCCTTTCCGTCACGTCTTCAGATGGCGACATTCGTGGTTTTTATGGACACCCCAACCTGGGAGGTGCATCATGACCCGGACCACGGGTCATACCATTTTGTGGGTCGCTGCGTCGTTCGAGTGTTCATGTTCGTTGGACGGCCCTTTAGTTACCCCGTACATAGCCATCGATTCTCTCCTGTCTCACCCTTCGGCGACAACTTCGTGTTCGAGCAGGCCAGCCCTCGAGAGGAGTGGATCCGCCGCGCCCCACCGACGGCCTCTGCCATCCGAGACTACCCACAGTATGTACCCCGCTCGCCCTCATCATTCTCCGAGACGGACCCTTCGAAGGACTCTGCCACCCAGGTACCCTCCGAGGGATCCTCCCCCACTGTGCCGATGGACATTGGGGAGGGTAGCGAGGCTTCTGTCACTCAACCAGTACGTGGAGGACGGGTGAGGATGATTCCCCACCGTGGAGCTCATGCCCGACCGATGCAGCGCATCGCCACTCCGGCCGAGATCACCCAGTGGATCGGGTACATCCCTCCTTTCCAGAGAGCCCCGCAGTAGGAGACGATCGTCGCGGTTCTAGTGCTCAAGCTTGACTAGGCTAGGATAGCCTTCTTTTGTCTTTGGGGCTATCCATTTGTAGGCGCACTAGAGTTAGGAGAGTTTCTTTTATCACCTTTGTTGTACTTTTGTTTCTATGTATTTTCATTCTAGTTGTACTAAACTAAGTCCCACTCTACCTAAGTGGGCATATCATATATGAATATGCAGTTCAATGTTATGGTGCTGTGTTTTTACTTGCTTATGTCATGTTGCAATGCGATGCTTGCTTTATTACCTTCCGTGCATTATTAATTAACGTGTTGCACGGCTCTCACTTTGCTTTTATAATTCAAAAAAAAATTTACTAGTATTTTCGCTAAGTATTTTAAAGTAATAAGGAAGCTATGACGTAACAGACTAATGATTAACCTAATTATGTTCTAGAGTATTGGGTTAAAAATTAGGATGTTACACATTTTATTTCTTATTAGAGCTCATACAAGACTTTAAAGGAACTTAAACCTCAACTCAAACTTATCATGACAAGATAAAGTAAAGACAAGAGTGAACCTTAAGGGTTTTTTAAAGCACAAAGTTTCTTTTCTTGAGATGTGGTCATAGGTAACATTTTTATTAAAACTCAAGCTCTAGAGATGTCATTGTGATGAACACATAGTCATCATCTAGAAGCTCTTATCATCAAGCCATTGAGAACCTCATTGGCCAACATGGCCGAAAATGTGAAGAAAGAAAAGGAAAAGGAACCGACGCTTTTAAGAAGAAAAGGAAACATTTGAAACTCTAGAGACCATGATCTTGATGATGCATTAACACCAACATCATGAGTCCTCATCATTGAGTTCATGGAATCATTTTAAAATATCATCAAGGGGAAAGGTTTTGAAGGTTCAAGAAGAAGGAACAAAAGAAAACATCCTTAACTTAAGAACAAAGATCAAGCTTTAGAGATTATTCAAGTGATGGATATCACCACCATGAAACCTCATCATCAAGCTCTCATTCCCTTGTCCTCAAGGCCTATGGCCGAAAATGATGAAGAAAAAGGAGAAGGAGAGAAGTTCTAAAAAGACTTCAAGAGAAACCATAAACACATAACTAGATATGGAACTTAAATAAAGAAAATACTTGAAAGAAAATCCCTACCAAGTGATTGAAGGTTGGGATGAGAGAAGAGGATGAAGAACTTGAACACTTGAACTTGAGAGAAAAAGGAAACTTTGAAGTGCTTCTTTGAAAACTTACACTTAGCAAATGAACCCAAAATGATGCAAGTTCACCCAAGCAAGCTATTTATAGAGAAATGAAACAAATGCAAGGTGCAAGGAGGGAGGGAAGGTTTTAGCCAAGGATGAGCAGCCCCATGAGTTCAATGAGGTGAGATGTTGTGATCTTGAGGCATGGTGAGGTATGGTTCAAAGTATGGTGAGGTATGGTTCAAGGTATGGTTCAAGCATGGTTCTTTGAGTGAGAAACAAATCAACAAGTATTGTAAATGAGAGAGAGAGGGCCGAAATTGCATCAGTCATGGGGGAGGGTCTCTTGCATTTTAATTGTGGTTTAAAGTTGTGTTTAGGTGTATCTTTGATTAGGATTAAGATTAGGAATTTGTAAGAAAGTGTTTAGGTGAAAAAATGGGTAATCAAGGTTGTCAAGACACATTTAAGGAGTGTTCTTGCATCATTAGTGAGTTATAAACTCATTTTAGGGTATAAATAATTCTAGACACAATTCCTTGATTTAAGGAATTGGAGAGAGAAAATACTATTCAAGATTCTAAGAGTGAAATCTTGAGTTTTAGAAAGGAGATTTAAATCTAATCTAAGCAATCTTAGCTTCTAATTAATTTTAATAATTTATTTTGACTCTAGATTAATTATGAAAATTAATTAATCTTCGATTAGAGCCTAATATTGCTTAGGTTTGCTTAATTACATCATTAAGCTCAAAAATACTATTCTAGGGGCAAAATCATAATTTTGCACTAAAACTGTCCTGGACTACCGGGACTCAAACAGATGTTTTGAAACATGTAAAAACATTGTTTTAAACCTCTGGGGAAAGTTTCGGGCTCAAATGGCACCTTTACCCGAGTAAAAATGCTATAGGGGTATTTTGGTCATTTTTACCCGAAACTGCAGAAAATGAGACTTTCGCCTCTGAAACCACTCAAGGGTCATTCAATCCCCTTCAAACATTGAGTTGGCCCTTCGAGGATTGCCGGGTCAGCCATCCTCGAATTTCGAGCCGAAAATGACCTCAGGGGCATTTTGGTCATTTTCCACTCAGAAA
Source organism: Dalbergia cochinchinensis (assembly GCA_031216125.1). Taxonomy (NCBI): domain Eukaryota; kingdom Viridiplantae; phylum Streptophyta; class Magnoliopsida; order Fabales; family Fabaceae; genus Dalbergia; species Dalbergia cochinchinensis. Next base: position 45,574,840 of record CM062372.1, read on the forward strand.
ATCGAGGTGTTACATCATGCAACTCATTCAAGGAGGCATGACTGTCGCTTAATACACAGCCAAGTTTGAAGAGCTCCTCAAATTCTCAAGGATGTACCAAGGCAATCCAGACGAGTACTGGAAGTGCATCAAGTATGAGTCCGAGTTGAAGGCCGAGCTCAATGTTGTGGTGTACATTTGGAAATTAGGGACTTCCCTACCCTAGTCAACAAATGCTGCATCATTGAGGATAGGCAAAGGAAGTTGAACACCATGAAGTCCGACAACGTCACGAAGAAGCTGGCACCCTAAGGCTAGAAGTTCAAGAAGCAGTACCGACCCCCGTTCTAATCTCAACAGAGGTCCCAAACCAGACCTCCACTTAAGCCGCAAGGACCTCGGAGGAATTGCTATCAAGGTGGGCCAAACAACAACAACAACAATAAGGGAAAGGCACCTCAAGGAGCCCCAGCTGTACCTTTGAGATCTTCACCATCCACCGAATATCCCAAGCGTGGCAAAAACCATGGGAGCTTACCATGCCGAGCTGGAATGAATGTCTGTTACCGGTGCGGAATGTAACATCCTCCCAAGTACAACATCATCCTTAAGTCATGACATCAAACTTGAGAGTTGTTATCTATAAATTAACGGACCTTTATTAAATAACTATAGCAAATTTGATGAGTTCGTGTAATAACTAGCGTAATTCAATTAAAATATATAACAAAGATACAAAACATTTATTTACTATAAAGTCAATTACATAAGGAAGCTCTACTGTGAGCTTGAATACATATACCATTTCTATTACATTCACCTACACATATACCTACAACCATATACCGCATAAGAAAAACATCAACTACTGTAATCCTGAGTTCTTTTACACAGCAACCGCATCATTCTCTGGATCAACCTGGACACGACACGGGAACACAAAACACATAGGGGTGAGAATTATACATTTCTCAGTAGGGTAACTCCCCTAAATACACAATTATAATGTGATCGTCATCGCCCCAACCACTTCGATTTATTAAGAAAAAGTGGTCATGCATTATATAATAACGGTTTATTTTTAAAATTCCAAATCATACTTCCGAAATGAGTTACTTTTAATATTCAATCACTTAATGTACATATACCGTACTACTCAACATCATATACTACTAACTTTCCATTTAAATATATTGGTCTCAATATCAATACTAAACTTCTTCACTCGGTATATAAGACAAACGATTTCTTATAAAATTTACTTCTTAAACTTGCCTTGGCCCTTGACTAATCTTGTCACATCTGGGCGTTACGTGCATCACGTCCCCAAATATGGGCAATAATGGGTAATAGACTGCTTTTCAGAACTGAGCTCATTCTTATACATGATCATTGGATTTATTTTCTCCAATTCTCACACAGACCTATTCCTAGCCAGGTTTACTTTCCCCTACTCAATTCAAGGGTAGTCAGATTTACTTTTCCTGACAGACCGGATTTACTTTCTCCAATCCAAGGATTATAAATCTTTTGCTTTTCTTGGTAGTACCTTCCCTAACAAACTGGATTTACTTTCTCCAGTCCAAGAAACATAATCTTATGCTTTTCTTTTGCATATAAGCAATTGTAATAATCATTCATATCTATGTGTACCTAACCTCATCAATAAGTTCACATGCTCAATTATTCATACTCATATTCAGGTATCATGTTATATTTGTAACACCCTAATATTCAACCCAATACTACTAGTACGTACTTAGGCCAAATATTAGTCGTTACTTACTGGCATGGTTCATCTTCTTGAGAAAATAGACTTAACGAAAATACGAGCCAACTTTTTTTTGAAATCGTTACTTAAAATAGAAGCCACGCGTAACTTTACGAGTCAGTATCATAGTATACGGAACGATAACATACGAATGGCTCCAAACCATAACATCGAACATAACATCAATCATAACTGAAATACCTCATAGATAAAATATGCCTACCCTACAGGGCAGGACTCTTCAAGTACATAGTAACATGAATACGGCAGAAAAACAGAATACATGGAAAAGAACTGGAAAGAAGCATCCCTACCCATGTGCAACCTAAGGTGGATAACCTCAACACAAAAGAGGTATCATCCATACTATGTGACGTGCGTGCACTAAGGACTACGCTCCAATCTCCATAGCGGACTCACGGAGTGCGGAGGAACGTAGCCAATCCACGGGCGGGCTCGGCGGTGCGAGCATGCCTTGTGGTGAGCGTGTCGCCCACGTCGGGGTCGTGGTCCGCACCGAAGCCCTCCGACGCCGAGTATTTGTCTCCTCGCTGCCCTATCTGTCGCAGAGGCGGAGTGAAGCGAGCCCTCTGGTCCATGGGGAATCCTCGAAGGGTCTCCTCTCAGTCTTTGCGATGATGGCACGTACTGCGGCGCGTCCGCTGACCCGGCAGAGTGGGTCCGCAAGTTCCTCTCATGTCATGGCCGTGCATGCTCAAAGATCGCGGGGTCACCATAGGGGATCTTTGGGGAGAAGCGATAATCGTACAAGGGGTGTGCGAATGGCCGTCTTAAAAACATGAAGATGCGCCTGATGCAAGCCCTCAAAATGAAATGACCCATGCTCCGGTCATGGTGGATCTCCCACCGTGGCGTGTCAATGAATAGGGCGAAGGTCACCATCTACGCTCGAAGGCGTAATGGAAAGGAAAAGATAGAGGAGTGAGATTCTTACTAAAGAAACTCGATGGGGTTTTGCTTCTATCCTAGGTGTCATCATATACGTCTCCAGGAATCTCGGGTTATTTATAAAATAATGGACATACATAGGTTCAATTATGAGTTTTCCAAAAATCTCACTTTCCGAGAATCCGTTCTTTTTAACATGGCACTTGTGTTACATAGGCTATATGCTAAAATCATAGACATAAATCATGTATCTTGGTACGTAGAACATAAATCATATAACTGGTACATGGAACATAAATCATATAACAGGTACATGGAATATAAATCATATAACTGGTACATGAAACATAAATCATATAACTGGTACATGAAACATAAATCATATAACTAGTACATGAAACATAAATCATATAACTGGTACATGAAACATAAATCATATAACTGGGTTACTTAGGTGACATAAGAACCTTTACTTAACTGGGCCGCCCTAAATATTTCTCCCTTTTGAGAAAACTCTAGGTTATGAGCTCATACCACGCTAGTCGTCACTAGCATCTAGACTTTATCCATTTGGATAAGTCAACTTCCCGACTTTAAGTGCGGGTTTAGGGGGCTAGAATCACATTGTCCCCACCCTTAATTCGGTGGTTTCAAAGGATTGCATTCTGATGTTCTAAGTCATCCTAAGTTTAACATGTTTCTTTAAGATGCCACATAATTAATGCATAACACATAATTACTACCTCGGCATCTTTAAGTCCTTTTTAAAGATTAATAATAACATGTTAATACACGCTATCACATAGGGATAATAGTTAACATGGCACCATACACATCATGAGCTAACACATCAATTCATCATCAAACTTAGAGGCGCATAATCATCCCTTAAGGTAAAAATCCTAAATCGGGTAACCTCAAACTTTCCCATTACTTTCTAGTATATTTATGGGATTGATTAACCTCATTACCATAATCCTTTAGGTTCTAAAGCCTAATTAATTATGGTTGGACAGCTTTATGTAGTTGTTCATATTTGATGAATTACGTGTTCTAGAAAATGCGTTTTAAGCCCTTTCTCGCATCCGACTTTTTCTATGGTGCAATAATTAATACCTAAGCCAATTATGAGTCACTCCCACACATCTAGACATAATCTAATGTGATTCTAACTATTTTATCAAGGCTGGGCAGAAACTCATTTTGCCATTCTTTATAGTTCTAGAATTCACATATTAAGCAAACAAAGTCACTAATAATGCTTTAAAGAGTCTAGAACAATTATCACATACTTGGCAAGGTATTACAACATATTTAGACCACCCAAAACAGAATTTAAGGTGCTGGAATTTACTAAGGCAGAACCGAAATCCTTAAGGCATAAAATCATGAGAAAAACCTTTCTTTCAACCATATAACTTGCTAGTTTCTCTTGGAACCTTTTTGGGACTTCAAGACTATGTAAGATCAAAGTTTATTTTGCCAAAACTCATCATGGAACACCAAGGGCAGCAGCCATTTAGGCTTGCTCTTGGCAAGGATTTAAAACTTAAAAACATGTTTAAAACCTTGGTTAAGTGCATCAAAGCTTAGAAAAATTCTAAGACATGCATTATGGGCCCTTGTAGTTAAATGAACCTCATCCTAGAGCCATTTACACCACATGGCCGAATGATGTTCAAGGAGATACCTCCTTGATTTAATTCTTTTCTTAAGATGAAATGGGCAAGTCTTTGAGCTCTAAAGTTTCAAGTGATGACATAAAATAAACGTGCTATGCATTTCATTTTATAGTCCTTTAGAAAATAAAGTGATAGCACAAAGTAAAGATGAAATGCATCTTCATTCTTATTCTTAGAGTTTAGTGATGACTTGAAACATAAAATGAGATGCAAAGCTTGAAACATAAACGTGCATTGTGCAAGTTCATTCATTATCTTGGGTCTTAGTGATGGCATAGGAAATAAACGTGCTAATGCGAAGCATAAACGTAAACGTGGATGCAACTTCTTTTATATCTGGTTTAGAGCTCTTGCAAGACTTTAAAGGAAACAAGGTTTCAACCCATAACTCATCCTCACAAGAAAAGAAAACTAAACTCATGACCAACATGGAAGAAAGTAATCGAAATATGCTTGGCCTAGGGACCAAGTCTATGCTCTAGAGCTTTGTTCATGTGACATACATCAACATGAAGCCCTCATCATCAAGCTACCATTTTTCTAAGTCCCAAAGCCTTTCATGGCCGAATACTCAAGGGAAAGAAATGGGGTTTTCAAAGATCCAAGAGAAACATAACTATGTCTTGAGCAAAACTTGAAAATAATAAACTTATTTTTAGAAAACTCAAGCTTTAGAGGTTGTTCATGTGACAAACATCATCACACAACTCTCATCATCAAGCTCCTCATATTTCAAGTCCAAGAGGCCTTCATGGCCGAAAACTAACAAAAAGAAAAGGAAAGTTTCAAGGCATCAAAGAAACATAACTCATTCTTTGACCAAGACTTGAAAAGAGAAACCTTTCTTGGAAAAACTCAAACTTTAGAGTTTGATCATGTGACAAAGGCCAACATGAAGTGCTCATTACAAAGCTACCATTTTTCCAAGCTCTTTAAGCCTTCATGGCCGAAAACATCAAGGAACAAAAACTCAAAAAGAGTTTTCATGAAAAACATAGCCTTGTCTTAACCAAGACATGAAAAAGATGAAACTTTTCTCAAACAAAACTCAAGCTTTAGAGGTCTCATGTTAGGATGAACACATGGTCATCCCAAAAGAGCACTCATCATCAAGCTCTCCTCATTTTGGTCTAGAGGCCGAAAATGAAAGAAAAAGGAGAAAGGATGAAACTTTTTCTTAAGAAAGGTTCAAGCTTTAGAGGCCTCACCTTAAGATGAACTCATGGTTTCATCTTTGAGAGCACTCATCATCAAGCTCTCACTACCATGGCCTTAAGGCCGAAAATGAAAAGGAAGAGAAAAGGAGAAACCGAAAATGTTTGAGAGAAAAACTTGCTAACAACACAACTTTCAAACAAGATAAACATTGATCATGAAAGTAAAAGAAAGCATTCTTGAAGAGCTCCCTACCTTAGAGTTTGAGATTTGAGAGGAAGTGAAGAAGATGAAGAGGTTGGAGAGGATGAGCTCTTGAACTTGAGAGAAAGGAACTCAAAGTGCTCTAACTCAAAGCTTTAGTGAAATGAACAAAGGTGCTTCAAGTTCCCTAAGCTACCTATTTATAGAGAAGTGAAATGAATTGAATATTGGAGGCCTTTTGGGGGGAGAATTTCGCCCACCTTTTCAGCCACATGAGGGAGGAAAAATCTTGTTCAAAGCATGGTGTAAAGTCATTCAAAGCATGGTGAAAAGTCTAGCTATGCATGTCCTAAAGTATGGCTAGAATGTACCTTATTTTCCAACCTTTAAAAATGCATAAAAACTTAAAATTTTGGGCTGCAAAATCTGAAGAGAAACCATGCTTCTCATGCCCAAAAAGAAGAGAAAATTTTCTAGACTTAAATTCCAAGGCATAGGTAATGTGTTGTAAGACATGTTGTCTTGAAAAAGTTTGATAGAAAGCTTGAATGACCACAAAAACAAATCATTCTTTTTGAGTTTGAAAGACATAATTATTTTCATTTTAGAAATGAATTGAAAGCCTTGATTGACCATATAAAATATTCTTTGAGTCTTGAGTGACAATTTTTCTTGAAAGTTGATCATTGATTGAAAGTGTTCAAGACACATGTCACAAGATAGCTTGAACACATAGACTAATTTTTTTGATGATTTCTAGAGAAAATGGTGCCATTCTTGGCAGCCTTGGGGAGGAGAAATATCTCCTTAAACCATGTTCTAGAAGTGTGTTTTGGTGTGACATAGATTAGGCTTAGGATTAAAAATTGCTAAGTAGGTACTTAGGTGCACTAATAGGTTAATTAAAACCATAAATCCCTAGGTTTAGAGGTGGTCTAGAAGGATTAGAGAGTCAACACCTCTAGGACTAGTGATGTGAGTGTGACAACTTGTCTCAAAAAGAAAAGTTGATGTGAATAGTGGAAACACTATTCGACACTATTCACATATTCTTTTTCCTTTTTAAAGAATAAGACTATGATGAGATTTGAATTTTCCCTAAGCAATTTTAGGTTCCAATTAATTCTAAATGATGGTTTTGGCTCTAGATTAATTATGGAAATTAATTAACCTTTAATTAGAGCCTAATATTGCTTAGGTTTGGAGTTAAACGGCTCATTGAGCCGAAAATGCAATATGCAGGGGCAAAACCGTAATTTTTACTAAAAGTTGCCCGGGATCTCCGGGACTTAAACCAACATAGTTTATGCCTTAAAATCATGGTTTTGAACCTCAGAACAAAGTCCGGGTCAAAACGGAACTTAATACTGCCTTAATTCATTGCGGGTATTTTGGTCATTTACGCGCAGAAATCTCAGAAATGAGGTTTTCCCGCTTTGTTAGGCACTCATGCTCATACAATCCCCTTCATATAACATATGAACCCTATGAGGATGGCCGAAGCCGGCCGTCCCCGTGTTTCGGGTAAAAATGACCTCAGGGGCAATTTGGTCATTATGAAAGTTTAGCGAAAATTGGGGCGTTACAATATTAGTACAAAATGCTATTATTTCATCAATTCAAAGCATCAATTTATTTTCAACACGATGGCAGATTTCACACAATTGTGGCATGAATTTATTTACATATAAAACAATCATTTCAGAGCCTATAAAAATTATCAAGGACACCTCAATGTGTCACCAAGGTCTTGTAAAATTAAAGTTCTCTAACTATATTAACAAAATTCTACAAATTTAGTGGTCAAAAACTACATGCTCTTAGCCAATAGCTAGAAGTCTCAATTTTTCTACCCTATCAAATGGACCCAAAACTTTGTACCAAAAATTAGAATTGGAGCTCAATATGTCCTCAATATCTTGTGAAAATTTCAGCTAATAATTCGATCATTTTCTAGGTTAATAAAATTTCACAAGCTCACAGCTTCAGATTCAACATTTCAGGTAGCATAGTTACCACTTCGGTTCTTGAATTTCTCAAGGCATTACGAATCAAAAACAGAGCTCAAAAAAATTCATGGAACTATCTTAGGATATTATCTTCAACATATAATTTTTATAGCTCATGAAAACACCCACAATTCCCTCAGAAAATTCGTGAACAATCACTGCCAGCAGGAAAACCGAAAATCCAGCAAACCACTTCAAAATCTCTTTTGATAAAAATGATTTTTCCACAACCCCAAACACTCCACCAAAATTAACACATCAATATCATCATATTGTCAACCAATATATCTAGAAATTTCGGACCAAACATGTAACATCCTAATTTTTAACCCAATACTCTAGAACATATTTAGGTTAATCATTAGTCTGTTACTTCATAGTTCTCATTTAGCTTTGAATTACTTAGCGGAAAATACGGGAAAATTTTTTTTGAAATAAAAGTGAGAGCCGCGTGATGCGATAAGCGGTAAACCATGCAAAGTAAAACAATCGTCTCACAATCATCATAACATAAGGCACATCATGAACATCACTGAATATAATCTCATATATATATAACTTGCCCACTTATAAGTGTGGGACTTAATTCAGTACAAGGGAAATACAACCTAAAACATAAACATAATCTACTCCCCTACCCGAGTGCATCTAATAGGATAACCTCTAAACAAAAGAAGGTTTATCCCCATCTAAGTGGTGTGTGTGCTCTAACCGTACTCCATCGGACGATCGTCACCTCTCTTTGGCGTCCATCTCGCGACGAGGCGGATATCAGGAAACCAGGCGAGCTCCTCGGACGTGAAGAGGCGGAATGGGGATCGAGGTGACCCCCACGGTATGGTCGCATCTCCGGTCGTCGCGTAGCCGTGGTGAGTCACGGTATCCTCACCGCCCTCCCTTATCTGTGGTGGAGAGGGCGAGTCCTCGCTATACGGATGGGTAGGCGGGTCCTCGGATGGGTCGGTCTCAGTGAAATAGGTCAGGGCACATAGTCGGGATAATCTCGCATGGCTAGGGCGGCGGTGTGCCTACGAGTACTCTCTCGTCATGCGTCTGCCGCACGCTCAAAAACCGCTCGTCGTCGCCATAGGGTGCGATCGGGAGAAGTGATGGGTGTGCGGGATGGCGAAGGGCGTCCTACAAACATGAAAATCCGCACCGTGCCTTTGCCCCTCAAAATGGTATGACCCGTGAGTCGGGTCATAGTGCACCTCCCATGTCGGGGTGTCCATGAATGCTACTTAACGCCGCCATCTCAAGGCGTGACGGAAAGAAAGAGATAGAGCGAGTGAGAATCTTACTAAAGAATCTCAGTAGGGCCTCCTACTACCTAGGTGTCATCATCTACGTCCTCGGGAACCTTGGGTTTAATTATACGAAATGATGAACATGCATTTAGTTCATTTTAAACTTCAAAAATATACTTTAGCCAAGGTCCGTTCATTTTAGGATGATCTTAATGTCATGAGTGCAACATAATGGAAAATGTATGCATGGCACTACCTAATGCACATACATAAAACATAACATCAAGCATCATCATCATTGGTGGCATAAAGTGGCAATAGTAACATTCATATGGGACAAAACTTAGTGACATAATCATAATCATGAACTTTTCTTCCTCATGGGCCACCCTAAAGACAATCGAACTGGGGTGCTCGGCCGAACGGTGTCACCCAGCGTGTCATACATCTAGGTTATGAGCTCATACCTTAACTAGTCGTCACTAGTTCTTACTTACCACTTAACGATAAGCGTATCATAAATCCCGACTATCCGAGTGCGGGTTGGGGGCAAATCTCTTAGGGGTGCTCGGCCGAACCGGTGTCACCTAAGAGTATAAAATGGTACCCGATGTCACATGAGTTCTATGGAGGTGCTCGGCCGAACGGTGTCATCCTTGAACCCAACTTAGTACGTTAATTTTCAAAATCTCTGTAAGTCCCCAAAATTGCCAGAAATTCCGCGGCCAAAACGGTCATTACACCGAAGTTTCCTTCCAAATTTGTCGGAAATTCGGCGGCGAGCGGTCATTACACGAATTTCCTTCCAAATTTGCTTTATGCCACATAAACATATAACCTCATAAATTCCTCATATGAATAACATCATCATCATTAGCATACTTCATGCATCATCATACATCATTCAAGCCCTTACCCTCACGGTAGCTTATGCTTTGACCCTTACGGGTCTTAATCTTGAGATATAGCTCTCTAATATCCGTCGCTCATATTTTTATGCCCCTAAGGCTCATATTAAACATCATTCTTCATTCTCATGTTCATACTTAAATCTGAATAGCATAGGACAGAATCTCTAACTCGTTTTTACGGGGTTCTAGAACTTACGTTTTAGACCCTTTCTCGGTTCCGTCTTACTTTGAGTATCTATACATTAAATCTAAATCAATTATGAGACATTCCTATGTTTAAGGACTAATTATTAACCATGTTTATCATGTTGTAAGGGTGCTGGACAGATTCCAGAAAATTAAATGTTCTAAGAGTTCTACATGTGCATTTTTACGGTTTTCTAGTTACTAGTTTCCCCGTAGGTGCTAGAATTCGATTCTAACTCAAATGATACCAAGTTTTTCATGTCTAAACAATCTAAATCTGATTATGTTCCCATTAAAACAGTTTGGATTAGTTCCATAAACAAATGGGTCGAAACTATGTTAAATTCTAGCTTTACGGTATTTCTAGTTAGCTAGTTTCTTACCTATCATGCATAGGTTCGCTTCTACATCATCACATGATATTTTCACACATTCCAACGCATTAAAACATCATCATACAGCATCACATTCATCACATCAGAACCGAAAACATCTTGCCTCAATAAGAGAATTAAATTGACATTTCTAGGTGCGTAAGTTAACTAGTTTCTCTTGGAATCAATTTAGAATTTCTAAAACTCTTTGCAAAACATTTTAATTCATCAAGAGGCTAAGTGAAGCCTTAGGTCACCGACCAAAACATATTCCATCCCCTAAAAGAGATTGGAATCACAACTTATAATGACATAACCTTATAAAGAATTGTAAAACTTTAAGGAAAACTCAAAACATAGGCTATTGGTCCTAGTAGCTAGATGAAAACTCATTGCAAGTCCATCATCACTACTTGGCGAAAAACATACATTCAAAGTGTGGTTTGCATTGAACTTTAACTTGGAATGAAATGGGCAAGTCTTTGAGCTCTAGGTTCTTAAGTTACGACATAAACTAAACGTGCTCATGCTCTTCATTTTTAATCTTGCTTTCAAGGTAAAGTGATGACTTGAAATTAAATATGCAAGGCATAATTTAAGCGTGTAAACTCGAAAGTAAATATCACGACATAATCTTAAGCGTGCAAGCTTGAAAGTAAAGATGCAAGATTCAATTCTTTATTTTAGTGCTCTTGGCCCAACAACAATCGACTTTAAGGCCGAAATAGATAGGCATTCGAGAAATTAATTAGGTGATAATGCAAGTTCAATTCTTTATTTTAGTGCTCTAGGCCCAACAACAATCGACTTTAAGGCCGAAATAGAAAGGCTTTGAGAATTAAGTTAAGTGATGATACAAGTTCCATTTTAATCTTTATGTTCTTAGGTGATGGCTTGAAAGTAAAGATGCATAGCAAGAGTGTAAATATGAATGCAAGCATAAAATAAATTATGCAAGTTCATTTTATCTTTCTAGAGCTCTTAACAAGACTTTAAAGGAACTTAAACCTCAACCCAAACTCATCAAACCAAGACAAGGTAAAAGTCTAGAGTTCTTAGAACTCAACATAACATATTTAAAAAAATCAAACATCTAGCATGAAAAGGAAAAGGTAATGGCCGAAACTTCAAGGAAAGAAAAGAAATGTTTGAAACTCTAGAATCCATGATCTTGGTGATATACAAACTCCAACATCATGAGACCTCATCATTGAGTCATTAGAACCATTTTGAAACAACATCAAAGTTAAGGTTCTCAAAAGTTCAAGAAAGGAAAAAATCTAGAAACACTTTTGCTCAAGAACAAAAATCAAGCTCTAGAGTTTGTTTCAAGTGATGAACATCATCATGAAACTCTCATCATCAAGCTCTCATTCCTTTGTTCTCCAAGGCCCATGGCCGAAAATGAAAAGGTAAAGGGAAGAAAAAGAAGTTCTAAAAAGAATCAAGAGAAACTATGAACTTTAAGCTTAGAACAAGAACTTTAAAGAAAGAACACATGAAAGAAAATCCCTACTTGGTGTGATGAACTTGAAGATGGAAGAAGAAGATGAAGATGATGAAGAACTTGAAGAACTCCAAGAACTTGAAGAACACAAAAACTTTGAGAGAAAAACAAAGCTTTGAGTGTTTCCTAAACTTAGCAAATGATCTAAAAGTGGTGCAAGCTCCTCAAGGCATTCTATTTATAGAGAAATGAAACAAATGTAGGAGCTCATGGAGGAGAAGGTTTCGGCCATGAGGGTGCAGATTGGAGGCTCTCCATGAGTTCCATGAGGTGAGATAATGTGTTCTTGAGGTATGGTGAGGTATGGTTCAAAGCATGGTGAGGTATGGCTCAAGGTATGGCTCAAGCATGGCTCTTTGAGTGGGAAAACAATTTAATATGTGTCAAATGGGGAGCATGTGGCCGAAAATGCATCAGCCCATGGGGAGGATTAGTTTGCATTTTAATTGTGGTTTAGAGTTGTGTTTAGGTGTATCTTTGATTATGCTTAAGATTAGGAATTTGTAAGAAGGTGTTTAGGTAAGGTAAATGGGTAATTAAGGTGGTCTAGACATAATTAAGGAGTGGTCTTGCACCATTAGAGAGTTAAATCCTCAATTTAGAGTTTAAACAACTCTAGACTCATTTCCTTGATTTAAGGAATTGGAGAGAGAAAACACTATTCATGATTCCAAGACTAGGAATCTTGAGTTCTAAAAAGGGATTTAAGTTTAATCTAAGCAATTTTAGGTTCTAATTAACTTTAATAAATTATTTTGACTCTAGATTAATTAGGAAATAAATTAATCTTCGTTTAGAGCCTAATATTGCTTAGGTTTGCTTAATTACGTCATTAAGCTTAAAAACACTATTCCAGGGCAAAATCGTAATTTTGCACTAAAACTGCCGGGACCACGGGACTTGAGCAGATACCTCTAGACACATGAAATCATGTTTTTAAACCTCTGGGGAAAGTTAGGGCTCAAGCGGCACCTTTACCCGCGTAAAAACGCTATAGGGGTATTTTGGTCATTTTGACCCGAAACTATGGAAAACGAAATTTTCGCTTCCGAAAGCATTCAAAGGCCATTCAATCCCCTTCAAACATTGTGTTGACCCTTGAGGATGACCGAGTTGGTTACCCTCGAGTTGGTCGAGAAATGACCTCGAGGGCATTTTGGTCATTTCCTCGGACGAGAAAAATCGGGGTGTTACATTACTCCCCTCCTTAAAAAGAATTTCGCCCTCGAAATTCGTTACCTTAGAAGCTCGGGATACTTGTCTTGCATTTCGACTCTAGCTCCCATGTAAACTCTTGGTTGTCGCGTCCCCATGCTACCTTTACCAATGGAGCAGGACTTGTTCCTCAATTGCTGACTCATGGTCCACGATTCGTAGGGGAAGATTGAAAGTTAGGTCGTCCCTTAGCGAACATGCTCTGGCTCTAAAAGCGTGGCTAGGGTCGGACTCATACTTCCTTAGGCGAGAGCGTGAAAGGCGTCATGAAGATTAGAAAGATTAGGGGTAAGGCTATTTTGTAGGCAGCTGTTCCTATCCTTTGAAGAATTTGGAAGGGACCAAGGAATCGGGGCTCAACTTTTGACTTTCATGGCCTCCCTATGCCCTGTAGTGGGGGTAATCCTAAGGAACACATGTTCTCCCTCCTCGAACTCCAAGGGCTTGCGCCGCTTGTCCGCATAGCTCTTTTGTCTACTTTGAGCAGTGAGCATCCTATCCCGGATCCTCTTGGTTTGTTTCGTTGTTTCCCTCACTACATCGGGTCCTAAGACACTTTGCTCCCCAGGCTCGTACCAACACAAAGGTGATTGGCACTTCCTTCCATACAATGCCTCAAATGCGGTGCCATCTGGATGCTTGCGTGATAACTATTGTTATACGCAAACTCGATCAAAGGCAAGTACCTATCCCAACTTCCCCTTTGGTCTAACACACAGGCTCTTAGCATATCCTCTAGGGTTTGGATCGTCCTTTCAGATTGTCCGTCTGTTTGTGGGTGGTAAGCAGTGCTCAAGCATAGCTTTGAACCAAACGCCTTTTGGAAGGCTCCCCAAAAACGCGACGTAAACCGCGGATCTCTATCCGAGATTATCGTCGACGGCACTCCATGCAATCTTACGATCTCTTGCATGTATAAGCGAGCCAATTTATCTAAAAGTACGTTACGCTAATAGGTAGAAAGTGTGAGGGCTTGGTTAGTGGATCCACTATCACCCATATAGCATCATGGCGAGCTTGCGTCTTAGGCAATCTGTCACGAAATCCATAGATATGCATTCCCACTTCCATTCGGGGATTCGCTGGGGTTGCAACAAACCTGTAGGTTTTGGTGCTCGATTTTCACTTTACGACATACCAAGCACTTACTAACCCAGGCGACTACATCCTTTTTCATTCCGGGCCACCAAAACATCTTCTTCAAATCTTGGTACATCTTGGTAACACCGGGATGAATGGTGAAACAGCCTTTGTGAGCCTCCTCCAAGATCTTCTCTCGGAGGTCACCATCTTGGGGTACGCAGATCCTTCCCTCAAATCTCCATATCCAATCCTCACCTCTTTCGAAACCTTTTAACTTTCCCGCCTTAACAGCATCTATGATCTCTTCGAACTCCTCATTCTCTCGTTGTGCTAACATGATTCTCTGCTTAAATCCACTTGTCACACTAAGATAGCACATTTTAATTCCTTTATCGGTCGCTGACATCCCTAGATTGATATCGGTAAACTTCTCTATCAACTCAACTTCTTTGATGATCATGTGCGACAAGTGTAACGACTTTCGGCTCAAGGCATCGGCGACTACATTAGCCTTGCCGGGGTGGTAACTTAAACCGAAATCGTAGTCCTTGAGGAATTCCATCCACCTTCTTTGCCTCATATTTAACTCCTTTTGATCAAAGAGGTACTTGAGACTCTTATGATCGGAGAAAACCTCAAACCTTACACCATACAAATGGTGTCTCCACATCTTTAAGGCAAACACTACGGCTGACTAACTCTAGGTCATGGGTGGGGTAGTTAGCCTCGTGAGGCTTGAGTTGTCGGGATGCATAGGCTACCACTTGCCTATTTTGCATCAACACACCCTAGTCCTTTGCAGAAGCATCACAATATACCTCGAAGGGTACATTGGGGCTAGGTAAGACTAAGGCTGGGTCGTGGTTAACCTTTCCTTAAGCTCTTGGAAACTCTTCTCACATTCGGGCTCCACTCAAGCGGGGCATTCTTCCTAGTGAGCTTGGTCAAGGGTAGGGCTAGCGGGGAAAATCCTTTGATAAACCTACGGTAGTAACTTTGCTAAACCAAAAAGCTCCGTATTTCCGTTACGGTGGTTGGTCTATCCCAATTCATTACGGCTTCTACCTTACTAGGATCAACGGCTATACCTCCTTTTGACACAACGTGTCCTAAAAACTTGACCTCCTCCAACCAAAATTCACACTTAGAGAGTTTTGCATATAGCTTTTCTCCTTCAAAATCTCCAAAACTATCCTTAAATGACGCTCATGCTCCTCGTGGGTCTTCGAATAGATGAGTATATCATCTATAAAAACGACCACGAATTGATCTAAATAGGGTCTAAAGATCCTATTCATGTAATCCATAAACACTGCAGGAGCATTTGTCAACCCAAAAGACATCACCGCGAACTCAAAGTGTCCATACCGAGTTCTAAAGCCGGTCTTTGGTATATCTTGATCTCTTACTCTAATTTGGTGGTATCGACCTTAGGTCGATCTTGGAAAACACTACCGCTCCTCTCAATTGGTCCATGAGATCATCAATCCTAGGCAAAGAGGTATTTGTTTCCACTGTCACACGATTTAATTGCCTATAATCTATGCACAACCTCATACTCCCGTCCTTCTTTTTCACAAACAAGACCGGGGCTCCCCATGGTGAAGCACTAGGTCTTATGAAGCTTTTCTCTAAAAGTTCCTCAAGTTGGGTTTTAAGCTCGGCTAGTTCTAGGGGTGACATTCTATAGGGGGCGATGGAGATTGGTCCCGCTGCAGGAACCAACTCAATGGAGAACTCCACTTCTGGCTCGGGAGGAACTCGGGTATATCTTAGGAAACACCTCGGGATAGTTTCTCACTATAGGTATATTCTCTAAATTCCGCTCAAAGTGTACCTCGCTAGCGGCTAGGAGAACATATCCCTTAGTCTTTTTCCCACTACAGTGGACCTCTACGGCATTGAGATAGAGTTTCAAAGGTTGACTTATTTCACTAGGGGGAGAAGGAAAGGCATTTTTTGGTGTCACAGATCCTAACAATACACGGTTGGCGTGAAGCCAATCCATGCCAAGAACTATTCCTATACCTTTCATGGGTAAACAAATTAAATCCACAACATATGATCTATTTTCTGTGGTGAGGTGACAATTTAGGCAACAATAACAAGTATTCACAGGATGATTTGTGGGGGTAGAGACAATAAGATCAAAAGGAAGTTTGGAAGTTTTCAAATTTAGAGCCTCGACACTAGCATATGAAATAAAAGAATGTGTTGCACCAGAGTCATATAGCACAGTTAAGGTTCTACCATCTATTTCGCACTTACCTTCTATGAGACCGTTGGATGTGTCCGCCTCGTCTACATTGAGGGTGAAGACCCTCCCTTGGTGTTGCGGCCGGGAATTCTGGCTTCCTGGCCTCCCATTAGTGCGATTCTTTGGCGTAGTGGCCAGAGCTTTCGCATCGAGCGGATATTACGCCCCGCTAAGCGAGGGCGGTTGCCATGATCCTTCCCGCACTTGGGACATAGCACGGCTGGGATAGCTTGGGCGGGGTTCCTTGAGGCGTCTGTTCTTAGTCCCACTTGACCCTCCTTGGTTGTTTGAGGGCGCCCGACCCTCCTTGTCGGTTGTTGTTGTGGTTGTTGCGGTTGTTGTTGTTGTTCTGGAATTGTGGTCGGTATGGCTGCTTGGGTTGTTGGTGGAAGGGGGTTCTTTGTTGTTGTTGTGGTCTGAAGTGGTTGGTTTGGTAGGGATTATAGTGATTTCGGGATTGGTTTGGATATTGGGGCTTGAATTTTGGGGCTTGAGGTGCTAGCCCCTTGTTTAAATCTTTGCCACTTGCGGCATTGATTTTCTTCTGTCCCTCTTCCATGATCCGGCACTTGTTGACTAGGGTTGGAAAGTCCCTAATCTCCATGTGCGCTCTGACATAGTTGAGCTCTGCCGTTAGTCGGCCTCATACTTGGCGCACTTCCACACCTCGTCGGGGTTTCCTTGAAACACCCTAGAGAACTTAATCGGCTCCTCGAATTTCGTAGTGTCTTGGCGACGATGAGACCCTCCTTGAGTCGATTGCATGAACTCAATATCTTTCGCGTTCTCACGGACTCAGGAAGTACTTCTCATAAGTAGGTCTTGAATAGCTCGATTGACAGCGATGCGAAGCTTCTAGCGATCTTGGTGCCAGTCCACCGAACTTCGGCATCCGACTCCATCATATAGCGGCGAAGGTGACCTTTTGCTCCTCGAGCAAGCCACCACGCAGTAGATCTTCTCCATGTTTTTGATCCACTCATCAGCTTTGTCGGGGTCCATGGCTCCTCGGAAGGTTGGTGGGTTCGCCTTGCGAAACTCACCAAACCTCGCTTGCTCGACCATTTCAGCGATGGGGAGCACGTCCGGTGTTCCCTTGTTGGTTCATCCTCTCAAACATTCGTTCCATGGCTCTAGCCATGTCACGAACAGCAGCAGCGGTGGCATCGCTTTGGTCTCCCTCGGTCGGGGTCCTAGGTTGTCTCCTTGGTGCCATTGGTCCCTAAACACATGAGACAATAAACACTAAGGTGATCAGGCTCAATATTCCATGTAAAATGAGCTAGTTACCATGGCACACGCAAGTAGACAAGGGTCATGAACTTCTACCCTATAGCTTATCTCTAGTTAAGCTCTCGCATGACATAGCTATCGTACTACGCTTTAGAAAGCATAGTCAGTCAATCCTCGAGCTCCATGAGAATCGAATTGCTCACGATACCATTTGTAACATCCCCTGTTGCTTTATGGATTGACGACTATCCCCACAAACCAACACGGGTCTTTTCAGCGTGCTTTGTCCTCACTCGCACACTTCCTGGGAAAACTTCCCAGGAGGTCACCCATCCCAAAATTGCTCCAAGTCAAGCACGCTTAACTGTGGAGTTCTTTCGATTTAGACTACCGAAAAGAAGATGCATCTTGTTGGTATAGGTAGTACAAATCAATTCATATAAGCCCTCCTCAACTGTATAGTCCCATACCTATACAGTCTTAGGATCCCTCTCATTCGGGTGTGTAATCGGTTCATTCATGTACCCCTCCGCTTTCGAAGTCTGCGGGAGCGCTCCTTGTCCGTGCCTCTTTGCACCGGCGATCACTCCCCGACTTCGCGATCCCTGGGCGTTACATGCCCACCAGCTTCCGCCTGGTTCGTCCCCGAACCACACCGTACTGGGAGAGGTGCAGGCTCTGATACCATAATGTAACATCCTAATTTTTAACCCAATACTCTAGAACATATTTAGGTTAATCATTAGTCTGTTACTTCATAGTTCTCATTTAGCTTTGAATTACTTAGCGGAAAATACGGGAAATTTTTTTGAAATAAAAGTGAGAGCCGCGTGATGCGATAAGCGGTAAACCATGCAAAGTAAAACAATCGTCTCACAATCATCATAACATAAGGCACATCATGAACATCACTGAATATAATCTCATATATATATAACTTGCCCACTTATAAGTGTGGGACTTAATTCAATACAAAGGGAAATACAACCTAAAACATAAACATAATCTACTCCCTACCCGAGTGCATCTAATAGGATAACCTCTAAACAAAAGAAGGTTTATCCCCATCTAAGTGGTGTGTGTGCTCTAACCGGGTACTCCATCGGACGATCGTCACCTCCTACTGGCGTCCATCTCGCGAACGAGGCGGAATATCAGGAAGCCGGGCGAGCTCCTCGGACGTGAAGAGGCGGAATGGGGATCGAGGTGACCCCACGGTATGGTCGCATCTCCGGTCGTCGCGTAGCCGTGGTGAGTCACGGTATCCTCACCGCCCTCCCTTATACGTGGTGGAGAGGGGCGAGTCCTCGCTATCTGGATGGGTAGCGGGTCCTCGGATGGGTCGGTCTCAGTGAAATAGGTCCGGCACATAGTCGGGATAATCTCGCATGGCTGGGCGGCGGTGTGCCTACGAGTACTCTCTCGTCATGCGTCTGCGCCGCGCTCAAAAACCGCTCGTCGTCGCCATAGGGTGCGATCGGGGAGAAGTGATGGGTGTGCGGGATGGCGAAGGCGTCCTACAAACATGAAAATCCGCACCGTGCGCCCCTCAAAATGGTATGACCCGTGAGTCGGGTCATAGTGCACCTCCCATGTCGGGTGTCCATGAATGCTCACGAATGTCGCCATCTCAAGACGTGACGGAAAGAAAGAGATAGAGGGAGTGAGAATCTTACTAAAGAATCTCGGTAGGGCCTCCTACTACCTAGGTGTTATCTTCTACGACCTCAGGAACCTTGGGTTTAATTATACGAAATGGTGAACATGCATTTAGTTCATTTTAAACTTCAAAAATATACTTTAGCCAAGGTCCATTCATTTTAGGATGATCTTAATGTCATGAGTGCAACATAATGGAAAATGTATGCATGGCACTACCTAATGCACATACATAAAACATAACATCAAACATCATCATCATTGGTGGCATAAAGTGGCAATAGTAACATTCATATGGGACAAAACTTAGTGACATAATCATAATCATGAACTTTTCTTCCTCATGGGCCACCCTAAAAGACAATCGAACTGGGGGTGCTCGGCCGAACCGGTGTCACCCAGAACGTGTCATACATCTAGGTTATGAGCTCATACCTTAACTAGTCGTCACTAGTTCTTACTTACCACTTAACGATAAGCGTATCATAAATCCCGACTATCTGAGTACGGGTTAGGGGGCAAATCTCTTAGGGTGCTCGGCCGAACCGGTGTCACCTAAGAGTATAAAATGGTACCGATGTCACATGAGTTCTATGGAGGTGCTCGGCCGAACCGGTGTCATCCTAGAACCCATCTTAGTACCTTAATTTTCAAAATCTCTTTAAGTCCCCAAATTTGCCAGAAATTCGGCGGCCAAAACGGTCATTACACCGAGTTTCCTTCCAAATTTGTCGGAAATTCGGCGGCCAGAACGGTCATTACACCGAATTTCCTTCCAAATTTGCTTTATGCCACATAAACATATAACCTCATAAATTCCTCATATGAATAACATCATCATCATTAGCATACTTCATGCATCATCATACATCATTCAAACGCTTACCCTCACGGTAGCTTATGCTTTGACCCTTACGGGTCTTAATCTTGAGATATAGCTCTCTAATATCCATCGCTCATATTTTTATGCCCCTAAGGCTCATATTAAACATCATTCTTCATTCTCATGTTCATACTTAAATCTGAATAGCATAGGACAGAATCTCTAACTCGTTTTCACGGGGTTCTAGAACTTACGTTTTAGACCCTTTCTCGGTTCCGTCTTACTTTGGTATATACATTAAATCTAAATCAATTATGAGACATTCCTATGTTTAAGGACTAATTATTAACCATGTTTATCATGTTGTAAGGGTGCTGGACAGATTCCAGAAAATTAAATGTTCTAAGAGTTCTACATGTGCATTTTTACGGTTTTCTAGTTACTAGTTTCCCGTAGGTGCTAGAATTCGATTCTAACTCAAATGATACCAAGTTTTTCATGTCTAAACAATCTAAATCTGATTATGTTCCCATTAAAACAGTTTGGATTAGTTCCATAAACAAATGGGTCAAAACTATGTTAAATTCTAGCTTTACGGTATTTCTAGTTAGCTAGTTTCTTACCTATCATGCATAGGTTAAACTACATCATCACATGATATTTTCACACATTCCAACGCATTAAAACATCATCATACAGCATCACATTCATCACATCAGAACCGAAAACATCTTGCCTCAATAAGAGAATTAAATTGACATTTCTAGGTGCGTAAGTTAACTAGTTTCTCTTGGAATCAATTTAGAATTTCTAAAACTCTTTGCAAAACATTTTAATTCATCAAGAGGCTAAGTGAAGCCTTAGGTCACCGACCAAAACATATTCCATCCTAAAAGAGATTGGAATCACAACTTATAATGACATAACCTTATAAAGAATTGTAAAACTTTAAGGAAAACTCAAAACATAGGCTATTGGTCCTAGTAGCTAGATGAAAACTCATTGCAAGTCCATCATCACTACTTGGCGAAAAACATACATTCAAAGTGTGGTTTGCATTGAACTTTAACTTGGAATGAAATGGGCAAGTCTTTGAGCTCTAGGTTCTTAAGTTACGACATAAACTAAACGTGCTCATGCTCTTCATTTTTAATCTTGCTTTCAAGGTAAAGTGATGACTTGAAATTAAATATGCAAGGCATAATTTAACCCTGTAAACCCGAAAGTAAATATCACGAAGCATAATCTTAAACGTGCAAGCTTGAAAGTAAAGATGCAAGATTCAATTCTTTATTTTAGTGCTCTTGGCCCAACAACAATCGACTTTAAGGCCGAAATAGATAGGCATTCGAGAAATTAATTAGGTGATAATGCAAGTTCAATTCTTTATTTTAGTGCTCTAGGCCCAACAACAATCGACTTTAAGGCCGAAATAGAAAGGCTTTGAGAATTAAGTTAAGTGATGATACAAGTTCCATTTTAATCTTTATGTTCTTAGGTGATGGCTTGAAAGTAAAGATGCATAGCAAGAGTGTAAATATGAATGCAAGCATAAAATAAATTATGCAAGTTCATTTTATCTTTCTAGAGCTCTTAACAAGACTTTAAAGGAACTTAAACCTCAACCCAAACTCATCAAACCAAGACAAGGTAAAAGTCTAGAGTTCTTAGAACTCAACATAACATATTTAAAAATCAAACATCTAGCATGAAAAGGAAAAGGTAATGGCGAAACTTCAAGGAAAGAAAAGAAATGTTTGAAACTCTAGAATCCATGATCTTGGTGATATACAAACTCCAACATCATGAGACCTCATCATTGAGTCATTAGAACCATTTTGAAACAACATCAAAGTTAAGGTTCTCAAAAGTTCAAGAAAGGAAAAATCTAGAAACACTTTTGCTCAAGAACAAAAATCAAGCTCTAGAGTTTGTTTCAAGTGATGAACATCATCATGAAACTCTCATCATCAAGCTCTCATTCCTTTGTTCTCCAAGGCCCATGGCCGAAAATGAAAAGGTAAAGGGAAGAAAAAGAAGTTCTAAAAAGAATCAAGAGAAACTATGAACTTTAAGCTTAGAACAAGAACTTTAAAGAAAGAACACATGAAAGAAAATCCCTACTTGGTGTGATGAACTTGAAGATGGAAGAAGAAGATGAAGATGATGAAGAACTTGAAGAACTCCAAGAACTTGAAGAACACAAAAACTTTGAGAGAAAAAGAAAGCTTTGAGTGTTTCCTAAACTTAGCAAATGATCTAAAAGTGGTGCAAGCTCCTCAAGGCATTCTATTTATAGAGAAATGAAACAAATGGAGGGAGCTCATGGAGGAGAAGGTTTCGGCCATGAGGGTGCAGATTGGAGGCTCTCCATGAGTTCCATGAGGTGAGATAATGTGTTCTTGAGGTATGGTGAGGTATGGTTCAAAGCATGGTGAGGTATGGCTCAAGGTATGGCTCAAGCATGGCTCTTTGAGTGGGAAAACAATTTAATATGTGTCAAATGAGGAGCATGTGGCCGAAAATGCATCAGCCCATGGGGAGGATTAGTTTGCATTTTAATTGTGGTTTAGAGTTGTGTTTAGGTGTATCTTTGATTATGCTTAAGATTAGGAATTTGTAAGAAGGTGTTTAGGTAAGGTAAATGGGTAATTAAGGTGGTCTAGACATAATTAAGGAGTGGTCTTGCACCATTAGAGAGTTAAATCCTCAATTTAGAGTTTAAACAACTCTAGACTCATTTCCTTGATTTAAGGAATTGGAGAGAGAAAACACTATTCATGATTCCAAGACTAGGAATCTTGAGTTCTAAAAAGGGATTTAAGTTTAATCTAAGCAATTTTAGGTTCTAATTAACTTTAATAAATTATTTTGACTCTAGATTAATTAGGGAAATAAATTAATCTTCGTTTAGAGTCTAATATTGCTTAGGTTTGCTTAATTACGTCATTAAGCTTAAAAACACTATTCCAGGGCAAAATCGTAATTTTGCACTAAAACTGCCGGGACCACCGGGACTTGAACAGATACCTCTAGACACATGAAATCATGTTTTTAAACCTGCAGGGAAAGTTAGGGCTCAAGCGGCACCTTTACCCGTAAAAAGCGCTATAGGGGTATTTTGGTCATTTTGACCAGCTGCGGAAAGCGAAATTTTCGCTTCGAAAGCATTCAAAGGCCATTCAATCCCCTTCAAACATTGAGTTGACCCTTGAGGATGACCGAGTTGGTTACCCTCGAGTTCGGGTCAGGAAATGACCTCAGGGCATTTGGTCATTTCCTCGAGACGAGAAAAATCGGGGTGTTACATTACTCCCTCCTTAAAAGAATTTCGCCCTCGAAATTGTTACCTTAGAAAAGCTCGGGATACTTGTCTTGCATTTCGACTCTAGCTCCCATGTAAACTCTTGATTTGTCGCGTCCCATGCTACCTTTACCAATGGAGCAGACTTGTTCCTCACCGCTTGACTCATGGTCCCACGATTCGTAGGGAAGATTGAAAGTTAGGTCGTCCTTAACTGAACATGCTCGGCTCTAAAGCGTGGCTAGGGTCGGACTCATACTTCCTTAGGCGAGAGTCGTGAAAGACGTCATGAAGATTAGAAAGATTAGGGGGTAAGGCTATTTTGTAGGCAACTGTTCCTATCCTTTGAAGAATTTGGAAGGGACCAAGGAATCGGGGGCTCAACTTTTTGACTTTCATGGCCCTCCCTATGCCTGTAGTGGGGGTAATCCTAAGGAACACATGTTCTCCTCCTCGAACTCCAAGGGCTTGCGCCGCTTGTCCGCATAGCTCTTTGTCTACTTTGAGCAGTGAGCATCCTATCCCGGATCCTCTTGGTTTGTTTCGTTGTTTCCCTCACTACATCGGGTCCTAAGACACTTTGCTCCCCAGGCTCGTACCAACACAAAGGTGATTGGCACTTCCTTCCATACAATGCCTCGTACGGTGCCATACTGATGCTTGCGTGATAACTATTGTTATACGCAACTTCGATCAAAGGCAAGTACCTATCCGAACTTCCCCTTTGATCTGTGACACAGGCTCTTAGCATATCCTCTAGGGTTTGGATCGTCCTTTCAGATTGTCCGTCTGTTTGTGGGTGGTAAGCAGTGCTCAAGCATAGCTTTGAACCAAACGCCTTTTGGAAGGCTCCCCAAAAACGCGACGTACACCGCGGATCTCTATCCGAGATTATCGTCGACGGCACTCCATGCAATCTTACGATCTCTTGGATGTATAACTGAGCCAATTTATCTAAAGAGTACGTTACTCTAATAGGTAGAAAGTGTGCCGACTTGGTTAGTCGATCCACTATCACCCATATAGCATCATGGCCAGCTTGCGTCTTAGGCAATCCTGTCACGAAATCCATAGATATGCATTCCCACTTCCATTCGAGGATTGGCGGGGTTGCAACAAACCTGAAGGTTTTTGGTGCTCGATTTTCACTTTCGACATACCAAGCACTTACTAACCCAGCGACTACATCCTTTTTCATTCAGGGCCACCAAAACATCTTCTTCAAATCTTGGTACATCTTGGTAACAAGGGATGAATGGTGAAATAGCCTTTGTGAGCCTCCTCCAAGATCTTCTCTCGGAGGTCACCATCTTGGGAATGCAGATCCTTCCCTCAAATCTCCATATCCAATCCTCACCTCTTTGAAACCTTTTAACTTTCCTTATGCAGCATCTATGATCTCTTCGAACTCCTCATTCTCTCGTTGTGCTAACATGATTCTCTGCTTAAATCCACTTGTCACACTAAGATAGCACATTTTTATTCCTTTATCGGTCGTGACATCCCTAGATTCATATCCCTAAACTTCTCTATCAACTCAACTTCTTTGATCATCATGTGGGACAGGTGTAACGACTTTCGGCTCAAGGCATCAGCGACTACATTAGCCTTGCCGGGGTGGTAACTTAAACCGAAATCGTAGTCCTTGAGGAATTCCATCCACCTTCTTTGCCTCATATTTAACTCCTTTTGATCAAAGAGGTACTTGAGACTCTTATGATCGGAGAAAACCTCAAACCTTACACCATACAAATGGTGTCTCCACATCTTTAAGGCAAACACTACGGCTAACTCTAGGTCATGGGTGGGGTAGTTAGCCTCGTGAGGCTTGAGTTGTCGGGATGCATAGGCTACCACTTGCCTATTTTGCATCAACACACACCCTAGTCCTTTGCCCGAAGCATCACAATATACCTCGAAGGGTACATTGGGGCTAGGTAAGACTAAGACTCCCGTCGTGGTTAACCTTTCCTTAAGCTCTTGGAAACTCTTCTCACATTCGGGGCTCCACTCAAACGGGGCATTCTTCCTAGTGAGCTTGGTCAAGGGTAGGGCTAAGCTGGGAAAATCCTTTGATAAACCTACGGTAGTAGCTTTGCTAAACCCAAAAAGCTCCGTATTTCTGTTACGGTGGTTGGTCTATCCCAATTCATTACGGCTTCTACCTTACTAGGATCAACGGCTATACCTCCTTTTGACACAACGTGCCCTAAAAACTTGACCTCCTCAACCAAAATTCACACTTAGAGAGTTTTGCATATAGCTTTTTCTCCTTCCAAAATCTCCAAAACTATCCTTAAATAGCGCTCATGCTCCTCGTGGGTCTTGAATAGATGAGTATATCATCTATAAAAACGACCACGAATTGATCTAAATAGGGTCTAAAGATCCTATTCATGTAATCCATAAATACTGCAGGAGCATTTGTCAACCCAAAGACATCACCGCGAACTCAAAGTGTCCATACCGAGTTCTAAAGCGGTCTTTGGTATATCTTGATCTCTCACTCTAATTTGGTGGTATCCCGACCTTAGGTCGATCTTGGAAAACACTACCGCTCCTCTCAATTGGTCCATGAGATCATCAATCCTAGGCAAAGGGTATTTGTTTTTCACTGTCACACGATTTAATTGCCTATAATCTATGCACAACCTCATACTCCGTCCTTCTTTTTCACAAACAAGACCGGGCTCCCCATGGTGAAGCACTAGGTCTTATGAAGCTTTTCTCTAAAAGTTCCTCAAGTTGGGTTTTAAGCTCGGCTAGTTCTAGGGGTGACATTCTATAGGGGGCGATGGAGATTGGTCCCGCTCCAGGAACCAACTCAATGGAGAACTCCACTTCTCGCTCGGGAGGGAACTCGGGTACATCTTAGGAAACACCTCGGGATAGTTTCTCACTATAGGTATATTCTCTAAATTCGCTCAAAGTGTACCTCGCTGGCGGCTAGGAGAACATATCCCTTAGTCTTTTTCCACTACAGTGGACCTCTACGGCATTGAGATAGAGTTTCAAAGGTTGACTTATTTCACTAGGGGAGAAGGAAAGACGATCGCTTTGGTGTCACAGTCTAACAATACACGGTTGGCGTGAAGCCAATCCATGCCAAGAACTATTCCTATACCTTTCATGGGTAAACAAATTAAATCCACAACATATGATCTATTTTCTGTGGTGAGGTGACAATTTAGGCAACAATAACAAGTATTCACAGGATGATTTGTGGGGTAGAGACAATAAGATCAAAAGGAAGTTTGGAAGTTTTCAAATTTAGAGCCTCGACACTAGCATATGAAATAAAAGAATGTGTTGCACCAGAGTCATATAGCACAGTTAAGGTTCTACCATCTATTTCGCACTTACCTTCTATGAGACCGTTGGATGTGTCCGCCTCGTCTACATTGAGGGTGAAGACCCTCCCTTGGTGTTGCGGTAGAATTCCGCTTGTCGGCCTCCCATTAGTGCGATTCTTTGGCGTAGTGGCCAGGCTTTCCGCATCGAGCGGATATTACGCCCGCTAAGCGAGGAACGGTTGCCATGATCCTTCCCGCACTTGGGACATAGCACGGCTGGGATAGCTTGGGCGGGGGTTCCTTGAGGCGTCCTGTTCTTAGTCCCACTTGACCCTCCTTGGTTGTTTCGGGGGCCGCCTGACCCTCCTTGTCGGTTGTTGTTGTGGTTGTTGCGGTTGTTGTTGTTGTTCTGGAATTGTGGTCGGTATGGCTGCTTGGGTTGTTGGTGGAAGGGGGTTCTTTGTTGTTGTTGTGGTCTGAAGTGGTTGGTTTGGTAGGGATTATAGTGATTTGGGATTGGTTTGGATATTGGGGCTTGAATTTTGGGGCTTGAGGTGCTAGCCCTTGTTTCGTGCTGCCCTTGCAGCATTGATTTTCTTCTGTCCCTCTTCCATGATCCGGCACTTGTTGACTAGGGTTGGAAAGTCCCTAATCTCCATGTGCGCTACTGCATAGTTGAGCTCTGCCGTTAGTCCGGCCTCATACTTGACGCACTTCCACACCTCGTCGGGGTTTCCTTGAAACACCCTAGAGAACTTAATCAGCTCCTCGAATTTCGCCGTGTACTGGGCGACAGTAGACCCTCCTTGAGTCACTTGCATGAACTCAATATCTTTCGCGTTCCTCACGGACTCGGAAAGTACTTCTCATAAGTAGGTCTTGAATAGCTCCCGATTGACAGCGATGCGAAGCTTCTAGCGATCTTGGTGCGATCCACGTAACTCGGCATCCGACTCCATCATATAAGCAGCGAAGGTGACCTTTTGCTCCTCCGAGCAAGCCACCACGGAGTAGATCTTCTCCATGTTTTTGATCCACTCATCACCATTGTCGGGGTCCATGGCTCCTCGGAAGGTTGGTGGGTTCGCCTTGGGAAACTCACCAAACCTCGCTTGCTCGACCATTTCAGCAGTAGGGGGAGCACGTCCGGTGTCCCCTTGTTGGTTCATCCTCTCGAACATGCGTTCCATGGCTCTAGCCATGTCACGAACAGCAGCAGCAGTGGCATCGCTTTGGTCTCCCTCGGTCGGGGTCCTAGGTTGTCTCCTTGGTGCCATTGGTCCCTAAACACATGAGACAATAAACACTGAGGTGATCAGGCTCAATATTCCATGTAAAATGAGCTAGTTACCATGGCACACGCAAGTAGACAAGGGTCATGAACTTCTACCCTATAGCTTATCTCTAGTTAAGCTCTACGCATGACATAGCTATCGTACTACGCTTTAGAAAGCATAGTCAGTCCAATCCTCAGGCTCCATGAGAATCGAACTGCTCTGATACCATTTGTAACATCCCCTGCTGCTTTATGGATTGACGACTGTCCCCACAAACCAACACGGGTCTTTTCAGCATGCTTTGTCCTCACTCGCACACTTCCTGGGAAAACTTCCCAGGAGGTCACCCATCCCAAAATTGCTCCAAGTCAAGCACGCTTAACTGTGGAGTTCTTTCAGTTTGGGCTACCGAAAAGAAGATGCATCTTGTTGGTATAGGTAGTACAAATCAATTCATATAAGCCCTCCTCAACTGTATAGTCCCATACCTATACAGTCTTAGGATCCCTCTCATTCGGGTGTGTAATCGGTTCATTCATGTACCCCTCCGCTTTCGAAGTCTGCCGGGAGCCGCTCCTTGTCCGTGCCTCTTTGCAGGGCGATCACTCCCGACTTCGCGATCCGGGCGTTACATGCCCACTGACTTCCGCTGGTTAGTCCCGAACCACACCGTCTCGGGAGAGGTGCGTGCTCGATACTATAATGTAACATCCTAATTTTTAACCCAATACTCTAGAACATATTTAGGTTAATCATTAGTCTGTTACTTCATAGTTCTCATTTAGCTTTGAATTACTTAGCGGAAAATACGGGAAAATTTTTTTTGAAATAAAAGTGAGAGCCGCGTGATGCGATAAGCGGTAAACCATGCAAAGTAAAACAATCGTCTCACAATCATCATAACATAAGG
Source organism: Dalbergia cochinchinensis (assembly GCA_031216125.1). Taxonomy (NCBI): domain Eukaryota; kingdom Viridiplantae; phylum Streptophyta; class Magnoliopsida; order Fabales; family Fabaceae; genus Dalbergia; species Dalbergia cochinchinensis. The sequence goes on from CM062372.1 coordinate 45,603,828, forward strand.
CACATCATGAACATCACTTGAATATAATCTCATATATATATAACTTGCCCACTTATAAGTGTGGGACTTAATTGATACAAGGGAAATACAACCTAAAACATAAACATAATCTACTCCCTGCGAAAGTGCATCTAATAGGATACCCTCTAAACAAAAGAAGGTTTATCCCCATCTAAGTGGTGTGAGTGCTCTAACCGGCTACTCCATCGGACGATCGTCACCTTCTACTGGCGTCCATCTCGCGAACGAGGCAGATATCCGGGAAACTGGGCGAGCTCCTCGGACGTGAAGAGGCGGAATGGGGATCGAGGTGACCCCCACGGTATGGTCGCATCTCCGGTCGTCGCGTGGCGTGGTGAGTCACGGTATCCTCACCGCCCTCCCTTATCCGTGGTGGAGAGAGGCGAGTCCTCGCTATACGGATGGGTAGGCGGGTCCTCGGATGGGTCGGTCTCCGTGAAATAGGTCCGGGCACATAGTCGGGATAATCTCGCATGGCTAGAGGCGGTGTGCCTACGGAGTACTCTCGTCATGCGTACGCGCACGCTCAAAAACCCGCTCGTCGTCGCCATAGGGTGCAGTCGGGGAGAAGTGATGGGTGTGCACGGGATGAGCGAAGGGGGCGTCCTACAAACATGAAAATCCGCACCGTGCACTGCCCCTCAAAATGGTATGACCCGTGAGTCGGGTCATAGTGCACCTCCCATGTCGGGGTGTCCATGAATGCTACGAATGTCGCCATCTGAAGACGTGACGGAAAGAAAGAGATAGAGGGAGTGAGAATCTTACTAAAGAATCTCAGTAGGGCCTCCTACTACCTAGGTGTCATCATCTACGTCCTCAGGAACCTTGGGTTTAATTATACGAAATGACTGAACATGCATTTAGTTCATTTTAAACTTCAAAAATATACTTTAGCCAAGGTCCATTCATTTTAGGATGATCTTAATGTCATGAGTGCAACATAATGGAAAATGTATGCATGGCACTACCTAATGCACATACATAAAACATAACATCAAACATCATCATCATTGGTGGCATAAAGTGGCAATAGTAACATTCATATGGGACAAAACTTAGTGACATAATCATAATCATGAACTTTTCTTCCTCATGGGCCACCCTAAAAGACAATCGGACTGGGGTGCTCGGCCGAACGGTGTCACCCTAACGTGTCATACATCTAGGTTATGAGCTCATACCTTAACTAGTCGTCACTAGTTCTTACTTACCACTTAACGATAAGCGTATCATAAATCCCGACTATCTCAGTACGGGTTAGGGGGCAAATCTCTTAGGGGTGCTCGGCCGAACCGGTGTCACCTAAGAGTATAAAATGGTACCGATGTCACATGAGTTCTATGGAGGTGCTCGGCCGAACCGGTGTCATCCTAGAACCCATCTTAGTACCTTAATTTTCAAAATCTCTTTAAGTCCCCAAATTTGCCAGAAATTCGGCGGCCAAAACGGTCATTACACCGAGTTTCCTTCCAAATTTGTCGGAAATTCGGCGGCCAGAACGGTCATTACACCGAATTTCCTTCCAAATTTGCTTTATGCCACATAAACATATAACCTCATAAATTCCTCATATGAATAACATCATCATCATTAGCATACTTCATGCATCATCATACATCATTCAAACGCTTACCCTCACGGTAGCTTATGCTTTGACCCTTACGGGTCTTAATCTTGAGATATAGCTCTCTAATATCCATCGCTCATATTTTTATGCCCCTAAGGCTCATATTAAACATCATTCTTCATTCTCATGTTCATACTTAAATCTGAATAGCATAGGACAGAATCTCTAACTCGTTTTTACGGGGTTCTAGAACTTACGTTTTAGACCCTTTCTCGGTTCCGTCTTCGCCTGAGGCGCTATACATTAAATCTAAATCAATTATGAGACATTCCTATGTTTAAGGACTAATTATTAACCATGTTTATCATGTTGTAAGGGTGCTGGACAGATTCCAGAAAATTAAATGTTCTAAGAGTTCTACATGTGCATTTTTACGGTTTTCTAGTTACTAGTTTCCCCGTAGGTGCTAGAATTCGATTCTAACTCAAATGATACCATTGTTTACATGTCTAAACAATCTAAATCTGATTATGTTCCCATTAAAACAGTTTGGATTAGTTCCATAAACAAATGGGTCGAAACTATGTTAAATTCTAGCTTTACGGTATTTCTAGTTAGCTAGTTTCTTACCTATCATGCATAGGTTCGCTTCTACATCATCACATGATATTTTCACACATTCCAACGCATTAAAACATCATCATACAGCATCACATTCATCACATCAGAACCGAAAACATCTTGCCTCAATAAGAGAATTAAATTGACATTTCTAGGTGCGTAAGTTAACTAGTTTCTCTTGGAATCAATTTAGAATTTCTAAAACTCTTTGCAAAACATTTTAATTCATCAAGAGGCTAAGTGAAGCCTTAGGTCACCGACCAAAACATATTCCATCCCCTAAAAGAGATTGGAATCACAACTTATAATGACATAACCTTATAAAGAATTGTAAAACTTTAAGGAAAACTCAAAACATAGGCTATTGGTCCTAGTAGCTAGATGAAAACTCATTGCAAGTCCATCATCACTACTTGGTTTAGAAAAACATACATTCAAAGTGTGGTTTGCATTGAACTTTAACTTGGAATGAAATGGGCAAGTCTTTGAGCTCTAGGTTCTTAAGTTACTGACATAAACTAAGCGTGCTCATGCTCTTCATTTTTAATCTTGCTTTCAAGGTAAAGTGATGACTTGAAATTAAATATGCAAGGCATAATTTAAGCGTGTAAACTCGAAAGTAAATATGCGAAGCATAATCTTAAACGTGCAAGCTTGAAAGTAAAGATGCAAGATTCAATTCTTTATTTTAGTGCTCTTGGCCCAACAACAATCGACTTTAAGGCGAAATAGATAGGCATTCGAGAAATTAATTAGGTGATAATGCAAGTTCAATTCTTTATTTTAGTGCTCTAGGCCCAACAACAATCGACTTTAAGGCCGAAATAGAAAGGCTTTGAGAATTAAGTTAAGTGATGATACAAGTTCCATTTTAATCTTTATGTTCTTAGGTGATGGCTTGAAAGTAAAGATGCATAGCAAGAGTGTAAATATGAATGCAAGCATAAAATAAATTATGCAAGTTCATTTTATCTTTCTAGAGCTCTTAACAAGACTTTAAAGGAACTTAAACCTCAACCCAAACTCATCAAACCAAGACAAGGTAAAAGTCTAGAGTTCTTAGAACTCAACATAACATATTTAAAAAATCAAACATCTAGCATGAAAAGGAAAAGGTAATGGCCGAAACTTCAAGGAAAGAAAAGAAATGTTTGAAACTCTAGAATCCATGATCTTGGTGATATACAAACTCCAACATCATGAGACCTCATCATTGAGTCATTAGAACCATTTTGAAACAACATCAAAGTTAAGGTTCTCAAAAGTTCAAGAAAGGAAAAATCTAGAAACACTTTTGCTCAAGAACAAAAATCAAGCTCTAGAGTTTGTTTCAAGTGATGAACATCATCATGAAACTCTCATCATCAAGCTCTCATTCCTTTGTTCTCCAAGGCCCATGGCCGAAAATGAAAAAGGTAAAGGGAAGAAAAAGAAGTTCTAAAAAGAATCAAGAGAAACTATGAACTTTAAGCTTAGAACAAGAACTTTAAAGAAAGAACACATGAAAGAAAATCCCTACTTGGTGTGATGAACTTGAAGATGGAAGAAGAAGATGAAGATGATGAAGAACTTGAAGAACTCCAAGAACTTGAAGAACACAAAAACTTTGAGAGAAAAAGAAAGCTTTGAGTGTTTCCTAAACTTAGCAAATGATCTAAAAGTGGTGCAAGCTCCTCAAGGCATTCTATTTATAGAGAAATGAAACAAATGGAGGAGCTCATGGAGGAGAAGGTTTATGCCATGAGGGTGCAGATTGGAGGCTCTCCATGAGTTCCATGAGGTGAGATAATGTGTTCTTGAGGTATGGTGAGGTATGGTTCAAAGCATGGTGAGGTATGGCTCAAGGTATGGCTCAAGCATGGCTCTTTGAGTGGGAAAACAATTTAATATGTGTCAAATGGGGAGCATGTGGCCGAAAATGCATCAGCCCATGGGGAGGATTAGTTTGCATTTTAATTGTGGTTTAGAGTTGTGTTTAGGTGTATCTTTGATTATGCTTAAGATTAGGAATTTGTAAGAAGGTGTTTAGGTAAGGTAAATGGGTAATTAAGGTGGTCTAGACATAATTAAGGAGTGGTCTTGCACCATTAGAGAGTTAAATCCTCAATTTAGAGTTTAAACAACTCTAGACTCATTTCCTTGATTTAAGGAATTGGAGAGAAAACACTATTCATGATTCCAAGACTAGGAATCTTGAGTTCTAAAAAGGGATTTAAGTTTAATCTAAGCAATTTTAGGTTCTAATTAACTTTAATAAATTATTTTGACTCTAGATTAATTAGGGAAATAAATTAATCTTCGTTTAGAGCCTAATATTGCTTAGGTTTGCTTAATTACGTCATTAAGCTTAAAAACACTATTCCAGGGCAAAATCGTAATTTTGCACTAAAACTGCCGGGACCACCGGGTCTTGAACAGATACCTCTAGACAGATGAAATCATGTTATTAAACCTCTGGGAAAGTTAGGGCTCAAACGGCACCTTTACCGCGTAAAACGCTATAGGGGTATTTTGGTCATTTTGACCAAAGCTGAAAACGAAATTTTCGCTTTCGAAAGCATTCAAAGGCCATTCAATCCCCTTCAAACATTGAGTTGACCCTTCGAGGATGACCGAGTTGGTTACCCTCGAGTTCGGGTCAGGAAATGACCTCAGGGGCATTTTGGTCATTTCCCTCAAACAGAAAATCGGGGTGTTACATTACTCCCCTCCTTAAAAAGAATTTCGCCCTCGAAATTCGTTACCTTAGAAAAGCTCGGGATACTTGTCTTGCATTTCTGACTCTAGCTCCCATGTAAACTCTTCGGATTTGTCGCGTCCCCATGCTACCTTTACCAATGGAACAGACTTGTTCCTCACCGCTGACTCATGGTCCACGATTCTCGTAGGGGAAGATTGAAAGTTAGGTCGTCCCTTAACCCAGAACATGCTCTGGCTCTAAAAGCGTGGCTAGGGGTCGGACTCATACTTCCTTAGCCGAGAGGCGTGAAAGACGTCATGAAGATTAGAAAGATTAGGGGTAAGGCTATTTTGTAGGCAACTGTTCCTATCCTTTGAAGAATTTGGAAGGGACCAAGGAATCGGGGCTCAACTTTTTGACTTTCATGGCCCTCCTATGCCTGTAGTGGGGGTGATCCTAAGGAACACACGTTCTCCCTCCTCGAACTCCAGGGGCTTGCGCCGCTTGTCCGCATAGCTCTTTTGTCTACTTTGAGCAAAGGAGCATCCTATCCGGATCCTCTTGGTTTGTTTCGTTGTTTCCCTCACTACATCGGGTCCTAAGACACTTTGCTCCCAGGCTCGTACCAACACAAAGGTGATTGGCACTTCCTTCCATACAATGCCTCAAATGCGGTGCCATACCGATGCTTGCGTGATAACTATTGTTATGGCAAACTTCGATCAAAGGCAAGTACCTATCCCAACTTCCCCTTTGGTCTAACACACGGGCTCTTAGCATATCCTCTAGGGTTTGGATCGTCCTTTCAGATTGTCCGTCTGTTTGTGGGTGGTAAGCGATTGCTCAAGCATAGCTTTGAACCAAACGCCTTTTGGAAGGCTCCCCAAAACGCGACGTAAACCGCGGATCTCTATCCGAGATTATCGCCGACGGCACTCCATGCAATCTTACGATCTCTTGGATGTATAATCGAGCCAATTTATCTAAAGAGTGCGTTACTCTAATAGGTAGAAAGTGTGCCGACTTGGTTAGTCGATCCACTATCACCCATATAGCATCATGGCCAGCTTGCGTCTTAGGCAATCTGTCACGAAATCCATAGATATGCATTCCCACTTCCATTCGGGATTGGACAGGTTGCAACAAACCTGAAAGGTTTTTGGTGCTCGATTTTCACTTTCTGACATACCAAGCACTTACTAACCCAAAGCGACTACATCCTTTTTCATTCAGCCACCAAAACATCTTCTTCAAATCTTGGTACATCTTGGTAACACCGGATGAATGGTGAAACAGCCTTTGTGAGCCTCCTCCAAGATCTTCTCTCGGAGGTCACCATCTTGGGGTACGCAGATCCTTCCCTCAAATCTCCATATCCAATCCTCACCTCTTTGAAACCTTTTAACTTTCCGCCTTAACAAAGATCTATGATCTCTTGAACTCCTCATTCTCGTTGTGCTAACATGATTCTCTGCTTAAATCCACTTGTCACACTAAGATAGCACATTTTATTCCTTTATCGGTCGACATCCCTAGATTCATATCCCTAAACTTCTCTATCAACTCAACTTCTTTGATCATCATGTGGGACAGTGTAACGACTTTCGGCTCAAGGCATCGGCGACTACATTAGCCTTGCCGGGGTGGTAACTTAAACCCAAATCGTAGTCCTTGAGGAATTCCATCCACCTTCTTTGCCTCATATTTAACTCCTTTTGATCAAAGAGGTACTTGAGACTCTTATGATCGGAGAAAACCTCAAACCTTACACCATACAAATGGTGTCTCCACATCTTTAAGGCAAACACTACTGCTAACTCTAGGTCATGGGTGGGGTAGTTAGCCTCGTGAGGCTTGAGTTGTCGGGATGCATAGGCTACCACTTGCCTATTTTGCATCAACACACACTCTAGTCCTTTGCCGAAAGCATCACAATATACCTCGAAGGGTACATTGGGGCTAGGTAAGACTAAGACTGGGTCGTGGTTAACCTTTCCTTAAGCTCTTGGAAACTCTTCTCACATTCGGGCTCCACTCAATCGGGGCATTCTTCCTAGTGAGCTTGGTCAAGGGTAGGGCTAACTGGGAAAATCCTTTGATAAACCTACGGTAGTAGCCTGCTAAACCCAAAAAGCTCCGTATTTCTGTCACGGTGGTTGGTCTATCCCAATTCATTACGGCTTCTACCTTACTAGGATCAACGGCTATACCTCCTTTTGACACAACGTGCCCTAAAAACTTGACCTCCTCCAACCAAAATTCACACTTAGAGAGTTTTGCATATAGCTTTCTCCTTCAAAATCTCCAAAACTATCCTTAAATGACGCCATGCTCCTCGTGGGTCTTGAATAGATGAGTATATCATCTATAAAAGCGACCACAATTGATCTAAATAGGGTCTAAAGATCCTATTCATGTAATCCATAAATACTTTGCAGAGCATTTGTCAACCCAAAAGACATCACCTTGAACTCAAAGTGTCCATACCGAGTTCTAAAGGCGGTCTTTGGTATATCTTGATCTCTCACTCTAATTTGGTGGTATCCTGACCTTAGGTCGATCTTGGAAAACACTACCGCTCCTCTCAATTGGTCCATGAGATCATCAATCCTAGGCAAAGGGTATTTGTTTTTCTTTGTCACACGATTTAATTGCCTATAATCTATGCACAACCTCATACTCCGTCCTTCTTTTTCACAAACAAGACCGGGCTCCCCATGGTGAAGCACTAGGTCTTATGAAGCTTTTCTCTAAAAAGTTCCTCAAGTTGGGTTTAAGCTCGGCTAGTTCTAGGGGTGACATTCTATAGGGGGCGATGGAGATTGGTCCCGCTCCAGGAACCAACTCAATGGAGAACTCCACTTCTCGCTCGGGAGGGAACTCGGGTATATCTTCCGGAAACACCTCGGGATAGTTTCTCACTATAGGTATATTCTCTAAATCGTGCTCAAAGTGTACCTCGCTAGCGGCTAGGAGAACATATCCCTTAGTCTTTTTCCCTCTGAGTGGACCTCTACGGCATTGAGATAGAGTTTCAAAGGTTGACTTATTTCACTAGGGGAGAAGGAAAGACGACTGCTTTGGTGTCACAGATCTAACAATACGGTTGGCGTGAAGCCAATCCATGCCAAGAACTATTCCTATACCTTTCATGGGTAAACAAATTAAATCCACAACATATGATCTATTTTATGTCGTGAGGTGACAATTTAGGCAACAATAACAAGTATTCACGGGATGATTTGTGGGGTAGAGACAATAAGATCAAAAGGAAGTTTGGAAGTTTTCAAATTTAGAGCCTCGACACTAGCATATGAAATAAAAGAATGTGTTGCACCAGAGTCATATAGCACAGTTAAGGTTCTACCATCTATTTCGCACTTACCTTCTATGAGACCGTTGGATGTGTCCGCCTCGTCTACATTGAGGGTGAAGACCCTCCTTGGTGTTGCGGCGGGAATTCGGCTTCTTGGCCTCCCATTAGTGCGATTCTTTGGCGTAGTGGCCAGGCTTTCCGCATCGAGCGGATATTACGCCCGCTAGGCGAGGGCGGTTGCCATGATCCTTCCCGCACTTGGGACATAACGCATTTGGGATAGCTTGGGCGGGGTTCCTTGAGGCGTCTGTTCTTAGTCCCACTTGACCCTCCTTGGTTGTTTGGGGGCGCCCGACCCTCCTTGTCGGTTGTTGTTGTGGTTGTTGCGGTTGTTGTTGTTGTTCGGAATTGTGGTCGGTATGGCTGCTTGGGTTGTTGGTGGAAGGGGTTCTTTGTTGTTGTTGTGGTCTGAGCTGGTTGGTTTGGTAGGGATTATAGTGATTTCGGGATTGGTTTGGATATTGGGGCTTGAATTTTGGGGCTTGAGGTGCTAGCCCCTTGTTTCGTCTTTGCCTTGCGGCATTGATTTTCTTCTGTCCCTCTTCCATGATCCGGCACTTGTTGACTAGGGTTGGAAAGTCCCTAATCTCCATGTGCGCTACTGACATAGTTGAGCTCTGCCGTTAGTCGGCCTCATACTTGACGCACTTCCACACCTCGTCGGGGTTTCCTTGAAACACCCTAGAGAACTTAATCGACTCCTCGAATTTCGCCGTGTCTTTGGCGACGATGAGACCCTCCTTGAGTCGGTTGCATGAACTCAATATCTTTCGCGTTCCTCACGGACTCAGGAAGTACTTCTCATAAGTAGGTCTTGAATAGCTCCGATTGGCAATGATGCGAAGCTTCTAGCGATCTTGGTGCGATCCACCGAACTTCGGCATCCGACTCCATCATATAAGCGTGAAGGTGACCTTTTGCTCCTCCGAGCAAGCCACCACGAGTAGATCTTCTCCATGTTTTTGATCCACTGATCAACTTTGTCGGGGTCCATGGCTCCTCGCAAGGTTGGGGGGTTCCCCTTGCGGAACTCACCAAAGCTCGCTTGCTCGACCATTTCAGCGATGGGAGCACGTCCGCTGTCCCCTTCTTGGTTCATCCTCTCGAACATTCGTTCCATGGCTCTAGCCATGTCACGAACAGCAGCAGCAGTGGCATCGCTTTGGTCTCCCTCGGTCGGGGTCCTAGGTTGTCTCCTTGGTGCCATTGGTCCCTAAACACATGAGACAATAAACACTGAGGTGATCAGGCTCAATATTCCATGTAAAATGAGCTAGTTACCATGGCACACGCAAGTAGACAAGGGTCATGAACTTCTACCCTATAGCTTATCTCTAGTTAAGCTCTACGCATGACATAGCTATCGTACTACGCTTTAGAAAGCATAGTCAGTCCAATCCTCAGGCTCCATGAGAATCGAACTGCTCTGATACCATTTGTAACATCTCCTGCTGCTTTATGGATTGACGACTATCCCCACAAACCAACACGGGTCTTTTCAGCGTGCTTTGTCCTCACTCGCACACTTCCTGGGAAAACTTCCCAGGAGGTCACCCATCCCAAATTGCTCCAAGTCAAGCACCCTTAATTGTGGAGTTCTTTCAGTTTGGGCTACCGAAAAGAAGATGCATCTTGTTGGTATAGGTAGTACAAATCAATTCATATAAGCCCTCCTCAACTGTATAGTCCCATACCTATACAGTCTTAGGATCCCTCTCATTCGGGTGTGTAATCGGTTCATTCATGTACCCCTCCGCTTTCGAAGTCTGCCGGGAGCCGCTCCTTGTCCGTGCCTCTTTGCACCGGCGATCACTCACCGACCGCGATCCCCGGGCGTTACATGCCCACCAGCTTCCGCCTGGTTCGTCCCCGAACCACACCGTACTGGGAGAGGTGCAGGCTCTGATACCATAATGTAACATCCTAATTTTTAACCCAATACTCTAGAACATATTTAGGTTAATCATTAGTCATTGCTTCATAGTTCTCATTTAGCTTTGAATTACTTAGCGGAAAATACGGGAAATTTTTTTTGAAATAAAAGTGAGAGCCGCGTGATGCGATAAGCGGTAAACCATGCAAAGTAAAACAATCGTCTCACAATCATCATAACATAAGGCACATCATGAACATCACTGAATATAATCTCATATATATATAACTTGCCCACTTATAAGTGTGGGACTTAATTCAGTACAAGGGAAATACAACCTAAAACATAAACATAATCTACTGCCCTACCCGAGTGCATCTAATAGGATAACCTCTAAACAAAAGAAGGTTTATCCCCATCTAAGTGGTGTGTGTGCTCTAACCGGGTACTCCATCGGACGATCGTCACCTCCTACTGGCGTCCATCTCGCGAACGAGGCAGATATCCGGGAAACTCGGCGAGCTCCTCGGACGTGAAGAGGCGGAATGGGGATCGAGGGTGACCCCCACGGTATGGTCGCATCTCCGGTCGTCGCGTAAGCCGTGGCTGAGTCACGGTATCCTCACTGCCCTCCCTTATCTGTGGTGGAGAGGGGGCAGAGTCCTCGCTATACGGATGGGTAGGCGGGTCCTCGGATGGGTCGGTCTCCGTGAAATAGGTCCGGGGCACATAGTCGGGATAATCTCGCATGGCTAAGGCGGCGGTGTGCGTACGGAGTACTCTCTCGTCATGCGTCTGGCGCCGCGCTCAAAACCCGCTCGTCGTCGCCATAGGGTGCAGTCGGGGAGAAGTGATGGGTGTGCACGGGATGAGCGAAGGGGCGTCCTACAAACATGAAAATCCGCACCGTGCACTGCCCCTCAAAATGGTATGACCCGTGAGTCGGGTCATAGTGCACCTCCCATGTCGGGGTGTCCATGAATGCTACGAACGTCGCCATCTGAAGACGTGACGGAAAGAAAGAGATAGAGGGAGTGAGAATCTTACTAAAGAATCTCAGTAGGGCCTCCTACTACCTAGGTGTCATCATCTACGTCCTCAGGAACCTTGGGTTTAATTATATGAAATGACTGAACATGCATTTAGTTCATTTTAAACTTCAAAAATATACTTTAGCCAAGGTCCATTCATTTTAGGATGATCTTAATGTCATGAGTGCAACATAATGGAAAATGTATGCATGGCACTACCTAATGCACATACATAAAACATAACATCAAACATCATCATCATTGGTGGCATAAAGTGGCAATAGTAACATTCATATGGGACAAAACTTAGTGACATAATCATAATCATGAACTTTTCTTCCTCATGGGCCACCCTAAAGACAATCGAGCTGGGGGTGCTCGGCCGAACCGGTGTCACCGAGCGTGTCATACATCTAGGTTATGAGCTCATACCTTAACTAGTCGTCACTAGTTCTTACTTACCACTTAACGATAAGCGTATCATAAATCCCGACTATCCGAGTGCGGGTTGGGGGCAAATCTCTTAGGGGTGCTCGGCCGAACGGTGTCACCTATGAGTATAAAATGGTAGCGATGTCCCATGTTTTCTATGGAGGTGCTCGGCCGAAGCGGTGTCATCCTAGAACCCATCTTAGTACCTTAATTTTCAAAATCTCTTTAAGTCCCCAAATTTGCCAGAAATTCGGCGGCCAAAACGGTCATTACACCGAGTTTCCTTCCAAATTTGTCGGAAATTCGGCGGCCAAAACGGTCATTACACCGAATTTCCTTCCAAATTTGCTTTATGCCACATAAACATATAACCTCATAAATTCCTCATATGAATAACATCATCATCATTAGCATACTTCATGCATCATCATACATCATTCAAACGCTTACCCTCACGGTAGCTTATGCTTTGACCCTTACGGGTCTTAATCTTGAGATATAGCTCTCTAATATCCATCGCTCATATTTTTATGCCCCTAAGGCTCATATTAAACATCATTCTTCATTCTCATGTTCATACTTAAATCTGAATAGCATAGGACAGAATCTCTAACTCGTTTTTACGGGGTTCTAGAACTTACGTTTTAGACCCTTTCTCGGTTCCGTCTTCGCCTGAGGCGCTATACATTAAATCTAAATCAATTATGAGACATTCCTATGTTTAAGGACTAATTATTAACCATGTTTATCATGTTGTAAGGGTGCTGGACAGATTCCAGAAAATTAAATGTTCTAAGAGTTCTACATGTGCATTTTTACGGTTTTCTAGTTACTAGTTTCCCCGTAGGTGCTAGAATTCGATTCTAACTCAAATGATACCAAGTTTTTCATGTCTAAACAATCTAAATCTGATTATGTTCCCATTAAAACAGTTTGGATTAGTTCCATAAACAAATGGGTCGAAACTATGTTAAATTCTAGCTTTACGGTATTTCTAGTTAGCTAGTTTCTTACCTATCATGCATAGGTTCGCTTCTACATCATCACATGATATTTTCACACATTCCAACGCATTAAAACATCATCATACAGCATCACATTCATCACATCAGAACCGAAAACATCTTGCCTCAATAAGAGAATTAAATTGACATTTCTAGGTGCGTAAGTTAACTAGTTTCTCTTGGAATCAATTTAGAATTTCTAAAACTCTTTGCAAAACATTTTAATTCATCAAGAGGCTAAGTGAAGCCTTAGGTCACCGACCAAAACATATTCCATCCCCTAAAAGAGATTGGAATCACAACTTATAATGACATAACCTTATAAAGAATTGTAAAACTTTAAGGAAAACTCAAAACATAGGCTATTGGTCCTAGTAGCTAGATGAAAACTCATTGCAAGTCCATCATCACTACTTGGCGAAAAACATACATTCAAAGTGTGGTTTGCATTGAACTTTAACTTGGAATGAAATGGGCAAGTCTTTGAGCTCTAGGTTCTTAAGTTACGACATAAACTAAGCGTGCTCATGCTCTTCATTTTTAATCTTGCTTTCAAGGTAAAGTGATGACTTGAAATTAAATATGCAAGGCATAATTTAAGCGTGTAAACTCGAAAGTAAATATAAGCATAATCTTAAGCGTGCAAGCTTGAAAGTAAAGATGCAAGATTCAATTCTTTATTTTAGTGCTCTTGGCCCAACAACAATCGACTTTAAGGCCGAAATAGATAGGCATTCGAGAAATTAATTAGGTGATAATGCAAGTTCAATTCTTTATTTTAGTGCTCTAGGCCCAACAACAATCGACTTTAAGGCCGAAATAGAAAGGCTTTGAGAATTAAGTTAAGTGATGATACAAGTTCCATTTTAATCTTTATGTTCTTAGGTGATGGCTTGAAAGTAAAGATGCATAGCAAGAGTGTAAATATGAATGCAAGCATAAAATAAATTATGCAAGTTCATTTTATCTTTCTAGAGCTCTTAACAAGACTTTAAAGGAACTTAAACCTCAACCCAAACTCATCAAACCAAGACAAGGTAAAAGTCTAGAGTTCTTAGAACTCAACATAACATATTTAAAAATCAAACATCTAGCATGAAAAGGAAAAGGTAATGGCCGAAACTTCAAGGAAAGAAAAGAAATGTTTGAAACTCTAGAATCCATGATCTTGGTGATATACAAACTCCAACATCATGAGACCTCATCATTGAGTCATTAGAACCATTTTGAAACAACATCAAAGTTAAGGTTCTCAAAAGTTCAAGAAAGGAAAAATCTAGAAACACTTTTGCTCAAGAACAAAAATCAAGCTCTAGAGTTTGTTTCAAGTGATGAACATCATCATGAAACTCTCATCATCAAGCTCTCATTCCTTTGTTCTCCAAGGGCCATGGGCGAAAATGAAAAGGTAAAGGGAAGAAAAAGAAGTTCTAAAAAGAATCAAGAGAAACTATGAACTTTAAGCTTAGAACAAGAACTTTAAAGAAAGAACACATGAAAGAAAATCCCTACTTGGTGTGATGAACTTGAAGATGGAAGAAGAAGATGAAGATGATGAAGAACTTGAAGAACTCCAAGAACTTGAAGAACACAAAAACTTTGAGAGAAAAAGAAAGCTTTGAGTGTTTCCTAAACTTAGCAAATGATCTAAAAGTGGTGCAAGCTCCTCAAGGCATTCTATTTATAGAGAAATGAAACAAATGGAGGAGCTCATGGAGGAGAAGGTTTCGGCCATGAGGGTGCAGATTGGAGGCTCTCCATGAGTTCCATGAGGTGAGATAATGTGTTCTTGAGGTATGGTGAGGTATGGTTCAAAGCATGGTGAGGTATGGCTCAAGGTATGGCTCAAGCATGGCTCTTTGAGTGGGAAAACAATTTAATATGTGTCAAATGGGGAGCATGTGGCCGAAAATGCATCAGCCCATGGGGAGGATTAGTTTGCATTTTAATTGTGGTTTAGAGTTGTGTTTAGGTGTATCTTTGATTATGCTTAAGATTAGGAATTTGTAAGAAGGTGTTTAGGTAAGGTAAATGGGTAATTAAGGTGGTCTAGACATAATTAAGGAGTGGTCTTGCACCATTAGAGAGTTAAATCCTCAATTTAGAGTTTAAACAACTCTAGACTCATTTCCTTGATTTAAGGAATTGGAGAGAAAACACTATTCATGATTCCAAGACTAGGAATCTTGAGTTCTAAAAAGGATTTAAGTTTAATCTAAGCAATTTTAGGTTCTAATTAACTTTAATAAATTATTTTGACTCTAGATTAATTAGGGAAATAAATTAATCTTCGTTTAGAGCCTAATATTGCTTAGGTTTGCTTAATTACGTCATTAAGCTTAAAAACACTATTCCAGGGGCAAAATCGTAATTTTGCACTAAAACTGCCAGGACCACGGGACTTGAACAGATACCTCTAGACACATGAAATCATGTTTTTAAACCTCTGGGGAAAGTTCCGGGCTCAAGCGGCACCTTTACCCAGCGTAAAAAAGCGCTATAGTGGGTATTTTGGTCATTTTGACCCAAATGAAAACGAAATTTTCGCTTCCGAAAGCATTCAAAGGCCATTCAATCCCCTTCAAACATTGAGTTGACCCTTCGAGGATGACCGAGTTGGTTACCCTCGAGTTCGGGTCAGGAAATGACCTCAGGGGCATTTTGGTCATTTCCCTCGGACAGAAAAATCGGGGTGTTACAAAACACAATCAGAAAAGTCCAGCATAAAATTGGAAAGAAAAGACCAAAGAAAACCTTACTTTGAAAGCTTTTGAGCTTATTACTTCAAAGGATGTTCTAAGTGATCTCCCTTCACTTCAAGACACCAATTTTAGTCCTAAACCTTCCTTAGGCAGTGGGGAAGTAAGGTATTAAGGTGAAGATTTGAGATTTCAATCGGTTAGATTTGTAGGGTTTGAGGTATAGAACAAGTTTTGTGAAGAAACTTTGTGGTTTTATGAACTTTAGGCTAGTGTTTTTGGCATTTGAAATCAAGAGGAAGCTCTTGAAAATGGAGGAAATGCAATTCTCTCTCTCTTGTCTTTGTGAGGATGACAATGGCTTCTTGGAGAAGAAATTTGCTCATATATATCTTGTAAGAAAAATTGTGATTGGTTAACATAAAGCATAATTGCTTTTCATTAAAAGAACTTAATATCAATGACTAAGATTTGATCTTTCATCCAAGATAAAATCTTAGTCATTCATTTGGCATTCAAAGGGATAGACTTCATTATTTTGCAGAGATTAACTAGCTTTCGGTGTTAAAAATTGCATACCGAAATTTTACTGAACGGGTGAAACATCGTACCCAGGTAATCAAATATTATCCAAAAAGTATTTTCGGGTATAAAATCTTTAATTCTACGTATTTCTAACCATAATCATATAATTTCTCAATTTTGGGCATCTCCGGGGCCTAATTCTAGGATTTCGGCTGTCTCGGCGGGCCTGTGGGGCCCACAAGTTACTATTCATGATTTTTTTTTTTTTTTTACAAATCCGTTGGATTGTCCTCATCATTGTTCAAACTATCAAATTTTTGAAATTACAACTAATAAAGCTCAAGTTGTTTTTTAACTAATTTTTAGAGTGTTACACGAAAAGCCTGGGCACATCTCTCGACATTGCACGGAGAGGAATCAATCAAACCTCAATCCCAAACCACAGCGCCAAGGAAGGGTCTTCACCCTCAATGTTGAGGAAACGATGGAGTCATGGAATCTCATGGAAAGTAAGTGTGAAATGTATAGTAAAAACTTAATTGTACTGTTTGATTCTGGCACCACCCATTCTTTTATATCTTCTTTTTGTGTTGAAAACCTTAAATTGTATGTGTCAGAACTTTCTTTTGATCTCACTATTTCTACCCCTACTGGAAAACCTGTTAGGACTTGTAAATGTTGTTTAGACTGTAGCTTAATTGTTGAAAGTAGATCCTTTGTTCTAGATTTCATTTGCTTACCTATGCAAGGCCTAGATGTAATTCTTGGCATGGATTGGCTCGAGGCCAACCATGTATTGTTGAACTGTTATGAGAAAACCATCACCTTTCTTCCTATTCCCTATGAACCTAGGAAACCTGTAAGTTTGTACATAAATGCTGTAGAAATGAACTGTGGTAAGGGTGAGAATACAGGTTATGTTCTTTTGGCTGCTAGTGATGTAGACTTTGAGCAAAGTATTGAAGAGATACCTATAGTAAGAAATTATCCCGAAGTATTTTCAGATGAGATACCTGAGTTTCCCCTCAAGAGAGAAATAGAATTTTTGATAGAGCTGCTCCTGGGAACAGGACCCATATCCATAACCCCATATAGAATACCCCTTTGGAATTGGCCTAGTTAAAAACTCAGTTGGAAGATCTCTTGAAGAAAAAGTTTGTTAGGCCTTGTGCGTCACAATGGGGAGCCTTGGTTTTGTTCGTAAAGAAAAAAGATGGAAGTATGAGAATATGCGTCGATTATAGGCAATTGAATAAAGTGACGGTGAAAAACAAGTACCTTTTACCTAGGATCAATGACCTGATGGACCAACTCAACGGTGTGGTAGTGTTTTCTAAGATTGATTTGAGGTCAGGTTACCATTAGATTAGGGCAAAAGATGACGATATACCGAAAATGGCCTTTCGCACTCGATACAGCCATTTCGAGTTTGCAGCTATGTCCTTTCATTTAACCAATGCCCTGAGTGTGTTTATGGATTATATGAATAGGATCTTTAAACTCTATTTGGATCAGTTCGTGGTTGTCCTTATAGATGATATACTCATTTATTCAAAGACCCACAAGGAGCATGCACGTCACCTAACCATAGTGTTGGAAATCTTGAAGGAAAAGAAACTATATGCCAAGCTATCTAAGTGCGAATTTTGGTTGGATGAAGTGAAGTTTTAAGGCATGTAATATCCAAAGGAGGAATTGCTGTAGACCCTAGTAAGATGGAAGCTGTTATGAATTAGGAGAGACTAACCACGGTAACTAAGATAAGGAGCTTTCTAGGTTTAGCTGGCTATTATCGTAGGTTTATCAAGGGATTTTCCCAGATTTCTTTACCCTTAACCAAGTTGACGAGGAAAAACACTCTTTTTCATGGACCCCAGAGTGTGAGAAGAGCTTTCAAGAGCTAAAACATAAGCTAACCTCAACCACCGTCTTGGTTTTACTCGACCCCAATATACTTTTTGAGGTATATTGTGATGGTTTTGGTAAAGTTTTGGGTTGTGTGCTGATGCAGAATAAACAAGTGGTGGCCTATGCGTCTAGGCAACTCAAGCCACATGAGGCAAACTACCCCACCCATGGCCTTGAGTTAGCTGCCGTCATGTTTGCTCTGAAGGTTTGGAGACACCATTTGTATGGAGTAAAGTTTGAGGTGTTCTCCAATCATAAGAGTTTGAGGTATCTCTTTGATAAAAAAAGAGCTAAACCTGAGGCAAAGCCAATGTTGGGTTGAACTACCATCCGAGCAAAGCCAATCATAAGAGATGGATGGAGTTCTTGAAAGATTATGATTTTGGTTTGAACTACCATCTGGGCAAAGCCAATGTTGTAGTCGATGCCCTAAGTAAGAAATCCTTGCATTTATCCTGTCTGATGGTTAAAAAGGTTAAATTGATTGAGGAGTTTAGAGACCTAAACTTATGAATGACCTTGACCACTAGGGGCATGAAAGTCTGCCATCTTAGTGTGACGAGTGAATTCAAGGAAAGAATCACTCAAGCCCAAAGAGAAGATACAGAATTCAAGAGACTCTAGAGGTAGTACGAGTTGATAAGTTAAAAGGTTTTGCCCAAGGAGGTGATAGCTTATAGAGGTTTGAAGGGCGTATATGTGTACTCGCTAGTGGTGACCTCCTCAAGGAGATTTTGAGAGAAGCCCATAAGAGCCACTTCACCTTTCATCCTAGTGCCACCAAGATATATCAAGACTTAAAAAAGATGTTTTGGTGGCCCAGGTTGAAGAAAGATGTATGCACATGGGTGAGTAAATGCTTAGTTTGTCAGAAAGTGAAGATTGAGCACCAAAAACCCTCTGAAATGTTGCAACCCTTATCGATCCCTGAATGGAAATAGGACAGCATCTCGATGGATTTTGTAACTGGACTACCAAGGACCTAAGCAAACCATGATGCCATCTGGGTGATAGTGGATAGGTTGACTAAGTCAGCCCACTTTTTACCTAGTAAAGTGACTTATTCCTTAGATAGGTTAGCATAGTTATAGATTCGGGAGATTGTAAGATTACACGGAGTACCATCAATGATAATCTTGGACCAAGATCCGCGATTTACGTCACAGTTTTAGGGAGCCTTTCAGAAGGCATTTGGTTCAAAGTTGTGTCTAAGCACGGCTTACCACCTAAAAATAGATGGTTAATCCGAAAGAACTATCCAAACCTTAGAGGATATGTTAAGGGTGTGTGTGTTTGGACCAAAGAGGAAGTTGGGATAAGTACCTGCCACTAATTGAATTTGCATATAATAACAATTATCATGTGAGCATTGGCATGACAACGTATGAGGCCCTTTAGGGATGCAAATGTCAATCACCCTTATGTTGGTACGAATCTGGGGGCAGAGTCTAATTGGACCTGATATTGTGATGGAGACAATGGAACAAATTAAGAAAATTAGGGATAAAATTCTCATTGCTCAAAGTCGATAGAAAAGCTATGTGGACAAACGGCATAAGCTCCTAGAGTTTCAAGAAGGGGAACATGTGTTCCTAAGGATCACCTTTACCACAGGCATAAGTCGAGCGATGAAAGTAAAGAAATTGAGCCCCAGATTTCTTGGCCCGTTTGAAATCTTTAGCAAGGTTAGGTCTGTAGCCTACCGTATAGCCCTACCCCTAAGTCGGTCCAACCTTCACGACGTTTTTCGTGTCTCCCAATTGAGAAAGTATCAATCTGACCCAAGTCATGTACTAGAGCCAGAACATGTACAATTAACGAACGAGCTAATGTTTAACCTGCCACCCATGAGGATCATTGACCGAGGAGTTAAGCAACTAAGGAATAAGGCTGTACCTTTGGTCAAAGTCACGTAGGGACGAGGTAGAACCAAAGAACTCATATGAGAGCTGGAGTCAGACATGCAAGCACAGTATCCCGAGCTATTCTCAGATAACGAATTTCAAGGGCAAAATTCTTTTTAAGGAGGGGAGTGATGTAACGCCCTGATTTTTCCTGTGTACAAATGACCAAAATGTCCATGAGGTCATTTTACTGGGAAAATAAGGATTGTCAGCCCCGGCCATCCACCAGGGGATGTTTTGATCTTAAAAAGGGGATTATGTGTGGTATGTATGCTAATAGAGCAGAAGAATCTCATTTTTGAGTGCAATGTGCTAAATGACCAAAATGCCCCGGCCATCCATACCGATTAATGAGACGTTTGAGCCTGAACTTTACCCAAAGGTTTTGAATGATGTTTTTAAGTAATGTTTAGCATCTGGTTAAGCCCGGGTAGCCCTGGGAAGTTTTCGTGTAAAATTACCATTTTACCCCTGAAATAGTGCATTTTGGGTCTAATGATGTAATTAAGAAAACCTAAGCAATATTAGGCTCTAATCGAAGATTAATTAATTTCAGTAATTAATCTAGAGTCAAAATAAGTTATTAAGGTTAATTAGACCAAGATTGCTTAGGTAAACTTAAATTCCTATCTTCTGTCAAGATTCCATGTCATAAAATCTTGAATAGTGTTTTCTCTCTCCAATTCCTTAAATTAAGGAATTGTGTTTACAATTGTTTACACTATAGAATGAGGTTTAATCTCTCTAATGAAGCAAGAACACTCCCTAATCATGTCTTGACATCCTTAATTACCTATTACCTCACCTAAATGCTTACTTACAAACTTTTAATCATAAGCCTAATCAAAGATATAGCTAGACACATCTCTAAACCACAATTAAATGAAAGATTTTCCTCCTCCATTACAAGAAGAAACCGACACCATTTTCCCCCATTTTTCATCACATGGTGATTTATTTTTACACACAAATAGCTATACTTTGAGCCATATCTCACTATGCTTTGAACCATACTCTACCATGCCTTGAACGATGCCTTTGAATGACCAAATTAGTGAGATATTTCCCCCCTAAGGCTGCACATATGGTCGTGGCTTTTTCCCCCACATTCATTCACCCTTGATTTTGTTTTTCTATAAATACCTTACTTGGATGAACTTGGTCACATTTTTTTTAATCATTTGCTAAGTATAAGTTTCAAAGAGGATTTTGAGTTTCTCTTATTTTCTTTCAAAGTTCAAGAGTCCTTTTTCCCTCATCTCCTCCAAGCTCACAAAGAACCACCACACTTTAACCTCATATCACCACCACTCAACTACACACTATCTCCTAAACACAAAGCTCAAAGAAAACACCTCACTTTCCCTTTTTTCCTTATGTTGGCCGAAACCATAAGCTCACTTTGGAAGAAAGTTTTCTTCTCATCTTCATTTCAAAAAAAAAAAGCAAGCTTTTCTTTTCACCACTTGGTGGGGAGTTGTTTTGAAAATTATTTCCTTGCTTTATTAAGCTTTGTTCTTGATTTAAAATGATGTTTTGATGAGTCCCTATGCTTTATCATTTTAGCTTCTTCTTTTTCTTTCCTTATGTATTTCGGCTTTCAAGGCTTTGCTGGTTTCTCATGATAGCTTGATGATGAGAGTTTCTAGATGATGACTATGAATTCATTACAAGGAGACCTCTAGAGCTTGGGTTTTACTTTTTACAAAGTTTGATGAAAATGGTAGGTAGCTCATTAAAGGATTCACTTAAGACAATATATCACTTGGTTTTCAAAGAGCTTGCATTTTCATATCACCTAAATAATTAACTGGAAGTGTAACATCCTAATTTTTAACCCAATACTCCTAGAACGTATTCAGGTTAACCATTAGTCTGCTACTCTCTTAGTCTCATCCTTTAAAACGTTTCTTTAAAATACTTAGCAAAAAATATGGGTAAAATTTTTCTGTTTGAAAGGAAAGACAAAACGTGAGCCATACGCATGCGTAAGGTAAACTACATCATCGTATTGCAAGGGATCAAGAAGGAAACACATCATATCAAAAGGAACATAATATTATAAAAGAAACTACATCATGATTTAGGTACATAAATAGTCAAAGAGAAGATAGAGGGAGTGAGAAACTTCCTAAAGAATCTCAGTAAGGAAATCCTCATATCCTAGTGTCATCATCTACGTCCTCAGGAACCTTGGGTTTATTATAAAAAGGTGTGCATGCATATAGTTTGTTATTAGTTTTCAAACATAATTATCCAAGGACCGTTCATTTTAGAATGAATCTTAATGTCATGTATGCAACATAGCAAGGTATGAATGCATGATAATACATTATGCAAGAAAGCAATAGATCACAACATCAAGAAACATCATATAACTGGCATAAAGTGGCATGTAACATCTCATGTGAACTTTCTCTTTCCTTAATCATGTGACATTAAACTTTACACTTTGCACCATGGGGGCCACCCTAAAAAATCTCTAGGTTATGAGCTCATACCTAACTAGTCGTCACTAGTTCTTACTTATCCTTTGATAAGCGTAACATAATAATCCCGACTTCTAGAGTATGGGCTAGGGGGCATAAGGATCATCTATCATAACCTTTAATTCGAGGAGTTCATAGGAATATTTCCTTCTTTGAAACGCCCTACTGGTATCTTGTACCCAGCGAATTGTTCGCTTTGGCAAGCTCTATGTCAATACTCTCACAGATTTACTTTCTCCCCACTGGAGTGGGAGAAATGCGTCTCAGTATTATGTCATATTTAAAATCTCATGGAACTTTCAAAAAAACTTTCTTAAGTCTTCAATTTGACTGAAATTCAGCAGCGTAACGGTATCAAATTTCCTTCAAATTTGTTTTATGCCACAAGAACTAATAGTGCATGTACTTTCACATTCAAGTCCAAAATCAAATCAAATTATCAATGTCATACAATATACCTCATTAGTTTATGTCATGCAAACTAATAGATTCATGGTAAACAAGATTATGGATCCGTATCATATAAAATCATCGATTTAAGTAACATAAGATCGTGGCTTTAAGTCATTCAAATAGTGAAAATGTTTATTGCATACTTTGGGTTCTGGTAATCAATTATATGAGCCTTGTAATTGATTACACAGCTTCGAATTTTAAAACAGGAAAGTTGAGGGCTCTGGTAATCGATTATATGAGCCTTGTAATTGATTACACAGCTTCGAATTTTAAAATAGGAAAGTTGAGGGCTCTGGTAATCAATTACTTGAGCCTCGTAATCGATTACACAGCTTTAAGTTTTTCAAAACAGGAAAGTTGAGGGCTCTAGTAATCGATTACATGGGCCTTGTAATCGATTATAACAAACTTGGGCCCCAAGAACATCTGAGTAATGGATTACTAGAGTTCCAGTACGTGTAATCGATTACATGATGCTGTAATCGATTACTCAAGCCTAAAGGTTCATGTCTGAGTCTGGTAAAGCTCTCTAGTAATCAATTACATGGGCCTTGTAATCGATTGCCAGTACCTTTAAAAAGCAAAGTTTTAAGTCTGAAACATCTTCTTAACTATTCCTCCCTTTTTAAACCATTTTGAACCTCATTCTAACACTTACTCTGAAATCAAAACATTTTTGTAAATGTGAATGCCCATAGTTTCAAGATTAAGTAAAAAGAGTTTGGTCTTGAGCCTTAGATCCTTAGGTGATGACATAAATAGTAAACATGCTAATACAAGTTTCATTTTAATCTTATCATTGTAAAGTGATGGCAAGGAAAGGTAAATGTGTAAGATTTGAAATTAAACATGAAAATGCAAGTTCATTCTTAATCTTTAAGTTTAGGTGATGGCTTTGAAGCATAAACATGCAAGACAAGAAATGTAAACATGAAATGCAAGTTCATTTTTCATCTTTGAGCTTTAGGTGATGACTTAAAAATAAATATGACATGCAAGCCCAATTTTTATTGTAATCCTCTAGGCCCCTTAGAGTTTTCACTCGAAATCAGCAATCAACTTTAAGGTTGAAATATGTAGGCTTTGAGATGAATTATTGAGGTGATAGCAAGGAAAATAAATATGAATACAATCCATTAACCATCTCTTTGAGTCCTAGGCTCAAGTTTTCTTCATGTACTTTATCCATTCATCAGCCTTGTTGGGATCCATGCCTCCCTGAAAGGTAGACGGATTAACCTTGCGAAATTCGTCAAAACGGGCTTGCTCGATCATTTCCACGATAGGGGGAGCATGCCCAGCGTCTCCCTGCTAGTTCATTCATTCAAACATGCGTTCCATAGTTCTCGTCATGTATCGAATGGCCGTGGCAGTTGCGTTGTCTTGGTTCTCCTCGGTTGGGGCCCTAGTCTGTCGTCTAGGTGCCATTGGTTCCTTAAAACATAAGACGACAAACAATGAGTTGATCAGGCTGAATATTTCATGCGAAATGAGCTAGTTACCATGGCATACGCAAACAAATAGGGGTCATGCATACCTAACCTTATAGCTTGTTTCTATCAAGCACTACACATGACATGACTACTGCATTATGCCTATGAAGCATAGTCAGTCCGATCCTCAGGCTCCGTGAGAATCAAACTACTCTAATACCAAAATGTAATATCCTAATTTTTAACCCAATACTCCTAGAACATATTCAGGTTAACCATTAGTCTGCTACTCTCTTAGTCTCATTCTTTAAAATGTTTCTTTAAAATACTTAGCGGAAAATATGGGTAAAATTTTTCTTTTTGAAAAGAAAGACAAAACGTGAGCCATACGCATGCGTAAGGTAAAGTACATCGTCGTCTTGCAAGGGATCAAGAGGGAAACATGTCATATCAAAAGGAATATATTATTATAAAAAAAACTACATCATGATTTAGGTACATAAATAGTCATGCCATACACCAGAATAGTAATAGTAAAGTTAATACAGTCATCCGTACATCATAAGGAAAACATAAAGAAGGTACATATGGATCTCCCATCTACAACAGTGCATCTAAAATAGATAACCTCTTAAACAAAAGAAGGCTACCCTAGTCATAAAGGTGTGTGTGCACTAGTGTCAGCTACCAGCTCCTACTCCTACTCATCGACTAGAGGTACATATCCAACCCACTAGGCCAACTTAGCCTGGGTGGCCAAGCGATGAGAGGGTTGAGCGTGTTGTAACACCCTAATATTCGACCCAATACTACTAGTACGTACTCAGGCCAAATATTAGTCATTACTAACTGACATGGTTCTTTAAAAAGTAACTTAAAGAAAATACGAGCCAATTTTTTTTTCTTAAAACATTACTTAAAATAGGAGCCGCGCGTATCCTATCGGGTCAGTATCATAAAGTGCAAAAACATAAACATAGAGGTGGCTCCAAAACGTAGCATCATCATAACTGAAATATTTCATCTTTATAATATGCCTACCCTAAGAGCGTGGCTCTTCAAGTACATAATAACATGAATACAGCAGAAAAACAGAATACATGGAAAAGAACTGGAAAGAAGCATCCCTACCCATGTGCAACCTAAGATGGATAACCTCAACACAAAAGAGGTTTCATCCACACTATGTGACGTGCGTGTACTAAGGACTACCCTCCAATCTATGCAGCGGGATCACGGGTACGGAGGGACGTAGCCAATCCACGGGCGGAGCTCGGCGGGTGCAGGCGTGC
The DNA here is from genome assembly GCA_031216125.1 of Dalbergia cochinchinensis. Classification (NCBI taxonomy): domain Eukaryota; kingdom Viridiplantae; phylum Streptophyta; class Magnoliopsida; order Fabales; family Fabaceae; genus Dalbergia; species Dalbergia cochinchinensis. Next base: position 45,629,142 of record CM062372.1, read on the forward strand.
CCTATGACTGGATGTGTCGTTCCCGTCGGGGTCGTGGTCCGGGCACCGAGGCCCTCCGACGCTGAGTGACTGTCTCCTCGCTGCCCCTCGGTCGCTGAGACGGAGTGGGGGCAGAGTCCTCGTGGTCCATGGGGGAATCCTCTGAAGGGTCCTCCTCTGAGTGCTGCGATAATGGCACGTATTGCGGCACGTCAGCTGAACCGGCAGAGTGGGTCCGTAGGTTCCTCTCATGTCGTGGTCGCGCATACTCAAAGATCGTGGGGTCACCATAGGGGGATGCCGGGGAGAAGCGATAACTGTACAAGGGGTGTGCAAATGGCCGCCCTAAAAACATGAAGATGCGCCCGCGATGCAGGCCCTCAAAATGAAATGACCCATGCTCCGGGTCATGGTGGATCTCCCACCGTGGCGTGTCAACGTACAGCACGAACGTCGCCATCTCACTTTGAAGACGTAATGGAAAGAAAGAGATAGAGGGAGTGAGATTCTTACTAAAGAAACTCAGTAGGGTTTTCCTCCTATCCTAGGTGTCATCATTTACGTCTCCAGGAATCTCGGTTTATTTATGAAAACCATGGACATCTATTGGTTCAATTATGAGTTTTCTAAATTTTCAATTTTCGAGATCCGTTCCTTTTAACATATCACTTGTATCATAGACATAAATCACATAACTTGGATCATAGAACATAAATCATATACCTTAGATCATGGAACATGGTTTCCTATATCATGGGTCATAGCACATAAACTCATAACTTTATGATTCTCATATCATGGGGCATAGCACACAAATTCATATAATTATGGTGCATAAAAACATAGCTCATAGAACATGGTACATATCTTGGTTACTTGAGGTGACATTGGAACATCATCATCATTATTTTCCTGGGGCCACCCTAACTGATCTCCTTGTGGAGAAAATTCTAGGTTATGAGCTCATACCTTACTAGTCATCACTAGTACATGGACTTATCCCTTTTGATAAGTTTAAAGATCCCGACCTAAGGTACGGGTCTAGGGGGCTAGAATCACCTTATCCCCACCCTTAATCCGGTGGTTCAAGGATCATCTTCTCATAGTCTATGTCACCTTAAGTCTTAGCATGTTAATGCAAGATGCCACATAATTCATGCATGTCAAACATAATTACATCATAGGCATCTTTGAAGTCTTTAAAGGACAATAACATGCAAACATAAAACTATCATCGAAGAATAATAGTTCACATGGTATCATCATACTTGACTCATGGAGTAAAATCATCATAAGGTAAGCAAGAGCAATAAGCCTCTTAACTTGATCATGTTTGAAATCAAACATATAAGATCATGTATTCATGTTAGGCTAAAGCATAGACTCATGTCATAACAATTCTCGGGGTCTGGCAATGCTAGATCAGAGCTTCAACTCATTAATTCAGAAAAGCATTACATTTGTAAACTTGGGTTACGTAATCGATTACATAAGTCTTGTAATCGATTACACAGCCTCGAGATTTCAAAACATGGAGGTCAGGGGGTTCTGGTAATCGGTAATCGATTACATGGGACTTGTAATCGATTACACAGCTTCGAGATTTCAAAACATGGAGGATAGGGGTTCTGGTAATCGATTACATGGAATTGTAATCGATTATTTTGTTTAAAACACTTTGCTGGGCCCCTAGAACATCTGGGTAATCAATTACATGATTAGGTAATCGATTACTAGAATCCAGAATGTGTAATCGATTACACTATATAGTAATTGATTACTTTGGGCAAAAGTTCATGTTTGAGCTCGTCCGAGCTTTCTGGTAATCGATTACATGGGCTGGGTAATCGATTACCAGCATCTTAAAAACCGAAATATGAGGTCTAAACATATCTGAGTCATTCCTTTGAAATGCTTATGGTGGCTAGTTTCTCTTGGAACAATTTTGAACTTCAAAAACATCTTGTCAACCATTTTAACTTGTCAAAACCCTTATAATTCTAAGAACATACCCAAAATGTTTTTGAGTACAACATATGTTTTGGAAAGACTTAAAACATGAGCTATAGGCTCTTGTGACTAATAAACTCCTCTTGGAGCTATCTTCATCACATGGCCAAGATGTACATTCCAAGAATGTTTTCCATGGTTAACCTCTTCTTAAGATGAAATGGGCAAATCTTTGAGCTCTAGTATCTTAGATGATTACATAAAATAAACGTGCTATGCACTTCATTTTAGAGTCCTTTAGAAAGTAAAGTGATAGCTCAAAGTAAATATGAAATGCATATCCATTTTCATTCTTTGAGTTTAGTGAGGACTTGAAATATAAAATGAGATGCAAAGCTTGGAATTTAAACGTGCATAATGCAAGTTCATTCTTAGTCTTGGGGTTTAGTGGTTGCATAGAAATAAACGTGCTATGCAAAGTGTAAAGTAAACGTGAATACAAGTTTCTTTTGTATCTTGTCTAGAGCTCTTATAATATTTTAAGGAGGAACATAGTCCCAACCCAAAACTCATCTTCACAAGAAAAGAAAAACCATTGGTACCAAGGCATCAAGAGAAAACATGACTTCAAGAGTCATGGGAGTAGTCAAATCTTAACAAAGGAAGGAACCATTTTTAAATCTCTAGGGACCAAGATCTTGATGATCCAAGCATCAACATCCTAAGTCCTTATCATTGAGTACATAGCTCCCTTCAAAACAAATATTTAAACAAAGTTCATGATAAAGGAGAAAACAAAACCAAAACCATGCTTGGTTTAGGGCCAAAGCTTCAAGCTTTAGAGTTTGTTCATGTGACAAGCATCAACATGAAGCTCTCATCATCAAGCTTACATTTTTCCCATGTAAAAAGGCTCCATGGCCGAAAACATAAGAAGGAAAAGGAAGAAGATCCAAAATGTTCAAGAGAAACATAAACTCTTTTAACTAAACTTGTAAAGAATGAAACTTTCTTTAAGAAAAACTCAAGCTTTAGAGGTCTCATGGACTCATGGTCACATCTAGAGAACACTCATCATCAAGCCATCATATTCAAGGCCTTAAGGCCGAAAAACTAAGGGGAAGAAAAGGAAGAAACCAAAAAGAAAGCAACATAGAGGTTCAACCATTCATCAACTCCCAAACAAGATTCAAGCATAAAAACCATAGACATATTTAGAAAGAGTTCCCTACCTTGTGTCTTGGAAAAGGAGGAGAGAACTTGAGCTTGAGGAACTCTTGGGAACTTGAGAGAAAAGTGAGAAAGCTTGAGAGAAAGAAATGAGAGAGTTTGAGACTTTGGAGAATGATGCAAAAGTGGTGGAGTTGTGGAGTGTGATGTATTTATAGGCAAATGAAGGAGTAAAGAGGGAGTTAGTTGAAGCTTCTTGAAGAAGGAAGAGAAAAAAATATCTTCTTGAGTGGTCATTCTTGGTGTGATTGAAAACATGGGTAGGCATAGGTCATAGGGTAGCTTTGAAAGACAACTTGATTGACTACATAAAATAAAATTCTTTTGACTTCTTGGGGGGGAGTGATCAGAAAATTATAGGGTCAAGGGAGAGAAAATTTTATGGCCACAAGGTAAAATATCTATATGTGTTGTCATTCAAATGTATGGAAGAAAGTATGGAAGATATGATTGATTATGAAGCTTGATTGAAAGTTTTGAGTGACAACATAAACAATTCATTCTTTTGAATGACATAAATTTCAAATGTGATCATGATGATTTGAGAGTGACAACTTTCTTGGAAAGAGAGTGTCATTGGGAAAGGGAGTGTGAATAGTGAAAATACTATTCATAGTTGCTTTTTCTTTAAAGAAAGAAAAGAATTTGGAAAAGGGTTTTAAATTTCCTTGAACAACCCTAGGTTCCAATTAGTTCTGAATAATGACTTTGGCTCTAGATTAATTATGGAAATTAATTAACCTTTATTTAGAGCCTAAAATCGCCTAGGTTTTGAGTTAGATAACTCATTAAGCCCAAAATGCACTAAGTAGGGGCAAAATCGTAATTTTACTCAAAAACTGCCCGGGACTTACCCAAACCTTAAACAAACATAGTTCATGCCTTAAAATCATGGTTTTAAACCTCGGGACAAGGTCTGGGTCAAAACAGAACTTTAAAGCGCACGAAATACATCACAGGTATTTTGGTCCCTTATGGGCAGAAATCTCAGAAATGAGGTTTTTCTGCTCCGTTAAACATTCACAATCGTACAACCCCCTTCATATAACATATGAACCCTATGAGGATGGCCAAAGCCGGCCGTCCTCGTGTTTCGGGTGAAAATGACCTCAGGGGCATTTTGGTCATTTTGAAAGTTTAGCGAAAATCGGGGCGTTACACGTGTGCTCCGTGGCAGGGTACCATCCTCACTCTACCTCCTCGAAGTGGCTGTGTCACTATATTCTCACTACCCAGCTCCATGGGTATGGTGGGGGAGGAACCCATGGACGGAATGTCCGTCTCAAAGGGGTCAGTCTAGGAGAAGGTTGGGGGTGAATGAGGGACGTACTCCAGATAGGCGTGGTTGGCGAAAGCAGCGTCAGGGGTGCAACGGACAGCTCTCCTCGGGGGCGTGTGTGCTTGAATAGTCGATCATCAGCGAAGGGTGAGGTAGGTGTAAACCGGAAGCTCGTGACTGGCTAAGCAAAGAGGCGATCCAGAACTACGAACATGTGGACGGAACAATGGCCCACAAAATGATAGGACTGGTGCGTGGTGTCAAAATGCAGTTCCCAAGTCGGTGCGTCAACGTAAATCACGAAGGATGCCATCGTCCTCTGAAGACGTGACGGAAAAAGAAGATAGAGGGAGTGAGAAACTTCCGAAAGAATCTTAGTAAGGAAATCCTCCTATCCTAGTGTCATCATCTACGTCCTTAGAAACCTTGGGTTTGTTACGAAAAGGTGTGCATGCATATAGTTTGTTATTAGGTTTCAAACATAGTTATCCAAGCCCATTCACTTTAGAATGAATCTTAATGTCATGTATGCATCATAGCAAGGTATGAATGCATGATAATACATTATGCAAGAAAGCAATAGATCACAACATCAAGAAACCTCATACAAGTGGCATAAAGTGGCATGTAACTTCTTATGTGAACTTTCTCTTTTCTTAACTGTGTGACATTAAACTTTACACTTTGCAGCATGGGGGCCACCCTAAAATCATCTCTAGGTTATGAGCTCATACCTAACTAGTCGTCACTAGTTCTTACTTATCCTTTGATAAGTGTAACATAATAATCCCAACTTTTAGAGTACGGGCTAGGGGGCATAAGAATCACCTGTCACAACCTTTAATTCAGGGAGTCCATAGGAATATTTCCTTCTTGGAAATGCTCTACTAGTATCTAGTATGCAGCGAATTGTCCGCTTTGGCAAGCTCTATGTCAATACCCTCATGGATTTACTTTTTCCCCGCCGGAGTAGGAGAAATGTGTCTCAGTATTATGTCACATTTAAAATCTCATGGGACTTTCAAAAAAAACTTTCTTAAGTCTTCAATTTGATAGAAATTCTGCGACATAATGGCGGTAATTTAATTTCCTTCAAATTTGCTTTATGCCACAAGAACTAATAGTGCATGTACTTTCACATTCAAGTCCAAAATCAAATCAAATTAACAATGTCATAGAACATACCTTATCAGTTTATGTCATGCAAACTAATAGATTCATGGTAAACAAGATTATGGATTCGTATCATATAAAATCATAGATTTAAGTAACATAAGATTGTGGCTTTAAGTCATTCAAATAGGGAAGATGTTTATTACATACTTTGGGTTCTAGTAATCGATTACATGAGCTTTGTAATCGATTACACAGCTTTGAATTTTAAAACATGAAGGTTGGGGCTCTGTGTCGACTACATGAGCCTTGTAATTGATTACACAACTTCAGGTTTTTCAAAATAGGAAAGTTGAGGGCTCTAGTAATCGATTACATGGGCCTTGTAATCGATTACAACAAACGTGGGCCCCAAGAGCATCTGAGTAATCGATTACATGGAATGGTAATAGATTACTAGAGTTCCAATACATGTAATCGATTACATGATGCTGTAATCGATTACTCAAGCCTAAAAGCATGTCTGAGTCTGGTAAAGCTCTCTGGTAATAAATTATATAGGCCTTATAATCGATTATTAGTACCTTTAAAATGTGAAATTTTAAGTCTAAAACATCTTCTTAACTATTCCTTCCTTTTTAAACTATTTTGAACCTCATTCCAACACTTACTCTGAAATCAAAACAATTTTCTAAAGGTGAATGCCCATAGTTTCAAGATTAAGTAAAAAGAGTTTGGTCTTGAGCCTTAGATCCTTAGGTGATGACATAAATAGTAAATATGCTAATGCAAGTTTCATTTTAATCTTATCATTGTAAAGTGATGGCAAGGAAAGGTAAATGTGCAGGACTTGAAATTAAACATGAAAATGCAAGTTAATTCTCAGTTTTTAAGTTTAGGTGATGGCTTTGAAGCATAAACATGCAAGACAAGAAATGCAAACATGAAATGCAAGTCCATTTTTCATCTTTGAGCTTCAGGTTATGATTTGAAAATAAATATGATATACAAGTCCAATTCTTTATTTTAGTGCTTTAGGCCCCTTAGAGTTTTCATTCTAAATCAACAATCAACTTTAAGGTTGAAAAAGGTAGGGTTTGAATTAATTATTAAGGTAATAGCAAGGAAAATAAATATGAATGCAATCCATTTACCATCTCTTTGAATCCTAGGCTCAAGATTACTCTTACAATAATATAGTTTCTTTATTTGCTAAAAACTTTTTAAAAGTGAAACCTTCAAGCTTTAGAGTTCCAATAAGTGATAGTTTTACAACCAACATCCAAGATCCTCATCATCAAGCCATGGTTTCCTCCAAATTTAGCCGAAAACAAAGGGAAGGAAAAGGAAGAGTAAGAACCGAAAAGAAAGTAGAGAAGGAAAGAAGAATCAACATTGTATCAAGAGTTAAGCAACAAAGAAAAGAATACAAATCCCTACCTTAGATGTGTTTCTTGATTGAGAGAGAGTTTGGTCTTTGAAAAGAGTATAGGAGGAGGAAGAAGAAGAAGAAGAAGAAGAAGAGCTCTCTGAGATGAGAGAAAGAAAACTTTGGTGGTGTAAGAAAAATGAGCAAAGGGGTTTCATGGGAGGCTTCTCCTATTTATAGGAAATTTCATCATAGGGGGGGTGAGAGTGTAACGCCCCGATTTTCGCTAAACTTTCATAATGACCAAATTGCCCCTGAGGTCATTTTTACCCGAAACACGGGGACGGCCGGCTTTGGCCATCCTCATAGGGTTCATATGTTATATGAAGGGGATTGTATGAGCATGAGTGCCTAACAAAGCGGGAAAACCTCATTTCTGAGATTTCTGCGCGTAAATGACCAGAACACCCCTGTAACAGAATTAAGGCAGTATTAAGTTCCGTTTTGACCCGGACTTTGTTCTGAGGTTTAAAACAATGATTTTAAGGCATAAACTATGTCGGTTTAAGTCCCGGAGATCCCGGGCAACTTTTGGTAAAAATTACGATTTTGCCCCTGCATATTGCATTTTCGGCTCAATGAGCCGTTTAACTCCAAACCTAAGCAATATTAGGCTCTAATTAAAGGTTAATTAATTTCCATAATTAATCTAGAGCCAAAACCATCATTTAGAATTAATTGGAACCTAAAATTGCTTAGGAAAATTCAAATCTCATCATAGTCTTATTCTTTAAAAAGGAAAAAGAATATGTGAATAGTGTCGAATAGTGTTTCCACTATTCACATCAACTTTTCTTTTTGAGACAAGTTGTCACACTCACATCACTAGTCCTAGAGGTGTTGACTCTCTAATCCTTCTAGACCACCTCTAAACCTAGGGATTTATGGTTTTAATTAACCTATTAGTGCACCTAAGTACCTACTTAGCAATTTTTAATCCTAAGCCTAATCTATGTCACACCAAAACACACTTCTAGAACATGGTTTAAGGAGATATTTCTCCTCCCCAAGGCTGCCAAGAATGGCACCATTTTCTCTAGAAATCATCAAAAAAATATTAGTCTATGAGTTCAAGCTATCTTGTGACATGTGTCTTGAACACTTTCAATCAATGATCAACTTTCAAGAAAAATTGTCACTCAAGACTCAAAGAATATTTTATATGGTCAATCAAGGCTTTCAATTCATTTCTAAAATGAAAATAATTATGTCTTTCAAACTCAAAAGAATGATTTGTTTTTGTGGTCATTCAAGCTTTCTATCAAACTTTTTCAAGACAACATGTCTTACAACACATTACCTATGCCTTGGAATTTAAGTCTAGAAAATTTTCTCTTCTTTTTGGGCATGAGAAGCATGGTTTCTCTTCAGATTTTGCAGCCCAAAATTTTAAGTTTTATGCATTTTTAAAGGTTGGAAAATAAGGTACATTCTAGCCATACTTTAGGACATGCATAGCTAGACTTTTCACCATGCTTTGAATGACTTTACACCATGCTTTGAACAAGATTTTTCCTCCCTCATGTGGCTGAAAAGGTGGCCGAAATTCTCCCCCCAAAAGGCCTCCAATATTCAATTCATTTCACTTCTCTATAAATAGGTAGCTTAGGGAACTTGAAGCACCTTTGTTCATTTCACTAAAGCTTTGAGTTAGAGCACTTTGAGTTCCTTTCTCTCAAGTTCAAGAGCTCATCCTCTCCAACCTCTTCATCTTCTTCACTTCCTCTCAAATCTCAAACTCTAAGGTAGGGAGCTCTTCAAGAATGCTTTCTTTTACTTTCATGATCGATGTTTATCTTGTTTGAAAGTTGTGTTGTTAGCAAGTTTTTCTCTCAAACATTTTCGGTTTCTTCTTTTCTCTTCCCTTTCATTTTCGGCCTTAAGGCCATGGTAGTGAGAGCTTGATGATGAGTGCTCTCAAAGATGAAACCATGAGTTCATCTTAAAGTGAGGCCTCTAAAGCTTGAACCTTTCTTAAGAAAAAGTTCCATCCTTTCTCCTTTTTCTTTCATTTTCGGCCTCTAGACCAAAATGAGGAGAGCTTGATGATGAGTGCTCTTTTGGGATGACCATGTGTTCATCCTAACATGAGACCTCTAAAGCTTGAGTTTTGTTTGAGAAAAGTTTCATCTTTTTCATGTCTTGGTTAAGACAAGGCTATGTTTTTCATGAAAACTCTTTTTGAGCTTTTGTTCCTTGATGTTTTTGGCCATGAAGGCTTAAAGAGCTTGGAAAAATGGTAGCTTTGTAATGAGCACTTCATGTGGCCTTTGTCACATGATCAAACTCTAAAGTTTGAGTTTTTCCAAGAAAGGTTTCTCTTTTCAAGTCTTGGTCAAAGAATGAGTTATGTTTCTTTGATGCCTTGAAACTTTCCTTTTCTTTTTGTTAGTTTTCGGCCATGAAGGCCTCTTGGACTTGAAATATGAGGAGCTTGATGATGAGAGTTATGTGATGATGTTTGTCACATGAACAACCTCTAAAGCTTGAGTTTTCTAAAAATAAGTTTATTATTTTCAAGTTTTGCTCAAGACATAGTTATGTTTCTCTTGGATCTTTGAAAACCCCATTTCTTTCCCTTGAGTATTCGGCCATGAAAGGCTTTGGGACTTAGAAAAATGGTAGCTTGATGATGAGGGCTTCATGTTGATGTATGTCACATGAACAAAGCTCTAGAGCATAGACTTGGTCCCTAGGCCAAGCATATTTTGGTTACTTTCTTCCATGTTGGTCATGAGTTTAGTTTTCTTTTCTTGTGAGGATGAGTTATGGGTTGAAACCTTGTTTCCTTTAAAGTCTTGCAAGAGCTCTAAACAAGATATAAAAGAAGTTGCATCCACGTTTACGTTTATGCTTTGCATTAGCACGTTTATTTCTTATGCCATCACTAAGACCCAAGATAATGAATGAACTTGCACAATGCACGTTTATGTTTCAAGCTTTGCATCTCATTTTATATTTCAAGTCATCACTAAACTCTAAGAATAAGAATGGAGATGCATTTCATCTTTACTTTGTGCTATCACTTTATTTTCTAAAGGACTATAAAATGTAATGCATAGCACGTTTATTTTATGTCATCACTTGAAACTTTAGAGCTCAAAGACTTGCCCATTTCATCTTAAGAAAAGAATTAAATCAAGGAGGTATCTCCTTGAACATCATTAGGCCATGTGGTGTAAATGGCTCTAGGATGAGTTTCATTTAACTACAAGGGCCCATAATGCATGTCTTAGAATTTTTCTAAGCTTTGATGCACTTAACCAAGGTTTTAAACATGTTTTTAAGTTTTAAATCCTTGCCAAGAGCAAGCCGAAATGGCTGCTGCCCTTGGTGTTCCATGATGAGTTTTGGTAAAATAAACTTTGATCTTACATAGTCTTGAAGTCCCAAAAAGGTTCCAAGAGAAACTAGCAAGTTATATGGTTGAAAGAAAGGTTTTTCTCATGATTTTATGCCTTAAGGATTTCGGTTCTGCCTTAGTAAATTCCAGCACCTTAAATTCTGTTTTGGGTGGTCTAAATATGTTGTAATACCTTGCCAAGTATGTGATAATTGTTCTAGACTCTTTAAAGCATTATTAGTGACTTTGTTTGCTTAATATGTGAATTCTAGAACTATAAAGAATGGCAAAATGAGTTTCTGCCCAGCCTTGATAAAATATTTAGAATCACATTAGATTATGTCTAGATGTGTGGGAGTGACTCATAATTGGCTTAGGTATTAATTATTGCACCATAGAAAAAGTCGGATCAGAAAGGGCTTAATACGCATTTTCTAGAACACGTAATTCATCAAATATGAACAACTACATAAGGCTGTCCAACCATAATTAATTAGGAATTAGAACCTAATGGATTATGGTAATGAGGTTAATCAATCCCATAAATATACTAGAAAGTAATGGGAAAGTTTGAGGTTACCCGATTTAGGGATTTTTACCTTAAGGGATGATTATCCGCCTCTAAGTTTGATGATGAATTGATGTGTTAGCTCATGGCGTGTATGGTGCCATGTTAACTATTATCCCTATGTGATAGCGTGTATTAACATGTTATTATTATTCTTTAAAAAGGACTTAAAGATGCCGAGGTAGTAATTATGTGTTATGCATTAATTATGTGGCATCTTAAAGAAACATGTTAAACTTAGGATGACTTAGAACATCAGAATGCAATCCTTTGAAACCACCGAATTAAGGGTGGGGACAATGTGATTCTAGCCCCTAAACCCGTACTTAAAGTCGGGAAGTTGACTTATCCAAATGGATAAAGTCTAGATGCTAGTGACGACTAGCGTGGTATGAGCTCATAACCTAGAGATTTCTCAAAAGGGAGAAATATTAGGGCGGCCCAGTTAAGTAAAGGTTCTTATGTCACCTAAGTAACTTGATTATATGATTTATGTTTCATGTACCAGTTATATGATTTATATTCCATGTACCAGTTATATGATTTATGTTCCATGTACCAGTTATATGATTTATGTTCTACGTACCAAGATACATGATTTATGTCTATGATTTTAGTATATAGCCTATGTAACACAAGTGCCATGTTAAAAAGAACGGATTCTCGGAAAGTGAGATTTTGGAAAACTCATAATTGAACCTATGTATGTCCATTATTTTATAAATAACCCGAGATTCCTAGAGACGTATATGATGACACCTAGGATAGAAGGAAAACCTTACTGAGTTTCTTTAGTAAGAATCTCACTCCCTCTATCTTTTCCTTTCCATTACGTCTTGAGCGAGATGGCGACCTTCGTCTATTCATTGACACGCCACGGTGGGAGATCCACCATGACCGGAGCATGGGTCATTTCATTTTGAGGGCGGTGTCTGCATGCGCATCTTCATGTTTTTAGGGCGGCCATTCGCACACCCCTTGTATAGTTATCGCTTCTCCCGGCATCCCCTATGGTGACCCTGCGATCTTTGAGCATGCACGGCCACGACATGAGAGGAACCTGCGGACCCACTCTGCCGGTTCAGCGGACGCGCCGCAGTACGTGCCATCATCGCAGCACTCAGAGGAGGACCCTTCAGAGGATTCCCCATGGACCATGAGGGCTCGCCCCCACCCGCCTCTCGACAGAGCAGGGCAGCGAGGAGACAGTCACTGGCGTCGGAGGGCTTCGTGCGTTCTGACCACGACCCGGCGTGGACGAGACGTTGAGTCACAGGGCATGGCTGCACCTGTCGAGGTCCGCGCGTGGATTGGCTACGTTCCTCCGTGCCGTGAGTCTGCTATGGAGATTGGAGGGTAGTCCTTAGTGCACGCACGTCACATAGTATGGATGATACCTCTTTTGTGTTGAGGTTATCCACCTTAGGTTGCACATGGGTAGGGATGCTTCTTTCCAGTTCTTTTCCATGTATTCTGTTTTTCTGCCGTATTCATGTTACTATGTACTTGAAGAGTCCTGCCCTGTAGGGTAGGCATATTTTATCTATGAGGTATTTCAGTTATGATTGATGTTATGTTCGATGTTATGGTTTGGAGCCATTCGTATGTTATCGTTCCGTATACTATGATACTGACTCGTAAAGTTACACGCGGCTTCTATTTTAAGTAACGATTTCAAAAAAAAAAAGTTGGCTCGTATTTTCGTTAAGTCTATTTTCTCAAGAAGATGAACCATGCCAGTAAGTAACGACTAATATTTGGCCTAAGTACGTACTAGTAGTATTGGGTTGAATATTAGGGCGTTACAGAGAGGGTGGAAGTGGCCGGCCATTATGGAGGGAAAATGAGGAAAAGTATTTCTTGTGTGTGTCATTTCAAGGTATGGCTAGGTATAGTTGAAGGTATGGTTAGAGGTATGGTTCTTTGAGTGTAAATTGTTATTAAAATAAATCAACGTGTGATGAAATGTGGGAGAGTGGTTATGTGGCTCAATGGCCATGGGGGAGGAAAATTATCTCATTTCTTTTGTGTTATGACATAGTTTAGGGGATAAGTTTGATTAGGTATTTTATTTGGAGTTTGTGGTTAAGTGTTTGAATGAGAAAGTGGGTAATTAAGGTAATTCAAGACATGTTTAATGAGCATTCTTGCCTATTAGGAGAGTTAAAACATATTTAATCAAGATTCTCAATCACATCCAAGGTTCCTTAAATTATCAAAATTGAAAGGAATAACACTATTCATTGATTCATGACATAAAGTCGTGATCTTAAGAAAAGGATTTTGAGTTTCTCTAAGCAATCTTAGGTTCTAATTAATCTCAATTAATTATTTTGACTCTAGATTAGTTATTGGAATTTACTAACTTTTAATTAGAGTTTAATATTGCTTAGGTTTTGTTAATCGTATGATTAAGCTAACTAGTGTGCTCAATTAGGGGCAAAATCATAATTTAGTACAAAAACTGCGTGGGACCTTCGGTACATAAATAGACATGCCCAAACTCTTAAAAACATCATTAAAAACCTTTAGGTGGAGTTTGGGTTCAAACGGCTCATCAATCGGTGTTAAACAACCATATGGGCGTTTTGGTCCTTCAGCGCATTGGAACTCAAAAATGAGATTCTTCTGCTCTAATAACATTCATTCACATACAATCCCCTTTGAACATTGCGTTAACCCTTCGAGGACTGTCGGGTCTGCTTTCCTCGAATTCTGGGTGAAAAACGACCTCAGACGAATTTCAGTCATTTTCGGTCAAGTAGAAAAAAAAATCTGCGTGTTACACAAAGCCTACCTATTTCAACCTTAAAGTTGATTGTTGATTTAGAGTAAATACTCTAAGGGGCCTAGAGCACTAAAATAAAGAATTGGACTTGCATTCATGTCTACATTTCCTTGTCTAGCATATTTATTGTATCTCTTGATTTAGAAGTTATTTTAAGTATGAAGTTTAGTTACTAGGAATGCCTTATATTGTGCTCATGGGACTTGTTACTTTTCGGTTTTGCCTTTAAATTTCTAGAACCCTTAAATTCTATTTTGGATGATTTAAATGTGTTAGATACCTTGCTACTTGATGTGATAATTGTTCTTGGCACTTTAGGCAAGCCTAGTAACTAAAAAGAATTGAAAATATGATTTCTAGAACTCCTAAGGAAACGAAATATGCATTCTGTCCTAGCATCTTCGAAGTTTGTAAAATCATGTTATACCATGTTTACTTGAGTGAGGATGACTCATAAATGGTTTAGGAATTAATTTTAACATTATAGGGAAAGCCGATAATGAGAAAGGATGTAAATCGCAACTTCTAAAACGTCATAAATAATAGAAATTCATTTACTACCTATGCTATCCAACTTTGATTAATGATGTTCTTGAGGTTAATAATTAGCAATAATGGTGATAATCAACCCCTTATATGCATAAGAAAATAATTTGATAATTAGAGTTACCCACTTTAGGGGTTTGACTATTTAAAGGAATAATTATGTATTGATGATTTGAAATGATGAATTCATGTGATAATTTGATGCTATGTGAGATATTGATCTCTAGAAATAGAATTCATCTTTTACATGTTATGGTTTCATTTGGAACGTTAGAAATGCACATGCTAGAAATGTATGAAGAATCATGATATTTAGGAGTTATGTATTGCATCTTGTTATAACATGCTAAGACCTAAGGTGACTTAAAAATATGAGAAAATGATCCTTTGGACTCATCAAACTATAGGTGATGAAAAGTTGATTCTTGCCTCTTAACCCGTACTCATTAAACCGGGACTTTAACTTATCAAAAGGGATAAGTATACGCTAATGACGACTAGTAAGGTATGAGCTCATAACCTAGAAGTACTCTCAAAAAGGAAGAGTAATAAGGTGGCCCCAAGAGTGAAAAGAACTAACTTAAGTCACCTAAAGAACCAAGGAATGTCATTCATGAACCATGTTCTATGCATATCATGTTTACTATGAAGCTAAATGTATGCTGTGGAGATAAGTGTTGCATAAGGTATTGACATGCATATCATAATGAAGTATGATGCATTCATTACAAGACTCATGATAAAAATGAACGGGTCTCGGTAATTGATGTTTTAGAACTTAATAAATGAATTCTTGCATGTTCACTATTTCATAATAGACCCGAGGTTCCCGGGATGTTGATGATGTCACTTAGATTGGAGGATACCCTACTGAGATTCTTTAGTAAGATTCTCACTCCTTCTCTCTTTCTTTCCGTCATATCCTCAGATTCCTTTGGTGACGTTCATCCTCTTCATTGACACCCCCACCTGGGAGATCTATTTCGACCTTGACCATTAGTCTTACCATTTTGAAGGATGCTGCTCTATCCGAGTCTTTATATTCGTAGGACAACCATTTGCACACCCTGTACCTAGTTACCGTTTCTCTCCGACCTCCCCGTACGGCGACGATATGGTTTTTGAGCGTGCACGTACACACAACGAGAGGATTCTTCTTACGTACACCACTGCGTCCGCCGTTCATGATTTTTCAGATTATGTCCCCCGCTTGAGGCATTCGGAGACCACCCATCGAAGGACTCGCCTACCCACCTATATTCCAAGAGTTCTGCCCCTACTCCCCCATAGATGAAGGAAAGCAGCGAGGAGACGGTCACCCAGCCGAGGTTAGCACAGGGGCCAGCCATGCAACCCTGTCGTGAAACCCATGTTCAGCCACTTTGTGAGCCTGATCGGTTATGTTCCACCCTTTCAGGGCCAGCAATAGTAGATCTCTTGGAGGGTCTTTACTGCATACACCACTACTAGTTTAGGATAACCTTCTTTTGCTTTAGAGGTTATC
Source organism: Dalbergia cochinchinensis (assembly GCA_031216125.1). Taxonomy (NCBI): domain Eukaryota; kingdom Viridiplantae; phylum Streptophyta; class Magnoliopsida; order Fabales; family Fabaceae; genus Dalbergia; species Dalbergia cochinchinensis. The sequence continues at coordinate 45,644,871 of CM062372.1, forward strand.
TACCATAGGTGCACTAGGTGGGCATGTCTTCCTTAGTATTTCCTTACCAATGTATTTGTATTTTCATGTTATACTAGACTTAATCCACATTTCATGGGAGGGTAGGTCATTATGTGTTTAACTATGGTATGCGTATGGATATTCTTTTTATAGAGCCTATCTGATGTTCCTGTTTTATGTTATTTCTTTTACATGTTACGCTTTACGATTATCGATCGCTTATGTTATGCGCGGCTCACGTTTTGTTTATGTTTTCAAAAAAAAATTGGCTCATATTTTCATTAAGTAGTTTCAAAAAATAAACTGAAACAAAGAGTAATATCTAATAATCAACTAGAATACGTCCTGGACGTATTGAGTTAATTATTAGGATGTTACAGTGGTTCTTGGAAGAAATGAAGAAGAAGAGGAAGAAGAACTCTTTTAGAAACTAGAGAGAAACTTTGAGGATTCTTGAACCAAGATTGCAAGAAATGAACAAATGGTGTTTGTAGCTTGCCTTGAGGTTGTATTTATAGAGAAATTTTAACATGTGAGGATGAAAAAAGGGGGGAAAGTGCCACAGCCATGTAGAAGAACCTGGGGGGCAAGTCATGTGGAACTTTTTCTTTTCGTAACTATGTGACATTAAACCTTACACTTTGTATCATGGGGGCCACCCTAAAAACATCTCTAGGTTATGAGCTCATACCTAACTAGTCATCACTAGTTCTTACTTATCCTATGATAAGCATAACATAATAATCCTGACTTCTAGAGTATGGGCTAGGGGGCATAAGGATCACCTATCATAACCTTTAATTCAGGGAGTCCATAGGAATATTTCCTTCTTTGAAATGCTCTACTGGTATCTAATACGCAACGAATTGTCAGCTTTGGCAAGCTCTATATCAATACCCTCACAAATTCGCTTTCTCCCCACCGGAGTAGGAGAAATGCGTCTCATCACGATGCCATATTTAAAATCTCATGGAGTTTTCAAAAAAACTTTCTTAAGTCTTCAAATTTGTGAAAGTTCAGCGTAATGTGATGGTATACCGAGTTTCCTTCAAATTTGCTTTATGCCACAAGAACTAATAGTGCATGTACTTTCATATTCAAAGTTCAAAATCAAAACAAATTATCAATGTCATACAACATATCCATTCATGGTTCATGCATCAACACCTCATAACATGCCATGATTCAAGAATTATCACACCTAGCTCTTCATATATCTCTAGCATATGCATTTCTAATGTTTCATATGAAACTGTAACATGTAAATGATGAGTTCTATCTCTAGAGATCAATGCCTTATAAAATAAACATGCTTATGTTTCATGAATGGTTATACATATCTTATCAGTTTATGTCATGTAAACTCATAGATTCATGGTAAACAAGATCATGGATTCATATCATACAAAACCATAGATTTAAGTAATGTGAGATCATGGCTTAATGTCATTCAAGTAGAGAAAATGTTTATTGCATACTTTGGGTTCTGGTAATCGATTACATGAGCCCTTTAATTGATTACACAGCTTCGAATTTTAAAAACAGGAAAGTTGAGGGCTCTGGTAATTGATTACATGGGCCTTGTAATCAATTGCATAGCTTCAGGTTTTCAAAACAGGAAAGTTGAGGGCTTTGGTAATCGATTACATAAGCCTTGTAATCGATTACATAGCTTTAGGTTTTCACCGCACAGCTTCAAGTTTTCAAAACAAGAAAGTTGAAGGCTTTGGTAATCGATTACATGAGCCTTGTAACCGACTACCCAGCTTTAGGTTTTCAAAACAGGAAAGTTGAGGGCTCTGGTAATTGATTACATAAGCCTTCCAATACATGTAATCGATTACATGATGCTGAAATCGATTACTCAGGCCTACAAGTTCATGTCTGAGTCTAGCAAAGCTCTCTGGTAATCGATTATATAGGCCTTGTAATCGATTACTAGTACCTTTAAAATGCAAAATTTTAAGTTTGAAACATCTTCTTAACTATTCCTTCCTTTTTAAACCATTTTGAACCTGATTACAACACTTTGAAATCAAAACATTTTTGTAAAGGTAAATGCCCATAGTTTCAAGATTAAGTAGAAAGAGTTTAGTCTTGAGCCTTAGATCTTTAGGTGATGACATAAACAGTAAACATGCTAATGTAAGTTTCATTTTAATCTTATCATTGTAAAGTGATGGCAAGGAAAAGTAAATGTGCAAGGCTAGGAATTAAACATGAAAATGCAAGTTCATTCTTAGTCTTTAAGTTTAGGTGATGGCTTTGATACATAAACATGCAAGATAAGAAATGTAAACATGAAATACAAATTCATTTTTCATCTTTGAGTTTTAGGTGATGACTTGAGAAATAAATATGATATGCAAGTCCAATTCTTTATTTAGGTGATAGCAAAGAAAATAAATATGAATGCAATCTATTTACTATCTCTTTGAGTTTTAGGCTCAAGATCACTCTTTACAACACCATAGTTTCTTTGTTTGCTAAAAACCATTTTAAAAGTGAAACCTTCAAGATTTAGAGGTGTAATAAATGATGGTTTTGCAACCAACATCTAAGATCCTTATCATCAAGCTATGGTTTCCTCCAAATATAAGCCATTTGGCCGAAAACAAAGGGAAGGAAAAGGAAGAGTAAGAACCGAAAAAGAAAGTGGAGAAGGAAAGAAGCATCAACATTGTATCATTTCAAATCAAGAGTTTAAACAAGAGAAAGAATAGTATTCTTTACACAACTCCCTACCTTAGATATGATCCTTGATTGAGAGAGAGAGTCTGCTCTTGGGAAAATAGAGAAGAAGAAGAAGAAGAAGAACTCTTTGAGAGAAAGAAAGCTTGGAGGTGTAAGAGAATAAACAAGTGATTTTCTTGGAGGCTTCTCGTATTTATAGAAAATCAAAGTGAGGGGGGAGAGAGTAGGAGGAGTGGCCGGTTATGGGAGGGAAAGAAAGGAAGGAAAATATCTCTTTGTTTGTGTTATTTCAAGGTATGGCTAGATATGGTTGAAGGTACGGTCTTTTGAGTGTGAAATGTTATTAAAATAAATCAACATGTGATGAATTGGAGGAAGAGGAGGAGGCCGTGGGGTTTAAGGCCATGGGGAGGGGGAGATTTTTCTCATTTCTTTTGTGTTATGATATGATTTAGGGGATAGGTTTGATTAGGTATTTGATTAGGAGTTTGTGGTTAAGTGTTTGAATGAGAAAGTGGGTAATTAAGGTAATTCAAGACATGGTTAATGAGCATTCTTGCTCATTAGGAGAGTCAAACCATGTTTAATCAAGATTCTCAATCACATCCAAGGTTCCTTAAATCATAGAAATTGAAAGGAAGAATACTATTCATTGATTCATGACATAAAGTCTTGATCTTAAAAAAAGGATTTTGAGTTTCTCTAAACAATCTTAGGTTCTAATTAATCTCAATTAATTATTTTGACTCTATATTAGTAATTAGAATTTACTAACCTTTAATTAGAGTCTAATATTACTTAGGTTTTGTTAATCGTATGATTAAGCTCATTAGGAAGCTCATTAGGTGCTTAATCAGGGGCAAAATCATAATTTTGCACAAAAACTGCCCGAGACCACTGGGACATAAACAGACATGCCCAGACTCTTAAAAACATCATTTAAAACCTTCGGGTGGAGTTCGGGCTCAAACGGCTCATCAATCAATGTTAAATAGCTATAGGGATGTTTTGGTCATTCAGCGCATCGGAACTCAAAAATGAGATTCTTCTGCTCTAATAACATTCATTCACATACGATCCCCTTCGAATATTGAGTTGACCTTTCGAGGACTGCCAGGTCGGCTGTCCTCGAATTCCGAGTGAAAAATGATCTCAGGGGTATTTTGATCATTATTGCTCAGACAAAAAAATTGGGGTGCCACAGAGAATCACCTTAATAGGACATTTATAGCTCCAAATATTGGTAAAATACTAGCTGAGAGTCAAATTAGACAGCATCAAAATATCAACAACTTTTAATCTTGTAACTTAATTTTCACCAAGAGACTCTTATAATTGGATTTTGAGCTAAACATAAAAGTTATAGAGGACTTCTTGAGCTTTCCAAAACATCTTTATTTGTTTCAATCTGATCTCTATAGAGAAAGATATGAATTTTCAATAATTCTCCCAAATTGAATACTGCTACAAGCTCCATGCATCTCTATGGTCTTCATACAGCAATATAGGGAGTTCCTACAAGCAAATATCACTCACAAAAGACAATTAAAAGTACATGAGACTCCAAAATATATTAATTTATTAAAATGGTGCAAAGAACCATGATTTTATTCAATGATACCTAATGAGAACTAAATGTGAATCTATCAAATGTCAACCAATTAAGCACACAAATGATGCAATATGCCTAAAGTTATAAAGGGAAAGAAGTGTAAATGCAACTTATCAGTCCCTATATCCAGTTGCATTGTAGTCAAAACACCATTCAATTTTGTTCCTAGCTTAAGAGTGTTTCTTATTAAAGTACTCTTGAAAGTTTCAAGGTGCACATGAACTATGAGTCCATTTGATCTTGCACGTGATATCAAGTACCTATATACAGTGCTAAAAACCCTTTTGTGATTAGTGTAACTAACATCAGCTAAATAATAACTACCTATAAATCATAAGACAAATATTATAAATAGTAGGGAAATGTATGTTATCTATTCTTTTCAAGTTCTTTTTAGACATACCAAGTGGTATTTTGAGGCTATTTTAGCATGTAATAGCAGCTCGATTATTCTTGAATCAGATGCGAATCCTTCCCAACCACTAAATATATACATAAAATTTATGTCTTGATTGTATATTCCCAAGACATTGGTAGAAATTCTACCCTTTCTTGTTCGAAATCTTGGTTTATCATTTTTAGGGGTAGTCACATCTATGTAAGTGCCATCTAATGTTACTAGAGAACTTTATACATTAATGAATTAAAACTATCATGGCTAATTGTACAAACAATTAGTAAGTAATGTAAAACATCAACTACGTATATATATTGAAGTTACCTTAAACCATTTCCATCCAAGATTTACGCAATCCTTTGGAACAGGTTTAGCCTTGGCAAACAAAAGACTTTTCACATGTGTGAGTTAACACAATGTAACACCTTAACTTTCAACACAATATGCCTAGGATGCATAATAGTTAATCATTAGTTGTTACTTTTTTGCCTCAAAACGTTACTTGATTTTAAACTTTGAAAATAAGTCTATGGAAAATACGACTCATTTTTTTTAAAGACCAAACTATGAGCCATTCGTGCATAAGTTATAGCGTATACATATTCATCATATAACACTTAATATTAGTACATATCATCCGCATATTCTTAACCATCCATCATATAACATATGCAAATCACAACAAAGTTTAGCATAAACTAGGAACATTATCATATTATAACATTGACTTTAAATATCATATCAAATAACAATAATAATAATGTGGAAATATCTCATAAGTATAATACCACATCAAATATATTGGGCCCACCCATATAGGCTGAGCATACAATAATACAAAAGCTAAACATGAATAAAATGTAACTAAACCCCTCATGGGTGCACATCTACTAGAACTAGGTTACGAGCATATACAAAGACGGGACAACTTCTAGGTATTGAAAGTAGGAAGGCCTATATATCCGCTTCTGTTGCGCCACTCTGATCTAGACCACGATGCAACTCCTATGCTGGCATCTCAAGGAAGTCCACGAACATTGCCATTAGCCTTGTTTGAAGACGAAGATGGAAGGAAAGAGAGGGAGTGAAAAACTTATGTAAGAATCTCAGTAAGACTTTTGTGTTCATACACATGTCATCATCATCGTCCTCAGAGACCTCAAGTTTCATTATGAAAATAGTGGATATATATAAGGTTTATTTATTAAGTTACAAATACCATTTGCTAAGGCCTGTGTCTTTTAGCATGCATCTTAATGTTATGAATGCAGCATACTAAGTCATGGATGCATGTCAATACCTTATGCAATGTTCCAGGTACATAATGACATAATATAGAAGCATAAGAATTATATTCACTATGCTTGTAACTTTCCTCTTTTTCTTTCTTAGGTGACTTAGCATTCAAATTATGCAATTGAATGACGAGTAAAAGAATACAAACATGATGAACCATATAACTTTTAGCATGCATGGGAGGCAAGAGAACCTATGATAATGTAATTCTCATAATTGAACTCTCAAGTTCCTTTCTTAATAGCCACCCTCTTACGTAACCTTCTTAAATCAACCATCTCACCTTCCCCGTCGATTTTAAATGCAACACCAAAACTCCACCACACTGGTTGCCTAGGATGACCTCAACCTAACTAGCCTTTGCTAGATTTAATATGGGGTAATAGAGGGGGAAACACATCACTTCCTTGTCTTAACTTTCTTATTATGAGCATTCAACTTCCTTGGATCACCCTTCGTCAGGCCCGGCCCATTACTGAAGGATCATCTCCTTGGATCAACTTACGCCAAGCCTAGCCCGTTATGAAAGAATCATTTCCGAGTGTATCATGTCACCTTTTGTCTTAGCATGTAATTTAGATATGCAAACATGAAAATATCAACTTTTTGGTTCACTTCTCATAACCTTTAATTCAAGGAGTCTAGAGAATCGCCCTAATGGAGAACCTTTAATTAGAAGAGACTAGAGGGTAAGTATTGGCTCACCTCTCATATCCTTTAATTAAAGGATACTAGAAGCCCAGTATTGACTCACCTCACATAACCTTTAATTAGAGGATCCCTTAACCTTGGTATGCCATTTAGGGATACAATGCAAGCATAGCTCATCATTCAACATATTATGCTCATAATCTTTATAAATTATGCATCTCAACTAATTAAGTATAATCATATCATGCCATAGCTCATCATGTAATTGATCACATAAGCATGCGTCACATTCTTTGCAAATATCCATAAGCTTGTCATCAATCAATAGTTCATTGAAAAGCAAACATGCTCCTAACTAGTATGCTAGAATTCTAAAACCGAACTCAGCTAATGCATATACTATACTCAACAGGATATATGTATACAGTCAAACTAAAGATCAGCATTCATATAATTCAAGATCAAGCATGCAAGGTCATCAATCCATGTTATTTCAAGTGAGAACACACTTATTTACACATATCAAGTTCTAGTAATCAATTACATGAGCTGATAATCGATTACATAGTTCAAACTTTTAAAATAGACATGTTTGAGCTTCTGGCAATCCATTACATGGGCCGTGTAATCAATTACTAGTGTTTAAAATACATTCTGGGCCGCCTTCAAGAACATCTTGGTAATTGATTACAGAGGATGGTAATCGATTACGAAGGTCAAAAACTCATCTTCGGGCATCAAAGACGCACTGGTAATTGATTACAAGATGTTGGTAATCGATTACCAGAAACCCTAAAAGTTGAAAAACTCAAGTTTTGACATCCTTCAAGTTATTCTTTCATTCTAAAATCATTTTAAACATCATTCCAACATTTTTTTTAAAATCATACTCACATTATTCCAAACCAAATCAAACTTTCCAATAAAAAACCAAAGATTTCATATAAAGATTTGTAAATCACTTAGAATCACCTTTTACTTCTTTTAAGTTCTTTTAATCTTTCAAAGCTCTTTTGCACATCATAGAAGTAAGATTCAAGTTTCAACATAAACATAGCCAACCTTAAAACCTCCAAGATCTTAGGGTGTTTAAGATCAAAATTCTCATTTTAGATGAAAAAAGCAAGTCTTGAGCTTTAGAGATTTAGGCAATGGTTAAAATCATAAATATGCTATGCAAGCCTTATTTTAATCTTTGTCATTATAAGGTGAGAGCTTGGAAATATAAATATGATGTGCAAGACTTAAAATATAAATATGAGAATGCAAGTCCATTTTAAGTCTTCGAGTTTTAGGTGATGACTTGAAATATAAACATGCTAGACTTGAAATCTAAACATGAAATGCAAGCTCATTTTCTTATCTTCAAGATTTAAGGTGATAACTTGGAAATAAACATGATATGCAAGACATGAAATTTAAACATGAAATGTAAAAACTTGGAATATAAACATGAATGAATCTCATTTTATCTCTTTAAGCTCCAAACTCAAGACTTTTAGAGAATAACTCCTTAACCTCAATCAACCTCACAAAATGGAAATAAGCTTTAGAGTCTATCAACACTATGATTCCAAGAACCTCATTTCTTGGACTCACCAACACTGCAACTCAAACAAAAACAACCAAAGAAAATCAACAAAAACAATCTTTCTCTCATTTTTCTTTGAAAAAACAAAGTTCAAGCTTTGAGCTCTAAAGGTTAAACAAATGATGGTAACACAACCAACATCAAAAATCCTCATTATCAAGCTATGGTCTTGAATATCTAACCACTAACAAAACCAAAAATCAAGAGAAGAAAAGAGGAAGAACTCATCCATCAAACTAACATCAAAATCAAAAATAAACCAAAGAAAAGAGAAGGAACTCAAAACAAAATCTCTACCAAAGTTGTTTTCCTTTTTGTGCAAGAGAAAGCCTTGATCTTGTGCAAGAAAATGAGAAGAAAAAGTCTTCTCTTGGAGCAACAATAAATTTGGCCAAGGGAAAGAGAAAAGGAAGGAAGATTTTTCTTGAGCTTTTGTGTTTAGAAATGGAAAGGTTGTGTATCATGGGAATGATCTATAGTGGTGATGTGGTGGTTTGAGATGGAATGGTGGTAGGGAGTGGTGGTTTTCTTGAAGATGGAGGAGAAGAAAAGAGAGCTTGAGTTTGAGGGAGTAAGAGAGCATTTTTGGCAACCAAGCTTTCAACAAAAAAACAAATGGTAAAAAAGTGAGTGTTTGTATGTTGAAAAGAATAAATATTTGAGGGAAGGGGCTGATGCCATGTGGGGCTTTTTGGGGGGAATTTTTCATTTTTCATTTATATTTAGGACATGAATTAAAGGTAGATTTGATTAGGAAATGGGTTACGAATTGGTAATTGGGTGTTTGGATTAATAATCAAGTGTTTAAGGCTTTTTAAGACATGAAAAGGAGTGGTCTTGCACACTTTGTTGATTAAACTCAATTAGTTTGAAATTCAAATTCCAACATGTTCCCTAATTTTAGGGAAATGGAGAGAAAAAATACTATTTGCTTTTTGACTTTCTTAATGTCTTAAGATCTCTTTGATTAAGAAAGGAATTTGAACTTCCTTAAACAATATTAGGCTTTTATTAATCCCAAATAATTATTTTGACTCAAGATTAATAATTAAAATTAATTTATCTTTAATTAGAGCCTAATATTTCCTAAGTTTCCTTAATCATACAATTAAACTCATTTAGCACAAATCGAGGGCAAAAGGGTCATTTCACATAAAAACTCCTCGGGACCACTCAGACTTTCCCAGATATCATGCAATATGTATAAATAACATTTTGAATTCCCGGTGATGACCGGGTCCAGTCGCCACTAAATCCCGCGTTAGATTATCTCCTGGGCACTTTGGTAATTTCGTGCATGGGAAAAACTAGGAATTGAGGTTTCTGCCTCTATCATCATTCATAATACATTTAATCCCCTTCAAATATTAAACTAACCCCTTGAGAATAGCCTGAACTGGCTGTCCTTGATTCTTGAGTGAAAATGACCTCAAGGACATTTTGGTTATTTGTACACAAGAAAAATCAGAGATTGCGATTTTCTCACGGATTGCTATCTAATCCTCCTATAACCTCATCCTAATATTAAATTACCTCATTGAGGATGGTCTGGACAGGCCTCTCTCGATTCTCTTTCGAAATGATCTCATGGATATTTTGGTCATTTTACATAGTAGGAAAAACAGGGCAATACACACAACACCTTGTTAAAATACCAGTTTTTCCTGACTTATAGAATCAAACTTGTAAGCTGTGATTCTTTTTAAGATCAGCTAGTATGATTAAAAAAGTAATAACTTGCTCAACTATGCTTACTTTACCATCTTCAATTAACCCATCCTAAACTTAAAGCAACTCACACAATATTGCAAATCCATTTAAATTCATCTTTAATTCCCAAATGCAATTCCTATCAACTACTCCAATAATGTGATCTAATGCTTCTCGTCTTAGTAGATTACTATTAATTCTTTGACCTAGTATCAAATTGCCTATTCTTCTATTCTTAGTGTACATAAACTAAGTAACCAATACAAGTAGCATCAAAGTGTCAATCTAAAATCTCATTACAGAATAGCAAGCAACACATTGTTTAATTCTATCATAATGGTCCATTCCTTCCTATGAAACAACAAAAATAAACATATCAAATTAAAAGGATGTATTAATCTATGAAATTGATTGAAGCAGAAGCAAACATAAGCCATGCTAGTATAAGCAAACACCAGGTTCCAAAACATAAGCAAGCATAAGCAAACATAAGCAAGTTGATATGTTACAAATGCAAACACTTCCTAAAAGCAAGCGACAAAACAGAAAAAACAAAACAAAAATGAATTCTGAAGTTAAAAATAAGAAATACCAATGAAATCATTGTCACAACAAACAGATCCAACAAAGATGCAATACACAGCATCAACAAGACAGAAGGAGAAACAATTCAAATAATGAATTAACAAGTATCCACTTACTCATTGAACAAATTTCTAACCAGTTTTACATGCTTTTTTGAAAAAGGGAAAACAAAACTGATAACATGCTCAAACAACGCTACAAAAAAATTTGGTGATTCTCAAAATATTTAACACAACTACAAAGGAAGTGATAGGAGTGAAAGAAAACCATACTGCAAAAAAAAAAAAAGAAGAAATAGGTTTTTATAGAAATGGAAAATCCAAAGATAGAGAAATCAAATCGAAGGTTCATTGTCAAATCGAAGATAGAGAAAACCCTAGTTTGAAAACCGTAGTTCTTACTTCTTAATGGAAAGAGAGACGAATATAGAGAAGTTTCATAATAGAAAAAGACAGAGAAGAAACCTATGAAGACCCTTCTTGTTCTTTGAACTCACGATAATGGAGATGGAGGATAGTTGCTACAATGCAACCTTGTAAATAGAGAACAAGCTTTAGGTTAGATTTTGCTTAAAATTAGACAAGGCAAAAATGGCAATACAAAATCACCATTGGGAAAAATTGGAAGAAAAATTATTATAAACCTTTGTCCTAGCCATGTTAATCTCATGTCCCTATTATGTAACATCCTAATTTTTAACCCAATACTCTATAACATAATTAGGTTAATCATTAGTCTGTTACGTCATAGCTTCCTTATTACTTTAAAATACTTAGCGGAAATACTGGTAAAATTTTTTTTAGATTATAAAAGCAAAGTGAGAGCCGCGCGACACGATAGATAATAAAGCATGAACGAAATTAAGCAAACATCGCATAGCAGCATAACATAAGCAAGTAAAGGCACATCAATAAAAATGAATTGCATATTTATATAATATTATATGATATGCCCACTCATGGAGAGTGGGGCTTAGTTTAGTACATCCTGAATAGATACAACTAAAAGAAAATACAAAAGAAAGTACGACAGAAAATGTAAAAGCAACTCCTTTACCCAAGGGCAACTAAAGGGACAGCCTCTAAACAAAAGAAGGTTCATCCTCATCTAAGTGGTGTGTGCTCTAACCGGGTACTCCATTGGTCGTACGTCACCTCCTACTAACGTCCATCTCGTGAGCGAGGCACATATTCGGGAAATTGGGCGAGCTCCTCGGGCATATAGAGGCGGAACGGGGATCGGGAGTGACCCCCGCGATGTGGCCACATCTCCGGTCGTCGTGCGAGCCGTGGCTGAGTCACAGTATCCTCACTGCCCTCCCTCATCAATGGTGGAGTGGGGGCGGAGCTCTCACTGTACAGATGGGTAGGCGGGTCCTCCGACAGATCGGTCTCCGAGAAGTAAGTCCGGGGCACGTAGTCGGGATAGTCACGCATGGCTGAGGCGGTGGTGTGCATGCGGAGCACTCTCTCGTTATGCATACGCGCGCGCTCAAAAACCCGCTTGTCATCGCCGTAGGGTGCTGTCGGGGAGAAGCGATGGGTATGCACAGGATGAGCGAAGGGACGTCCTATGAACATGAAGACTCGCACCGTGCACTGCCCCTCAAAATGGTATGACCCGTGATCCGGATCATAGTGCACCTCCCACGACGAGGTGTCCACAAAAAACACGAACGTCACCACCTGAAGACGTGACAGAAAGAAATAGATAGAGGGAGTGAGAATCTTGCTAAAGAATCTCAGGAGGGCCTCCTACTACCTAGGTGTCATCATCTACGTCCTCAGGAACCTTGGGTTTAGTATGTAAAACAAGTGAGCATGTATCAAGTCCATTTTTAAGCTTTAAAACATAATTAGCCAAGGTCCATTCATTTTAGCATGATTCTTAATATCATGGATGCAATCATATTAAAGATGTATGCATGGCTCTACTTAATGCAAGAAAGTAGTCATAACATTAAAAACATCATAATAGTGGCATAAAGTGGCAGTTAAATACTCATATGGGAATCTTTGTGACATAAACATCATACTTTACTTCCTCATAGGCCACCCTAAAAGACAATCGCTCTAGGGGTGCTCGGCCGAACCGGTGTCACCCAGAACGTGTCACATCTCTAGGTTATGAGCTCATACCTTAACTAGTCATCACTAGTTCTTACTTATCAATCCCGATAAGCGTAACATAATCATAAACATAATCCCGACTTATCCAGTACGGGCTAGGGGGCATTTTTTGGGGGTGCTCGGCCGAACCGGTGTCACCCAAGAATTCATCTTGGTACCGATGTCACATGAGTTCTCTGGAGATGCTCGGCCGAACCGGTGTCATCCAAGAACTCATCTTAGTACCTCATAAAAATCTCATAGGTTTTCAAAAACTTTCTGAGTCCCGAATTTGTCAGAAATTCGGTAGCATAACTGCAGCATGCCGAATTTCTTCCAAATTCTTCTTTATGCCACATAAGTCATTCAAACATGCATCCTCCATCATAATTTTCATGCATTTACATAATCATTCTCATGCGTTTACAAGCAACATTAAAAATTCATTATCCTCTTGGTCCTACGGTATCTTATGCTTTGACCCTTACGGGCCTTAAACTTGTGATGTAATTAACCTATCATCTTCTACCAACCTTTTATGCACCTAAGGGTTCTCTTCTAATAGATCTCATTATTATTCATGCTCTCTATTAAATCTGAACAACGTCTTAGACCCTTTCTTGGTTCTGTCTTCGCCTAAGGCGTTATAAGTTCGACCTAAACCAATTATGAGGCATTCCTATGTCTAAGAACTAATTATAAGCCATGTTCTCTTCATTATAAGGTTGCTGGATAGATTCTAAAAATTAAATGTTCTAAGAGTTCTAGAATTGCGATTTTATGGTTTTCTAGTTAATAGTTTCTCTATAGTGCCAAAGTTCAATCCTACTTCAATTGTAACCAAATTTTTCATGATTAAACAATCCTAATCTGATTATATTCCCGTTGAAACAGTTTGGGCAGTGTCCAAAAATAAATGGGTTAAAACTATGTTAAATCTTGACTTTATGGTTTTTCTAGAAAGCTAGTTTCTCTCCTATTATGCATAGAAATGTTCCTACCTCACCATACATAAATTTTACACATTCAAACACATCAAAACATCATCATACAGTAGAAAACTCATCATGGAAAAACCAAAGCATTAAGTCTCCAAAAAGATGCATAACTTGATATTTTTTTTAAAACATATAAGTTGCTAGTTTCTCTTGGAATCACTTTTAGGACTTCTAATACTCTTTTGCAAACCATTTTATTTTGTAAAAGAGACTAAAAGCATCCTTAGATCAGTGACCACTTAATTCCTCCTTAAAAGAGAATTAACTTCATAAATCTTGTTGATCCTAATCTCATAGAATTCATGAGGCTCAAAGAGAATTCTTAAAACTTAGATTGTTGGCCCTTGTAGCTAAATGAAACTCATTCCAATTTCATCATCACTACTTGACCGAAACTTATGCATTCAAAGAATGCACCCACATTAAACTTTAACTTGAGATAGAATGGGCAAGCCTTTGAGCTCTAAGGCCTTTAAGTGATGACATAATTTAAACATGCTATGCACTTCATTTTTACTCTTCATTACAAAGTAAAATGAAAGCTTAAAGTAAATATGCAAGACTTGAATTATAAATATGCAAAGCTTGAATTAAATATGCAAGACTTGAAATATAAATATGCAAAACTTAAAATATAAATATGCAAGTTCATTTCTTTATTTTAGTGCTCTAGGCCCAGCAACAATCGACTTTAAGGTCGAAATAGAAAGGTTTTGAGATTTAGTTAGGTGATAGTGCAACTCTCATTTTAAATCTTTATGTTCTTTAGTGATGAAAAGTAAATATGCTAGACAAGAATGTAAATATGAGATGCAATCCATTCTTTATCCTTTAACTTTAAGCGATGGCTTGGAAATTAAATATGAATGCAAAGCTCAAAGTAAATATGTAATGCATAAGCTTGAATTTAAATATGAATGCTAGTCCATTTTATTTCTTATTAGAGCTCATACAAGACTTTAAAGGAACTTAAACCTCAACCCAAACTTATCATGGCAAGATAAAGTAAAGACAAGAGTGAATCTCAAGGGTTCTTTAAAACACAAAGTTTCTTTTCTTGAGATGTGGTCATAGATAACATTTTTATTAAAACTCAAGCTCTAGAGACCTCATTGTGATGAACACATAGTCATCATCTAGAAGCTCTCATCATCAAGCCATTGAGAACCTCATGGGCCAACATGGCCGAAAATGTGAAGAAAGAAAAGGAAAAGGAACCGAAACTTTTAAGAAGAAAAGGAAACATTTGAAACTCTAGGGACCATGATCTTGATGATGCATTAACACCAACATTATGAGTCCTCATCATTGAGTTTATGTAACCATTTTAAAATATCATCAAGGTGAAAGGTTTCAAGGTTCAAGAAGAAAGAACAAAAGAAAATATCTTTAACTTAAGAACAAAGATCAAGCTTTAGAGATTGTTCAAGTGATGGACATCACCACCATGAAACCTCATCATCAAGCTCTTATTCCCTTGTCCTCAAGACCTATGGCCGAAAATGACGAAGAAAAGGAGAGGGAGAGAAGTTCTAAAAAGACTTAAAGAGAAACCATAAACACATAACTAGAAATGGAACTTAAATAAAGAAAATACTTCAAAGAAAATCCCTACCAAGTGATTGAAGGTTGGGATGAGAGAAGAGGATGAAGAACTTGAAGAACTTGAACACTTGAACTTGAGAGAAAAAGGAAACTTTGAAGTGCTTCTTTGAAAACTTACACTTAGCAAATAAACCCAAAATGATGCAAGTTCACCCAAGCATGCTATTTATAGAGAAATGAAACAAATGCAAGGTGCAAATGGGGGAAGAGGCTTCAGCCATTACAGCTCATGGGCAGCCCCATGAGTTCCATGAGGTGAGATGTTGTGATCTTGAGACATGGTGAGGTATGGTTTAAGGTATGGCTCAAGCATGGTTCTTTGAGTGAGAAACAAACCAACATGTGATGTAAATGGGAGAGAGATGGCCGAAACTTGCATCATCCATGGGGAGGATTTTCTTGCATTTTAATTGTGGTTTAGAGTTGTGTTTAGGTGTATCTTTGATTAGGATTAAGATTAGGAATTTGTAAGAAAGTGTTTAGGTGAGAAAATGGGTAATCAAGGTTGTCAAGACACAATTAAGGAGTGTTCTTGCATCATTGGTGAGTTATAAACTCATTTTAGTGTATAAATAATTCTAGACACAATTCCTTAATTTAAGGAATTGGAGAGAGAAAACACTATTCAAGATTCAAAGAGTGAAATCTTGAGTTTTAGAAAGGAGATTTAAATCTAATCTAAGCTATCTTAGGTTCTAATTAATTTTAATAATTTATTTTGACTCTAGATTAATTATGGAAATTAATTAATCTTCGATTATAGCCTAATATTGCTTAGGTTTTCTTAATTACATTATTAAGCTCAAAAACACTATTTTAGGGACAAAATCGTAATTTTGCACTAAAACTGCCCGGGACCACCAGGACTCAAACAGATGTTTTGAAACATGTAAAAATATTGTTTTAAACCTCTGGGGAAAGTTTAGGGCTCAAATAGCACCTTTACCCGCGTAAAAACGCTATAGGGGTATTTTGGTCATTTTGACCCGAAACTGCAGAAAATGAGACTTTCGTCTTCGAAACCACTCAAGGGTCATTCGATCCCCTTCAAACATTGAGTTGGCCCTTCGAGGATTGTCGGGTCGGCCATCCTCGAATTCCGGGCCGAAAATGACCTCAGGGGCATTTTGGTCATTTTCCACTCAAACAGAAAATCGGGGCGTTACATTTTATCCCTAGCTTTTGGGTGGAAAAAAATGTAGACAAATTTTGTTGTGGGACAAAGACATTTTTTATGCTTTTGTAAATGTCTTTTTCTCCAAACAAATTTGTGTCTATAATGTCTTTATATTTTATATTCTGTGTGACAATAATCAAACACCAGCTCAGGGACACTTAGATGTTATGAACTATGAGTTTGACTAATTCCTCATTTTATATCATTGCCTAGGTTTCCAATTTTATAATGGTGATTACTTGGATACCCAGAGAAATAAAGGGGTTCCCAAACCTTTCTTAGTTGGACCAATTATAAAAGCACATGTAATTAAAAAAAATGATATTAAATATGAGGTGTAAATAGTGTTAAAAATTTAATTGATTCTACTAAATATTAAAATTTATAAAATGACCCTGTTTCTTCATATTTCATCATATCGTGCTGACATGCTCTTCTTCCATCACAACTTCTATTCCTCTGCTGCTAATGCCAACCCCTTCCTTGCCTATGTTGATGCACTCATCTTGCTCCCAAATGCAATAACCGCGAGCTTCTATAGCAATTTTAAATCAGCACAGTATGTATGGCAAACCAATTATTCTCTATGACAGTGGCAGAAAGTTTTGAGTTTTGTAGGTAAATGGAGGTAGCCTTCGCTATCAAATAAACTGTTAACAAAGTGGTAACTTTATGGTTGTTCTTTGTTTTAAGTTTGGTGAAAAGGAAAGTGTCTAAGTCTCATTTTTCTTCTATTGGAAACCATGCAATAAAAGTTGGAAAATTGCAGACAGTTTGTTTGTTGGTTCAGACACAATTGCAAGTTGAAACTTGAAATTGCTATACTAAATCCAAAAATCTATGATCTTCTAAAGAGACTCTGGATCAGATGTTGGCGATGGTTAGGATTTTGGTGACTTCCATTGAAAAATGGTAACGAAGGGTCAAATACGGAAAGGGAGGATGGGGAAAACGAATGAGTACTGAAAGATGAACAGATAGGATCATTTTATAAATTTAGATATTATTCGGAAGAAATTGAAATTTTCAATATTAATTACACTCACTTCACCAATTTTTTTTTTAATTTAATTACCTGTCTTTTGATAATTGGTCCAATTAAGAGACCCCTTTATTTCTATGGTACAGAAGCAACCACCTTTTATAATTGGTCAGGATGATTGTTATTGATAGTTGCATGTATAGTTGTAGATAAAGGTTTAGTGTTCCATATTTGTGTGTGAACTTCTATGTGCAGCTGAAATCAGAGGTTTCTTACATTTCCAAGGGAATGACGGCATGGCATTTGCTCAAGCACCTAAAC
Source organism: Dalbergia cochinchinensis (assembly GCA_031216125.1). Classification (NCBI taxonomy): domain Eukaryota; kingdom Viridiplantae; phylum Streptophyta; class Magnoliopsida; order Fabales; family Fabaceae; genus Dalbergia; species Dalbergia cochinchinensis. Next base: position 45,662,598 of record CM062372.1, read on the forward strand.
TGCACACTCGCTGCTCACTCACCCGTCGCCACCACCCTCTCCCGCCGCCTTATACGCAGATCACCTTCTCCTCTGAGCCGTTTCATCTCATCACTTAACTTTCTGTCTAACCACTGCATAGTTTTGGACCAATGGCCAACCCATATCCATATGGAAAATCTTCATGGTGCAGATGCAAACTTTTCAACTGCTTCTTCTTCATCATCATCTCTTGCAGACCACCCCGTCGATGCACCTGTGCCTGCACCCATAACTTATCGTTCAGTTCTAATTCACTGCCATAAAGATACCGCAGTAAGCTTCATTTCGTTTTCGCGCATTTTCCTATCCCTTTATATCATTTAAGTACTTTTCTTGTTCAATGATGTTTTGAGTACGGTTCAGCGATGAGTTTAATTGATTAAACCAATTGAACCATCAACTGCAGTTCTGTTTTTAAAACATTATTTTGTGCACTGTAATGCTTCATCTTTCACTCTTTAAGCCAGTAACTGGGTCGGTTCAGAACCTGGGAAAGTTCAGAACTTCGAGCCACCCATTTCCTGAATTTAGTGTTTGATGTTGAAGCAAACTGGTCGGCCTATAGCTTACTGGTGCATGGAGCATGTAGAAATCTGAACCTTATCTTCATTTAGTTTGGGTTTAGACTAGTGTTTAAGTCATTGTTGCTATTATGAAGTACTCATTATATTTTGCCACTGGTTGAATGGCCACCAAAGTGGCAAAGGGTTTACTCAGGAATGACTATTGCTTAGTTATAGGGGACACATGAGCTATAGATTGCGTAGTTAAATTAAATGAAGAGTCACCTAGGTCGAAAGAAGTATCAGCTAGACTCTGATAACATATTTTGCTTCATTGGGAATCATATTATAGCATTAAAAACTTCTTTATGCTACAGAATTGTTTGACCATTCTTCCTCTATGTGCTTACAAGGATATGCTTACAGAAGCTCTTTTATGCTTTGGTGCAAGTTCTGTTACCATGGATCAACATGATGTCTGTCAGAATGCTGATGAGGTCGACTGTTGCCACAATCTCATTATTTTACAATTTTTTTTTTTTGGTTTTAGTGGGAAAAAAAAAATCTCAGCATGGTTATTGTATGCTTTTTCTTTTTATCATAATGTTGTTTGGTTAATTTCAAACTTAGTGGTATTTATGATGTTGATGATGGTTTTTCTTTTTATTTCTTTAATGTTTTGGGGGAGGGAGGGAGTGTTTTCATCAAGGTTTTTCTATTAGAATATTAATTGAATCTTTAGCCAAGAATTACGGTAAGCAATAAAATAGGGAATAGAGATCATATATTAATCATTCTTCCCATGCAATTGATTCATGCTTTGGCTGCGTATAAAATTTCTTTTCACTTGTGCAACAATTGATGAATATAATGTTATTGACAAAATCATTTTGAGCTGAAGTTGCACAATCATATTCATTGATAAATTACATCTTTGTTGAGAAAGAGAATCTATCGCATGGGTAATGCACACAAAAAGGATGAAGGACCCACAGAGAAAAACAGAGAACTTACTGTCCAAATTGTTTATAATGAATACATATGCTCTGGAATTCTTTGAGTGCATTGAGTACATATAAATATAAACTTATAATCTCTGTTGCTGGGGGCCTTCCCCACATTATGAAGCTGAGTAGAATTAAATTTGCAGATTAGAGGTTCCAAAATCTATGAGAAGCCTGCAGTCTCTATACATGTTTCAATATATCAAAGGAAAAAGCTAGAGGGAATAATAAAAAATTGTCAGAGAACAAATGCTTCAACTATTAAATTAAATCAAATACTATTTTTATCTTAAGCGAACAGGAAGACAATATTTATGTTAAAGGATGATCCCAAAGAGTATTATTTATAGTCCTCAAAGCTGAATTTAAAGAAAAGACTAGCTAAATTATTTAGACCATTGTGCCATTTTCTATCACGTGGAATAAAGAGGTAGAAGAATTCAAATATCGAAAGGGAGTAAATAAGGAGAAATAAACAAAACCTCACACTAACATCAGTCTACATGGTCAAGTTCTACATAGGTAAATTCAGAATACAGGATAACCTCCTAGAGATAACCTCTTACCCAACTTTTCTCCAAGTACAACTAATGCAATACAAGATTTATTTTTTAACAACCTTAATTGACTTGAACCCCATAATAATAGTGTCTTGAACTTAGCAATAAATGTCAGTGCCAAAATCAAGCAGCACATAAATATCTTATCCGTCTTATTCCAAAAAGTATAGATTTCGTCTTTGTCACTAGGCTGCTGCTCATATTGATGACATATTTTAATCATTCTCCCAGTATCAGGGAGTAAGTTATCTATTTCTTGTGATATCTATTTGACTGTGTTTTTGTTTAACATTGCTTGATTAAATCCTAAAAAGAAGTGGTGTTAAGGTACTCATTGGCATGAATTCTGAAGAAAATATTTATTTTTGTGCAGATTTGTATTAATTCCATTTTTCTTGAAGGCGAGGATATAAATATGAGCATTTCACATGCTACTGATTCTATTGGTTTGAAGGAGATACCAAGATATGAAGTTAAAATTAATGAGGAGGATGACTGGATGAAAAGAGCCCAAGTCAGTTTGCTTCTCTTCTTTTCTACATTGGTTTCAAGAGTTTGTTCTCATGTTATTTATTAGATTGATCTAATGTCTATCCAACTCCCTTGTTAATGAAGTGCTTCTTTACAAATCCACATTTCTGCTGTCTTCTAGTTTCTGTTCCGGGATATATGTGGCACAGTTTGTGATGAGAATTGAGAAGAATGTCTTTTGTTGTTTCTCACTGGCTACTAAAATTTTTGTCTGCATCTTATTTAGTGTTTCCCTCAAACCAGTTTTGAAATGGCACAAGTGAAAATTGTGAACAATTTAGAAGAATGTGAGACAACAAGGATGAACTTTAACCACTTGGTCATAGAAGATTTAAAATCATTTCATGAGCCATCTCTCCCAAAAGCTTAAGCTATTGGTTAGAGAGACATGAATGGTTTTATATCTAACAAAAATCATAATAGTTCATATGTATGAACCAAAAACTAGATTAGGATGTAAAATTGTAATGTGTCATAATTGAAGGAGCTAATGATGAAATTAACTTTTGCAAAAGATTAGCTACTACTCCCTCCTTTGTAAAATATTTGTTAAATTTGGACAAATACTGATATTAAGAAATATGATAAATAATATGGTAATAGAGTACTTCTATGCAAAATCATGGTATACAAACTAATATACCTAATATCGTTAGTTGTAGAGCATATCAAAGGGTTAGAAATGAAAGGTTACAGTAATGGTCATTAATTACTTAGCGGTACTATTGGAACAAAAAAATTATACTTTATTGGAATGTGAAATTGATAGATATTTTGAAAAATGATTTTGTTTAAAAGTGGAAAGATATTTTGAGAGGGAGGGAGTAACTGCTGACTGCTAAGAGCTAATTATGAGTTTCATCTATCTATGCTTTTCAGGAATCATTTCATCCTACTGAAGTTATTGAAGGCCTATGGGTAGTGCCCAAGTGGATAACTCCACCTGTACGAATATCTTACACTCTTTTTACAGATAATGTGTTGCTAACTTCAGATGGTTGGTAATTATGCATGCCAACCCCATCTAACTACTTATTTTTGGCAACTTTAAATATCTATATTACTTTTTGGGCTTCTTTGTTTTAGCTTTTGGGTGAGAACATTCTGGCCCGCTTAAATTGAATATCTAAGTGAGAGTGAAACCAGGACCGAACCATAATGGAATTTTCTAATGAACAATCTGGAATCTTATTCAGGATGTTCATGCAACAAATATAATTCTCAATCCGGGGCTAGCCTTTGGAACAGGTGAACATCCGACTACCAAACTCTGTATATTATTCTTACATGGCTATATAAAAGGAGGAGAATACATCCTTGACTATGGCACAGGCACTGGAATTCTTGCACTTGCAGCTATTAAGGTATTTAATTAATAATCAGCATATCTTAGAGTTTGAACTGAAATGAAAACACTGTTACAGAATTGGCATACTACTCCACTTTCAGTCAGCTAGAATAAAGTTAATATAAATGTCTGACGCATTTGCTAAGCACTACAGTTCATAGGTATTTTAAACATCAATTAATACGTCACTCATGAATTCCTACTCTTAAACATTTAACCCCAATTATGCCATGCATAATTATCATCATAATATAGGAGATACAGGAGATTAAGTGTTAGAATTACCTAGAATTTCTAAGAAGGATGATTGATTGATGTCCTTGCTTCTAGATATAACAGAGAAAAATAGTAATAGAGGGTGAATACTTTTATTCCAATAACAGTGAGAATGTATCAATGTCAAGGGGCCAACAAACATCTGTTATATGGCTAGGAATAGGGCCTTTCCCTTGTGTCAATAAAATATGGACTGAGCCTACCCACTATCGCAAGTCCATACACAAGGCCCTATTTGGTTAATGCCTGATCTTACATATTCCCTTAAGATTAAGATTTTTTCATATGCCAACTGCAAGATCTGCCTATTAAGTATTTTGAAAACAAAATGTCATCCATTTATTGATTTGTAAAAGACGTGATGAAATTTTCTGCTGCCAGATATGTAAATCTGATTTATCATTTTATGAATACACATGTATGATTGGTAATTCCTATGATACCCCTTCAAATTAAAAGAGTTTAGAACCCTTTTTAACTAGCCCAATAAATATTAGCCATATGTTTAATGACTATCCAAATCATTGTTTACATGTCAATCATTATGATATTTTATTTCTAAAGTCTGATACTTTTAAATTATCAAGTCGACCCCAATATTATAAAAAAAAAACATTTTCTTTGAACCTCCAATCAAATTTTGAATTATTTAGATATATTTGAAAAATTCTAACCCTTTTCCAAAGAACCCTAGTCCCTTTCTCCTGCTAATGAGCCGACATTAAAATTACAAAATCCACACCTAATAGCAAACATCACTAATTTGATTACAAAATCTAAACTGTGGATCCAATTACACCTCAACAACAAACTCACCTAAAATTAACCAGCAATGCCTACCAAACAAACATTGAACCACCACTTAAATTGGAACATGAACAAATAGTTTGTTAACTTGCTTTAATGTCTCAGGTTGTTGAGGAAAACCATTTTGGAGATAAACTTTTTGTAATATAACCACAATCAGGGATCTCCAGAAGCCATTAATGCAATACCCACACCATCAGAAGAGGTTAATAATAGAAACATAGTGATTTTCACTTATCAAGCAACTTATCAAACATTGCAGATTCTATATATATTAAGGTGATTCTAATCTAGGGTATTGATGCAGAGGTTTGCATCTATGCATTGTGTAGCTAAATTAAGTTTGTCACGTTGTAGAAAATGAAAAGTTGGTTGTACACACAGTCTTTAAAGAATTAATATGGCTGATCAGGTACAAGAATTATGCCTTGTACTTATTTTCTCATTTGAATTCTAATTTGGGTTAGTGGCGGTTGGGGTGGATGGTGATTATTGGGCTAGTGTTCTTGAAATGAACAATTTGACAAGGTAGGGTTCTTCAAAAAGGGTTAGGATTATTAAAATGTTCGATTTGTTTACAATGGATAGGAGATTCAATGAAAATATGCCTGTTTTTAAGTATAAATAGGCTTAATTTGATAATTTAAAAAGTGAGACCCTAAAAATAAACATTATGCTGATTGACACACAAACTGTGATTTGGACAATTATTATATACATGGCAAATATTTATGGGGCCACTTAAGAAGGGCTTTAAACCTTTTCAATTTGAGTGGGTACCATAGAAATCATTTGTATGATTTTGTTTGATTGTCGTTGTTTCTTCATAACAAGAACGTATTTTTCTCTAGTACTTGTTTGATATTTTGTTGTCACAATGTGCACTTCTTTTATCCGATAATTTCATACTAGTATTTCTTTTTTCAGTTTTAGAAAATACTATCAAAATCTTTCTTTAGCACCTTCTTGATATTGTTTACATTATATACTATATGGCTGACTGTTCAATTCCAATTTCGGCATCGTCATGCCCCATCAGTTTGGTGCTGCTTTTGCTGTCGGAATTGATGTAGATTCACAAGCAATTGCATCGGCATCTCAAAATGCTGCCCTTAATAACGTTGGACCAGACAAATTGCAGCTGCACCTGATTGCTAGCCAAAGCTCTTCATCCTCATCAGCTGACTGGCCATTTGGAGTTGTGGATGGAGAAAATTCCTGTGGCATAGAAACAGTTACTGAAAAGGATAAATATGATGTGGTCATTGCAAATATACTCTTGAATCCTTTACTAGATCTAGCTGATCAAATTATCTCTTGTGCAAAGCCTGGAGCAATTATTGGGCTCTCTGGTATATTATGCGAGCAGGTAACTTAATTCTTATGATAGACTTCCTTATTCAAAATGCAACCTTCTCTTTGCTATCACTTTCACTGCTTCTCAATTGCATTATCCACCTGAATTGATTGCCACTGTGTTTTGTGCAGGTCCAGTACATTATACAAAGATATTCACCATTCTTAGAAGGCATAGAAATGTCGGAAATGGATAACTGGGCCTGTGTGAGTGGCCGAAAGAAGTAAGAACTTAGATGTTTGCTGACTCCTCTGTATAAATGATAACTTGAAAGTTTGGTGGTTCTCAGCCAAACGGTCACTGCAGTTTGATGCCACCCAGTGTATTTTGTGCGAAACGGCTTCTAACCTGCTAGTTGCTACTGATCGGCACCTTGAAATGATCGATGCTATTTTTGGCTGTTGAAGTTTATTTGAGAAGCAGAAATTAAAGTGACAGGGTATTGTAAAGTAGAATCCCCTGTCTTAAGGGTTCTTTTAAGACTCACTAAATTATTATATGTGCCATTTTGAAGTTTTTTTCTTATGAAAATTGGGAGAAATGTGCAATGTACATAAGGTATTAAATCCAAACTCCGAATATTGCAAAGAAAACTCGTGAAGGTATCGGTGTTGCAGAGGTGGCCTTAATATAAATAGGAGTAATACATAATTACAGCAGACTAGAACTTGATCACCTAAAATGAAGAAAAAGTTAATATCAGTTGATATAGTTTTGGTCCTCTTTGGATAAATCTACAAATATCTTGTTCAAAAGTTTATATACGTTCTTGCACATGCATTCACAATTTGCATCGTGTCGAGTAATATGAGCAAGAACTCATCAAGTGTTTTATTTTTTATACTAGCAGGGTTTTTCTAATCTGGCAGTGGTTAAGGTATTCAGAAGTGGTTAAGGGTTCAAAAAAGTCTTTTTGGTTATATTTTATATTTTCAATTTTCTTAATTTTTCAGGTTTTATAAAAGAAATACTGAAAATCTAATTTTTAGATCCTATTTTCTTCAGTATTTCTTTCAATCTTGAAAATTAAAAAATAGAAACCAAACAAGTTAAAGTATGGGTTTTATCACAAAATTTACAAAGCGTGTTTTTTAAGTTTGTAAAGTATGAAGTCCATCACTAAATTTACAAAGTTGCTTATTTTGGAAGGGTATTTGTTAGAAAAACTCATACTAGTTGTGTGCAATTTTTGCACGAGATGATCTTCTCCTTTTAAAAGACCATAGATGAGAATAACAATGAAAGATAGCTATGAGGGGTTCACTTTGCTACCTGTTGTTAGAGTTGGTTTCTTGGAGATGTTTAGTTATTGTGTGAGTTGTATATAAGTTACAACCTATTACATGGAGAATAGCCGTTTTCTTTGCTTTAATCTGTTGTTACTTTTCATTTCCTGAATTTCATTTGGATGAACTCATGAATCCCTACTTTCTTCAACAATCAGATAGTTTTGGATTGATTATCATCACTTAGTAACTCGTAGGCAACAACTATTCATCTTGGAGTTGCTCAATGACTAATTTCATTGATGGTTTTGGCCTAAACAATATTGTTTATATCTTTCACTCTTGAAGCTTTGGCCTCATACTAATAATTTCACGATCCCAAATTTTATCTAGGCTAATTGTTGGATGATCCAAACAATTGATTTACTAACTAGACAGTTGATCTTGACCTAATAGCGGGAAAGGTCAACATTGATGATTTATTATTAATTAACGTCATTAGCATAGTTAGAAGGCACAATATAATTAGACACAAGTTAAAGAAAAACATTAAAGAAAAACATAATAGAGCTTAGTCACTTTCTAGGATCATTAACCAAAGATTAGAAGTTTATGTGAGAAATTAGGTTGAGTGATAAGTAAAGCATATAAATAGGAACAACATGAGATTAATTCAAGTTACTGGATCAAAACTAATAAAGATATGAGTTAGCTCATATTCAAGGATTAATTGATTAGCTCAAATAAATGACTAAGGACACAAAAGAATAACTAATGATAAGTAGTCTTAAAACAAACTCTAAATTAAGTATATTAAACAAGTATGATTTAATTATGAAGATTAAATTTCCTAATTGATAATTAAGATGAAAAATAAATAGAATCAACAACAATTAGACAAGTGTCATGAAATATAGTAAATAATATTAAAATAATTCGATAAATCTAGAGAAAGATGTAAAAAATTACAAAAATTTTATTACTTGGAGAAATTATGAAAATGCCCTTACAGTATAAGGAAATCACAGAACTACCCTTGTCTTAGAAAAAGATATCCTTATTCACTATAAAGAATTACAAGAATGCCATTGTCATTATCTAATTACTAAAATAACCTTGTCTTGGTTTAGGAAATCACCACTATGCCACTACTTAATAATTACAACAATGTCATTATACAAATTCCTAGGCATGTCTTTAAGCAAGAATGAATCCAAGCCATTAGATTAATACCTAAAATGATTAAAAGGTAAACTAGCCTAAAATAACAAATCTCTAGCATAGAATAATAATTTATTAGTATAAATTTTTATAGACAACTTAAAAAATAGTGTAAATAAGATACTAATGTATAAATAATTTAAATATTCTAATCATGGATTAAGACTCTAATTAGTAATTAGATAAATTAATGAGTATAGGATTCTAATTAGGAGATTAAAATATATTAAAACAAGGATTAAACTATGTATGGTTAAGATTCCAAAAAATGTGATGAACTGTAAATGAAATTATGACACAATTCTCATTTAAATTTAATCAAAACTCAACTAAAGTAATTAAAAGATAAATGATTTAAGATAATATAATGGCTCATGCTCTAAAAAGGGATTAGACTAGTATAATCAACATAGGATTCCAAATTAGTAATAAAAATAATAGATTCAGGATTTACTCTTTTTAGTTAATTTGCTAATGTGATTTTTACCAAAGATAATTAAGAAGTGAACATTAACTAATTAATAATTTCTTCTTGTAGAAAGACAAATTAAAAATACATATATCCATGCCTACAATGCATGTAACTCTCGGCCATGAATGCACATGCAAAGATGGTGTGTGCCAAAAATTGGTTAAAGGCATGGAACAGGGCAATATCTAATGTGAACTTATGACACAACAGTACATAAATGAATTTAACATCTTGATCCCTCCATGTATGCAAAGCACCAAAATCATCATCACCATTATAGGGGACAAAATTTGACTTGATGATAACTTGTGCCATAAAAAGCATGATGTAAATCAACAAAGACAACTTGTCTTGGTCAAACAAAAATGGTATTTTTTTTTTTTTTTCCAGATGGTATGTTTTACTAACACAAGAAATAATTCCCAAGGCATTAAAGCAAACTAGAAAATCTAACTAGATTCCAAATACTGGTGGCACTAATTAAATAACATAAATAGGTGAATAAAATAAAAGAAAAATCCCTCCCTTCTTATCCCTTGGCTTCATTTATCTTTTTACAAAAGCTCTTGTATACTTGCAAGATTCCAAACCCTCTTGCTCTTAATTTTCTTTTCAAGCCTTTATTTCAAAATTCCTTTCAATCATTCTACTTCCAACCATGAGCCATCACTAGCCTTGCACAAGATGTATCTTTCAACTCTTATAAAAATAATATAGCAGGACACACTAACCTTTCAAAGCAAGTTTTTCTAGAAGCTCCCTCACCTTCTACATCTCAAGCTCTTGTAGCAAGTTGGAGAGAATGACTCATTTTTAATCCTCTAAGCTAGAGATAGGAGCTTCCCTTTGTTTTTTCAAGCATTGTTGGCTTCTAACCTTGTCCATGGTTAGAATGTTTTAAGCTTGTGTTCTTGACAAAGTTTTTGAATGATTGTTGTGGAAAATATTTTTATGGACACTACATGCTCTTCTCTATTCCTAATTGTTTTTATGATATTTTTATGCTCAAATGTAGTTTAAAAACATGGTGTGTGGTCCTTGTGTTGAAGGAGTGACATAAAATATGAAAATGTTAGATGCTAGATTTTTGGCTATTTTCTGGCAATAGCTACTTTGAAATATAAAACTCACAAAATATGAAGCTTTTCAAAACAACTATTATTTTACTTACTAGAGAATACTCTCCAAAAGTAATCATCTAAAAAGAAGTTTTCTAGCTCAAGATATAAATTTTCAAAGCTGAGCCAAAGATTGAAACTCTAGATCTGACTATTCAGTGGTAAAATAAGTGTAACTCAAGCTAGAAAAATGAAAATGAAGTGAAACTACATTTTTTGAAAAGCTAACACACAAGGGACACATCCATGTACGCCTCACATATTGATTTTAGCCACGATAAAACAGTTTGGAAAATGAAGTCACAATAGGTGTGTTGAGAAAATCTGGAAAGGGGTAATTTGATAAGGGCGTAATGGTAAAATCACAAACATGTTTTTTTTAATGAAATTAACTCTTCATGGAAAGCTTGATAAGTTAGCAATCTGGAATTTTCTTTGGATAGCCAAAATACTAAGGGCTTGTTTGGTTTGAGTTTCCAGTTTTCAATTTTCATTTTCAATTTTCAATTTTCCAGAATTTGTGAAGGAAATACTGAAAATTATGAAAATTATAAATTTTCAGTTTTCAATTTTCATTTTCAGTTTTCAGTATTTCTTTTATAAAATCTTGAAAACTGAAAAACTGAAAATAAAAACTGAAACCAAACAGACCCTAATGTACAAAAGTTACAAATTTCTTGTAAAAGATATCAGATCAGGGAAAGGGAAGATTCAAGCCTTATAAAGAAATAAGTCTATGGAATTTAAATTGTAATCATTTTTAAGAGGAAAAATACACGTAAAATGGTTATAAAGGACTTCAAAATACTTACGAAACCTCAAATTACCCAAGGATAATATCATAAGTGCATTAAAGGTATTCAAGAAATATTTAAGGTTCAAATTAAAGAGATTTAAAAGAAAAGAGATTTCTAAGAATAATGAGAAAGACTTCATAATGTATAAATACCAAGACTTCCATGATCTTTTAGGAACACTAGGGACTTGATTTGATGACTTTGGATGCTTAATATGAGATTGTCTCTGAGAATCTATATGAGATTTTACAAGAGATTATATGCTACCTGCTATGAGATTTGTATGACATGTCTATTGCAGATCTATGAGATGAGAGTATATGCTGCCTACTTTGAGATTTGTATGATATATATCTACTGTATAAATGCGAGATTTTATATGAGATTATTTGCTGATGGTTATGTGATTAGTATGACATGTCTATTGTATAAATATGACATATTACATAAAATTTCATGTTGCTGGCTTTGAGATTTGTATGACATGTCCAATGTACAACTATGAGATTTTACACAAGATTATAAATTTATTTTACATGAGATTTTACACAAACAACTTCAAACTTACTGATCACATGGGATGAGTTTAATCAACCCAACGAACCATAGCTAGATTCAAATGGGGTAGAGGGGGTTCATTTACTTTTCTTTTCTCTATATCATCATTCTTTCATGGACATGCACATGCTCATGTCAATCCATGGATATGTATTTTCTTTCTCAAAATATTTCTTATACTATAACTCTAAGCATCATTATGAAATCTCATGCATCATTATGAGACATAGGGCACAAGTAAGAAATCTCATGCAATGTTATGAAATGAAAAGCACGTTTATGAGAAATGAGCATACATGATTCACATTTCAACGTCAAAGCTTAAAACTTCCACATAACTTATCTCGGTTCATATTCTAAAGCCTATAAAATATAATCTTAACTCATTTCAATGCTCTAATCCTCACTTCACATCAAAGTGGACTAAGGTATGTCATCTAGTCCTTAAAACATTCCCCACCCTCATAACATCTCATTCCAACAAATTTCAATCCATTCAATCATAAGGGCATCATAATCCAAAGCATGTACATAAAAAATCTAAACCAATTGCCAGAATTCAAGGAACTAGTGTTTGCTAAATATTCCACAATAACAAAAGATCTCAAAGCATAAAAGAAATACAATGGCATGAGAGTCTCAAATCCCTAATCCCCAATTAATTGTCCAACATACTCAATTTTATATTACATAGGCCAACAAATGAGATCAAAACACATTATTTAAACATAACAACTCATAATATAACAAGTTCCACCCCTTATGCCCTTTTTGAATACAAAACACAAGTAACTTTATAATTTCCAAAAACTTCATAAATTTCCAAATCTATATTTTCAAAATTATTCTTTTAACCCAAAAACATTATCGATCCAATCAACACTTATATTTTTCAAACGAAAACCTGAAATCCTTTAATAGGCTGACATGCACATGCCAAATTATAATTATGTTAAACACATAAAAAATTAGATTTCTCTCTCCTAGAATTTCCTTTCTAACGTACTAATAATAGCCAAATCTCTTATAATTCAATTGTGCATCAAGCAAGCCGAAGAGCACACGTAATTATTTAATTGTTATAAAACTTTCAAAACTAAAGGTTATTATACCTTTCAAACCATTAATATAATCAGAGTTCATTAAAGTATACACCAAACTTTCAAAAACATAACTTCTCCTCTATTAACCATAAACCAAAATACATACATATACTCATAAGTGATAAAAAGATTCCTTCTGAAAATATATCTTACACTTATAAAATTATTAGTTTATCAAAACAACAATTATTCAAACTTCTAAATTATCCAAACATCATGTTATGCGTGCATCAAGTGTCCAGAATATTAAAAAAATCATTTAATTAGTGCAGTAAGTGACAAGAATATTAAAAATATCATTATCCATGATGAGTGTGCTTAAATATAAATGTTAATGTTGAATTTATATCTATACCTATTATATATCATATGTGCTTTATCATCACCTTTTTTAACTTCTATACACACCTTCGGATAGGACGTCTTACCACCAAGAGTGTGATGTCTCTAGTTTCAGGGTGGTCCTGCTGGAGATGATAACTGACAAAAGGGTCATTGACAGACTGAGGCTGCCGAAGAGACAAACGTGGCACCATATTGGGCAATGTGACAAATAAAGGATGGAGGAAGGTTGTGCCATATGGTGGTGGATGATCCCAAGCTTCACGGTCAATACTCCAATAAAGGTGCACTCAAGGCACCAAGGTTGGCTGCATAATGCATTTTCCAGCCATCACCCTTCAGCAAGACCTGAAATGAGGAAAATGGTTCAAGAGATGAAGCAATTGCCTTCTATGGTGGATGGCATGGCTCATCAAGCATCACCATCACTATCATCATCAGCATCTCATGGCATGCAAGTAGGCACATTAAACTCCAGCATTGGTACTATCAACAAATATGGCTCAAGAATAGGCACATCATCAATGGCTATACCAAGTCAGTTTCTAACCTCACCATTTGATCCTAACTACCCTCTTTATTCACCTAACCAAGGCCTAATGGTGGAAGGCCTTGATATGATAGCGAGAATGGATTTTTAAAGCTTGCAATTATATACTAGGACATAAAAAGTCCAAATTCTTTTTTATATATTAACAAAGTGTTTTATTTAATCTAATTAAAAAGTGAAGGTTCATATAATATCGATCTGAACAAGTGTAAATTAGTATTTCTTATTATAAAACCTGGTGTATAGTTATGGGAGTAGACGCTTATCAGTACAAATATTTTGAAGCGTTTAAAATGTAACTAATAACATAGATTGTTCAAATGATCTTCTTGAAATTTTCTCACCTAAATATGTAATAAGGCTTATCGGTAATTTTATAGTTTTATATGTATATAAAAATTATATTTTCAAATTTATTTTTTTGTAAAATGCAATTTTTCTCCTTGATTAATTGTTAGGCAAAGAGCAGTTGGCATTTGTTTTGAGCCAAGGGATGTATTCCATTGAAGAGACCCGGGGCAATAAAGGCACTGGCCCAATGAGGATCAAATTCAACTAGCTCTTCATCGAAGGCTTTGGCTAGATCTCTTTGGATCCATGCTGGGACAAATCAAAGTACAAGAAAGGATAAATTTCAGAAAACAGTCTCGGCTGCATCCTAAACAAATGATCAAGTATTTGGAAGGATGAGAAGTGGAACCATGGACATATTTGTACTTGTTGGCTAAAGCATCATTGCCTCTAGTAGGCTCCGCGCCTACCCCACTTTCCCGAAAGAGGCTGAGAAAATATTCATTGACCGGTTGACCCATAAAAATAGAAACCAAAGACGGCCAGTGATAGCTTTGCTGGCTTTAGTATTTAGCATATTTACCCATAGGGTAATGCATTTGTAAGAATACAAACACGAATAGGCCCTCCAAGTTGACTTTTCTCCTGGGCACAATAGCAGACACATAATATGAATATTCATTCACCACGCTTAAGGTGCTGGAATAGATGAAAAACTTACATAGCCAGAATAGAAGGAAAGCATTGTTCTCTGATTCCAAGATGGTCCTTACTCCTTGTTATGCTAGGCGATGAAAGTAGAATAAGGAGCAAGTTTCTTTGTTACAACATAGCCAATGCCAGGAAATTGTTCTTCATATAAGCTAGGAATTTCATCACCTACCACAGCAAGGCCAAGAATGACCGAAACATCAAAAAGGGTGGAATACCAAAGGGGAATACGAAGGCATTCTTGTATACATTCCAAAACACTAATTATGATGAGGATGCATATTATGATTTGAGTGTTGAATATCCTGTATTCTCCACTTTTAATTATTTTGCCTATTCAAAATGTGATACAGGTGATGTCGTGGTGTTTACACATCCTGCAGCTGATACATGTAATGAGGATATAGATCATTTTGTCTCTCATGCCTACAATGGATCTCTGTGCAGAGACCCCTGCGTTGCTTGCTGGCGCAGTAGAATTTTCTAATCATTTAGAAATTCTAAGTAAAGAACTAGTTCACACTGCGATAATGATGCCACGTGTAAGATTGGGATTTTTTTATGAGCACTTCCTAGGACGATTTGGGTATGCTTATCTTGAAGATGATGCACAGTTGTAGGCTTTATGCTTTATGATTGAGGAGCATTGAACTCAACCCAAAAACAACATAGGTGCACCCGAAGCCCCCATGAAATATAGTTCACTTCTAAGAGCTATATGTGGGACAACTAAGGAAGTAGAGCACACATCAAAATGCTAAGGCCAACATGCTCAAACTCTATAGGCATAGCAACATGAATATGCCGGAACCGGTCGATACTCCAGGAACCCAAAGGTAGTGTTACAAACCACGGTACGAGAGTCTACGCGAATGTGGATCCATTAAGGGATTGATATTGCTAGAGGCTACTTACCACCATGATAGGGACGTTCTATCCCTCCCTTGTTTAACCTGTCCTTGTTTTATTATTTCTTTTCTTTCGAGTGTGGAAAAGGGGTTCGTTTTCTTTTTCTTTACTTACTGCTTTCTTTTCTTCCAATTTTTAGATATTCATTTTAGATTTTAATTTTACGTTGCTTTTTTAAATTTATTTTGGCAGTTGTGTTTTAGGTGTCACTCTTTTTTTTTTTTTTTATAATATTTCCAATGAAGTGAGTTTAGATAACTTGAGGCCAAAGTTTCATGACACGAGTGCGCAACTCTTATCTTAGATTGCAAATATCGGTGATGGAAATTTACTTGAGAAGTTGTTATTGGTAAGACATACCTTGTGAGGTTTTGAGCTTAGTTTCGTGGATGGTGCATACATGTCAATGCATACATGTTATTCCTTCTTCTTCTTTTGTGTGATTTTTCACTCATGTATCTTGTTACATTAGAACTTGCTCTTGTTATTTTTTAGGCAGCCTTTTCACATGCACACATGAATTTGATAAAGGCATTACTTTCTTGATATCGCTTCTTAGCCAAATGACCACCGTGGAATCTTATCCATCATTTAGCCCCTTGAGCCTTGTAGACCATTCACTTGTTTTTGGCAAATCATAAGCCCTGAAGTGAAAAACCATGTTTCATTCTTCCTTAGGGGAATATGGAGCAATGGCTTTAATATCATTAGTGTTGCTAACAAGAAGTGCGAAGGGAAAAAAAAAATTAGTGATTTGCTGTTAAAGGGACTGCAAATTGAAAAAGAAAAATGAAAATAAAAAGAAAGTGAGCAAAGCAAAGTAAGAAAAGGAAAAAAAAATGAAAAAAAAATACGGTAGAGGTGTGAAGACAAAATTGGTTGCAGGAAGAGGAATGAATTGTACTGTAAATTTCTCATACTTGTTGAAACTTTTCCGAATGCTCTTTTATTCTCCTTGGTGCTTAACATCATATATGCGTTGTTTCCCAACTTTACCTTGGGCCCATTGTAACCTTGAATGAAGTCCTTTTTATGCGTTAACATGCATTTGAGTGGTGGAAAAGTAGAACTTTAGCAAGTCTATGATGGTACAATCTTACGTGAGTTGAATTGAGTGAAACACCAATCCTAAATACCGAAGAGACTAAGTATGTATTTTCTCTTCTATTTGTAAAATTTATTCTAGGTAGATTTGATTTTGTCAAAATTTATTTAGTTCGAATTAGTTTGATGTGATTTATATTTGGTAGTTTCTCTAAAAGTGACTATGACGGAAAGTGATAAATTTTTTTCCCAAAATCAATCTAAACACAATAATTGATTTTCATCACTATAAACCAAACAACATGAAAAATGACAATTAATTTTTGGGGGTTCTAGAATTAATTTTTGGATGCACCAAACATGCACTAAAACACACAAAGATTCTATCCTGTGAGAACTTTATCATTTTTATACTTTAGTTGTCAATTAAATTGCTTGTTTGTGGGTTTGGGATGTTGATAAATGTTATTGCACGAGTTTATCATTCCTTGGAGCCTTAAATGATCTTCTTGCTCTTTCCTATCATTGGGTAGTATTTTTTTTAGTTTTATAATTTGTTATTCTCATCTTGATGGCCTATCTTAGATTTTGTTTAAGGATATTAAAAAAGCTAAGTGTAAGGGAATTTGATATGTAAGGTGTTGGTAAATTAATTAATTTTCATATTTAGTCTTTTGGATCTCATTTGCTTGTGGTTGTTCAAAAGACACTCTAGTAAGCCCTAGTCTAGTGACTGAAGGTCTTGCTCTTGGAATGTTGTCTTTGTTGTAAACTTTGATTTCAGTAATGTTCTACTCTCCATGTGGTCCCAAATAAGTGTCCAGCTTCAATTATACACATGAATTAAAAAAATGATTAAAAACATTAATTTTTGATAAATTTAAATGATTGTACAAAATTATCCTTATAGCATCTCTTCATACTTAACCTCTCTTCTCCACTTATACTTTCTCTTCCCACTTATTCTCTCATTTATTAGTGGTATTAGTAAAAAGAACTTGGTAATACCTAAATTTTCTAAATGGACTTATGTTAAACCAAATAAAATTTTAAAAAATGGACACTTATTTGGAACCTGAGGGAGTATTTGAATCGGATAATCTAGAGTTCCTAGAGATGCGTAAGGGCAACCACCATCGTTTGAAGATAGCCTCTATTGAAGATACCAAAGAATTGCCAACTACTGTTCCAATTTATGGCTTTCTATAGACTATTGGCAAGAAAATCAAGCGGCTCACACGGTGGCTGGATTAGCGATAAGAAAGAAGCTCTCATACAACTGGGTCGTGTCCCAACGACCAGAACTTAAAGAGAATTCTCATTCAATATGGTAGGAGGTTGGTCCAATAGCATACTTTGGCTAAGTTCTATGGCATTAATCAGGAACTTTTGGTCATATCCCACTGAGCGTGCTTGATCTGATTGCTTATTCTGCTAGCATTTTATCCGTGGTGGACTATATTGTCACATGGTGTATCGTTCTTTCTGATTCAATGAAAATGCGAACCGTCGAAGAAAAAGAGATGGGAAAAAAAAAATGGAACCATCAGACGCAGAAAATCTCCACCGTTTTTACACAAGACGAAACAAAACAAAATCTAGGCATTTTACACACATATTCCACTCTAGAAATTAAACCAAACATACTCATTCCGTTAAGTTCCAACGCTCGAAAACAAAGATTTTGCTCTGTAGCAAAGCATATTGTTCTAAGAAACAATGAAAAAGGGCAAAAAAAGAGAATCTGTTACAATAGTATGTTGAGCATTCAGCTTGTGTAAACTAAAATCTCTCAGCCGTCATCACTACAGGTTGAGCTTCAGCATGCCTTCTAAGTAGATATGGACCTTTTTCAACGGCTTCCTGCAGCTGTATGCAAGATCAAGCAATGTCACTTAGATTAAGTGTAACGATTTTAAGCAAGCAAGAGTAATAATGTTTTCTTTATTTCTTCTGGGCATACAAACACGTCGAGGGGATACATAAACGTGTACAGTGCAGTGTATCTAACCTTTGCAGCTATGCCTGCAAAATTAGGATCAGCAGAAATTCTGCCAGAAAGCATCAATGATTTGTGTATCACCTTACAGCAGTTATACCTAGCTTCCATACCTGAAATGCTCCAATTAGTGTTAAAAATAATGGGTGGCAAGAAGTAAATTTGCTGCTCAGATCTATGTGCCTGTAAACATATGTTAGAAATAAGGAAATATCTATTAATATCTTAGAATATTTTATATCATATCTTAGATTGATTTATATTTATTTACGTTGATTATGTCATTATGATTAGGTTTTATCTTTACTTTATAAATAGGATTACCTTATTGTATTACACACATATTACAATATATCAAATATAATTTCATATTATTGAGTCTCTACTCTCTCTCTCTTCTTCCTCTATTATCTAAAACCCTCAATTTCAATATGGTATTAGAGCAGTACCATCCACCATGACCTGTGTTCATTGTTCCATTGTAGAGATTCCACTAATTTGGAACTCACTTGTATTGTATCGCTGCTATCTTTACTCTTCTTTCTATCCGACCATCGTTTTACCTGTCAAGCTCTTCAATGTTATTTTAGGTTTGACAGTGTTCTTGCTTTTTAGGAATTAAAAAACCATCGTCCACCACCTGCTACTACCTCCGGTGACCTTTTTCTGGTGCCGATCCCGGCTGGAGAGCCCACCACCATGCTCACCTCCTCCTGCGCACTCAATCCTTGAAAGCCGCGCATAGAAACGCTTTTTCCCTACCGTGTCACTTCCAGTAGTAAAAAATAACCCCTGTCCGCCGCTTTCCACCGCCATCGGCCACTTTTCCGGCACCGCCTCTGACCACTAACCCCACCGCTCGCCTTGCCTCGTCATACACGGTCAACCCCAACCGACTGCACCTCCAGATCCGGCTCCACATGCTCTCACGCGCCTTGGAGGCACTGTTCGCCCGCGTGCGTGGGCGCGTCCGGCAACCTTTCCGACCGCTTCTACTGTCGCAGTGCTCGCAAGGACCTGACCCTTCTGGATTTACCCTCCTCTTCGCCATCCGTGAGTAATGAATATTTGGTTGTGCTTCATACCAACCTTCCATTGTAAATCATTCAAATGATGATATTTGTCTTCACTAAGTCATGCCAGTGATATACTCATATGGTCTCTTTGAATCTCTATTTTTTTTTCCAACTATTTAAGGCTTCCATGTGTTGTTCTTGTGATTTATCGTTGCATGTATAGGAAATTTCCACCACCTTCATTGCGTCTCTTCCAACGCTGATAGCCGTGTGTCTCTTCTTTTCCTAGTCGTGCAATTACCCAACAAATTGTTCAAGCTGTGTGTCATTCCAGCTGCGTTGTTGTGTTATCTTTTCAGACGTATCCAGCATCTCTGAGTTGCATTGCTAGTCTTTCTTGAAGGTTCTTTTATATTTTAAGGATTTAATTGTAACAAGCTTAAATCTTAGTAAGCTTTAACTTGAGAGGGAGCGTTAGAAATAAGGAAATATCTATTAATATCTTAGAATATTTTATATCATATCTTAGATTGATTTGTATTTATTTACGTTGATTATGTCATTATGATTAGATTTCATTTTTTCCTTATAAATAGGATTACCTTATTGTATTACATACATATTACAATATATCAAATATATTTTCATATTATTGAGTCTCTACTCTCTCTTTTTTTTCTTCGTCCATTATCTAAAACCCTCAATTTCAACAATATGATATGACTATAAGCCATCCAAATCATAGACAGACCTATTTTTGTGCTTTCGGTAGTTGGGTCGGTCACTATATTTATGATCTCCTGTTTCGAGCATATCTCCATCAAGCACCATGGTCGGGCAACTAACCCACTAATCATTCTATAGCCCTGAAAATATGTTACACATAATGCCGCATCAGACTTCTTTTATTAAATATGATAAGGACAAGCATAAATTACCCTGGACAGCAGTGCTTATAAACGAGTTTGACTACACTTGAGAAAACAGTTTGTGGCTGAAAACTGTTGGTTGACAGTCCACAATGATTCCATATAATATGGCATCGACTACAAGTTCGTATTAATGTCTCACCGCTAAACGGATTTCAGAATCCTGTTGCAAAACAGAGAGAAAAAGACCCTGCAGAAAATTGCAAGAACGTAGTAAGTTCAAGTTCTGAGCTTTTGGTCGTAAAACTGTCATACAAGACATGGGAGGATACGATGTCCTCCACCGCAAAACAACTAAAAGAGAAAATAATAAAGAAGCAACAAAGCAATAATGGACACCGTGGCCCAATTCTGATTTAAATCAGCTCTGGTAACCCCTTAAAAATAACTTGAACATAGCATCAAAGAGAAGCCAAAAACATTATTATATCCCACAAAATATCTAAAGAGACTAATACACTTTATAAAAGAGTTAATGCTTATTTTAATTCTAAAATTGTATACGTTAGTTAGTTTAGTCTCTAGAATTAAAATCTAATTGCTTAGTCCCCGACTTTATAATCATGAAACATGTTAGTCCTGATGGGTAAATCCTACCAAAATATTGGATTGATTTGAGTCTTATTATTTTTAGTGACTTTTAATGATATACGTTTAAGGGATTGATATGAATCATATATGCTTTCAAGGACAGACGTGATTCACAATTACAAAGTCAGTGACTAATTGATTAGATTTAAATTTTAAAGACCAAAATTAAGGATCCTAAATTTGGTAAGGTCTATGTGAGGAGAAAAAAGGACAGCACTATTGGGCTCCCAATAGCAGAAAGTTAGTTCTGCAGTAGCAAAGTAGTTATGAAGTAGGTTGAAAGGTGAGTGTTTTGGAGGGAAAAACAGTTAGTGACCTAGGGACATGTGTGACCATTGCCTATGATTTGTTCTTCCAAGAATACATATTAACCATCCATTTGTGTCTTGAAAAGATAGTCTAGAAGTGTAGCCCGTCTATCAGTCAGATCAGTTTGCAAAAGTCCTTTAGAAATTACTCTTACTTTCTAAACCGTGATTTCTGAACTCTTTCTTTTAAGACTTGGAATAGTTGATTTTAAAGGCAAAAGAGATGATTGACCGATTCTGATACCGAGATTTGACTCTTTTCCCTCCACTTCCAATAACACTCGGCGCTCCACAGTAATGTGAGCTTTTTGACATGCAGTATCAGATTCTTGATGATATCTTCACTTTCTGATCTTCAATCCAAGTATTTTAATGATGACTAATTTGCGATTGTGCTGATTGAAGATAGTGTAACATCTGGTTTTTAGAGATTACTTGATATCTTCATTTACATGTACTTTCTGATATCCAATGCTACTTTCTAAAGTCTTAGCAAGATTTGGTTTCTTGTATCGTTGATTCCTCTTCAATCGTTCGTTGTTTCTACTTGAATAAGGATATTATATTCACTTTCTTTACAGTTCATATCTCTTGTCATGAGATAAACATGTTTGCACTTTGCACATGTGATGTGAATTTTTATCCTTGTTTGAGTAAGTCTCGCTTTTGCTAAACGATAGAATCCTGTTTATGACCTTACAAGAAACTTAAGACAAACATTAGTTGTTCTTCAAAGTATTTTCTTTAAATTGACTTTGTTGTCATTCAAATCAGATTAGCGCATCTTGATAGGGTTTTGGAGCTAACAATCTCCCCCATTTAGATGATGACAAACCAATTTGAAGAAAATCTTTTGAAGAGATATTGAAAGAATTATTACTAAAATATAAAAGTGATAGTTCATATTCTTTCAACTTTATCACTAAAAGAAATTTTCAGGAAGTTCTTTTCTTGAGACATAATATGGATCATATAAAAATATTTTTGGCCTTAGGTGAACTTAATCAAAGTTGATGTTATTTCTTTTTGAAGCTTAGATCAGACATAACACACTTTCTGAAAAGGTATCAGAGCAGAATGTCAAAGAGAAAAACGTTCCAGCCATGGATATACAACTAGCTTGATCATGAAAAGATACTTTCTGAAAGTCCATGTACTTGAAAGAACTTAATAAGTAATACTTGTGATATTTTATCTTGATTAACTTCGTTTTTAGCACTTCTTTATCCAAAACATCTATCAGAGAGATATATGATTAGCTGAGCATAGAAAGAGCATCGATATGAATCAAAGCTTAATAAGGAAACATATGTATGTACCAGTGTTTAAATGAAACAAAGTAGGAAACATGAATGACAAGTATGCATTACGAAAGATCATGATATATATGAATAGAGAAGGAAGAACAATTTATATAAAACCATAAAACACTAAAGGTCAGAGATTTGCAAAAAAAATATAGAATATCAAAAGAAGAAAATATGCATGCTGCATACTAAACAAAATCTCTGAGCTCCCCCTGAGCATTTCCCTTGAATTTCATTGGCACATGATTTTCTTCAATTCTACTCTTCTCCCCCTTTTGACATTATCAAAAAGGTGGTGTGCTAGGAAACAAACATTGTAGGATTTAAAAAATCTGATGTTGGGCGTCATGCTCTGTGAAAGGGGTATAGTCTCCCCTGATTTAGGTGAAATAGTCTGAGTCTCATCTTGTGCGGCAGCTAGAGGTGGAGAAGATGGTGCACGACCATTTGCAGGTGTGGCAGAAGCAGCGGTCGACTCAAAAGTAACAGCAATAATATCTAAAACCTGAGCTGTGGAAGGAGCAGCAACCTCTTAACTAGAAGAAGGGGCGTCTTGAACCAGCAGCTCCATTTACTGGTGGAGCTGAATTTTTGATGTTTTGTCCTCTTTTTCTTCCACTGGAGAAATATGGATGGAAGAGGAAAGCTGCGGTAACATAGGAATGAGAGCAGAACATGTTGCATGGTTCTCTTCATCAGGTTCTTCAATGATAGGCTCCATCTAAGATTCTTTAGCTATGGGCCTGGAATTGAATGTAGCACTCAGTCTGGCCTTCTCGCTACTCAACAAGCTTTCTTCTTCTTCAGATGATGATGCTTCTGCTTATTCTTCTTCTTCATCATCATCAGCCACCATTACATGATACCCCTCCTCCTGATATTTTTTAACTTCCTACAGCAATATGGTGACTCTTGACACACACTTGTGCATCTTCTTGCACCTTAACCAAACTTCCTTCTTGCTGGTGACTTTCTCAGGTTTGGTCACAGCTTGTGATGCTTGAGAGACTGCCTCCTCTGTTGTTTTTGTCATTCTTTCATAGTGTTGGATTAAAGGGACATCCTCTTCTTCAAATCCACTCTCAATGAGGGAAAGTTTTCTTTTTCCCTTTTGCATTTTGTTGTTGGGATTCAGCCTTTTGGGAGACTTCTCGGGCTTATTCACTTCTTGTTCTGGGGCTCTGTCTTGTTGGTTCAGCAATCTGAACAATTGACCATTTTCTTGAAGTTCTAAAGGAGGTTCCTTCGAGAAGCTCATAGCTTTCCATGAGAAGAGGGAAGTTCATGCGTTGAAGCAACCTGGCCAATAGCATTCCATATGGACACTTGCAGTTCTTCGTGTCTTCTCTGTGGTTGCACTTATCATATAATCCAAAATGAGCATTGGCAGGTGCACCTTTCCTTTTCTATACTACCACTGCATGCTTCCCACGAATTGGCAGCACAGATGCTCTTGTTGGAATGGACTGCATGCTTCTTTATTGCCTGATGGAAAAAGGAAAGGTGAATCTGTCAATGCTCATTCTGGATTATATGGAGTTACCCATTTTTTACGACAAAGATGCTCCAAAGTGGTTGTTGGGGATTGAGAGATACTTCACCATTAATTGCATTGAAAGTGATCAACAGATGGCATTAGTATTGGTCGCATTCGAAGGCAAGGCGCTGAGCTAGTACAAGGCTTGGGAGGATCAAGCCATTTTTCCCTCTTGGAATGATTTCAAGGACGCGCTACTAAGATGTTTTCAGCTAGGAGTGGTGAAGGATTCATTTAGGCCTTTGTTGCGGGTTAAGCAATTGGGCTGAGTGATGGATTATATTGAGCAATTTTCATAAATGGGCTGAACCTTGAATTGCAAGCAAAAATTAAAAGTTTGGATCTCCTCAATTTGACTGAGGTCAAAGATCGAGCCTTCATGCTCGAAGAGCGAAGTAGAGAATGGAGGGGTAGCGGTGTTGGACTGCAAGAAAAGGGATTGGGCTAGAATTGAGGCCCAAGTCAATTCCGAGCTGGATCAAGAACGAATCGGGATTGGGAAAATAAAGGTTTGACATGAAACCTAGTAACTTAAAAGGGGATGAAAAGGTGGGTGGCGGTGGAAGAAAGCTCTTGCAAGAAGAGCTACAAGAGCAAAGTCGAAGGGGTTTGTGCTTCAAATGCAAAGAGTGATGCGGTCAACACCACATTTGCAAGATGAAAATCTACAAATTGGTGTTAGTGGATGAATTAGAGGAGGGAATCGAGGGGGAGGAGAACGGTGAGGTCGAGGAGGAGATTTCAACACTCGGGATGAAGTTGTTGCAACTTTGTCCGAAGCCTTAAAGGGTTAACAACTGTTAATAAATCCTTTTAAGGTTTTGGGCAGGATTGGGGAGACTGAGGTGATCATCCTTGTTGACACCGGGGCCACTAAGGGCTTCATTTCGAAAAAGGCCAAGTAGATGCAGCTAGTAGTGACTCCTATGCGAGTATACAAGGTTGAATTGGGAATTGGGTCTCAGATTTGTGAAGGGGTATTGCTGAAAATACAAGGGGTGGTGACCGAGCGAATGCTTTTCCTGCTCGAATTAGGGAATGTGGACGTGATATTGGGAATGGATTGGATATCAAGTCTGGGCGATATCTTTGCCAATTTCCAGAAGCTGTACATCATTTGGAGAGAGAATGGAAGACTGCTGAAGATAACTGGGGACCCTTTGTTATTTCAAGCTAGAGCATTATTGAAATTGAGGGTTTTAGATAGTGGAGGAGGGAAAGAGATAGAATATCAACTCTAGATAATATGAAAATATATTGATATTTTGTATTGTGATTGTAATACAATAAGGTAATTCTATTTATAAGGTAAAGATAAAATCTAATCATAATGACAGAATCAACCTAAATAAATCTAAATCATTCTATGATATGATATGAAATATTCTAAGATATAACAGAGATAATACTAGATATTTCCTTATTTCTAACAAGCATCTTGGAATGCGACTCTTAATGTGCTTATGGACCCTGTGGAAGGGAAGGTTAGTGAAGAGGATGAAGAAACCTTATTGGCTGTGATAAAGAGGGCTCTCTAGGAGTTCGGAGATCTGTGCCAAGCTCCGAGAGAGCTACTATCACAAAGAGAGCAAGAACATGCAATCCACTTGAAGGAAGGAGCAAGAATTCCAAATGTTCGACCATACAAGTATCCCAATTTCCAAAACAATGAGATTGAGAAGATAATTGCTGAAATGTTGGATGCTGGAATTATTAAGCCAAGCTTTAGCCCTTATTCAAGCCCTGTAATTTTGATGGAAAAGAAAGATGGGGGATGGAGGTTCTGTGTTGATTATAAGGCATTGAATAAGATTACTATATCGATGAGTTGCTAAATGAACTGGGGGGCTCGTACACAACTCACAAATGAAATTTCCAAACAGAAATATAGCATACACCACTAACTAGCATGGTCCTATGTTTTTACTATTCGAATCACAGGCAGTAATGATTAACATGGACAACTACACCTATATAATAAGGCTTAATAGATGCCAAGGCCCACTAATTTAAGTGAAACCAACCATTACAAGCAGAACTAAAAGATAATTGACCAATAAAGAACAGATGAACTAATAAGAATGAAAAAAGATCACCAATGGAGTCAGCTTTGAGCTCCTGGATGCTGCCTCATAGATTATGTGTCGTAGGTTTTCTTCTGCTTCAGCATTGAGGATGATGTTGTTCTCAGATCTGGTTTCTCCTGAGATGTTTCAAGAGCATGCAATGCAGCCTGTGGTTGCCATTTAAGAAACCATGGACGCTACAGATGATATATTAGATTTGAGAAAGAACTTGGGAAAAGTTTAGGATCAAGTGCAAAAGGCTCAACATGCAGGCTTTACACCCACTACTGATTACAAGAATTATTTAAACAAATAAGAATGCATGATGCCTATGAATTCTATGTTCTTATGTACGTACATGCTACAGGTACATTAAGGTAAAACGCACTTTACTCCTCAATAATAGACCATGTGTACTTCACCCACAGAATTTTGGAAAGGTGCAAACGGATCCTGGAACTTTTTTCAATCGACACTTCAGTTCTTCTGTCAAATTTTTGTCTATTTTCTACCCTAATATATGGTTCAAAAATTCAGTTTAAGATCAGTTATCTGACTTAAAATGCTAATATATAGCTAGTTTTTTACGTTTATTTACATGGAAAATATTTTTGTTACTTCTGATTGTTTATCATGTATCTTCATGGTTCAAAAAATAAGGTTTTCAATATATGATTTGTATCCCGATTTGACAACCATGAATGGATGTACTCTCTTGATACTCAGTTTCTGAAAGAAGACCCTATAGTTTTGAAATGACTGTTGGAGTTCCAAAAAAGGAAATGGATGACACATAACTTGCTTTAGCTTCCATTTATCAGTGAAACACCACTTTTTTGTGTTTGTTGCTGAGATAGTGCAAGAAGGCTTGAGAAGTACAGTCAGAACTGTTACCTTGAGAGTTTTGACATCTGCTGAACTAGAGGGCAGAGACACGAAACCAAGACTAAGAGTCAGCCCAACCAGGAGGCAGGGGTGCAGTACTTAAAACCAGAAGCAGGATTAGACCTGCTCCGATACCAACTTGAGAAATGTGGAGAAGTGATTTTCTCGATTGCTTAAGTGCAAAGACTCAGCAAGCAGGCTATATATATACACACACATCTGCTAATGATTACAATAATTATTTATAATAAATAAAAGTGTATATTTTCTAGGAATTCTAGTTCCTATGTACATGCAAGCCTCACTTACTGGATACTACTATTATTTTCAACACTCCCATTAAATACTACTACGATTTCCAACAATTAGCATCACATCTTTCAAATAAAATGAAATTCCAGCTTTTTACTGCAATCTAGAACAATGAAAAGCTTGGACGTTATGCATTTTCATTTGAAGTGGACCTTCCCTTCAACATTACAAAATTGGATTACTGGATTCCTTGGAAATTACTATGTCCTCTGGCTTTACCCAGAGATTCAACAGAACGCTTTTAGAGAATCTGTTGTGAAAAGACAGACTAGCTGAATGTTACATCAGATGACTGCCTGGGGCATAACATGTTCCACTCATTCAGAACCCTCGTGGTATTTCCAAAAAAGATGATATAAACCTAACAATTTAGAGGCAGAACATTATTACTGAGAAACTGCTTGTACCATCAATGCGCCACAAATGCAGTTTCAGCCTTGGGAAATATGATCCATCAAGCCACCTGAACCAGTGTAGTCGGAATCGCATTTAATCGCGATACGATACATGCAATTCGATACGATTCTGTGGCCTAGTGATGAAAATCGGAGGTTGTATCGAAATCGACCATGAATCGCGGCCGTATCATGCAAACGCATTTGAATCGTATGTATCCCGAGTTGTATCGCAGCTGTGCAATGCGCATGTCTGCTTGGGTCGCGCGCACAATGGTCGGGTCATGCGCGACCCGGTTAAGGCCCAAATTTTTTATAGAAAAATGGGAGGGAACAGCCGCTGCTGCTTGTCTCTTCACTTTCCATCATTTATTTATTCATAAAAGCTCTCTTCTCTCTTACTTTTCAAACCTTCCATGAGTGCTAAACAAAACGTGAAGAACAGAGGTCCCATTCTTCACTTCTGGTCCCCTTTGTGGATGACTTTTCTCCATCATTGAGGCTGAGCTGGTACTTCTCATCCTTTAATAACTTGTTTTGTTCGGTGCTAATCATTTTATAAAGATTTCTTTTGGATCTTCTTCTTCCCCTGTTTATAAACAAGAAAACAGAGCATATGTTCTACGTTTCTTCTTGTTTCATAACTCACATTATTACTTATTACAATGACTATATTATTATATTTATATATTTTATTCTTTTAGTTTATTTTATTCTTATCTTCTGTTTGTTAACTTCCTTTTTAGTTTTGTACAGCTCTTTGTTTCTTTTTTTTTTTTATTTGGATCTTTTGCTATATTATTATATTTATATATTTTATTCTCTATGTTTATTTACATAGAAAATATTTTTATATGATTTGTAGTTGTTGATCATGTATCTTATGATTCACGATACAATTCGATACACAATTCAAAAAATAAGATTTCTGATACACGATTCGTATCCCGATTTGACAACCATGACCTGAACAAGTGATTGGACCACGATTTAAGACTGTATACTTTGGGAGTGTTGATATCATAGGATTTTAAAAATGGAAAAATAAAGAGAAAATGGAGGCTCTCAATAATATCCTGTTGGATTAATATGAAGCTTAGTCGTTGGTGTGTTAGTGTCTGACACATATGGAACATTGACACCAAGTGGACTATCATACGACATGTGTCCGACAAGCATCTGTACATGCCCAAATTAAAAAATAACTTTTTCTAGCTTAGACATGGGATGGACACTACTCAAATGTGTTCTGGACACAGCTCAAACACACTGCAAACATGGCTAAACACATTTTTTGGAATTTTTTATTTCCTTTTTTTTCTTTTTACTATTTTTTTCATATTTTTGGCAAATCAACATAAGAAGCGTCAAACCCACCCAAGCCCCAAGTTTAGACTAAAGAAAAAAAGAACAAGTTTAGAAATATGTGTGTGTGTGTGTGTAAAATGAATCTGTGTCCTGTAATTTTATGAGTATAGAGTATCTCTGTGTCCGTGTTGTGTCCCATGTTTGTGTCCATACTTCATAGCATGTGACAACTACTAACAACAAAGTTGTAACTTTGATACTAGAAATTAGGTCAAGTATATCATTTCTAGTACAAGCACAAGCCCATTCGTAAAATAAGACTATAATGCACAGTTAAAATAACTCCTAGAATTAGATGACTAAGTGATTCCATGTGAGTAAAGATTCATTTTGATCCATGAAATCATATGCATGTTTCACTTTAGTCCCTTTAAGAAAATATCAATTTAGCCCCCAAAATTACAAAAAGTGACTCAAAGTAATCTCTATGATAGTGTTCGTGTGGGCTAACATGAATCACCAAAAATGATTAATTTGAATATTTTATGCAATTTGAGGACTAACATGAATAACCCTAAATTGACACTTTGTTGATTTTAGGGACTAAAGTAAAGCACATATACAATTTCAGGGACCAAAGTGAATATTTACTCAATTCCATATATTCTAAAGATATCCTAAGATAATACTGCAATAATCTAGAATACTCTGGATATTCTTAGATATTCTAACAAGGAGCATCAAGATACAATCTTGCCTAGCTTTAAAAATTCCAAGATGAAAGGAAGAACAATTATCTAGCACACTAACCAGCTGTGTACCATGCCCTTGTGGTTGTTGTCTATCAAAAGCAGCACCAATAACATGTCTAGCAGCAGGCGATGAACCCGAGAGCAGTAATGTAGCTCCTTGGGAAGCTAAGAACACAAAAACCATAAATACAATTTTCAGGATTTTAGAAAGAAAAGATTCTCAACAAAACAATTATCAGCAATGAAATATAATGCCATGATTAAGTTGTTTGAACATATGCTAAAGTATGAAAGTAGATCCAAAGGTTACTACTAAAGTCATTAAACAGTTGCAAATCTGCTTCAGGCGGGCCTAGGGGATCATAACTACCTGCCTCAATGCATATATTGTATGCATTATTTATATAACCAATTCATCATTGATTTCATGTATATTTATTTAATGTGTTAATTTGTTTTATGAAGATTGAATTAATCAGTGAATGAAGAAATTACCTCAGTGGTTAGTTTTATATGCTGTCTATCTATGCAGCAATATGCAGATTTGTTAGTTTTGTGTCTTAATTTCTGCTTCATAAGATTTATATTTCAGCAAGAAAGAAACAAAAACAAAATAATTTCAGTGGCATTTCAGATTTCAACAAAAGTGCATATATAAATTGTACGTATGCTATATAAAAGCATTACCGATAGCGTGCATTTTTTGGCCTCTTAGGTTAATTATTATAACTTGATTAGGTAATCTAATCGTTTATGCTTGCACTGAGAATACTGTCAAAAAGTAAATAATAGATTAAATTTCTTAGTTTATGCACGTTGGGCTTCTAGTTATGGCTTTCAGGCTGACAGAGAAAGGAAATCTAGTAATATCAGAGAGGCTAAGATTAATATCTGAGACAAAGGAAATCTAGTAATATTTTCTATAATATCTGAGGTCCAATTGATGTTGGAATTGGAATGCAAAATTTTAATTTCAATTCTAACACTTTTAGAATTGAAATTGACTTAGAATCTCCAATTTTATGTATGGGTTTACTAAATAATTGTAAGCGAATTCTATAGTGGTCATTGAATAGTTGGTGACCAACTTGTCACCGATAATATTATATTTTAAAATAATGCAGAAATAACCATTTTGTCCTTGTTGTTTTCTTTTTCTTCAAATCTTTTTCTCCCTCTACTGACCCTGCTACAATACATATCCTTCCAGCACCAACCCTTAACTTAAAAAATTACCCATTCCTTTTGTTGAAATATATCTTGCGCATTTATGTTTGCATATCATATAGATTTGGTTTTAGTCTTTTTCAGTTATTATGATGGATAAGTCTTGGTAAGTTAGTATCTATCAATATCTTGCATTTATTAGATGGGTCTACACATTTATTAGGTGGGGATCCTACAATGTACATAAAAATTTGTATATTTCTCTTTACAGAAGAATTAAGATAGAAATAGAATCATATTACTCCCTATTTTCCAAGTTGGTATCAGAGCTCCTGATCTGGGAGCTTGATCACTCTTCCGCTACTTTCCAGCCTTCATTGTTGGGTATTTACAAATTTTAATTGTCGTAATCATATCTCTAATTTTTTTCTTTCTTTTTTTTCTTCCCAGTTTTTCCCTCCTTGTCACTGTGACAGCCGATGGCCACCCTTCCAGTCACTGTTCCGACCACCCAACCACTCTGTCCAAACCGCCACCCATAGATCGGCCAGTCCACCAAAACTGACTACCAAACACCACCAGACTCGCCCACACGCGCCACCCCAATCCTCTGCTCGTAGTCGTCACTGTTACAGCTGCTGGTCACCCTTCCGACCACCCAACCATTCCATTCAAACCGCCACCCATAGATCGGCCAGCCTACCGAAACTTACCACCAACCACCGCTGGACGCGCCCCCACGCGCCGTCTTAGTCCTCTGTCCATAGTCTCACACGCCGCCACATCTGTAGCCCATGAAAGTGCGTGTATCCTCACCTCCGGCCGCGCTTCCTTTTCCAACGCCTTCCAACCCTTTCCGACCACACTACCACCATGTCAGAACCAAAAACCTCTGCAGCAATATCGCCTACACCTCTAAATCCTAATGACCTTCCTGTTTTGCACCTAACCTATCACTTGAATAGAAAAAATTACTTGCAATGGGCTCAAGTTATCCGGCATACTCTTAAAGGTCATCGGAAATTGTCCCACATTGAGGGAAATCCTCCTGAGAAGGATGACCCTATTTTTGAGGTTTGGGATAATGAGGATTCTCTTATTATGACATGGCTATGGAACTCTATGATTCCTGAAATCAATTGGAATTGTATGTTTTTTACTTCCTCTTGAGCGGTTTGTGATGTACTCAGCAAAACTTTCTCCAAGATGCAAGATATTACTACTTGTTATGAGTTGAAGACGAAAATATTCTCCACCAAGCAAGGAGTAATGTCGGTAACAGATTACTATGGTGTTCTCACTAGTTTGTGGATTGAGTTGAACCAATACCAAAACTTGCAGATGAAATGTAGCAAAGGATACTTCTACTTTGGCAAACTTTGTTAACAGGGACAGGATATTTGAGTTTCTCTCTGACTTAAATCCAGAATAAGATCCTATTCGAGTTCAGATTTTGGATAAAGAGCAACTCCCATATATATCAGAGGTGTTCTACATTGTGCGGGGAGAACGAAAGGCGTAGGGCAGTTAGGCTTGATGACAAACCCAATAGTGGTTCAGCTTTGGTCACTAGCAAAATAGCCAAGTCGGGACCTCCTCCTTCTTTTTCAAGGCCATCCCGAGATATTCGTTGGGGTCACTATTGTAAGAAGTTTGAGCATACTAAAGAAACTTGCTTTAAATTTCATGGAAAAGACAGTCCTTAGCCGCACAAGAGGATTTCGCGGCCTACCAAGCAGTCAAGCCTCAATGGCTACATCAGACAATGCCCCCGCTCCTCAAGTGGATGATGAAGTTCCTGCCCTTAGTAAAGATGAGCTTATACACTTGTGGTCTCTCATAAGCTCTATTAGTAAGCCATCTGGCTCTTGCTCTCTAATCTTGTCTGGTAAGGCTCCTTATTCTCAATCTTTTCAGGTATCTAATACTGAATGTAAAAATTTATAGATCATTGACTCCAGTGCGACTGATTATGTGACCTCTAAAACCCCTCATTTTTCTTCTTACTTTCCCATTTTTGAAAAACGCCACATCACTCTAGCTGATGGCTCCCAAATCTCGGTTGCAAAATCTGGTAGCATTTTTCTTCATCCTTCCTTACACTAAATAATGTCCTTCACGTTCCACAACTTTGCAATAACCTTATCTCTGTTCATAAGCTTACAAAAGAAGACATTAACCTTATCTAATCCTTAATACACTAACCGAAGGTGATTGTAAATAGAAGACACTAGTCTCATGTTATACTGCAAATTCAGAATCTCAGGCATCACAAATTTGGTTACATCATAGGTGTCTAGGACATCCTCCTTTTCAATTAATAAAGACTATGTATCCATCCCTTTTTCTAAAGGAGTCAGTTAAGTCTTTTTTTTTGTAAAGTTTGTCAGTTTGCAAAACACCACTATGTGTCATTTCCATTTAATTTTAATAAAAGTGATGAACTTTTCACACTTATTCATTCTGATGTCTGGGATCCTGCATCTATTCCTAATATTACTAGCATAAAATGGTTTGTTTCTTTTATTGATGATTGCATATTCATCCATAGTAATAAAAACCGGTTCAGACCGGCCGGTTCGACCGGAAAACCAGTGAACCGGTAGTGAAACCGGTCCGAGTTAGTATTTGGAGCGGTCCCGCATTGACTCGGCCGGTTGAATCGGGTCGGACCGGTCGATTTTTTTTTTTATTTTTTTATTTTTTTTGTTTTGTTATTCTAAATGATGACTTTTTCAAAAACCTTAAAAAAAAAAATCTAATTTGACTTATAGAAAAATGCAGTAACTTTATTTGTATGGTCATGACTTATGAGTTTGTGATGTAAAACTTTGTGAATTTGCTTGTATAATTATGTTTTAAACTTGTCAATTGTGATTCATGAATGTGAAATGTGAATAATATTTTGGAATTTATGTTATTTATTTATGCTTTTATATTTGGACCCTTTAAAGAGTATTAAATTGTTAATTAGTTGTCATTTTATTGTATTTTATTTAAATTTTTATATTTTTTTTGTATAAATCTAGTTCAACCGATCCGACCAGTGACCCAACGGCTGAATCCAAATGATTTAGTGATCTGCCTCTCGACCGAGTCGATCACCGGTCCGAGTCTGAAAACTATGCATGCATCAATTGACTTTTTCTTATGAAAGATAAATCTTAAGTTTTTCAACTCCTTGTTCAGTTTTATCATATGATTAAAACACATTTAGGAAAATCCATTAAATGTTTACATTCAGATAATGACAGGGAATATGTTAATCAACAGTTTTGTAATTTTATGAAAGAACATGGCATTATTCACAAACTTACCTGTGTTGATACTCCTCAACAAAATGGTGTGGCAGATCGAAAGAATAAGCATTTGCTAGAGGTTACCTGCGCTCTTCTTTTTCAAATGTCTATCCCTAGCTCTTATTGGGGTGAAGCGGTCTTAATAGCTGCCTACCTGACTAACAGGGTGCCTTCTCGGGTCCTTGGTAATGTCAGTTCTATTCAATCTATGTTGTTTCACTTTCCCTCTGTTCCAATTATGCAAAGTTTACAGCCTCGAGCTTTTGAATGTGTAGCCTTTGTCCATGTGCATCGTCAACATCGTACTAAATTTAACCCTCGGGCCATTAAATGTATTTTTATAGGTTATGCTCCTAACAAGAAAGGATACAAATGTTTTCACCTATCTAGTCATCGTTTCTTTGTCTCTTTAGATGTTACCTTTTGTGAAACTAAGTCATTTTTTAGTCCTCCACTTGAGGGGGAGAATCTAGTAGAAGCTGAGAGCTTAAACTTTTTTCCTCAATCCTTTCTCCCTTTCCCATCATCACAAGAGCTAGCTCCCTCTAGTTCCCAAGAAGTAGTGTCTTCACTACACCACCTGAGGAAGCTCAGAAGAAACCACTTTTAGTATATGAAAGGAGAAAGAAACCTGATATGATCCAACAACAACTTCAAGAGTCCGAACCTGTGGTATGTACTGAAGAAACTAACACTTCCAATATTTGTAAACCCAACCTAGATGACTTACTGATTGCCTTGAGAAAAAAAAAAGAACTTTCACTAAACATCCTATTTCTTTTTTGTCTCCTCTAAACACCTTTCTCAGGCAGAATAGAGTTTTATTGCAGCTATTGATTCTATACAAATCCCAAACTTAGAACAAAAGGCATTAAAAGATATGAACTGTGTTCAAGCCATGAATGAGGAAATAAAGGCGTTAGAGAAGGATGATTTGCTTCTATAGCAAAAAAAAAATATTGTCAGTCTTACTTTCTCTTGCAGCTTATTTTGGATGGGATTTGCATCAATTCGATATAAATACACTCTTACATGGAGATTTAGAGGAAGAAGTTTACATGGAAATTCCTCCTGGATATGATGTCGCAAATGGAAGAAACAAAGTATGCATGCTAAAAAAAGCTTTGTATGGGTTGAAATAGTCCCTTCTGGGTACGCTTGGGAGATTTGCAAAAACTATGGTGTCGCTTGGATAAAAGCAGAGTCAAAGGGACCATACTCTTTTCCTTAAACATACAATTGGAGGAAAACTTACGGTTCTCCTGGTATATGTGGACAATATTATTGTATCAAGTAATGATCCAGTTGAGAAGAAGCTCTTGGAGGAGAAGTTAGCTGCTGAATTCGAAATGAAAAATCTAGGAAAATTGAGATATTTCCTGAGAATAGAAGTAGCATACTCTAAGCAAGGCATTTTTATCTCAAAGGAAATATATCCTAGATTTACTTAAGGAGACTGCGAAACTTGGGTGCAAAGTTGCTAGTGTTCCCATTGAACAAAACTATCGAATGGAAAGTGAAGAAGAAAGTTCCAATGTTGATAAGGTACAATACCAAAGATTGGTGGGAAAACTCATATACTTAGCCCATACTAGGCCAGACTTAGCTTATGCTGTGAGTGTGGTTAGCCAATTCATGGATGATCCTAAAGTAAGACAACGCAAGCACCAGAAAGAATACTACGGTATATTAAAGCCACACATGGTAGGGGATTGATATTCAAAAGTGGTGATAAGCTCTCTGTAAAAGTCTACATTGATGCTAATTATGCAGGCTTTATTAGTGACAGAAGATTAACATTAGGATATTGTATGTTTTTGGGAGGGAATTTGATGACTTGGAGAAGCAAAAAGCAAAATGTTGTTGCTCGATCAAGTGCAGATGCAAAATTTCATGTCATGTCACAAGGAATTTGTGAGCTAGTTGAAAATTATCTTAGATGACTTGAAAATAAAATATGAGGCTCCTATGAAGATGTTAGGTGACAATAAATTAGCTATTAGCATCGCTCATAACCCTGTCCAACATGATAGGACAAAGCATATTGAAATTGACCGATACTTCATCAAGAAGTTGGATAGTGGACTTATATCCACAATACATGTTCCTTTCGGACTACAATTGGCAAATGTGTTGACTAAGAGACTATCCAAAGAGCAGTTTTAAGAGCTTACACGCAAGCTAGAAATGATAGATATCCATTCACCATCTTGAGGCGGAGTGTCGAAATATATCTTCCGCATTTATGTTTACATATCATATAGATTTGGTTTTAGTCTTTTTCATTTATTATGATGGATAAGTCTTGGTAAGTTAGTATCCATCAGTATCTTGCATTTATTAGGTAGGGGTCCTACAATGTACATATAAATTTGTATCTTTCTCTTTACAAAAGAATTGAGATAGAAATAGAATCATATTACTCTCTGTTTTCCAAGTACTTTTTTGACCCAACAAAGATCGATGCTCTTGTCTTGCATAAGTCTCAAATTATGAGGATGGTACAAGGGAACTTTAAAAGAATATGAGGGAGATAGGTATGGTGTCCACACGCATCCCGTTGCTTCCAGTTCCATCACCGTCGCGTACCACATTCTCATCAAGAACTTCGGATCCTTATGCTCCTCCAACAGCGATGGCAACGACGATTGCGAAACCTTTGCCGCCACACCTTCTTGCTTCATCGACTGCCTCAGATCTCGGATCTCATCCTCTGCCACATAGAACCTACCCTGCCTCCTCAGATCGAAGATCACCATCGTCTCCAAAGGTCGGAACCGCGTCAGATCTGCTTCACAAAATTGTGCCTCACCGATGCCGTGTTCATGCACTCTTACAAGGGAATTTGAAAGAGTGTTGGTTCAAAACACTTGATTTTAGTATATGCCAAGTGTAAAAATAAAAAATCAATACTTCATGGTGATGATGCTGGTTCAATCACCGAAGAGAAGGTGCCACAAGATGTCACCGAGAAAGGTGATAGGGGTGTTGCAATTCTAGCTTCATGAGCTCCATGGCGGCCCAACAAGAAGGGAGGGATGAGATGGAGTAGGGAATGTAAATTTGATTAAAGAGGGAAAGTAAAATTTATACATCACTAAAGATTATTTTTTTGTAATATCAAAATATACATATAAATCATTATTGAATTATTTTTTATATAATAGAAAGGCTCAATCCAAACCATTCATTATAGTTTTAATGGTCAAGATTCAAGAACCAACACGGTCACTAACTCATCGATGACCACCACAGAATTCGCTAAGAATTGTAATATGATTGTTAAAAAATAAATGAGAGAGAAATAACTATATAGACTTCAGTGAAGAGAGGGATATTTAATAAGTTTTGGAATTGAGAAAATAATTAAGAGTTCATTTTAGTTATTTTTTAATTTCATGGAATTGGATTCTGGAATTATAATTTCAATTCTATATATAACTCCAAATATGAAAATTGGAATTAGGCTGTCCAATTCTGATTCGAAGCTTCAATTCCAGGTTCAATTTCATAATCAATTCCATATGTGAAACGAGTAGTATATAATAAAATAATTCACATCATAATATCATATCTTAGAATATTAAAGTGTATCTTAAATGATCTCTTAGGATTGGTTTTCAAATTAACTTTATTTCTTAATTTATTAATTTGTTTCTTAATTTCATCAAAATTAGGATTCTCGTATATTATTACAAAAGAAGATTTGGTGCTTTGCATTTTATATCACACCACGTAACATCAGAATATATCATATCGAGATCAGGAGGGACAACATTGGGCTAGGAATTTCTATATGATAAGGGTTTTCGGGAAAGTTTACTGATAGGAGACAGCAGCTTGCTTTTCTGTATTCAATGTTGGAATGGTTCATGGCAGGACATGACTGCCCATTTCTTCAAAGGCTGAAATATGTTGTTAGACCAGAATTCATGAAGCCTTTAGAAGAAGCCGTCAGTGAGATAGTTACATCACTGTGTCCCTAATTTACTATAGCCTAGGGTTGTCAAACAGGCGGGGCCTGCCCATTTTGGCTCGCAAAATAAACGGGCTGGCCTATTTACCCACGGACCATAATACTTCAGCCCTCCTCATTTAATGGCAGATGACGGGCCAGTCCAGCCCGCCTTTTTTTTTCAATTCAAACACTCAAACAACCAAACCAGAAGCATATGTAGATCCAAAATAGAAGTAGATTTCAACCAAAAAGAAAACAGACGCAGATTTTCAACCAAAAATATCCAAAAGCATATGCTCGATCAAAAACAAGAAACCAGAAGTAGATGTAGATCCAAACCAGAAGTAGGTGTTCAATCCACAAAAAAAAAAAAGAAAAAAACAAAAGCAGTTGCAAATGGAGATGGATTCCAAACCAAACCCAATCTTAGAGTTGAGATGACAAAAGAATGGAAGGGAAACAGGGCAGCAAGGCAGCGGCTGTTGTCCCGGTGATGAAGTAATCAAGGAAGCAGTATGAGGGTTGGCAAGAGGCGGTGCCAAGGGTAGTTCTCTCACTTCTCAGTCTCAGAAGTCAATGGTGCTAAGGTTAGGGTATGCATCAACATCACTAATTCAAAGTGATTGAGTGAAGAGTGTGATGGATGGGTTGGGTTGGGGTAATATTTGGGTTTAATTTTTTCATTTTTAGTAGTGCTAAGTTTGGGTTTTGTTTGGTCCAGAGAATGAAAAGAGCAAAATTAATAATAATAAATAAACGGGTAAACAGGCTGCCCGCTTATCTGCGTGAGCTAGCCCGTTTAACCTCTGAGCCAAATGGAGAGGGCAAAATATGGATTAGTATTAAATGGGCTGAAAGTTTTAGGTCCAACTCACATCTTTTTCATGGGTATGAGTTTGACTTGTTTTGACAGCTCTACTATAGCCATTGCCACCCACTGGGGGGAAAACTCCATGTTCAAGCTGAAAGCCAGAGGAAATAGAGATGACAATTGTTATCCACAGACTGCCCCTCCACTTGTTATTTGAGGCCATTTTGCAATTGTGGGCTTGGGAATTGCTGTCAGTCAAGGCATAAGGTCTCTCCGAATAATCTCTTGACTGCCCCCAAGTGGAAGAACTAGCATCAAATCCATGGGATCTGGGCAGACAACTCAACAATGCAAGGCTTACCTTCCTTCTTTTACAAGATATGAGACCAAGGAGGAAGTATTTTCGCCGTGGCTGGGCAGGGGCGCGGGGAGGAGTTGAGAAAGGAAGAATGGGCAACTCTTGTGTAACTAACTATGCTTAGTTGGCACAGAGAGAGAGAGATAGAGAGAGAGAGTTGAGGATTTGGTGGGAAATTCCATTAAGGTCAGCGACCATATGTTATGAGGGAGTGGGAGGAATAGAGATAGGTTTGGGAGAGTACTAAGTCTTTATTAGTCAATTTGTCTTTTTCCTTTCTTGTTCGTTAAGAAAAATGGTTCCAGAACTTGAGAAAATACAAGTCTTGAATTGTGAGTCATGTCAATTAGCGAAACATATTAGATCTTCCTTCTCTCAAAAATCTGAAAGTCGGGTTGATTCTCCTTTTTCTATTATCTATTCTGACATATGGGGTCCAAGTCAAGTGTGTACCTCAGTTGGTTTTGGATATTTTGTCACTTTTATTGATGAATTCTCTCGATGTACATGGGTCTATCAAAGAACGTTCTTACTGCTTGCTTTTTAATAAATCGAATGCCTTCCTCCTCTCATGATAATAAAGTTCCTTATTCTATTTTATATCCAAAACAATTGTTTCATGTAGTTCCTTGTGTTTTCAGATGTACATGTTTTTGTTCATGATCTTTCTCCAAGATTTAATAAACTCTCTAGTTAGGCTATCAAATGTGTCTTTCTTGGGTATTCCATATCGCAGAAAGGGTATCGCTGCTACTCCCCAATTCATAATCGTTACTATATGGAAGTTGCTTTCTTTTTCAAGAGACTACCTATTTTTCTTCATCTGTAAAAGAGTCTGATAGAACCCACAAAAAGAAACCAAAGAAATGAGGAAGTATGAAGTATTATTCACACCTTTGAGCTGAGATCAGTGTGATTTTCAGCCAAGGAAGAAGAGACAAATAGTATAGGAAATGCAAGAAATGCGAAGAGCCTCTGGACACTATAGCAATCCAACTCTCCTAATGCCTAAGCCAATATTCCGCCTGCCCTCTCACACACCCTCCCTCTAATACATATAGTCTCACATCCCACACCCATGCCAACTCAGCAGAGCTGGTTACAATTGTGCGCCCTCCACTACTACCTATTCTCTGTGTCTATTTCCCCATTTGCCCTTTCTTTCATACTATCTAATAATATGTAGGTTCCTAACAGAGTCCAAAGACTGTTCTTGAAGTATTACATGTTCCCCACTTTGGTCCATCCTTTTCTCCTTTGCAGGGATCAATATCTTTAAATAAAGCAGCTACTAACAGTTCTCAAACAAGGTCATCTCCACCACCACTTAAGACATATTATTGTCATCCTCAAGTTATTGAACCCCTTTTGGAGGAAGCTAACAATCCAAGTGAATCATGCCCTACTCCTTCAGCCAGCTCTACTATCA
The DNA here is from genome assembly GCA_031216125.1 of Dalbergia cochinchinensis. Classification (NCBI taxonomy): domain Eukaryota; kingdom Viridiplantae; phylum Streptophyta; class Magnoliopsida; order Fabales; family Fabaceae; genus Dalbergia; species Dalbergia cochinchinensis. Next base: position 45,703,774 of record CM062372.1, read on the forward strand.
ATAATCCTGACACCGCCTGTGATTTACCCATTCCTCGCAGAAAAGGTACTCAATCAACTAGGAATCCTTGTCCTATTTATAATTTTTCGTGTTATCATGTATCTCCATCCTATTTTTCTTTCATATCATTTTTATCTTCTATTTCCATTCCTAAAAATGTTCGTGAGGCACTTGATCATTCAGGATGGCGAAAGTGATGATTGATGAAATGTAGGCTTTGGAACAAATTGGAACTTGGGAGCTAGCCCTGCTTCCTCCAGGCGAAACAGCATTTGGGAGTCGATGAGTATATGCAATTAAAATGGGCCCCTATGAAGAAATTGATCGTCTTAAGGCTCATTTAGTTGCCAAAGCATAAACACAGATTTATGTCCTTGACTATTGTGGTACTTTCTCTCCTGTAGCAAAAATTACTTGAATTCACTTTTTTTCTTGCTAAGGCAGCCATTTGTCATTGGCCATTATATCAATTGGACATAAAAAATGCTTTGTTCATGGCGAACTAGAGGAGGAGCTTTATGTGGAGTAATCACCTAACTTTGTTGCTCAAGGGGAGTCAGGTCTTATACGGCATTCTCTTTATAGACTTAAACAATCTCCACAAGCTTGGTTTGGAAAGTTCAGCTCTATTTTCAAGACTTTGGGATAAAACAGAGTGAAGCAGACTATTCAGTTTTCTATTGTCATATCGCTCCTGACAAATGTCTTCACTTTGTGGTTTATGTTGATCATAAAGTCATCAATCCATCACAAGCAATGATGATAAAAAAAACTTCTCAACTCAAAATATTTGTTCAGCAATTTTCAAACCAAGGATCTTGGGATATCAAAAATATTTCCTTGGAATTGAAGTTGGTCAATCAAAGGATGGTATAGCTTAATAGCTATTTCCCAGGGAAAGTATGTTATAGATATACTCAAAAAACAGGATGCTTGATCAATTGTAAAACTATTCATAGTCCCATGGATCCAAATCAAAAATTGTTACCAAAACAGGGGGAGCCTTATCCTAATCCTTAGAGATATCGAAGATTTGTTGGGAAGCTTATCTATCTCACTATAACAAGACTAGAAATCTCTTTTGCAGTTTGAGTAATAAGCCAATTCATGCAATGCAATGCTGTGATTCAAATTTTGAGGATTATTAAGAAGGCTCTTGGGTAAGGCTTACTCTCTGAAGACAAAGGGAACACTCCAATAATAGGTCATTGTGATGCAGATTGGGAAGATTCCCTAATTGATAGAAGTTCCACCTCAAGATACTGTATTTTTGTCTGCGAAAAATTTGTTTATTGGAAAAGCAAGAAACAAAATGTGGTTGCTAGGTCAAGTGCAAAAGCAGAAAATTGTGATCTCATTTGGATTAACGAACTAGTTCAAGAATTGAAGTTTAGAGACATTCAACACATGAAATTATGTTGTGATAATCAAACAGCTCTCTTCATGTAGCATCTAATCCAGTATTTCATAAGAGAACAAAGCACATTAAAATTGTTTGTCACTTTGTTTGAGAAAAAGTTATTTCTAAGGAAACCATTACAGAATCTTTCAACCAATGAACTAGCAAACATCTTTACGAAATATCTAAGAGGACCTTGCATTCATCATATTTGTTGCATGTTTGGGGCATTTGAACTATACACTCCAGCTTGAGGGAAAGTGTTAGAGACCGAATTCCTTCTGAGGGGCTAAAAGTGTATAAGAGAAGGAAATTCAGGGGTAACTTGGGAATTGGTAAGGGAGCCGAGGTGGATCCTTGTGGGTCCCAAAACAAACCGAATTAGCACAGAGGTAGGCGTGTGTTGTGAGGAGTGGTGTGGGCAATATTTGCTCAGATTTCTGTTATAGGGGATGAGGATATTTTCTGTTACAGAGAGATATATATATAGCAGGGTAGAAGAGAGGGGGGGATAGGCTGGTATTAGAATTAAGGGATTGGAGCGTGAGAGCTGCTTAGTGCTCTACCATAATTGCTCCCTGTCATTGCATCTTGTTCCTTTTGATTTCTCTTAATACAATCTCTTTTATTCAGTGTTTTTCCTTGGTTGTTCCTATCAATTTGGTACCAGAGCTCTTTTCTGGGAGCTGTGGGGTCTCATTGCTGAAGCTGCCAATGGAGAATCGCGTAGAAGAGTTGGAGAAGAAGTTCGAGGAGATGTTGCAACTGATGAGGGAGTCACGGCAAACTCGGACTCGGGGTCGCTCGCCTCCGCCTGAGAGGAGGTATCACCGAGTGGAGCAGAATGACCGATGGAATGGGGGTTCAAGATGGGGAAGGGAGTCTCAACACTCCTCTCTCCACCATCGCAGAGAGCATCGTGACTCATGGTCTCGACACCACGACGATCGACGCTCCCCCTACTCCCGCGATGGACATTCGCACCACTGGGATGATTTCTCTTGGGGTAGCCGACCACCCAACTCGCGCCGTGATCTTTTCCACAACCGGCGACGTGACCTGGACAGGAAGATGGAGTTGCCGGTGTTCACTGGAGGTGAGGTGCTGGGCTGGCTGGTGAAAATCGAGAGATATTTCTCGGTTAACCACATAGAAGGTGATGAAAGGATGGAGGTGGTAGTCTTGGCTTTGGAGGACAAGGCGCTACACTGGTTCCAAGCCTGGGGAGAGCAAATCCCATGGCCATCGTGGAGTCAGTTCAGAGAAGGGATACTGCGCCGCTTCCAACCTGGAGTGGTCAAGGACCCTTATGGGCCTTTACTAAGGCTGAAACAAATGGGTCCAGTAATGGATTACATAGAAGACTTTGAAAGAGTGTCGGGGCCCATGAAGCATGTTGATAAGGAGATTATGAAGGGGATTTTTGTTAATGGACTGAAGGGAGGACTTCGGGCCGAAATTAAGAGTCTGGAACTAGAGACTCTGGAAGAAATAAAAGACAAGGCCATTATGCTAGAAGAAAGAAATGCTGAGTGGAGAATGGGGGAAGGCCCAATGAACAAGGGAATGGGCCAATACACCAAAGGCCCAAACCTCTCTAGAGCTGGCCCCTCATCATTTAAGCCTGGTCACTTGAGAGAGGCAGCACCGAGAGTTCCAGAAGGAGGGGACCGAGGCAGTGGAGGTAGGAAGCTTTCGCAAGCGGAGCTTCAAGAACGGAGCCGCCGCGGCTTATGCTTCAAATGCGGCGATCGCTGGGGCCCTGACCACACCTGCAAGCTAAAGCACTTCAAGCTGGTCTTAGTGGAGGACTCCGAAGAAGAGGTGTCCGAAGAAGAAATGGGGGAACCGACGCCGGAGGCAGGGAGGTGCGAGGCCGAGATTCCAGAGCTGGAGATGAGATCACTGCGCCTCACACTTAGTAGCTTTCATGGGTTTACTACTATCAATAAATCTTTCAAAGTCATGGGGTTAATCGGAGGAGTAGAGGTTGTGATTCTTGTTGATACAGGGGCTGGAAGCAATTTTTTATCCAAACCCATGGCGCAGCAGCTGCAAGTAGAAGTTGACGACACTTCTAGCTTTTCTGTAGAAGTGGGTACAGGCCAAGTGACCCAAAGCGCGGGGTTCTGTAGCAGGGTGGAGCTCGAGATACAAGGGATTAAAATAGTTCAACCTTTCTTTCTACTGGACTTGGGAAGGGTGGATGTTATATTGGGAATGGGGTGGATTGCAAGCCTTGGGGACATTCGAGCTAATTTTCAGAAGCTGGTGATCCACTGGGAGGAAGAAGGGATACCTCGAAGCATTCAGGGGGACCCTTCTCTCGGCAGGGCTAAGGCATCTTGGCGAGCAACACTGAAGGCTTTGAAGGCTGATGGAGATGGAGAAGGGTATTATATCACCCCTTGTGAAGGAAAGAACGAGGGGCAGCAGGAAGGAGATATGCCTAACAAATTCGTGCAATTGCTGAATGAATATGATGACATTTGTCACCCCCCAGATAGGCTGCCACCACCAAGGGAGCACGACCATGCTATCAAATTGAAGGAAGGGGCAGGGATTCCACACGTGAGGCCTTATCGGTATCCCTACTTCCAAAAGAATGAAATAGAAAAGATCATAGGGGAGATGCTGGCATCAAGGATCATCAGAACCAGTACGAGTCCATATTCCAGCCCAGTGATCCTAGTCAAGAAGAAAGACGGGGGGTTGGAGATTTTGCGTCGATTATAGAGCGCTGAATAAGGTGACAGTTCCAGATAAGTTCCCTATTCCCGTGATCGATGAATTACTGGATGAATTGGGGGGAGCCATTATTTTTTCGAAACTAGATTTAAAGTCTGGATATCATCAAATCAGAATGAAGGAAGAGGATGTGGAGAAAACAGCTTTTAGAACTCATGAGGGGCATTACGAATTCTTAGTAATGCCTTTCAGATTGACGAACACCCCTTCAACCTTCCAGGCTCTTATGAATCAGGTTCTGAAACCCTTTCTCAGGAAGTTTACTCTTGTATTTTTTGATGATATTCTTGTCTTTAGCAAATCAGAAGAGGAGCACTTCAGTCACCTGCAGCAAGTGTTGGAGTTGTTGCGGCAGCATCAATTGTTCATCAATCGCAAAAAATGTTATTTTGCGCAACTTGAAATTGAATATCTCCGCCATATAGTTTTGGGTCAGGGGGTAGCAGCTGACCCTAAGAAAATTGAAGCTATGTTAACCTGGCCTACGCCCAAGGACCTGAAAAGCTTGCGAGGGTTTCTAGGAATAACGGGTTATTACAGACGATTCGTGAAGGATTATGGCAAGATAGCCTGGCCTCTCACTCAACTTTTAAAGAAGGATGCGTTTCAGTGGGGAAAAGAGGCCCAACTCGCTTTTGAGAAATCAAAGCAGCCTTGACTACTCTTCCTGTATTGGCTGTCCCTGATTTTGGAAAACAGTTTGTGTTGGAGACAGATGCTTCAGGCAAGGGGCTTGGGGCCGTTTTAATGCAAGAAGGTAGGCCGATAGCCTACTTGAGTCAGAAGCTTTCGGAAAGAGCCCAAATGAAGTCAGTGTATGAGAGAGAATTGATGGCAATAGTGATGGCAGTACAGAAATGGAGGCACTACTTGTTGGGAAGGAAATTCATGGTGCACACAGATCAGAAGAGTTTAAAATTCCTGGCAGATCAGAGGATGATGGGAGAAGGGCAGCAGAAATGGATGGCTAAATTACTTGGTTTTGACTTTGAAATCAAGTATAAGTCAGGAAAAGATAATGGGGCAGCAGACGCTCTCTCTAGGCAAATGTGCTTTGCTGCCATTTCTGCAGTAACTTTCCAAGATTGGGAAAGGCTAGAAGAAGAGATACAGAAGGATGAGAAGCTGAAAACAATTGTTCAAGGACTGATGGGGGGAGGAGAAACTCATGCTGGCTTTGAGTTGAAGAAGGGAAGGTTATATTATCAGAACAAGCTAGTCTTACCCAAGGACTCCCCTAGGATCCCCTTGGTTTTAGAGGAGTTCCATGACACTGCCGTGGGAGGACATTCTGGGTTTTTTAGAACCTATAAACGCATAGCTGGGCTCTTATGGTGGGAAGGCATGAGAAGGACAATACAGCAGTATGTGCAGGCTTGTGAAGTTTGCAATAGGAGCAAGTATCAGACGTTGACACCTGCTGGGTTATTACAGCCCTTACCCATTCCGACTCAAGTATGGGAAGATTTATCAATGGATTTCATAGGGGGCCTCCCTAAAGCTCAAGGGGTGGATACCATTCTAGTAGTGGTGGACCGGCTCACTAAGTATTCCCACTTTATTAGCCTCTCTCACCCGTATTCAGCAAAAGACATAGCTGGAATTTTTGTGAAGGAGATTGTCAGGCTACATGGGTTCCCTAAAACAATAGTAACGGATCGAGATAGAGTTTTTATGAGTTCTTTTTGGGCAGAAATTTTCAGACAGGCAGGAACTAAATTAAAGTTCAGTTCTGCCTACCATCCACAAACGGATGGGCAGACGGAAGTTGTCAATCGTTGCCTAGAGACATATTTGAGATGCTTTGTGGGGACCAAGCCCAAACAGTGGCCTAAATGGTTGAGTTGGGCTGAATTGTGGTATAATACCACCTACAGCTCAGCCACAAACACTTGTCCCTTTAAAGCATTGTATAGAAGAGATCCCCCAGTCTTGATCAAAGGAGATGTTGCCCCTTCAGCTGTGGAAGAGGTAAACCAACTGCTGTCCGAGAGGAATGATATACTGGAAGAGTTGAAATGGCAGCTCAATAGGGCTCAAGCAAGGATGAAGAATCAAGCTGATCAAAGAAGAAGGGAGGTGGAGTATGAGGTAGGAGACAAGGTTTATTTGAAGGTTCAGCCATACAGGCTGAGATCCTTGGCCAACCGAGTAAACCAGAAGCTTAGTCCCAGGTTTTATGGGCCTTTTGAAGTAGTTGAGAGAATTGGAAAGGTGGCCTATAGGCTGCAGTTACCCCCAGATTCAATGGTGCATCCAGTATTTCACGTTTCATTGCTGAAAAAATGTGTGGCCCCGAATGTGAGGAGTCAACCACTGCCTAAGGGGCTTGCAGAGGACTCGAGCTGAAAATCCAGCGTAAGTAATCGGCGAAGAAAGAATCCCAATGGAGAACTAGAAGTGCTAATCAAATGGCTGGACATGCGAATTTGAGAATTCATGGGAATTGGCAGCAAATATAAAACTTAGCTTCCCACAATTTCACCTTGAGGACAAGGTGGTAGTTGAAGAGGGGGGTATTGTTAGAGACCGAATTCCTTCTGAGGGGCTAAAAGTGTATAAGAGAAGGAAATTCAGGGGTAACTTGGGAATTGGTAAGGGAGCCGAGGTGGATCCTTGTGGGTCCCAAAACAAACCGAATTAGCACAGAGGTAGGCGTGTGTTGTGAGGAGTGGCGTGGGCAATATTTGCTCAGATTTATTATAGGGGATGAGGATATTTTTTGTTACAGAGAGATATATATATAGCAGGGTAGAAGAGAGGGGGGGATAGGCTGGTATTAGAATTAAGGGATTGGAGCGTGAGAGCTGCTTAGTGCTCTACCATAATTGCTCCCTGTCATTGCATCTTGTTCCTTTTGATTTCTCTTAATACAATCTCTTTTATTCAGTGTTTTTCCTTGGTTGTTCCTATCAGAAAGTGTTGGAAATAATAATAGCTTAGTTGGGGATTGTCATAGGCTCATAGCATAGCATAGTTGGAGGTTGTAGGCCTATTAATTGCTTGTATGCTAGTTGCAGTTTATTTATTTCAGAAGTATTGATCTATTGTATAAATAGCCCTTTGGTGTGTAGAATCACTTAAGGAATGCAAATAGAAGTTTCTCTTTTGTTTCATCTAAAAGCTTTCCAAGTTTTCTCTTTAACTACTATTAAAAAATGGAAGTACGGATGGGTTAAGAGTCTTTGGTCATTTGTTAGTCATTTGGAAGAGTTGAGGGGACTCTAGAATTTCCTCCATATCTTGTAATTCTTCACTACAAGCAATAAACACTAGTTCTTGTTATTGCTGCATACCAGTGTCTAACATTTTCTTTCTGAAGGTTTTTTTTTTTTCCTGTTTATGTCAGATTTTAATAAAGAGATTAAAGATGTTGTTTCCTAAAATCTCTCTAGTTAATTTGTTTCCTTGTTTAGGAGATTGTTCACTAAAATTAAGCAGATTCAACAGCAGATATGATGTCATGCTTTCTCCTATCAACAGCAGATATGATGTCATGCTTTCTCCTATAAATTCAAGTTGTCGGTCAATTTAAATACAATAAATTAGAATACTCATCTCTAAAAATTCAACATCAACCAACCAAAATCAGTTTTCCAAAAAGATACAAAAGATGCTAAACAGCAGGTAATAAATATCACAAACTTACTGGACCCTATTTGACCCAATGCTTCAAGTGCAGTTTCACATTCATCCCTATCTGAGGCTTCCATTGACTGAAGTCTCCCATCAATAGATGAAATAACAGTTTTAGCACCTGAATTTAACAGCACAATGAATACATGTCAGCAAACAGTTTATAGTTCTTACATAACAATTATTAAATTAATGGCACAATATATATATATATATGAGTTAATTTCCTTACATAACAATTATTAAATTGTGCAAAACAATAAGTGAAGCAGGTGAACATGTTACAAACAAACTGGACCAACCCTTGCCAAGAGAAACATTGTATTTGCAACAAGGACTTAACAAGGTTGCATCATATCAGCATTTTCTAGTTCTTTGGTGACAATTATTTAGATTATCAGTACCCATCCAAATTCCAGTAAATACATGTGCATATAAACAGATCACATAGTACTTGATTGTTATGTTAAAGATGATGAAATCCAATTTCCATATCTTCCAACAAATAATGGTGAAAAGAACACCAGGAATAAAAGTGCAAGACTTACAAGGTTCGTCTATGAAGGAGAATATAATATCCTTGGACAGAAGTCTTCCGGTTATCATCATTGCTCTCGAACTTAAAATTGATTCCACAGAATTGTTGCTACCATCATGAAAATGAAAAAGGATTTCATTAGATAAGAAAAACAAACTTCGCAGCATCCATTACATGTACAAAATTTCTAAGGCAGATAACAAATGAGCACCTAATTATAGAACAAAGCAGTTGAAGGAGGCTAGTCTTTGACACAAATTCTGCACCATGCTCAATTTCTGCTAACTGCAACCATTTCACCACAAGTACTGAGAATGCATAGATATGCCACTTGAAAAAAAAACTTAAAGAAAGGCTAGGAATTATAGAAGTGAAGTAATTCTTTCTCACATCTTTTGGTATAGATAAAGATACAATTTATAGGTCTATTGTAAGGACTACCTAATAAATGTGTAAGATACTAACTTACCTAACCACATCTATTATAATAAATGCTTACCTAACCATATCTACCATATCTATCATAATAAATGCTAACCAAATCTATCATAATAAATGCTATATCTATCATAACAAATGAAGAAAAAAAAAAATAAATGTATGATACAATTCAACATCCCCCCTCAAGCTGGTGAATGGATATCTATCATTTGTATCCTTTTTTGTTAGGAGCATAGCCTATGAAAACACATTTGATGGCCCTAGGATCAAGTTTAGTACGATGACGATGCACATGGACAAAGGCTACATATCCAAAATCCTGAGGAAGGCGACACATCCAAAATCCTCAGGATGTAAACTTTGCATAATTGGAACAGAGGAAAAGTGAGACAACATATATTGAACAGGACTGACATTACCAAGGATCCGAGAAGACACCCTATTAATTAGGTAGACAGCTGTTAAAACCGTTTCACCCCAATAAGAGCTACGGACAGACATTTGGAAAAGAAGAGCGCGGGTAACCTCTAGTAAATGTCTATTCTTCCGCTCTGTCACACCATTTTGTTAAGGAGTATCAACACATGTAAGTTCATGAATAATGCCATGCTCTTTCATAAAATTACAAAACTGTTGATTCACGTATTCCTTACCATTATCTAAACGTAATCGTTTAACGGATTTTCCAAACTGTGTTTTAATCATATGATAAAACTAAACAAAGAGTTGAAAAACTTCAGATTTATCCTTCATAAGAAAAAGCCAAGTGACATGTGTGTAATCATCAATAAAAGAAACAAATTATTTTGTGCCAGTAATATTAGGAATAGATGCAAGACCCCAAATGTCAGAATGAATAAGTGCAAAAGGTTCATCATTTTTATTAAAATTAGATGAAAATGACACGCGGTGGTGTTTAGCAAACTGACAAACTTCACAAGAAAAAGACTCAATAGACTCTTTTAAAAAAGAGATGGATACATAGATTTTATTAATTGAAAAGGAGGATGTCCTAGATGCCTATGGTGTAACCAAATTTGTGATGCCTGAGATTTTGAATTTGCTATATAACATTAGGCTGGTATCTCCTGTTTACTATCACCTTCAGCTGGTGCATTAAGGAGACAATATGACCCTCTTTGTTCCTTAGGAACTCCAATCATCCTTCCCATGGCAAGATCCTGAACAACACAATATGAATGGAAAAAAGTTACAGCACAGTTAAGATCTTTGGTCAGCTTATGAACAAAGATAAGGCTACTGGCAAGTTGGAAAATGTGAAGGACATTATTTAAGTGTAAAGAATGGTGAAGACGAATGAAGAGAAATGCTACCAGATCCTACAATTGAGGTTTAGGAGCCATCAGCTACAGCGATATGCCATTTTTTAAAAATGGAAAGGTAGGAAGAAAAATGAGAAGTTTTAGAGGTCATATAATTAGTCGCACTAGAGTCAATGATCCATAAATCCTTACATTCAGTGGAAAAGATTGAGAACAAGGAACCTTACCAGACAAGGTTAGAGAGCAAAAGTCAAAGGGCTTACTAATAGAGCTTATGAGAGACTGTAAGTGTATATGCTCATCCTTACTAAGGGCAGGAACATCATCATCCACTTGAGGAGAGGGGGCATTGTCTGATGCAGCCACAAAGGCTTGACTACTTGGCAGACCCCGAAATCCTCCTGTGCAGCTAAGAACTTTGTCTTTTCCGTGAAATTTAAAGCAAGTATCTTTAGTATGCCCAAACTTCTTGCAATAAGGGCACCAACGACTATCTCGGGAAGGCCTTGAAAAGGAAGAAGGGGGTCCTGGCTTGGCTAACTTGCCAGTGACCAAAGCTGAACCACTACTGGGTTTGTCATCAAGCATAACTGCCCTATGACTTTCCACTCTCCGCATAGTGTAGAACACATCGGATATAGATGGGAGTTGCTCTTCACCTAGCATTTGAACTCAAATGGGGTCATATTCTGGATTTAAGAAAAACCAGAGAGAAACTCAAATTCTATCCCTGTTAACAAAGTTTGCCAAAGTAGAAGTATCCTTGCTACATACTATCTGCAAGTTTTGGTATTGGTCCAACTCAGTCCACAGACCAGTGAGAATACCATAGTAATTTGTTATTCACATTACTCCTTGCTTGGTGGAGAATATTTTCATCTTCAACTCACAACAAGTAGCAATATCCTACTTCTTGGAAAAAGTCTTGCCAAGTAATCCCAAACCGCACGGAGGAAGTAAGAAACATACAATTCCAACTGATTTCAGGAATAGAGTTCCATAGCGATGTCATAATAAGAGAATCCTCATTATCCCAAGCCTCAAAAGTAGGGTCGTCCTTCTCAGGAGGATTTCCCTCAATGTGGGACAATTTCCGATGACTTTTGAGACTATGCCGGATAACTTGAGCCTACTGCAAGTAATTTTTTCCATTCAAGTGGCAAGTCAGGTGCAAAACAGGAAGGTCATTGGGATTTAAAGATGTAGGTGTAATAACAACGAAGGTTTTAGGTTTTGCCATGGTGATAGGGTGGTCGAAGGATGGTCGGAGTGGATCGGAAAAGGAAGGGCAGCTAGAGGTTTGTAACAATGACAGAAAACAAAAAGCAGCGAAAAATTCTGGAAAAAAAAGGGATAAATAACTACAGCAATTAAGGCTGAAAGGCAACGGGAAAGTGATCAGGCTCCCAGATCGGGAGCTTTGATACCAACTTGAAAAAGAAACTTGAAGAAAGGCTAGGAATTATAGAAGTGAAGTAATTCTTTTTCACATTTTTTGATACAGAGAAAAATACAATTTATAAGTCTATTGTAAGAATTGTCTAATAAATGTGTCAGATACTAACTTACCTAACCATATCCATCATAATAAATGCTAACCTAACCATATCTACCATATCTATCATAATAAATGATAAAAACAAAAAAAACATAAATGTATGATACAATTCAACAATGCCTACAGGCAAAGTGGGGAAGTGCTAAATGACTAATAATTGCTGATATAGTGTTCCTGCTAGCAAACTAAAATAGCATTTGTTCTGTGAATATGAGTTTTAATTTATAAACTAAATAAATAAATAAATACAGTGAATTCATGCAAGTAGAAGGATTATGCATCTTTGAAGCCATGAATCAATATGACATAGAGCAAAAGCAGAAACCTCATATAGAAGCTCCAAAACACTTAAAGTTACAAGAGTATCATCTGCATTTCTGATTTCTGCTTCCAACAATTTAAGTAGATTCAAACTGTAAATGGTAGATGCTGCAGACCTAGAAACAGAAAATAGCTTCACCACCAAAGCCATCACACGAACTCGACCCTGAATCAAATGAAAAACGAGCAAATCAGGTTAATTTCAAGCAAGGAAAACAAGCAGAGATAAGAAAAAGAATGGCACCAGAAAATTAAAATGAATGCACACATTCTGAGACCATGCTTTTTAACATGGGAATTTAATAAAACAAGGAGCACCAAGTATTTTTTGGAAAAAAAAGGAACACCAAAATTATGACCTCTACTTTTTTTAATGATATTTGTGTTGAAATATTGCATATCATACAGATTTGTTTTTTAGTCTTTTTCATTTATTATGATAGGACAAGCTTAGGTAGGCTAGTATCTGTTAGTATTTATTAGGTAGCTTTACACATTTATTATGTGGGTCCTACAATGTGTATATATATTTGTACCTCCCCTTTTACAGATGAATTAAGAGATAGAATCACAAAACTACTCTCTCTATTTTCAAGTCTGTTTTCAAGTTGGTATTAGAGCCCCCGATCTAGGAGCCTGATCACTCTCCGCTATTTTTTCCACGCCTTCATTGCTGGGCTGTTTTTCCAGCCTTCATTTGCTAGGTTGATTTTCTCCAGCCTTCATTTGTTGGGTTTGTTTTCAGCCTTCATTGCTGACCTGTTTTCTGTTTGTTTTCAGCCTTCATTGCTGGCCTTTTTTTATTCCAGCATTCACAACTAAACCTGATCCAATTCAAGCCTTCATTTAGAGCATCATCAACCAAAACAGATCATTTGTCCCTGTTGGCATTCATTTTTCCAGCATTTACAGCCGATTTCTTTTTTTTTTTTTTCCTCCCCTGTTTTTTCCTCAGCCTCCGACCACCCTATCACCATGGCAGAATTGAAAACCTCCACAGTTATTACACCTACACCTTTAAATCCTAATGACTTCCTATTTTGCACCCAACCTACCACTTGCATGGATAAACTACTTGCAGTGGGCTCAAGTTATCCGGCATACTCTTAAAGGTTGTCGGAAATTGTCACACATTGAGGGAAATCCTCCTCGAAAGGACAACCCTACTTTTGAGGCTTGGGATAATGAGGATTCTCTTATTATGACATGGCTATGAAGCTCTATGATTCCTGAAATCAGCCGGAATTGTATGTTTCTTACTTCCTCCCGTATAGTTTGGGATGCACTCAGCAAAACTTTCTCCAAGAAGCAAGATATTGCTACCTGTTATGAGTTGAAGACGAAAATATTCTCCACCAAGCAAGGAGTGATGTCAGTAACAGATTACTATGGTGTTCTCACTGATCTGTGGACTGAGTTGAACCAATATCAAAACTTGCAAATGGAATGTAGCAAGGATACTTCTACTTTGGCAGACTTTGTTAACAAGGACAGGATTTTTGAGTTTCTCTCTAGCTTAAATCCAGAATATGATTCCATTCGAGTTCATATTCTAGGTAAAAAGAAACTCCCATCTATATCCGAGGTGAGGAAAGTCATAGGGCAATTATGCTTGATGACAAACCCAGTAGTGGTCCAGCTTTGGTCACTGGCAAGACAACCAAGCCAAGATCCCCTTCTTCCTTTTCAAGGCCTTCCCGAGATAATCGTTGGTGCCCCTATTGTAAGAAGTCCGGGCATACTAAAGAAACTTGCTTCAAATTTCATGGAAAAGACAGAGTTCTCAGCCGCACAGGAGGATTTCGCGGCTTGTCAAGCAGTCAAGCCTTAATGGCTGCATCAGACAATGCCCCCGCTCCTCAAATGGATGATGAAATTCCTACCCTTAGTAAGGATGAGCTTACGCAGTTGCGGTCTCTCAGAAGCTCTATTAGTAAGCCATCTGGCTCTTGCTCTCTAAACTCATCTGGTAAGCTTCCTTGTTCTCAATCTTTTCATGTATCTAATACTGAATATACGGAATTATGGATCATTGACTCTGGTACAACTGATCATATGACCTCTAAAACCTCTCATTTTTCTTCCTACCTTCCCATTTTTGAAAACGCCACATCACTATAGTTGATGGCTCCCAAACCTCATTTGCAGGGTCTAGTAGCATTTCCCTTTACCCTTCCTTACACTTCAACAATATTCTTCACATTCCCCAACTCACCAATAACCTTGTTTCTGTTTATAAACTTATCAAAGATCTTAATTGTTCTGTAACCTTTTTTCATTCGCATTGTGTTGTTCAGGATCTTGCCACAGGGAGGAAGATTGGAGTTGCTAAGGAACAAAAAGGGTTATATTTTCTCCTTAGTGCATTAACTGAAAATGTGTTAGGACCCCAAGTAATAATATTAAGACTGATGAGGGCTCGGGACCTGAATTGGTCACTCCTAATAATACCATTTCACCTTATGCTATAGTTTATAGTAGAAGGAACATAAAGGGAAAGGAGGACATGAGGGAAGCATGTGACCAAGAAAAGGGGGGGAGCATTGTGTAACTAACTTGCCTTGGCCGGGTACGCTTAGTGGGAGGAGTGGTGGTATTGTTTTTCTGTTAGGGAAGGAAGGTGGGAAATATAGGGAGGAGGGCAGAATACTAAGGGGGGTATTCGAAGTAGTGAGAAAGAATTAGAACTTGGGAGAGAACTAGACCTAAGGAGGAAGGGCCTAAGGACATCATCCATGAGAGCTTGGAGGGTGGAAGGCACATTCGTAAGACCAAACGGCATGATGAGAAACTCATAATGACCTTCATGAGTTCTGTTAGGATCTGTGAATATCTATAATTAGAAATATTATATATGTAATTAGGGAAAATATATATTTATAATTATTGTATATTTATTGCACAATGTCTATATATACTTCCTCCGTTATGTAGTTGAAACACACAGATTCCTCATGACTTTCTCTCTTTCTCTGTCTCTCAGCATGGTATCAGAGCCTTAAAAAAAAAAGAAAAACCTAATCCTTGCCATCAGGAAGGCCCACTGCCTTCTGGTGAAATTTTTTTTCAGGCAAGCTGTGTTTCCCTTCCAGTTTCCCCTTTGTTGTGCCTCCATTCCAGCAAAATAGCCCCATATCCGCCGCCTCCACCGGCCACTTTTCCAGTGCCAATTCCCACCGCCAACCCCACCCCTAGCCTCACCTCACCTTGCATGGCCAACCCCCACCAACCGCGCCTCCAGACCTGCTATCACGTGCTCCCACATGCTGCTTCTACATTCTATGGTGTTTTCAATTGCCACCTCTTCAAGCCGCGTGCGGCGGCACGTCCCGCCTCTGTTCCGGTTGCCAACGGACTCGCACCTCTCTCCTCATCCCAGATCCGTCTTTGGTTTCGAGATCTGTGCTCTCCAACGACGTCACGTTTTGGTAATTCCTGTTCTGCCCTTGCCTCCTTATGCCCATGGCTGCCACCGACTCTTCCTCTAAACATAAGGGTGTTTCGAAGATCGAGCCTCCAGCATTCACTAGTTATGTCAGTTTGCCTCTTTCCACTGACAAACTAGATGGCACCAATCATGATACTCGGGCATCTGACATCCAGCTTTGCCCACTGGGACAAGACTATGCCAACCATCTCACCAAGAAAGTTGTCGACATCTCGGTGGCTGAGCGCCGTCGCTGGGTTAAGATTGATACCCAGCTATGTAGCATTTTCAAGTCCACCATTGCTCCTTTCATCAAACAGATATTTTGGGCTCACATCACTTGTGAGTCTGTTTGGACATAGGCAAAGACCCTCTTCACCAATAACACTCAACGTCTCTATCGTGTTTGTCAAGATCTTATGAGTATCCTTGCTCCTCGTCAGCTTGATGGTTCTATGTCATCTTATTTTGGTAAGATTCAAGGCTTTCTCCATGATTTCAATGAACTCTTTCCCTATATTGATACTCCGGCGAAGGAGTTGGAGCAACCTGGCTCTTTGTTTATGCTCATGGCTCTTTATGGTTTACCTCTAGTGTACTTTGCTACTCGTGATCAACTTTTAGGATCACTGACTGTGCCTACTCTCTCCAAGGTGCTTGCCTCTCTACTTCAGGTTCCCGCAAAACCACCCATTGAGTTGCTCCTTCTTCTAGCTTCGGTTGATACCTTTACTTCGTCACGCAAAGTACCAGCCGTGACAGTTCTTAGAAGTCTTGCCCCATGTGTGATCATTCATAAGTTAGGCCGCACCATTTATTGTTGTTACACTTTGCATCCTCCCCTACACCTTACTGTTAATGTTGCCCAGGCGAATGTTCCTGCTACCTCGAACTCACCTGCTCCGCATCCATCGTCTCCAGCTAACTATGCTGATTTTCTGAAGTGGTTCGAGCAATGTCAAAACTCTAGTTGCACTAGCTCGATTGCACTCTCTGGTAATTTTTTTCCTTGTCTCTCTCTGTCAAACTCATTAGGTCCTTGGATTCTTGATTCTACCACCACTGATCATATCTCCAGTAATAAAGCTTTATTTTCATCACATGTACAGAGAGAATGGTATTGAGACTAATGTTTGGCATCAATGGAGAACCAGAGAACACTGCAAAGGGAGGCATCAATTTGCTACTAGTTAGGTTGATCCTTGTGCTGAAAACCAATGGCCTTTTCTACAAAGTGATCATGACCTTCTTGCTCTTCAAACCATAGTTCCACAGTAGCATCCCAAGAGAAGTAATTAGAAGCATCCATGAGTTTGTCACAGGGAATCAAAGGGACAATAGTGAAGCTCATATTGGAGGAGCCATTAGAAGATGTATAAGAAGATGTAGAGGCGAGAACAGTGACAAGGCAGAGATGGTAGAGGTGGAAAAACACCACATTGTGGGTGGGTAGGCCGGCAATCAATCCGAAAATGCCTAATGACATCGTTGGTGGTGGCCGGCAGAGGCAACATGCACGGAGACACACCAATGCGTGTCTGAGCAAGCAAGGAGAAGCCGTTACCCATGAAGGTACGTACAGCGACGGATGGCAGCACGCTGGTGGACAGTCGGCCAATCGATGGTCTCAGAGATGGTCAGAGGTGGTGGCCGGCGGTGGGTATGCAAGCCGACAGCAAAACAGGTGGTGGAGGCCAACACTATTCAAACACACCGTTGGAAAAGGGAGAATAGTGGCACTAGGTCAATGAAACCTTCTAATAACATGTAGAATTGTATGAAAATGTGTGCAGTAGCTTTCTCTTCATGTATTGACTATATATACAATGTATAGAGTAATACATAATTAATAGGCACTATAAAATAGGAGCCACTAGTAATATGTAAAGACACATAATTTAACATTTCTAACAAATATTAAGTAAGATTGGTTGGAAAAGGAAATAGTCGGACTTGTGGAATAGACTATGAGGAGACATTTGCACCAACAGAAAAAAACGAACAATATGAGAATCTTACTCTCTCGCTATTCACTTTTGGTGGGAATTGCACCATTTTGATGTGAAAAATGTTTTTCTCCATGAAGAATAGGAATAGGATGTCTCCATGGAAACTCCTCCAAAATATGATTCCAATTATAGAGAAGAAAGCATGCAAGTTAAAAAAGACCATGCACGGGTTGCCGAAGTCTCCCTATGCTCGGTTTGCGACATTCTCAAAGCCAACAACCAAGTGAGGATTAATTCCACACCCATAGGGTGTAGGAATACCTCTTGGTCTTGCCAAATTCACCAAAGAAAACAAAATACAGAAAGAAAATGTACACATTATTGCTTTAGGAAGATGCAATAAAAGAGTTATAATTAGTTTATAGAACCTTCCCATGAGTTCAATGTAAAGTTCCCTCCATGTATGTTAAAAACTTCATCAACAAATATATGTAAAGTTCCCTACATGTATGTTAAAAACTTCATTAACAAATATAATTCATGGATTAACAGATTGGCATACCAGTGATGAACATTGTGATGCTATAACCCCAAGGTTTGTATCACCTCCTTTGGAAGATGGAAAAAGGATCTCCTACAATAGTATTTCATGCCAAGGAGCAATCAAGATTCATAGGGTTTGATTACACTCCAACTTTTCATACAAGTAAAACTTTTAAAATAAGTATAGGTGACTCAGAAATAGAAATTTTCTTACCATGCCTTCAGGAAAACTGGCTAAAATTTTGATTGCATCCATTGCAGCAGCTGCCACTTGTTCATTGCTGCATATGTGAGAAGATATGCAAATTATGGGATCTGTTATGAGCCAAGTATCAATAACAGAATTTAAATCATCACATTTTTATTGCTGCAGCTGCCAGTTGTTCATTGCTGCACATGGGAGAAGATATGCAAATCACGGGATTTATTATGACCAAAGTATCAATGCATTATCTAACCGAAACACACAAATTAAAAAAAAATGATTAATAATAATGAAGGCCTTTGAAAATGAATTAATTGAAAACTGTTAAAAAAGGATCCTATGCTGGAATTCAGGTTTACAATGTTTAACTAGTTTCAACACTGCACTTAGACATACTAACTTTAACCTGTAGCCCGTGACCCATTAACAAAAGCAACTTGTGAGATAAATGAGAACCCAATAGAGGAGCCTGCCAGAAAATGAGACAAATGCTGCATGCAGTTGACATTCATGTGGGGTTACGTGTTTGGCACACCACCATTCTTATTCGGGCATATCCACCTATCTGATATGCATATGCCTAGTTGGTATACAAGAATTAAATAACAATGGTATCCAAGTTCCCAGAAGACATGATTCCAACCATTATAGATGTCTCATATCTCCCAAACTCTTTGAATCTGACATCCCTGGTGAAAGATTTTACTCACTTTTATAAATTATCAATTGTGTCCTTTCTTTGATGAGTTCCAATTTTTGCACAAAACAAGGAGACCTTAGATGCACACAATCACACATATCTTTAAACTCCTTGGTATCATTGATACCTACCTTAGATGCCTATGTCAGTATAGAGGAATATATAATGGCAGCAGTCAATGTCCCAAATGATATGACTCCAACCAATTACAGGGGTCTCATACCTCCCAAGATGTGTGCAAATATGATGCTCTCAATCGAAAGTCTTTACCCACTTTTATAATTTATCAATTGTGTCCTTTCTTTGATAAGTTCCAATTTTTGCACAAAACAAGGAGATGTTCGATGCAAACATATCTAATACCTTGTCATCTAATACCCATGTATCCAAGTCACTTAGAAGTGAAAGTTTATTTTTAACAAAAAGAATTTTATTGGGATCAACGGATCAAAAGGAATCCTCCTAAACCAACAAGCAGATCAGAGAATAGACAGAAAAAGGGGAAAAGATCAATGTAACAAAACTTTCCAATCCCTCAACTCATCACTTAGAAAAACCCCTTATAAAAGGCAGCAATTCTTTGAGCTTCCCAGCAAATAGATGCAAGCCACCGAATCCTATCCCAAGACCCAAATCAAGTGATGTGTCACAGAGAACCTCCAATACTAATGAAATATTAATGAATACCAACAACCTCCCAGGAAGTAGGAATAAATACTAAAATTATTCATTTCATCATACTTGAGAGACTTTGAGTGCACTGGTTGAGGGAAAACCACTCTCAGCAATAATATATATAATTAGACACTACACAATGCAATTCCCATGAATTTGGGATTCAAATATCTTATTCAAGGCACTATCTACTCTAATCCTAATACAGCAGATGTAATTAGATTATGTACAAAATAAACAAATCAACCCATATCAACAAATCCTAATCAGCTAAACCACTGATGCTATCCAAGTCACTTAACTATTTGTGGGCACAATAACCAGCACAAATTAAGTAACATATGTTATTGAAAAAAACACTTGAGCGAAACAAGAATGGTAGAAGACCTGTAATGATTTCCCTGCTTACCCATTGATAAGGCAATCAATCAATAAAGGATATATGCTGAAGTCTGTAATTAAACGAGCTATAACATTGTAATCATTGTCAATATTCTCCAAAAGCCAAGTGACCTGCAAGTTGTTACCATGTCTTAGAAAAATAATATGATGCAGAATGCTGTCCAATCACTCAACAGTACTGTGATGGAAGCAAAAATAAAACTTTTAGGGAGTCAGACTTTACCCACAATATATTAACCAATAGTCAAATCACCTTTTTAATGCAAACTAGCTACCTCATCTCGCGAAAGTGAATGTTTATAATTATCACAGGTTCTGAAATGTTTTTCTGTTACATAAATAGAGTTTCATTTCTATGAACTAGTAGCGCAAAACAGTTTTACATTGTCAGCAAATAAAATTTCACCAAAATAACAAGTCACGGTATTGATTGCGACAGTGGGTAGTTATTTTCTATGATGTATCAGTCACTTTGTTGAAATTCTATTGATTGTCAATGCAAAGTTGTTTTACACTGTCAATGTAAAGTTGCTTTATACTGTCAATGTAAAGTTTACCTAGAAATTAAATTCTACATACATATTCCAGGTGCACATGTGAACACATACAAACATTGACAAAACCCACATCTCATAATAAGAAATCAATACTAGCACAATAACAGAAGTTTCAATCCACATAAAAATGACTGAGTATTGACGTAAAGAGAAGGAAAATAGGTCCCATACTTCCATCACTTAAAACAATTTTCTTTTAATTGGTGTAGATTGGGGCAGGGGATGTCCATTGTACACAATTCAAGTTTTGAAATAATTTGGCATAGGTTACTACAGAGTATTTCCACGTACAGTTTTGCAAGCTAAGGACCTGACTGCTTGAGAATCTGCCTGCAGACCAACTTGAACAAAAGGCTGAACCAAACACAGAATAGCAAAGCAATAAGAGTAACTATCATAATAGAAATATATTATATGATGTAACAAGAAAAATCAAGTTTCTCTTGATGCATGATGACCGAAAATTTATTACAAAACACAGAAAACATTTTGAACCCTCTTAACCTAACAATGAAAAATTGTCCAGCCCCAGCTAACTTTTCTTATGTATTTTTCCTGCTAGTTCATAAGAGGTCATAACTGTAAAGTGAGCACTTTTGATTGCATCAAGTTTTTTCCATCAATAGTTTGATAACATCATGACAAATCTACTAACGCAAATCCGCAATCTTGGTGCACTGTAGTCCTAAAATGTGCCAATATGCTTTAAAAATTAGCTAGGGCCGGATCAACCACACCCCACTGGCAAAGT
The DNA here is from genome assembly GCA_031216125.1 of Dalbergia cochinchinensis. NCBI lineage: Eukaryota > Viridiplantae > Streptophyta > Magnoliopsida > Fabales > Fabaceae > Dalbergia > Dalbergia cochinchinensis. The sequence goes on from CM062372.1 coordinate 45,724,907, forward strand.
TTTAGAAACAGATATTTACATATCATTAGGAGAGAAAGAAACTACAGTTCAAGGAGGCTTTAAGAAACAGAAACAAAAATTTTAAGTCAACTAGAATCAAAATTTAAAAGCAGTTATTGGTGCTGGAAAACAGAGAATACTCTTTTGGGGAATTTAGCAGTCAGAGGTGTTGGAAAACAAAGAATACTACTTTGGGAAATTTATTTCGTTTTTACATTCAGTGCATTGAGCAAACCATGATAAAAATAAAATAACAATTTAAACAATAACTTAAGCATTCAAATTACAACGGAACAACTAAGGGAGTAAATCACAGACCATATACTGTGGGATCAAAGAAGCACCCAACTTTGTTTTGAATAACCTTTCAAGGCATGCAACTAGACTATTTTCAAGGCCAGGCACATCAAATTGGGTCTGTAATACACTGCAAAATTAAAGGAGAAAATAGAGAGCAAATTTCCCCAGAAAATGTATCAAACTTTCCAAATAAACATTGAATAAAATCCCAATTTTATTTATTGGCAAAGTACAAAAGGCGGGAAGAATAATCTGCAATACTAAAATCATACAGTAAAGACAGCATTAGGCAAGAAAAATAGTTCTCTAGCGATTAACATTTAACATAGGAAAGTATTTAACAGGTACTCAAGAAATTTATACAACGTTGGAATAAAGCTATACACATGTGCGCGCGCGCGCATACACACACACACACATGTATATATATAGGGATTGCTATAAAGATTAGCATCCTCCACATTTTTGTTTGGATGAAAATACCCAATTCTTTTAGTTTTAGTCAGGTCTATGATATGGGCAATCTTGTACTCATTAATTACTAAAAGTAAATTTCTCTCTCTCATTCATCTTATCTCTTCCGTGGCGCTGCCTAGCAAATAAAGGCTACAGCCATGGCATCCACAAGTAGCAAAGGACCCAAAACAGAAGGAGGTTCACGCAACACTTGTATTATCTCATTTTGGTCAACCCCCAAATGTGCTAAATTATCAGCGCAAAAATTCGACTCGATGTATAAACATGAGCAATGGTCACTGTCCAATTCCTTACAAGAAGAGTTTTGGTATCCACTATGAGAGTTCCGTGGTGATGAAAAACGTGCATGCCCTAAGAGGTTACTAGACGAACGGCCTCAAGAATCAAATTAAATGCAGGAGAATAGTCAACCCATGATACCAAAATTACAACAACAACAAAGCCTTGTCCCACTAAGTGGGGTCAGGTACATGGATCAGGAAAAGCCACAGAACCCTATCATATATCTTCATGTTAAAATCATTAACACTTAAATCTCTTTTTATTATTTCCCCTATAGTTTTCCTCATTCTTCCTTGACCTCTTTTTATGATGCTATTTTCCATTTGGTTCATTCTCCTCAATGGGGCCTCTATAGATCTCCTCCAAACATGCCCAAACCACCTAAGACGAGATTCTATTGTCTTCTCTCCGATAAGCGTCACCCCAATTCTCTCTCTAATGCATTCATTCCTTATTCTATCATGTCTTGTGTGTCACTCATCCATCGCAACATCCTCATCTCCACCATGTGTAGTTTACTTCTATATTGACCTTTCACCACCCAATATTTAGCTCCATACAACGAAACCGGTCTTATTACTCTATGGTAGAATTTATCCCTAAGCTTTAGTGATAATTTTTTTATCACAAATGAGACCCGAAACACTTCTTCACTTTGACTATCCTACTTGGATCCGATGGTTAACATCTACCTCTATCTATCCATCACTTTGAATGATAGAACCCAAATATTTAAATTTTGCGACTTGCGGTATGGTACCATCCCCAAGTTTCACTTTGAGGTTAGAATATGTGTGTCCCTTGATAAACTTACACTCCATATATTCCGTCTTACTTCTACTTATACAAAATCCACATGCCTCCAAAGCTTCCTCCACAACTCTAACTTTTTGTTTATTTCATCTCTCGATTCTGCTATCAAGACTATATCGTCTGGAAACAACATACACCAAGGCATTGAGTCTTGAATATGTTTTGTGAGCACATCCAAGACTAGTGTGAAAGGATATGGACTCAAGGTTGACCTTTGGTGTAGTCCGATCTGTATAGGAAAATCCTCTGTTACTCCATCTTAAGTCCTTAAATTAGTTGTGACCCCACCATACATATCTTGAATTGGTTGGGTATAGGCTATCAAAACTCCTTTTCTCTCCAAGGCTTTCCATAGAACTTCTCTTGGCACCTTATCATATGTCTTTTCCATATCAATAAAGGCCATATGTAAATTCTTTTTATCTCCCAGATATCCCTCCATCAATCTTCGCAATAAGTAGATTGCTTCCATAGTAGACCTTCCAGGCATAAACCCAAACTGGTTTTTTGTGATACCAGTCTCTCGTCTCAGTCTCAACTCTACTACACTCTCCCACAACTTCATAATATGACTCATAAGTTTTATCTCTTTGTAATTTGTACAATTTTATATATCCCCCTTATTTTTGTAAATAGGACTAAGGTGCTCCTTCTCCACTCATCAGGCATCCTTTTTTACCTTAGAATCTCGTTAAATAGCTTTGTAAGCTATCTTATACCATTTCCTCCTTGGCATTTCCATATATGAATAAGTATGTTATTAGGACCCACAGCTTTCCTATTTTCCATTCTCTTTAAGGCCTCCTTTACTTCAAACTCTTGAATTCTACGATAAAAATGTGAAATTTTATCTTCCTGTTTTGTCAGTAGTCTGTCCGTTTGCAAAGGATTCCCATATCCTTCATTAAACAACTTGTTAAAATAGCTCCTCCACCTCTCCTTAATATCTTGTTTGGCAACCAACACATTACCATTTTCATCCTTCATACATCTCACTTGATCTAGATCCCAAAATTAACTTTTTTTTTCTTTATTTGAAATATTCAGTTTTTTCAATTTTAGATGGTTTCACCACTGTTGAAAGATATAGGTGATAGCTCCTTAATTTTGGCCAAAGACCAATAAAGAAAGCAGAGACTGCGCCTGAGAAGGAAGAGAGAAGATGAATGATAAAGAGAAAGTTAATTTTAGTAATTAATTAGGATGAACAAAATTACAAAATTACCCATATCATAAACCTGGCTAAAACGAAAAGCATTAGGTATTTTTTTCCAAATCAAAACATGGAGACGCTAATCTCCAGATAAAGGTTTGGAGTATGTATATACACAAACAGATATATATATATAGCACAATGTAGCAATTAGTTCAAATGTTCTGAGAAAAGTTGGAAATTTTTCTCAATGCAATTCAAAACATGAAGAAGATATCAAATGCACCCTAAACTCAACAAAAAGATTGGATGCATTTTTTTTTATGCCAACAACTTTTTTGCAAAAATAATTCCACACATACACACTCACAAAATGCCTTCAGTCCCTCATCACACATATCTGAAAGAAGAATGAAGTTTACACAGAAGCTCTATGGTAAAATGGAAGTAAGTTACATGAACTCCAGGCAAAATGACAAGACAACAAGTCGTTTTACCGTAACAGAACAAAGAAGCTCTCTCTCTATTAAGAAAAAAGAAAAAACACACACACGGGGTAGGAAAAAAAAAGTTGTTAAGACAAGAAGCTAACTTGATTATGACTGGAAGAGGGAAGCGGTTGAGAAAATCCCTAGCGGAATCATCGCTATGCACCCCTGAAAATGGAAGACATGTTTGTCCCAAAGTGAAATTAATGATAGTGACGATCATATAAATAAAGAAGCATGGAGGAGCGAAGTGAAGAATAGGGGAGTAATTTACCAGGGTAGTAAGCAAAATCGTTGGCTGCTTGGAGAAGTTGGGATATATCGGCCATGGAGAACTCGGGGTCCATGCCGTAACACCAAGGAAGAAGACGGAAGAAAAGGGAAAGACAGGAACCTACGTGCGTGGCAACTGGGGTTTTACGTGTAATGCGAGCATTAAACGGCCCAATTAGGGGGCATCGTACATTCGGTCGTGTTATGGGATTTGGCTTCTTATAGGAGAAGTTCGGTAAAATGCATAAGTGAGAGGTTATTTATTCTAAGATCAATAACTAATATCATATATGCATCATGTGTAGATTATACTAAATGATTCAATAATAATTAATTCTTTGCTTGTGTATTTTATCAATCTCTTCACTTTAAAGAAGGTAAAACCAAAAAATTAGCTGAGTTGCAAAGTACATGTTCATTTGCATTCAAGGGCGTACTGTTGTTAGAATCATAATGTTCATACTTGACCCAAGGGTCTAGTTGCTCACCTTAGAGGGTAAAGTAAACTAATCTCATCTGTTTAAATATTTAATGGTGTAGATGAATTCTATATATTCTAAATATTTTTTTCAAAAAAAGGAGAACATGCATCGTGGATTATTGGATTAGCATCTACCCTTGCTTCCCTCAACTATTGTCCGCTTGGGAAGGAGCTTGGGGACCGGTGGTTCTGAGATCTGGAATGGGACACAACCCATGAGGAGAACCACCTTGAATTTCTTCCTCACTACAGAGGGACTCATCTAGAAGCTTCCTAAGCCACCCGATAGAGAGGATGGTGTCGCTAGAGGGGTTTTCCGTGGTGGACAACAGGAGTTAGGAGAAACAGTCCCCCATGTCTTCTGTCCGTGGGCATCACCTGGTTCCTTCGAAGTATTCATTTGTTCATCAACTGGTTCCTTTGAATTTCTACTGTAAGAGTTTTCATTTTTTCCTTAAAAAAATTAATGAACATTTGCTAGGTAATATCTGTTTCTATTTGGAGTTTGAAAGAGAATCAATGCATATTCTATTTTGAAATAAATGAGTTTTTCTTGCTATATCCTTTATATCTTTTTCTCCTTGCCTTGACATTTTATTTTTTGGGATAAAACAGTTAATGAAAACATTTGAATCGAGTAAAGTATCACTTTAATCCCTGAAATTGTAAGCGTGCTTTACTTTAGTCCCTGAAATTTCGAAATTAACTCTTTAGTCCTTAGGATTGTATTGTGTATGTTACTTTAATTCCTATTCAAACAATCTTCAGTTAACTGTTATATTTTGCTGACATGGTATGTTAAGTGACACGTGTCAGGAGGTAGTAGAGGCAAAGATGGCAAAAGAGCTTGGCTGGGAGGAGGTAAATATCGGCCGAGAGAAAATAGAGCTTGTCCTAGAGGCGGAAGACAACCGGCATGTGTCAAGGCTAAGCCAAGGTGGCAGAGATGAAAAATGAGCTCCACTGAGATAAGATGGAACTTGACCGAGAGGAAAAAAATTCAGCAAGCAGAGCTTGGCTGAGGAAGCAGAGCTCGGATGATATGTGGTGAGGTCAACCAGAGATGGCAATTAAGTTTGGCCAAAAGGAGAATGAGCTCTGCTGGCGGGTAATGAGGTCAACCAAAGATGGCAATGGAGCTTGGACGGGAGGTGACTTAGCTCGATTAACGTGCCACCTCAGCAAAATATAATGGTTGTCTGACCAAGAATTAAAGTGAACTAAGGAATGCAATTTCAAGGACTAAAAAGTTAATTTCAAAATTTTAAAAATTAGAGTGAAACACGCTTACACTTTCAGGAACTAAAATAACACTTTACTACATTTGAATCCTTGAACTATCATTTTGTTTTTCCTGAATGCTTTTGTCTAACATGCCTGAGGCTATGAGATGAGCAAAACCATACAAAAACTAGCCAGAGTGTTGAGTGTTTTTGTAAGAGAACAAGTTTCTTCTCTCTCTCTTTTTTTGTTTTTGAAAGAGAAGAGAAAAGGACAAAAGGTACAAGATTATAATTGTATCCCTCAGAATTCCTTTACCATTGTTAACTCTTAATTGATGGCAATTCATTTAATAAGTATTCTTAACATGCTTAGATGTGTGTTTCAAACTAGCTTGAAATAAACTTCCATCAAAATGCTATATTTAAGACATGGTGCCACATGCTTAGGCTTTTGAGCTAATTTGATTTAACCTTTTGTCCAACCTGTGGTGTAATTTTTTTCCATTGTAATGTTAGTCAATATGTCATATCAATTTCACACTTAAAACAATAATTCCATTGTCACATTTTGCTAATAATTTTTCATTGTTCTAGTTTAGCACATTGGTTGTACCATTGCCTTTGCCTTTGCAAATTATTTGCACAATTGAAATTGGCAAAACACTTTATTTAGTACTACAAACTTCAATCAAGTCAATAGAATAAAGTGTATACAATTACAAATTCAAAGAGAAAAATAGAAGCTATAAAATGTAATATATAATTAAAAATAACTTCAAACTCCATCTTTTAGAGGGTGTTTGCTTTGCCCGTTTTCCATTTTCATTTTAGGTGGAAATAGAAAATGAAGCTAAAGATATGTTTGGTTAGATTGAGTTGAAAATATTTTCATGAAAATATTTCTTAAAATGGCTGAAATATGAAAACGCCGAATTCAAAATTCCAGTATTTCCTTTGTTATTGGTTCAAAATATTTCAACATGAAAATACGATGGTAACTTAGTAAATAAAAGGAAGGTTTCTTTGTTTGAAATTAGGTCAATCCATTGTTCAAACCATACATCCATGTCTTCAACACTCTTCTTTCAATGATTTAATTTTTAAGTTCACATCACACTTTTAGTCATGTGCAATACGTGGGACCCCACTCAATTTCTTTCTATTTTTTATTAACTAAGAAAACGTCACTAAACCAATTGCCAATGCCACACTCCCATATAACTTGTATTATTATGTTCCTCTCAATTTTTTAACTATTATTATTTTATTTATTTTAGGGGAAAAAAAGCAATTTACCTTCCCAAACTTTTGGTCTTGTGCAATTTAGACCCTGAGTTTTTAAATGTTGCAACGCGACCGCCTGTACTTACCAGATGGTGCAAAGAAGCCCTTCTGTTACACAGGCATCCAAAGCCACTGTTAAGTTGTCACGTGCTTCTCACGTGCATACATTATTGGACAAAAATACCCCTTTCTTAACTCTAATTTCCAACCCCCAATCCCTAATCTCTTAACTCACTACTCCTTTTCCTTTTCCCCGATCTCTCCTCTCCTTTAGTAAACCCCTCTGCCCTTCATCTTGCTTATCCCTTGCATTACTCCATCACAACCAGCGAAGACCAGCAAAGAAAGGGGAAGAGCTCATGACATGATCCAAAGTGAGGGGAAGAATGTGATGTGAAGATCAGCGAAGAGGGGGGGAAGAACTCACAACACGAAGACCAGTAAAGAGGGAGGAAGAAGAAGACTTGCAAAGGCCATCAAAGAAAAAGATCAACGAACACCGAGAAGGCCCATTAAAGAAGAAGACATGCGAAGAAGAAAACCAAGGAAGAAAAAGATAGAGAATGATGGATCAACTGGAAGCATGAATTTGTCAAGTTGCAGATGGGATTGAATGAGCAATTTTTGCTAGTAGATCCATTAGCCAGCAATTGAAGGGAAAAAGAGATATGAACCTATGCATTTTATTGGAAAGTTTGATTTTGATGGAACTTTGTAGAATTTGTTCTACTAGTTATTGGCACCATGCTTGGTTTGTAATTTTTGCAACAATAGAATATGGGAACAAAGAACACGACGTGGAAAAGGACTTTGCCAAAGTTACTTTTTTCTGGTTTTGAAATTTTTTTTCTAGTTTCTTGTTTTGATTCTGCCTTTCAGACCAAGAGTTGTTCTGGCAAACTTAACACAAGTTGTTCTGGTTCTGGTTTCAGACCAAGTGGGGAGGCATGGCCCTGAAAGATTAGGGAAAAGGAAAAGGAAAAGTGAGTTGAGAGATTAAGGATTAGGGATTGGAGATTAGAGTTAAGAAGGGATATTTTTGTCCAATAATGCATGCACGTGAGAAATACGTGACAACTTAATAGTGGCTTTGGATGTCTGTGTAACGGAAGGGTTTCTTTGCACCATCCGGTAAGTCATTTGAAAATCAGGGTCTAAATTGTACAAGACCAAAAGTTTAGGGAGTAAATTGCTTTTTTCCCTTTATTTTAATATTCAACATTTTAAAATCTTTATCATTTATTATTATTATGATAATAAATCCATTTATAAAAAATCTCTCAAGCTTGATAAATTCATGACTGTCGCTTATAATATTTCTTTTTATGTGAAGTTATATGATTTTTTTCTATTTCATTTACATTCAAATAAAATGTGAAAGCCTTTTAGTGAAATTTTAATTTGAGTAAAGGGATGAGCTATATTATATAATACTATTAGGTTAAAAATTTTATATTTAAAGTTTGCAATAACACGATAATAAACATAGTTAAAGATAATATTGATGATTTGATTCACTTAAGTCCCTTTTTATTGTGATTACAATTTACTCAAAGATCTTTGAAAAGGAAGAAGAGTGAATCCGCAAGTCAAGTATATTTGAAGCAATGAAAGTAATTTTATTAGAAGTTCCTTATTTTATAAAACTTGTTATTGTCTTATTCTATTATAAAATTATTTTCAATAATGGATAAATCAAATTTGAGGATCAAATATATACTATTTTTATTATTTAAAATCAAATATAATTTTATTATCTTAAATTTTAGTTTGAGAATTACATTTTGAAAACAGACAAATCAAATATATTTTCATTGTTCATTTTTTGAAAATAGAATCTACTTTTTAAACCAAATGCATTTTCTAATTTTAAAAATATGAAAATAAAATCTTTTTCAGAAAATGAAAATAGAATCCAAGATCATATCATTTTAAACTAATCTATATTTTTTTAAAATTCAAAATCACCTTCACACAAGTATAATAATTTCTAAAAAAAGTAGAAGTATGAATCAATGATTTTATATGATATGATTTTTCACATTTATTCAGGAGTTTACTTTTTAAGAAATGATTTGATCTAATTTACACCAAAAATTTTTTTTTCCTTTTCCTAGTCTACGTTTATAGCCTAGCAAATTCGGTGCTCAAATGCCAATTTCAAAAATAAAATATAAAATTGAACTAAGTCTAAATAATAATAGTTATGTAAAGAAAAAAAAAGAGTAAGATGTAACACCCTAAAAATTAATTTGAGCTTTATTAGTGAGAATTTCAAAAATTTGACAAATGCAGCAATGATGAGGACGGCCCAATGGACGAGTTAAAAAAAAAATATATTTCGGGTCAGGCATGAATAGTAACCTTGTAGGCCCTACGGGCTCGTCAGGACAGCCAAAATCCTATATTCGGGACCAAGAGATACCCGAAACTGAGAAAAAATAGGGTTAATGTTAGAAATAGTTAGGAATAAAGATTTTATACCTAGAATTAATTTTCGGGCAATATTTGATTACTCGGGTACAGTGTTTTACCCGTTCGGTGCTATTTCGGTGTGTGATTATCCTTTTGTAAAGATTAAACTATCTTTCAGTGTTAGAAATCACACACCGAAATTTCACTAAACGGTTAAAACACCATACCTGGGTAATCAAACATTTTTCGAAATTTAATTCCAGGTATAAAATCTTCATTCACAACTATTTCTAACATTAACCCTATCTTTTCTCAGTTCTAGGCATCTCTTGGTCCCAGATCCAGGGTTTCGGCTATTCCGATGAACTCGTAGGGCTCGTAAGATTACTATTTATGCCTGGCCTGAAATATATATATATATATTAACTCATCTATTGGGTCGTCCTCATCATTGCTACGTCTATCAGATTTTTGAAATTCTCACTAATAAAGCTCAAATTAATTTTTAAATAAGTTTTAGAGTGTTACATTACCACCCATATTAAAAAGAATTTTGTCCTCAAAATTCATTTAAAAAAGATTTCAAAAGACATTTTTCATAAATCAAATAAGCAATTCATACATAGTTCAAACAATTCAATCAAATCCTAAATATTCCTACCTCAAATCGAATTATCAGGTGATGATGTCCTTTCAGCTCTCGGTATTCTTGAGTGGTGGTTTCCCAATAAGTTTTGGATGTCTCTTTGGACACTCCCTTATTGTATGTCCTAGCTTTCCACAGTGATAACATGCATTCTACCCAGCTAAACAAGGTCTACCCCATGGTTCTTCCCATATTTTGGACAATCTTGTCTCGTGGTTGACTGTTGTTGTTTACCTTCATGCAGATTAGGCTGAAATTGCTTCTTTTGGGGTGAGGTCTCCTCATTATCTCGGTCTTTAGGTGCCAATCTCTCTTATTAGAAGTGTTCTTAGCAGATTGGATGATTGCTAGCTTCTTGTTGAAGTCCTCTGCACGCCTGCACTTCTTTACCAAAGTCATGTAATCCCTGATCTTTAAAAGACTCACAGTTGCCTCAATATCCTCATGTGTAACATCCTAATTTTTAACCCAATACTCTAAAACATACTTAGGTTAAACATTAGTCTGTTACTTCATAGTTCTCAATTTTTCTTAGAAATACTTAGCGGAAAATATGGGTGATTTTTTTTTGAAATACAAAGTGAGAGCCGCGTGATGCGATAAACAGTAAACCATGCAAAGTAACACGATTGTCTCACAACATCATAACATAAGGCACAACATGAACATCACTGAATATCATCTTCATATATATATAACTTGCCCACTTATAAGTGTGGGACTTAATTTAGTACAAGGGAAATACAAAAAAGAAAATACATCATAAAACATAAACATAATCTACTCCCCTACCCGAATGCATCTAATGGGATAACCTCTAAACAAAAGAAGGTTTATCCCCATCTAAGTGGTGTGTGCTCTAACTCGGGCCATCCACGACCTCCAACTGGCGACCATCTCGTGATCGAGGCAGATATCCGGGAAACTGGGCGAGCTCCTCGGGCGTGAAGAGGCGGAGTGGGGATCGAGTGTGACTCCCGGGGTATGGCCGCATCTCCGGTCATCGTGCACGTCTCGGCTGAGTCACGGTGGGCTTGCTATCCTCTCCAAAGTCCATAGGTATGGTGGGGGAAGATCCCTCGGAGGGTACCTGGGTGGCCGAATCCTCGGAAGGATCCGTCTCCGAGAAAAACGACGGGCAACGGGGCACATATTGGGGGTAGTCTCGAACGGCGGACGCGGAAGGTGGAGTACGGCATAGCCTCTCCTCTTGGGGACGTGCGCGCTCGAACACTAGGTCATCGCCAAAAGGAGAGACGGGGGAGAAACGATGGGAATGTACAGGGGGAGTGAAGGGTCGACCCATGAACATGAATACTCTAACTGTGCATCGACCCACAAAATGGAATGACCCGTGGTCCGGGTCATGGTGCACCTCCCATGTCGGCGTGTCCATGAACACTACGAACGTCGCCATTGTAACGCCCCGTTTTTCTCTAAACTTTTAAATGACCAAAATGCCCCTGAGGTCATTTTTACCCGAAACACGAGGACGGCCGACTTTGGCCATCCTCAAAGGGTTCATATGTTATATGAAGGGGATTGTATGAGCATGAGTGCCTAACAAAGCAGAAAAATCTCATTTCTGAGATTTCAGCACATAAGTGACCAAAATACCCCTGTGATGATTTCAGCGCTTTTAAAGTTCTGTTCTGACCCGAACCCTGTCCCGAGGTTTAAAACTATGATTTTAAGGCATGAACTATGTTTGGTTAAGTCCCGGAGGTTCCGGGCAACTTTTGGTGAAAATTACGGTTTTGCCCCTGCGTACTGCATTTACAACGTAATGAGCCGTTTAACTCCAAACCTAAGCAATATTAGGCTTTAATTAAAGGTTAATTAATTTCCATAATTAATCTAGAGCCAAAACCATCATTTGGAATTAATCGAAACCTAAAATTGCTTAGGGAAATTCAAATCTCATCCTAGTCTCATTCTTTAAAGAGGAATAAGAATCTGTGAATAATGTCAAATAGTGTTTCCACTATTCACATCAACTTTTCTTTTCAAGACAAGTTGTCACACCCACATCACTAGTCTTAAAGGTGTTGACTCCCCTAATCCTTCTAAACCACCTCTAACCTAGGGATTTGTGGTTTTAATTAACCTATTAGTGCACCTAAGTACCTACTTAGCAACTTTTAATCCTAAGACTAATCTATGCCACACCAAAACACACTTCTAGAACATGATTTGAGGATATATCCTTCCTCACCAAGGTTGCCCAAGTGGCACCACCCTCTCCCTAGAAGTCAAATAAAGGTTAGTCTAGGTTGTCAAGCTACCCTATGACACATGTCTTGTACTATTTTCAATCAATGTCCATCTTTCAAGAAAAATGTCATTCAAAGATTTAAAGAATAAAGTATATAGTCAATCAAGGTTTTCAATTCATTTCTAAATTTAAATATTTATGTCTTTCAAGATTCAAAAAGAACTATATTTTATCTAGTCATTCAAAGTTTTCTTTAAAGGCTATACATAGACTATGCTTCCTTTACATCTAAACCATGCTTTGAGTTGACAAGTCAAGAAGATATTTTCTTCTTCTTGGGCCATGAAACCACATGGTTTCCTCCTCCATTTTGCAGCCCCAATTTTAGTGATTTTGTTCATTGAAGATTTTTTTAAAAAAAATAGGTCACATTTTCAAGACATGTCATAGGCTACACCTAGCTACACTTATGACCATACTTTGGAATGACAACTCAAAAAGATTTTCCTTCTCCTTGTGACCACAAATTCGGCCATCCTTCCCATCCACATATCCATGGTTTAGTTGTCTATAAATAGCTTGCCTTGGTGAGCCTTTGATCACTTTGGTCTCTTGCAAAGGTTTGAGCCAAGAGTAGGTGCTAGTTTTCTCTCAAGGTCTCAAGCTTTCTCATTTCTTTCCCCTCAAGTTCCCAAGAGTTCCTCAAGCTCAAGTTCTCTCCTCCTTTTTCCAAGACACAAGGTAGGGAACTCTTTCTAAATATGTCTTTGATTCTTATGCTTGAATCTTGTTTAGGAGTTGATGAATGGTTGAACCTCTATGTTGCTTTCTTTTTTGGTTTCTTCCTTTTCTTCCCTTAGATTTTCGGCCTCAAGGCCTTGAATATGATAGCTTGATGATGAGTGTTCTCTAGATGTGACCATGAGTCCATCTCTCATGAGACCTCTAAAGCTTGAGTTTTTCTTAAAGAAAGTTTCATTCTTTACAAGTTTAGTTAAAAGAGTTTATGTTTCTCTTGAACATTTTGGATCTTCTTCCTTCTTCTTCTCATGTTTTCGGCCATGAAGCCTTTTTACATGGGAAAAACGTAACCTTGATGATGAGAGCTTCATGTTGATGCTTGTCACATGAACAAACTCTAAAGCTTGAAACTTTGGCCCTAAACCAAGCATGGTTTTGGTTTTGCTTTCTTCTTTATCATGAACTTTGTTTTAAATATTTGTTTTGAAGGAAGCTATGTACTCAATGATGAGGACCTAGGATATTGATGCTTGGATCATCAAGATCTTGGTCCCTAGAGATTTAAAAATGGTTCCTTTCTTTTGTTAAGATTTGACCACTTTCATGATTCTTGAAGTCATGTTTTCTCTTGATGCCTTGGTACCAATGGTTTTTCTTTTCTTGTGAAGATGAGTTTTGGGTTGGGACTATGTTCCTTCTTAAAGCCTTGCAAGAGCTCTAGACAAGATATAAAAGTAACTTGGATTCACGCTACGCTTATGCTTTGCATGGCACGTTTATTTCTATGCAATCACTAAACCCCAAGACTAAGAATGAACTTGCATTATGCACGTTTAAAATTCCAAGCTTTGCATCTCATTTTATATTTCAAGTCCTCACTAAACTCAAAGAATGAAAATGGATGTGCACCTCATATTTACCTTGAGCTATCACTTTACTTTCTAAAGGACTCTAAAATGAAATGCATAGCACGTCTATTTTATGTCATCACCTAAGATACTAGAGCTCAAAGGCTTGCCCATTTCATCCTGAGAAGAGGTTAACCATGGAAAACATTCTTGGAATGTACATTTTGGCCATGTGATGAAGATAGCTCCAAGAGGAGTTTATTAGTCACAAGAGCCTATAGCTCATGTTTTAAGTCTTTCTAAAACATATGTTGTACTCAAAAATATTTTGGATATGTTCTTAGATTTATAAGGGTTTTGACAAGTTAAAATGGTTGACAAGATGTTTTTGAACTTCAAAAATTGTTCCAAGAGAAACTAGCCACCATAAGTATTTCAAAGGAATGACTCAGATATGTTTAGACCCCATATTTCGGTTTTTAAGATGCTGGTAATCGATTACCCAGCCCATGTAATCGATTACCAGAAAGCTCGGACGAGCTCAAACATGAACTTTTGCCCAAAGTAATCGATTACTATATAGTGTAATCGATTACACATTCTGGATTCTAGTAATCGATTACCTAGTAATGTAATCGATTACCCAGATGTTCCAGGGGCCCAGCAAAGTGTTTTTAAACACAGTAATCGATTACAAGTTCCATGTAATCGATTACCAGAACCCCCTATCTGCCATGTTTTAGAATCTCGAGGCTGTGTAATCGATTACAAGACTTATGTAATCGATTACCAGAACCCAAGTTTACAAACAAAATGCTTTTCTGAGTTAATGACTTGAAGCTATGATCTTGTATTGCCTGAGTCTGAGAATTGTTATGACATGAGTCTATGCTTTAGCCTGACATGAATACATGATCTTATATGTTCGATTTCAAACATGATCAAGATAAGAGGCTTATTGCTCTTGCTTACCTTATGATGATTTTACCCCATGACTCAAGTATGACGATACCATGTGAACTATTATTCTTCGATGATAGTTTTATGTTTGCATGTTATTGTTCTTTAAAGACTTCAAAGATGCCTATGATGTAATTATGCTTGACATGCATGAATTATGTGACATCTTGCATTAACATGCTAAGACTTAAGGTGACATAGACTATGAGAAGATGATCCTTGAACTACCGGATTAAGGGTGGGGATAAGGTGATTCTAGCCCCCTAGACCCGTACCTTAGGTCGGGATCTTTAAACTTATCAAAAGGGATAAGTCCATGTACTAGTGACGACTAGTAAGGTATGAGCTCATAACCTAGAATTTTTCTCCACAAGGAGATCAGTTAGGGTGGCCCCAGGAAAATAATGATGTTGTTTTAATGTCACCTCAAGTAACCAAGACATGTACCATGTTCCATGAGCTATGTTTTTATGCACCATAATCATATGAATTTGCGTGCTATGCCCCATGATATGAGAACCATAAAGTTATGAGTTTATGTGCTATGACCCATGATATAGGAAATCATGTTCCATGAGTTAAGATATATGATTTATGTTCTATGATCCAAGTTATGTGATTTATGTCTATGATACAAGTGATATGTTAAAAGGAACGGATCTCGGAAATTGGGACTTTAGAAAACTCATAATTGAACCAATAGATGTCCATAGTTTTCATAAATAAACCGAGATTCCTGGAGACGTAAATGATGACTCCTAGGATAGGAGGAAAACCCTACTGAGTTTCTTTAGTAAGAAAACTCACTCCCTCTATCTCTTTCTTTCCATTACGCCTTCAGAGCGAGATGGCGACGTTCGTCTTTGTCGTTGACACGCCACTTGGAGATCCACCATGACCCGGAGCATGGGTCATTCCATTTTGAGGCTTGCATCAGGCGCATCTTCATGTTTGGAGGACGGCCATTCGCACACCCCTTGTACAGTTATCGCTTCTCCCCAGCATCCCCCTATGGTGGCCCCGCGATCTTGGAGCATGCGCGACCATGACATGAGAGGAACTTGTGGACCCACTCTGCCGGATCAGCTGACATGCCGCAGTACGTACCATTGCCGCAGCACTCAGAGGAGGACCCTTCAGAGGAATCCCCCATGGACCATGAGGACTCTGCCCCCACTCCGTCTCCGCGACCGAGGCGGCGAGAGACGATCGCTCGGGCGGGCTTCCGGTGCCGGGCCACGACCCCGGCGTGGACGACATGTGCGATCCGCAGGCATGCCTGCACCCGCCGAGCTCTGCCCGTGGATTGGCTACGTTCCTCCGTACCCGTGACTCCGCTGCATAGGTTGGAGGGTAGTCGTTAGTGCACGCACATCACATAGTATGGATGAAACCTCTTTTGTGTTGAGATTATCCATCTTAGGTTGCACAAGGGTAGGGATGCTTCTTTCCAGTTCTTTTCCATGTATTCTGTTGTTCTGCTGTATTCATGTTATGATGTACTTGAAGAGCCCCGCCCCTTATGGTAGGCATATTATAAAGATGAAATAGTTCAGTTATGATAATGCTATGTTTTGGAGCCACATCTATGTTTATGTTTCGGCATTTTATAATACCGACCCGATAAGATATGCGTGGCTCTTATTTTAAGTAATGTTTTAAGAAAAAAAATTGGCTCGTATTTTCTCTAAGTTACTTTTTAAAGAACCATGTCAGATAGTAACGACTAGTATTTCGCCTAAGTACGTACTAGTAGTATTGAGTCGAATATTAGGGTGTTACATTTTGGTATCAGAGCAGTTCGGTTCTCACGGAGCCTGAGGATTGGACTGGCTATGCTTCTTAAGCATATTCCGCTAGAAATGTCATGAATAGGAGTTTTTAGGATTAAGTTATACATGACTTCTGTTTGTTGCACGTGCCATGGTAACTTGCTCACTTTACTAGGAGGATTGAGCCTGATCAACTCAGTGTTGCTGTTTTGTGTGTATAGGGACCAATGGCACCGCGACGACAGCCTAGGACTATGCCAAATGCTGACCAAGACAACGCTGATCATCAGCCGCTGTCACAAATGGTCGCAGCCATGACACGATCGTTGAGCGAATGGACCAACGTGAGAATCTTGTGTACAGCCTCCTCTGGCTTTGAGATTCCGGAGCATATTCGCTTCGGCGAATTTCGTAGGGCGAATCCACCCACCTTCAAGGGAACTGCTAACCCAAACCATGCTGAAGAGTGGATCCGAAACATGGAGAAGATCTTTGGCGTGATACCG
Organism: Dalbergia cochinchinensis; assembly: GCA_031216125.1. Classification (NCBI taxonomy): domain Eukaryota; kingdom Viridiplantae; phylum Streptophyta; class Magnoliopsida; order Fabales; family Fabaceae; genus Dalbergia; species Dalbergia cochinchinensis. The sequence goes on from CM062372.1 coordinate 45,741,784, forward strand.
TGCTCTGAAGAGCAAAAAGTGAGGTTCGCCACATACATGCTCGAAGGTGACGCCAGTTGCTGGTGGACTGGAGCCCAGAGGCTGCTGGAAGCGGCTAATGAGGCCATCAACTGGGAAGTATTTAAAGTTCACTTCTATGAGAAGTACTTCCCAGAGTCTGTACGCAACGCCAAGGAAGTGGAGTTCATGCAATTGTTCCAGGAGAATCGGACGGTTGCACAATATACCGCCAAATTTGAGGACCTCATCAAGTTCTCAAGGATGTACCAGGCCAACCCCGATTTAACATCTGGAAATGTCCGAAGTGCGGCGGGGTTGAGAGCGGAGCTCAAGGTAGCGGTCGCTCATCTAGAAATCAGGGACTTCCCAACCATGGTGAACAAATGCCGCATAATTGAAGATGGGCAGCGGGAGTTGAACGCGACTAGGTCCGGCAACTCCAGCAACAAGAAGCTGGCACCTCAAGGCCAGCAGTTCAAGAAGAAGGGACCCCAGAAGTTCCAACCCCAACAGAAGTCTCAATCCGGGTTCAAGCCTCAAGGACCTCGAAAGGACTTCAAGCCAAGGAACAACAACAACAACAAGAATAACAACAAAGACAAGCCCACAAATGATAAGGGGAAAGCACCACAAGGGACATCTTCCACTCCACATGCTGAGTGTCCCAAGTGCGGTAGACCCCACGGGAGCTTGCCATGTCGGGCCGGTTTAGACGTTTGCTACCGATGCGGAGAACCAGGACACTATTCCAAGGATTGTCCCAAGAGGAATCAGCCAACCCCCAACCCCAAGCCGCAACGTCAAGGAAGGGTCTTTACCCTCAATGCGGAAGAGACGACGACGTCCCCAGATCTCGTTGAAGGTAAGTGTGAAATGAACGGTAAAACCCTAATTGTACTGTATGATTCTGGCGCATCCCATTCCTTTATATCATATTCTTGTGTAGAGACCCTAGGTTTGACTGTGTCTGAACTCCCCTTTTATCTTGTTGTCTCTACCCCCACTGGGAGACCAGTTAGGACTAGCAAATGTTGCTTGGAATGTGGTTTCATTCTAGAGAATAGACCGTTTGTTCTAGATTTCATATGTTTACCCATGCAAGGACTAGATATAATTTTGGGCATGGATTGGCTTTGGGCTAACCGTGTATTGTTAAACTGTTACAAGAAAACCATCACCTTTCTCCCTATTCCCCCTGAACCTAGGGAAACCATGAGAGTATACCTAAATACTGTAGACCTAAGCTGTGGTAAGGATGAAAAAGGTTACATTCTTTTGGCCGCTAGTGATGTTGACTTTGAGCAAAGTATCGAGGAGATACCTGTAGTGAGACGTTATCCCGAAGTGTTTCCAGATGAAATCCCGGAATTTCCCCCTAAGAGAGAGATTGAATTCTCAATAGAGTTACTCCCAGGTACCGGACCCATATCCATAGCCCCGTATAGAATGCCCCCTTTGGAATTGGCTGAGTTGAAAACCCAGTTAGAGGACCTTTTGGAAAAGAATTTCATTAGGCCGAGTGCATCACCCTGGGGAGCCCCGGTGTTGTTTATGAAAAAGAAGGACGGAAGCATGAGGATGTGTGTCGATTACAGGCAATTGAACAAAGTAACGGTGAAAAATAAGTACCCTTTGCCTAGAATTGACGATTTGATGGACCAGTTGAGAGGTGCGGTAGTGTTTTCTAAGATTGACTTGAGGTCTGGTTATCATCAGATTAGAGTTAGGGATGAGGATATACCCAAAACGGCTTTTCGCACTCGATATGGACATTTCGAGTTTGCGGTTATGTCTTTTGGATTGACCAATGCTCCAGCTGTTTTCATGGATTACATGAATAGGATCTTTAGACCCTATTTGGATAAGTTTGTGGTTGTCTTTATAGATGATATGCTCATTTATTCAAGGACCCACGAAGAGCATGAGCAACATTTAGTCATAATATTAGAGATTTTGAGGGAGAAGAAACTGTATGCCAAGTTGTCTAAATGTGAATTTTGGTTGGAAGAAGTGAGATTTCTAGGGCATGTAGTGTCTAGGGGAGGAATTGCAGTCGATCCTAGTAAGGTGGAAGCAGTGATGAATTGGGAACAACCTAGGACCGTGACTGAGATAAGGAGCTTTTTGGGATTAGCTGGCTATTATCGTAGGTTCATCAACGGATTTTCCCAGATCGCACTACCTTTAACCAAGCTTACTAGGAAAAACACCCCTTTTGTCTGGACCTCTGATTGTGAGAAAAGTTTTCAAGAACTAAAGCATCAGTTGACTTCAACCCCTGTCCTAGTTCTCCCCAACCCTAAGGAGCCTTTGGAGGTATACTGTGACGCTTCTGGTAAAGGTTTAGGTTGTGTCTTGATGCAAAAGCGGCAAGTGGTAGCCTATGCATCAAGGCAACTCAAGCCACATGAGACAAACTACCCTACCCATGACCTAGAATTGGCAGCCATTGTGTTTGCTCTCAAGATCTGGAGACACCATCTGTACGGGGTAAGGTTCGAGGTGTTCTCCGATCACAAGAGTTTGAAGTATCTTTTTGATCAGAAAGAGCTAAATATGAGGCAAAGGAGGTGGATGGAGTTCCTGAAGGATTATGATTTCGGATTGAACTACCATCCCGGAAAAGCTAATGTTGTAGCCGATGCCTTAAGTAGGAAGTCCTTACACTTGTCCCACTTGATGATTAAGGAGGAGGAACTGATCGAGGCTTTTAGAAACCTGAACCTAGGAATAACCATAACCCCTACGGGTATGAGAGTTTGCCACCTTAGTGTGTCAAGTGAATTCCGTGGGAGAATCACTCAAGCCCAAAGGGTAGACGACGAGTTTCAAGAGACCCTAAGGGCAGTAAAGGCGGATAAACTGAAAGGTTTTGTCCAAGGAAAGGATGGTATGTGGAGGTTTGAAGGACGTATATGTGTACCTGCTAGTGGTGACCTCCGGAAAGAGATTCTTGAGGAGGCCCACAAGAGCAATTTTTCAATTCATCCTGGTGCCACCAAGATGTACCAAGACTTGAAGAAGATGTTTTGGTGGCCCGGATTGAAAAAGGATGTTTGTAATTGGGTTAGTAAGTGCCTAGTATGCCAGAAGGTGAAGATAGAGCACCAAAAACCCTCTGGTATGCTGCAACCCCTATCGATTCCCGAATGGAAGTGGGACAGCATCTCAATGGATTTTGTGACTGGACTACCAAGGACCCAAGCGAATCATGACGCTATATGGGTAATAGTGGATAGATTGACAAAGTCGGCCCACTTTCTACCCATTAAAGTGACATATTCCTTGGATAGGTTGGCACAATTGTATATCCGAGAAATTGTGAGGCTACATGGAGTGCCGTCGACGATAATCTCGGATCGGGATCCGCGGGTTACGTCACGGTTTTGGGGAGCCTTTCAAAAGGCGTTTGGTTTGAAGCTGTGCTTGAGTACGGCTTACCACCCACAAACAGATGGCCAATCCGAGAGAACAATCCAAACCTTGGAGGATATGCTTAGGGCGTGTGTCCTAGACCAGAAAGGGAATTGGGACAAATACCTGCCACTAATCGAATTTGCGTATAACAATAGTTATCACGTGAGTATTGGTATGGCACCATATGAGGCCCTTTATGGACGAAGGTGTCAATCACCCCTATGTTGGTATGAACCTGGAGAGCAAAGTCTAATAGGACCAGACTTAGTTAGGGAAACGACGGAACAGATTAAAAGGATAAGGGATAGGATTCTTACTGCTCAAAGCCGACAGAAAAGCTATGCGGACAAACGGCGTAAGCCGATTGAGTTCCAAGAAGGGGAACACGTTTTTCTCAGGATAACTCCTACCACAGGCATAGGTCGAGCAATGAAGGTGAAAAAGTTAAGCCCTAGATTCCTTGGCCCATTTGAAATCCTCAGTAAAGTAGGGTCTGTAGCATACCGCATAGCCCTGCCCCCAAATTTATCCAATCTCCACAATGTTTTCCATGTCTCCCGATTCACAAAGATGTCGGTCGACCAAGTCATGTGCTAGAGCCAGAACATGTACAATTAAGGGATGACCTGACATTTAACCTACCTCCCACGAGAATTGTGGACCAAGGGGTCAAACAACTAAGGAGTAAAACAGTACCACTGGTCAAAGTCGCGTGGGGACGCGGAAAAGCCGAAGATTTCACATGGGAATTGGAGGCCAACATGCGAGCACAATACCCCGAGCTATTCTCAGGTAATGAATTTCGAGGACGAAATTCTTTTTAAGGAGGGGAGTAATGTAACGCCCTGTTTTTCTCCAAACTTTTAAATGACCAAAATGCCCCTGAGGTCATTTTTACCCGAAACACGAGGACGGCCGACTTTGGCCATCCTCAAAGGGTTCATATGTTATATGAAGGGGATTGTATGAGCATGAGTGCCTAACAAAGCAGAAAAATCTCATTTCTGAGATTTCAGCACATAAGTGACCAAAATACCCTGTGATGTATTTGAGCGCTTTAAAGTTCTGCTCGACCCTAACCTGTCCCGAGGTTTAAAACTATGATTTTAAGGCATGAACTATGTTTGGTTAAGTCCCGGAGGTTCCGGGCAACTTTTGGTGAAAATTACGGTTTTGCCCCTGCGTACTGCATTTACAACGTAATGAGCCGTTTAACTCCAAACCTAAGCAATATTAGGCTTTAATTAAAGGTTAATTAATTTCCATAATTAATCTAGAGCCAAAACCATCATTTGGAATTAATCGAAACCTAAAATTGCTTAGGGAAATTCAAATCTCATCCTAGTCTCATTCTTTAAAGAGGAATAAGAATATGTGAATAGTGTCGAATAGTGTTTCCACTATTCACATCAACTTTTCTTTTCAAGACAAGTTGTCACACCCACATCACTAGTCTTAAAGGTGTTGACTCCCCTAATCCTTCTAGACCACCTCTAACCTAGGGATTTGTGGTTTTAATTAACCTATTAGTGCACCTAAGTACCTACTTAGCAACTTTTAATCCTAAGACTAATCTATGCCACACCAAAACACACTTCTAGAATATGATTTGAGGATATATCCTTCCTCACCAAGGTTGCCCAAGTGACACCACCCTCTCCCTAGAAGTCAAATAAAGGTTAGTCTAGGTTGTCAAGCTACCCTATGACACATGTCTTGTACTATTTTCAATCAATGTCCATCTTTCAAGAAAAATGTCATTCAAAGATTTAAAGAATAAAGTATATAGTCAATCAAGGTTTTCAATTCATTTCTAAATTTAAATATTTATGTCTTTCAAGATTCAAAAAGAACTATATTTTATCTAGTCATTCAAAGTTTTCTTTAAAGGCTATACATAGACTATGCTTCCTTTACATCTAAACCATGCTTTGAGTTGACAAGTCAAGAAGATATTTTCTTCTTCTTGGGCCATGAAACCACATGGTTTCCTCCTCCATTTTGCAGCCCCAATTTTAGTGATTTTGTTCATTGAAGATTTAAAAAAAAAAAATAGGTCACATTTTCAAGACATGTCATAGGCTACACCTAGCTACACTTATGACCATACTTTGGAATGACAACTCAAAAAGATTTTCCTTCTCCTTGTGACCACAAATTCGGCCAGCCTTCCCATCCACATATCCATGGTTTAGTTGTCTATAAATAGCTTGCCTTGGTGAGCCTTTGATCACTTTGGTCTCTTGCAAAGGTTTGAGCCAAGAGTAGGTGCTAGTTTTCTCTCAAGGTCTCAAGCTTTCTCATTTCTTTCCCCTCAAGTTCCCAAGAGTTCCTCAAGCTCAAGTTCTCTCCTCCTTTTTCCAAGACACAAGGTAGGGAACTCTTTCTAAATATGTCTTTGATTCTTATGCTTGAATCTTGTTTGGGAGTTGATGAATGGTTGAACCTCTATGTTGCTTTCTTTTTTGGTTTCTTCCTTTTCTTCCCTTAGATTTTCGGCCTCAAGGCCTTGAATATGATAGCTTGATAATGAGTGTTCTCTAGATGTGACCATGAGTCCATCTCTCATGAGACCTCTAAAGCTTGAGTTTTTCTTAAAGAAAGTTTCATTCTTTACAAGTTTAGTTAAAAGAGTTTATGTTTCTCTTGAACATTTTGGATCTTCTTCCTTCTTCTTCTCATGTTTTCGGCCATGAAGCCTTTTTACATGGGAAAAACGTAAGCTTGATGATGAGAGCTTCATGTTGATGCTTGTCACATGAACAAACTCTAAAGCTTGAAACTTTGGCCCTAAACCAAGCATGGTTTTGGTTTTGCTTTCTTCTTTATCATGAACTTTGTTTTAAATATTTGTTTTGAAGGAAGCTATGTACTCAATGATGAGGACCTAGGATATTGATGCTTGGATCATCAAGATCTTGGTCCCTAGAGATTTAAAAATGGTTCCTTTCTTTTGTTAAGATTTGACCACTTTCATGATTCTTGAAGTCATGTTTTCTCTTGATGCCTTGGTACCAATGGTTTTTCTTTTCTTGTGAAGATGAGTTTTGGGTTGGGACTATGTTCCTTCTTAAAGCCTTGCAAGAGCTCTAGACAAGATATAAAAGTAACTTGCATTCACGTTTACGTTTATGCTTTGCATGGCACGTTTATTTCTATGCAATCACTAAACCCCAAGACTAAGAATGAACTTGCATTATGCACGTTTAAAATTCCAAGCTTTGCATCTCATTTTATATTTCAAGTCCTCACTAAACTCAAAGAATGAAAATGGATGTGCACCTCATATTTACCTTGAGCTATCACTTTACTTTCTAAAGGACTCTAAAATGAAATGCATAGCACGTCTATTTTATGTCATCACCTAAGATACTAGAGCTCAAAGGCTTGCCCATTTCATCCTGAGAAGAGGTTAACCATGGAAAACATTCTTGGAATGTACATTTTGGCCATGTGATGAAGATAGCTCCAAGAGGAGTTTATTAGTCACAAGAGCCTATAGCTCATGTTTTAAGTCTTTCTAAAACATATGTTGTACTCAAAAACATTTTGGATATGTTCTTAGATTTATAAGGGTTTTGACAAGTTAAAATGGTTGACAAGATGTTTTTGAACTTCAAAAATTGTTCCAAGAGAAACTAGCCACCATAAGTATTTCAAAGGAATGACTCAGATATGTTTAGACCCCATATTTCGATTTTTAAGATGCTGGTAATCGATTACCCAGCCCATGTAATCGATTACCAGAAAGCTCGGACGAGCTCAAACATGAACTTTTGCCCAAAGTAATCGATTACTATATAGTGTAATTGATTACGCATTCTGGATTCTAGTAATCGATTACCTAGTAATGTAATCGATTACCCAGATGTTCCAGGGGCCCAGCAAAGTGTTTTTAAACATAGTAATCGATTACAAGTTCCATGTAATCGATTACCAGAACCCCCTATCTGCCATGTTTTGGAATCTAGAAATTTGTGTAATCGATTACAAGACTTATGTAATCGATTACCAGAACCCAAGTTTACAAACAAAATGCTTTTCTGAGTTAATGAATTGAAGCTATGATCTTGTATTGCCTGAGTCTGAGAATTGTTATGACATGAGTCTATGCTTTAGCCTAACATGAATACATGATCTTATATGTTCGATTTCAAACATGATCAAGATAAGAGGCTTATTGCTCTTGCTTACCTTATGATGATTTTACCCCATGACTCAAGTATGACGATACCATGTGAACTATTATTCTTCGATGATAGTTTTATGTTTGCATGTTATTGTTCTTTAAAGACTTCAAAGATGCCTATGATGTAGTTATGCTTGACATGCATGAATTATGTGACATCTTGCATTAACATGCTAAGACTTAAGGTGACATAGACTATGAGAAGATGATCCTTGAACCACCGGATTAAGGGTGGGGATAAGGTGATTCTAGCCCCCTAGACCCGTACCTTAGGTCGGGATCTTTAAACTTATCAAAAGGGATAAGTCCATGTACTAGTGACGACTAGTAAGGTATGAGCTCATAACCTAGAATTTTTCTCCACAAGGAGATCAGTTAGGGTGGCCCCAGGAAAATAATGATGATGTTTTAATGTCACCTCAAGTAACCAAGACATGTACCATGTTCCATGAGCTATGTTTTTATGCACCATAATCATATGAATTTGCGTGCTATGCCCTATGATATGAGAACCATAAAGTTATGAGTTTATGTGCTATGACCCATGATATAGGAAATCATGTTCCATGAGTTAAGATATATGATTTATGTTCTATGATCCAAGTTATGTGATTTATGTCTATGATACAAGTGATATGTTAAAAGGAACGGATCTCGGAAATTGGGACTTTAGAAAACTCATAATTGAACCAATAGATGTCCATAGTTTTCATAAATAAACCGAGATTCCTGGAGACGTAAATGATGACACCTAGGATAGGAGGAAAACCCTACTGAGTTTCTTTAGTAAGAAAACTCACTCCCTCTATCTCTTTCTTTCCATTGCGTCTTCAGAGCGAGATGGCGACGTTCGTGCTGTACGTTGACACACCACGGTGGGAGATCCACCATGACCCGGAGCATGGGTCATTCCATTTTGAGGGCCGGTGTACTGTGCGCATCTTCATGTTTGGAGGACGGCCATTCGCACACCCCTTGTACAGTTATCGCTTCTCCCCAGCATCCCCCTATGGTGGCCCCGCGATCTTGGAGCATGCGCGACCACGAAATGAGAGGAACTTGCGGACCCACTCTGCCGGATCGGTGGCGTGCGCGGTCGTACCATTGCCGCAAAGACTCGAGAGAGGACCTTCGGAGGAATCCCCATGGACCACGAGGACTCTGCCCCACTTCGTCTCCACGGCCAGAGGCGGCGAGGAGAGATCACTTTCGGCCGAAGGGCCGGTGCGGGCCACGACCCGGCGTGGGCGACATGTGCGATCACAGGGCATGCACGCACCGCCGAAGCTCGCCAGTGGATTGGCTACGTTCCTCCGTACCCGTGACTCCGCTGCATAGGTTGGAGGGTAGTCCTTAGTGCACGCACGTCACATAGTATGGATGAAACCTCTTTTGTGTTGAGATTATCCATCTTAGGTTGCACAAGGGTAGGGATGCTTCTTTCCAGTTCTTTTCCATGTATTCTGTTTTTCTGCTGTATTCATGTTATTATGTACTTGAAGAGCCCTGCCCCTTATGGTAGGCATATTATAAAGATGAAATAGTTCAGTTATGATGATGCTATGTCTTGGAGCCACCTCTATGTTTATGTTTCGGCACTTTATAATACCGACCCGATAGGATATGCGCGGCTCTTATTTTAAGTAATGTTTTAAGAAAAAAAATTGGCTCGTACTTTTTGAAGAACCATGTCAGATAGTAACGACTAGTATTTGGCCTAAGTACGTACTAGTAGTATTGGGTCGAATATTAGGGTGTTACAGCCATCTGAAGACGTGACGGAAAGAAAGAGATAGAGGGAGTGAGAATCTTGCTAAAGAATCTCAGTAGGGCCTCCTACTACCTAGGTGTCATCATCTACGTCCTTAGGAACCTTGGGTTTAATTATACGAAATGACTGAACATGCATTTAGTTCATTTTAAACTTCAAAATATACTTTAGCCAAGGTCCATTCATTTTAGGATGATCTTAATGTCATGAATGCAACATAATAGGAAATGTATGCATGACACTACCTAATGCTCATACATGAAACATAACATCAAGCATCATCATACTTGGTGGCATAAAGTGGCAATAGTAACATTCATATGGGACAAACTTAGTGACATAATCATAATCATGAAACTTCTCTTCCTCATGGGCCACCCTAAAAGACAATCGAACTGGGGGTGCTCGGCCGAACCGTGTCACCCAGAACGTGTCATACATCTAGGTTATGAGCTCATACCTTAACTAGTCGTCACTAGTTCTTACTTACCACTTAACGATAAGCGTATCATAAATCATAAATCCCGACTATCTGAGTACGGGTTAGGGGGCAATTCTCTTAGGGGTGCTCGGCCGAACCGGTGTCACCTAAGAGTATAAAATGGTACCGATGTCACATGAGTTCTATGGAGGTGCTCGGCCGAACCGGTGTCATCCTAGAACCCATCTTAGTACCTTAATTTTCAAAATCTCTTTAAGTCCCCAAATTTATCGGGAATTCGGCGGCACGATGGCATTACACCGAATTCCTTCCAAATTTGCTTTATGCCATATATACATATATCCTCATGAATCCATCATATGAATAACATCATCATCATTTACATAACACATGCATTATCATAGAACTTTCAACCGTTTATCCTTACGGTAGCTTATGCTTTGACCCTTACGGGCCTTAATCATGAGATATGGTTCTCTAATATCCGTCGCTCATATTTTATGCACCTAAGGGCTCATAATTAAACATCATTCATCATCCTCATGTTCATACTTAAATCTGATTAGCATAGGGCAGAATCTCTAACTTGTGTTTACGGGGTTCTAGAACTTACGTTTTAGACCCTTTCTCGGTTCTGTCTTCGCCTAAGGCGCTATAAATTAAATCTAAATCAATTATGAGACATCCCTATGCTTAAGGACTAATTATTAATCATGTTTATCATGTTGTAAGGGTGCTGGACAGATTCCAGAAAAATAAATGTTCTAAGAGTTCTAAACTTGCATTTTTACGGTTTTCTAGTTACTAGTTTCCCTATAGGTGCTAGAATTCAATTCTAACTCAAATGATACCAAGTTTTTCATGTCTAAACAATCTAAATCTGATTATGTTCCCATTAAAATAGTTTGGATTAGTTCCATAAACAAATGGGTCAAAACTATGTTTAAATTCTAGCTTTACGGTATTTCTAGTTAGCTAGTTTCTTACCTATCATGCATAGGATCGCTTCTACATCGTCATATGATATTTTCACACATTCCAACACATCAAAACATCATCATACAGCATCATACTCATCATATCAGAACCAAAAACATTTAACTTCAATAAGAGAGCTAAATTGACATTTCTAGGTACATAAGTTAACTAGTTTCTCTTGGAATCAATCTAGAACTTCTAGAACTCTTTGCAAGACATTTTAAATCATCAAGGGGCTAAGTGAAGCCTTAGGTCAGTGACCAAAACATATTCCATCCCCTAGAAGAGATTGGAATCACAACTTGTGATGGCATAACCTTATGAAGATTTGTAAAGCTTTTAAGTAAAACTTAAAACGTAGACTATTGGTCCTAGTAACTAGGTGAAAACTCATTGCAAGTCCATCATCACTACTTTGGCCGAAAAACATATATTCAAAGTATGGTTTACATTAAACTTTAACTTGGAATGAAATGGGCAAGTCTTTGAGCTCTAGGTTCTTAAGTTACGACATAAACTAAACGTGCTCATGCTTTTCATTTTTAATCTTGCTTACAAAATAAAGTGATGGCTTAAATTTAAATATGCAAGGCATAAACTTAAACGTGCAAGCTTGAAAGTAAATATGTGAGGCATAATCTTAAACGTGCAAGCTTGAAAGTAAATGTGCAAGAATCAATTCTTTATTTTAGTGCTCTTGGCCCAACAACAATCGACTTTAAGGCCGAAATAGATAGGCATTCGAGAGATTAATTAGGTGATAATGCAGGTTCAATTCTTTATTTTAGTGCTCTAGGCCCAACAACAATCGACTTTAAGGCCGAAATAGAAAGGCTTTGAGAATTAAATTAAGTGATGATGCAAGTTCCATTTTAATCTTTATGTTCTTAGGTGATAGCTTGAAAGTAAAGATGCATAGCAAGAATGTAGATATGGATGCAAGCATAAAACAAATTATGCAAGTTCATTTTATCTTTCTAGAGCTCTTAACAAGACTTTAAAGAAACTTAAACCTCAACCCAAACTCATCAAACCAAGACAAAGTAAAAGTCTAGAGTTCTTAGAACTCAACATAACATATTTAGAAAATCAAACATTTAGCATGTAAAAGGAAAGGTAATGGTCGAAACTTCAAGGAAAGAAAAGAAATATTTGAAACTCTAGAATCCATGATCTTGGTGATATATTAACACCAACATCATGAGACCTCATCATTGAGTCATTAGAACCATTTTGAAACACCATCAAAGTTAAAGTTCTCAAGGGTTCAAGAAAGGAAAAAGCTAGAAACACTTTTGCTCAAGAACAAAGATCAAGCTCTAGAGTTTGTTTCAAGTGATGAACATCATCATGAAACTCTCATCATCAAGCTCTCATTTCTTTGAACTTCAAGGCCCATGGCCGAAAATGAGAAAGAACAAGGAAAGGAAAAGAAGTTCTAAAAAGAATCAAGAGAAACTATAAACATAAGGCTTGAAACAAGAACTTTAAAGAAAGAATACATGAAAGAAAATCCCTACTTGGTGTGATGAACTTGAAGATGGAAGAAGAAGATGAAGATGATGAAGAACTTTGAAGAGCTTGAAGAACTTGAAGAACACTAGAACTTTGAGATAAAAGAAAAGCTTTGAGTGTTTCCTAAACTTAGCAAATGATCTAAAAGTGGTGCAAGCTCCTCAAGGCATTCTATTTATAAAGAATTGAAACAAATGAAGGGTGTGAAATGGGCTGATGTATTTTCGGCCAAGAGGTGCAGAATTGGAGGGTTCCATGTGTTCCATGAGGTGAGATAATGTGTTCTTGAGGCATGGTGAGGTATGGCTTAAGGTATGGTGAGGTATGGTTCAAGGTATAGCCTCAAGCATGGTTCTTTGAGTGAGAAAACAATTAAACATGTGGTCAATGGGGGCATGGCTGTTCGGCCATGTTGCAGCCAAGGGGAGGATTAATTTGCATTTTAATTGTGGTTTAGAGTTGTGTTTAGGTGTATCTTTGATTATGCTTAAGATTAGGAATTTGTAAGAAAGTGTTTAGGTAAAGAAAATGGATAATTAAGGTGGTTTAGACATAATTAAGGAGTGGTCTTGCACCATTAGTGAGTTAAATCCTCAATTTAGAGTTTAAACAACTCTAGACACATTTCCTTGATTTAAGGAATTGGAGAGAGAAAACACTATTCAAGATTCCAAGACTAGGAGTCTTGAGTTCTAAAAAGGGATTTAAGTTTAATCTAAGCAATTTTAGGTTCTAATTAACTTTAATAAATTATTTTGACTCTAGATTAATTAGGGAAATAAATTAATCTTCGTTTAGAGCATAATATTGCTTAGGTTTGCTTAATTACGCCATTAAGCTCAAAAACACTATTCTAGGGGCAAAATCGTAATTTTGCACTAAAACTGCTCGGGACCGTCGGGACTTGAACAGAGACTTCTAGACACATGAAAACATGTTTTTAAACCTCTAGGGAAATTTCCGGGCTCAAACGGCACCTTTACCCGCGTAAAAACGCTATAGGGGTATTTTGGTCATTTTGACCTGAAACTGCGGAAAACGAAATTTTCGCTTCCGGGAGCATTCAAAGGCCATTCAATCCCCTTCAAACATTGAGTTGACCCTTTGAGGATGACCGAGTTGGTTACCCTCGAGTTCGGGTCAGGAAATGACCTCAGGGGCATTTTGGTCATTTCCCTCGGACAGAAAAATCGGGGTGTTACATCATGTAACTCTCCTTCATACTTCATGCACTTCCAAGCTTCATCAGGATTTCGTTGATAGATAGTGGAAAATTTGTAGACCTCCTCAAACTTAGTGGAAAATTTGTAGACCTCCTCAAACTTGGCTGTGTACTCTGCTATACTCATGGTTGCTTAAGTGTTATGAACTCTAACTCCTTTGCATTTCTCATAGAAACAGAGAAGTACTTGTGATAAAAACCCTCCTTGAAATTTTTGTAGGTAACATCAGTCTGAGCGGCTTCGAATAATCCATTGGTGCCAATCAACCAGAATTCTGCATTAGCTTCCACCATATAAGTAGTAAAGGCCACCTTTTGAGTCTCCAAAAAGAACCAAGAAAATATTCTCCACAACTTTAATCCATTCTTCTACCTTATTTGGATTGAAAGCTCTTCAGAAAGGCGGAGGGTTTGCTTTTCTAAATTTTGTGAATTTTTAGTATTCTGTGTCCACTTTTGATCCTCCAAGGGTCCCAACTGAATTTTCTTCGGCATATCAATCTAACCTTTTCATTATCCTATTGGCTACTGTAGCTTATTCGTGGCAGCTGCCATCTCATAGAAGGTGTCCATCATACCATCTTCTTCTCCAGCACTATTCCTAGTACGCCAATTTGAAGTCATCAATTCCTATCATACCAAATAAGAAATATTGAGTTAATCAGGCTCAATAGCAAGGTAAGTATGGCAGTTGTTAGCTCCAGAACCCTTCAGAAAGCTTCAAGGTAATATGTTTTGAATGACAACAAAACCAATTTAAAGAAAACACTTTGAAGAACAACTAATATCTACCTTGAGTTTCTTGACATAGTGTACATGTATTTCTAGATGGCATAAACACGCAATTGAAGTGAGAAAAAATCACTTTACATGTGTAAACATGATTTGTCTCTTTTAAAGAGATTGAGCCTAATAGAAAGTAATTATTATATCATGCAAAGTATGTATACATGCCTTACGGATTAAAGAAAATCATATTAAGAACAAGGTGCCAAGAAACAAGTCTTCAGAAAGTACACCTAAAATGAAGATATCAATCAAATGTAGAAGTCAGAGTGCAATCTTCAATCATCATGATTGCAATTTTTTCATCATGATAAAGCTTGGATTGAAGAATAGAAGATCAAAAAATTATCAAGGAATTGATACCACACGTTAGGAAGCTCACTTGAGTGTGGAGCGTTGAACATTACTAGAAATGGAGGAAATTTTGAATTTTTGAATTTCAAATTTGAAATTGAAAAGTCAAAACCTAGTGTCAGAACTGACGTCTCATCCTTTCTGCCAATCGGATCAATTAACCCAGCTTCTAGAAGAAATAGTTCAGAAACTACGTTCAGAAAGTAAGAGTAGTTTCTGAAGAGATATCAGAAACCTCAATGTCACAACTGCTGATTCAGCAACAGATCTAACAAACTATTAACCTACTATTCTAGACTACTTTTGCAAGACACAAATGGATGATCAACACGTGTCACTTGGAGATCTGATCAAGGGCAACGGTCACAAGGAAGACCATCTATAAATAGCGATCATATGCTCAAACGAAATAGTAAGAGACACCGCAAAAGAAAAGAAAACTCTATGAAAATCTCTCCTCATATCTTGTAAGGTTCAACACATCATGTAATCAGTTCCTTTACTTGTAAAAATTTTCTTTCTACATTCTGGAATAGTTATATATTCTTCTTAGAAAGAAATGATATAAAGAAATCATTCAAGTTATCCCAGGTTATTCATGTCTATTTTAAGGAAACTTGGGTGTAGGTTATTTTGAGTGGAAACCCAAACACAGAAACTTTGTATCCTCGATCCAGTAGTGATCAGTGTAAGATAGATTAGAGAGACTAATGTAAAACTACTTGCAACACGACAGTGAGGTATTCTTACTGGTCACGATTTAGCTTGGAGAGGCTAGTTAAAGACTACATTCAATGGGGCAGTAAAAGTTGGTTTACTTGTCACGGGTTCATCTTGAAGAAGCTGGTGAATAACTACTTGATTCAGCTTAAAGAGGCTGGTGAATAACTACTTGATTCAGCTTGAAGAGGTTAGTGAATAACTACTTAGTTTGTGACAGTAAGGGTTGTTTACTGGTCACAGGTTTCAGCTTGAAGAGGCTGGTGAATTACTGCTTGGTTCAGCTTAGAGAGGCTGGTGAATAATTACTTAGCTTGTGACAGTAAGGGTTGTCTACTAGTCACAAGTGAGAGTATGAGAATGCTAATATAAAGACTATCCTATTTTTCTTTCTCAAGTTGAGAAACTTTTTTTAGTGAAACATCAATGTGTGTTGAATGCTTGATGTAGGTAGATTTGGCCGAATCAATATAACAATACTTGTGTCACATATTCTTCTCATTGATCTTCTTTATCTTTCTCTGTTATGCATTACAATTCAATATCTCTGATATAGCATTTTAGCTATTCTATTATTTATCTTATGCTTCAGAGATCTACCTTCTGAAACAACTAATCTAATTTTCACTGCACTTTAAGCTTAATACTTGATAGTCTTTTGTCAATTGTTTCAAATGTGTTAAAATAAGCAAAGCACAATTCAACTCCCTTCTCGTGTACTTTTATACCTACAAGTGGTATTAGAGCAAGGCCTCTGAAGGGTTGAGCAATCCAATGATTATAGATGACAAAGATATGAAGGATAGAATGGCATCAATTCACACAGCAAAAAAATATTCTATCAACTAATCATCTTGTCTGATGAATTTCTAGGACTTGGTAAGGTATTCTTAACTTCAAGAGAAGTCCTAAGAAGTATGTGGACAAGAACAGTAAAGCCTATAGTTCAGCTGATCTCTCAAGCCAAGCACCCTCTCGCATGTACTATGCAGAGCTGGATATGATGAAATAATTGCTTATGACAGCACTGCGGGAATACAGGACAAACTACAAACGCTGCATGAAGATCTTAGACCAAAGATTCTCAAACTCTTGTCCTGGATGCTCTCCTTTGGATTTCTTAAAATCCATAAAAATGTGCTCCCTGAAATTCTTGATGAGTCCATAAAAGGGAGCAAGCCTTTGACCCAAAAATCATTATCAGAAGGATTGTATCGCTAAGCACTGAAAATTGCTGAAACATTCAATGAAGAGGAAGAATCTAATGAAAGATTTGAGATTGAAAATGGAGATAAGATCTCTGTGCTCATGAGAAAAATGCCAAAAGCAAGGAAAAAAGAGATGTCAATCTAAAAAAATACAAAAAAGGCAAGGAAAATAATGAAACTGTAACGCCCCGATTTTTCTGTCTGAGAGAAAAATGACCAAAATGCCCTTGAGGTCATTTTCGGCCTAGAATTCGAGGATGGTCGGCTCGGCAGTCCTTGAAGGGCCAACTCACTGTTTGAAGGGGATTGGATGGCCCTTCAATGGTTTTGGAGGCGAAAGTCTCATTTTCTGCAGTTTCGGGTCAAAATGACCAAAATACCCCTATAGCGTTTTTACGCGGGTAAAGGTGCCGTTGAGCCTGAAAATTTCCTCAAAGGTTTAAAACCATGTTTTTATGAGTTTAGAAGTCTTTGTTTAAGTCCCGGTGGTCCCAGGCAGTTTTAATGCAAAATTATGATTTTACCCCTAGAATAGTGTTTTTGAGCTTAATGACGTAATTAAACAAACCTAAGCAATATTAGGCTCTAATCGAAGATTAATTAATTTTCATAATTAATCTAGAGTCAAAATAAACTATTAAAATTAATTAGAACCTAAAATTGCTTAGATTAGATTTAAATCTCTTTTTTTTAAAACTCAAGATTTCAATATTGGAATCTTGAATAATATTTTCTCTCTCCAATTCCTTAAATCATGGAATTGTGTCTAGAATTGTTTATGCACTAAAATGAGTTTATAACTCACTAATGGTGCAAGACCACTCCCTAAACATGTCTTGACAACCTTGATTACCTATTTTCTCACCTAAACACTTTCTTACAAATTTCTAATCTTAATCCTAATCAAAGATACACCTAAACACAACTCTAAACCACAATTAAAATGCAAGAAAACCCTTCCCCATGGCTGATGCACCTTCAGCCATCTCTCTCCCATTTGCATCACATGTTGATTTGTTTCTGACTCAAAGAACCATGCTTGACCCATACTTGAGCCATACCTTGAACCATACCTCACCATGCCTCAAGATCACAACATCTCACCTCATGGACCTCATGAGGCTGCCTTGCTTGGCCGAAACCTTCCTCTCCCTCTTGCACCTTTCATTTGTTTTATTTCTCTATAAATAGCACACTTGAGTGAACTTGAAACACCTTTAGTTCATTTGCTAAGTGTAAGTTTTCAAAGAGCACTTCAAAGTTTCCTTTTTCTCTCAAGTTCAAGTGTTCAAGTTCTTCAAGTTCTTCATCCTCTTCTCTCATTCCAACCTTCAATCACTTAGTAGGGATTTTCTTTCAAGTATTTTCTTCATCTAAGTTCTTATTCTAGTTATGTGTTTATAGTTTCTTTTGAGTCTTTTTAGAACTTCTTTCCCTCTCCTTTTTCTTCTTCATTTTTGGCCATGAGGCTTGAAAATCAAAGGAATGAGAGCTTGATGATGAGAGTTTCATGATGATGTTCATCACTTGAGCAAACCTCTAAAGCTTGATCTTTGTTCTTGAGTTAAAAATATTTTTAGTTCTTTCTTTCTTGGACCTTGAAACCTTTAACTTTGATGATATTTTAAAATGGTTACATGAACTCAATGATGAGGACTCATGATGTTGGTGTTAATACATCATCAAGATCATGGTCTCTAGAGTTTCAAATGTTTCCTTTTCCTTCTTAAAAGTTTCGGTTCCTTTCGTTTCCTCTTCTTCATGATTTCGGCCAACACTTGTTGGATGGTCCAACATGATAGCTTGATGATGAGAGTTCTAATGGTGACTTTATGTTTACCGCAAAGAAATCTCTAAAGTTTGAGTTTTCATGAAAATGCTATATAGATCACTTATGGCTTTGTTTCTTTAAGGAATATTATTTTAAGTTCTAAGAACTCTTGTCTTCACTTTATCTTGTCATGATGAGTTTGGGTTGAGGTTTAAGTTCCTTTAAAGTCTTGGATGAGCTCTAATAAGATATAAATGAACTTGCATATTTATTTTGAGCTTGCACTCATGATTATATTCTTGCCTTGCATCTTTATTTTCTAAGTTATCACCTAAGGACTCAAAGATTAAAACAAGACTTGCATTATCACCTAATTAATTCTCAAAGCCTTTCTATTTTGGCCTTAAAGTCGATTGTTGCTGGGCCTAGAGCACTAAAATAAAGAAATGAACTTGCATTGCATATTTTTTTTCAAGTCTTGCATATTTAAATTTCAAGTCTTGCATATTTAAATTTCAAGTCTTGCATATTTACTTTAAAGTTCTCACTTTACTTTTTAATGAAAAATAAAAATGAAGCACATAGCATATTTACATTTTGTCATCACTTAAAGACCTTAGAGCTCAAAGACTTGCCCATTTTATCTCAAGTTAAAGTTTGATGTGGGAGCATTCTTTGAATGCATAATTTCGGTCATGTAGTAATGATGAACTTGGAATGAGTTTCATGTAGCTACAAGGGCGAACAATCTAAGTTTTAAGATTTTCCTTAAGCCTCATGAATTTTATGAAGTTAAGACCAACAAGATTTATGAATTTAATCCTCTTTTAAGGAGGGATCAAGTTGGTTACTGACCTAAGGGTGTTTTTAGCCTCTTTGACAAAATAAAATGGTTTGCAAAAGAGTTTTGGAAGTCCTAAAATGATTCCAAGGGAAACTAGCAACTTATGTGCTTTAGAAATGTCAACTTATGCATCTTTTTGGGACTTGATGTTTCGATTCTGCCATGATGAGTTTGCTGCTGTGTGATGATGTTTTGATGTGTTAGAATGTGTGAAAATTATGTATGATGAGGTAGGAACATTTCCATGCATGATAGGAGAGAAACTAGCTTTCTAGGAAAAATCGTAAAGTTGGAATTTAACGTATGTTTAACCCCTTTAATCTTAATCAATGGTAAAAATCTTTTAGTATGATAACAATCAGTTTAGGATTGAATAATCATGAAAAATTTGGATGCATTTGAAGTAGGATTGAATTTTAGCACCTATAGCGAAACTAGTAACTAGAAAACTGTAAAAATGCAATTCTAGAACTCCTAGAACATTTAATTTTTAGAATCTGTCCAGCAACCTCATAATATGGTAAACATGGTTTATGATTAGTTCTTAGACATAGGAATGCTTCATAATTGGTTTAGATTTAATTTATAGCGCCTTAGGCGAAGACGGAACCAAGAAAGGGTCTAAAACGTAAGTTCTAGAACCCCGTAATTGTAAGTTTATAATTCTGCCCTTAAAGAATGGTGCTGCCTAGATTTGATAAAAAGTATAAATGATAGTAAGATTTGTTAGAAGAGAATCCTTATGTGCATAAGAGGTTGATAGAAAATGATAGAATAATTACATCTCAAGTTTAAGGCTCGTAAGGGTCAAAGCATAAGATACCATAGGATCAAGAGCAAAATGAATTTTCAATGTTACTTGTGAACGTATGAGAATGATTATGTGAACGCATGGAATTATGATGGAGGATGCATGTTTGATTGACTTATGTGGCATGAAGTATATTTGGAAGAAATCAGACCTTGACTATTTGTTATCTTTGCCGAATTTCTGACAAATTTGGGGACTTAGAAAGTTTTTGAAAAACCTATGAGATTTTATTTATGAGGTACTAAAATGAGTTCTCGGATGACACCAGTTCGGCCGAGCACCTCCAGAGAACTCATGTGACATCGGTACCAAGATGTATTCTTAGGTGACACCGGTTCGGCTGAGCACCCATAAGAAATGCCCCCTAGCCTGTACTGGATAAGTCAGGATTATGTTTATGATTATGATACGCTTATCGGGATTGATAAGTAAGAACTAGTGACGACTAGTTAAGGTATGAGCTCATAACCTAGAGATGTGACACGCTCGGGTGACACGGTTAGTGAGCACCCCCAGAACGATTGTCTTTTAGGGTGGCATATGAGGAAGTAAAGTAGAATGATTATGTCACAAAGTTTTCCCATATGAGATTCAATTGCCACTTTATGCCACTACTATGATGTTCTTAATGTTATGATTATTATTCTTGCAGTAAGTAGAGCCATGCATACATTCTTTAATATGTTGCATCCATGACATTGAGAATCATGCTAAAATGAATGGACCTTGGCTAACTATGTTTCAAAAGCTTAAAAATGGACTTAATGCATGCTCACTTGTTTTGTATACTAAACCCAAGGTTCCTGAGGACGTTAGATGATGACACCTAGGTAGTAGGAGGCTCTACTAAGATTCTTTAGTAAGATTCTCACTCCCTCTATCTTTTTTTTCTATTACGTCTTCAGATGGCGACGTTCATAGTTTTTGTGGACACCCCGATGTGGGAAGTGCACTATGATCCGAAGCACGGATCGTACCATTTTGAGGAACAGTGCATGGTGCGAGTCTTCATGTTCATTGGATGTCCCTTCGCTCACCCCATACATACCCATGGCTTCTCCCCGACCGCACTCTACGGCGACGACGAGCGGGTTTTTGAGCATGCGTATACGCACAATGAGAGAGTGCTCCGCATGCACACCGCCGCCTCAGCCATGCGTGACTATCCCGACTACGTGCCCCGGACATACTTCTCGGAGACCAACCTGTCGGAGGACCCGCCTACCTATCCATACAGCAAGAGCTCCGCCCCCACTCCACCCCTGATGAGAGAGGGCAGTGAGGATACTGTGACTCAGCCACGGCTAGCACGATGACCGGAGATGCGGCCACATCGTGGGGGCCATTCTCGATCCCCGCTTCGCCTTTACACGCCAGAGGAGCTCGCCCAGTTTCCCGGATATGTGCCTCGCTCGCGGGATGGACGTTAGTAGGAGGTGACGTATGACCGATGGAGTAGCCGGGTAGTTCACACACCACTTAGATGAGGATAAACCTTCTTTGGTTAGAGGTTATCCCTTTAGTTGTACTTGGGTAGGGGAGTTTGCTTTTATGCTTTCCGTTGCATTTTCCTTGTATTTTCTCTTTGATGTATTCGTTACCTATTGTACTAAACTAAGTCCCACTCTTCATGCGTGGGCATATCATATTATATAAATATGCAGTTCAGTTTTATTGTGATGTGCCTTTACTTTCTTTATGTTATGATGTTATGAGATGCTTGCTTTATTTCCTTACATGCTTTATTGCTCATCGTGTCGCGCAGCTCTCACTTTGCTTTTATAATTCAAAAAAAATTTACCAGTATTTCTGCTAAGTATTTTAAAGTAAAAAGGAGACTATGACGTAACCGCCTAATGATTAACCTAAATATATTCTAGAGTATTGGGTTAAAAATTAGGATGTTACAGAAACAGCAACCAGCCAACTGTGAAGGGACTTGCTGGATATCTGGAGTATCTCTGAAGATAAAAAGAAAGGATCAGAAAGTCATGATGATCTAGAAGATGCTACATACCTATTATTCCTGGCTTAGGTATGGTTTAACATAAGATTGTAAGATAAGAGCATCTGAACTCAATCTTTCATATTACTTATTACATGCATTGTATGATGAGTTGGTAGAAGTTTTTCAACCTTATTCCTCTAAATATCTCAACCAGTCAAGAGAATTTAGTAGGTTGCCTTATGTAAGACCTTAATATTTAACCCAACACGCTTAGAACGCATTTAAGTTAATTATTAATTATTACTCTTTTGTTCCAGCTCTTAACTTAAACCCTTGAAAATACTTTAATGAAATTTTTTTTTGAAACTTTAAAAACAAAACGTGAGCCGCGCATACTAAGTAAAATACGACCTTTGTCTTGCATATAAGAAGAAAAGGAAATAAAAACATGTCGTAAGCATAAATGAAATACAAATACCACACTATCATGAGCATAAACATATCATCATATAGTCACGTATCACCAATATCATCTGTTCCTTTTTGCACACAAAAATATACATATATGTAATAGCATCTTACCCACCAAGAAAGGTTGGGATGAGTACTGTCATCCAAAGTAACATAAACAGAAAGTAAAGGAAAGCTAAATACAAGCTCACAAAGACCTCTCATCCCCACTACTCCTATTAGGGTGTACCTAGGGTAGCTAACCTCTAATAATCAAAAAGTAAAATAAGGCTATCCTTTTCATGATATATGCACAGGCACTCTATGAAGTCCACTGCTAACTTCTACAGCTGTCACTCTTGGGAGGGAGAAAGGTAACCAATCCAATGGGCCAGCTTATCGGGTGTGGCAAGACGATGGGCGGGTTAGACGTGGGCACCTTGGCGTAGTCGAGTGGCTCCCGTATGAGCATGCTGAACTCCTTGCATGGGCTGTGTCATAGTAGCCTCTCCCTTCCTACTACCCCTATCTCCATTGGAACGGTGGGGGCAGAACCATCAGAAGAAAGCTAGGTGGTTAAATCCTCGAACGGTCTGACAGTGGTCTAGTCTGACGAGGAGGTGACCGGGGTATGTAGACGAGAAAGTCACAGATGGCTGAAGTAGCTAAGCGGGTCCAAGGAGTCTACTATGCTTGTGGTCGGATTCGCTCGAAGACAATATCATCAGCAAATGGGGTAGCAGTGGAAAACCTAAAACTAGCAACTGGGTGCACAAATGGCAATCCAAAAAGACAAAAAAGCAGACAACGCAATGACCAACAAAGTGATAAGTCTGGTGAGCAGGATCAAAGTGCATCTCCTAGGTGGGAGCATCAACGTATATCACAAATGTTGCCATTTACTTCTGAAGACGAGGTGGAAAAGAAAGAAGGAGGGAATGAGAAACTCATATAAGAATCTCAGTAGGGCTTTCGCCTCCTATCATGTGTCAACATCTACCTCCTCAGGAGCCTCATGAAATAGTGGGCACACACACACACACACAAGGTTCATTTATTAGGTTCCAAATACTACTAATCTGAGGCTCGCCTATTTTAGCATGAAAGCTTAATGTATGAATGCAACATAATAAGTCATGAATGTATGTCAATGTCACAAGCATGATGTCATAAGAATCATATTAAATAAGGACAACATAAAGAATGTAAACTCTTCTAGCATGATCTTTTTCTCATTAATCTTTTAGGTGACTTAAACTTCTTATTTTCATGGGGCCACCCTAATATTCTCTCCTTTGAGAGTTATAGGTTATGAGCTCATATAACTAGTCGTCACTAGTCTATACTTATTCTTTTAATAAGCTAATTCCTGACTCCCAGAGTGCGAGATAGGGGGCATAGGATCACCTTTCATAACTTTTAATTTAGGAAGTCTAAATGATCACCTTTCTTAACTTTTAATTCAGGGAGTCTAGAGGATCATTTCTATGTGTTTTATGTCACCTTAACTTTAGCATGTTATCTAGAAATGCAATCTACGAACATATCTTAACTTATCTTTTAACATCTCATGCTCATGGAGCACTTAGGTCATGTACCTCAATTATTCAAGCATAATTATAACATGCTACAATATATCATGTAATTGATCACATAAGCATGCATCACATTCTTTGCATATATCCATATCAATCAATATCTTATAGCAATAAACATTCTCCTACCTAGTATGCCAAAAATGAAGCACCGGACTCAGCCAATGCATATGCTATGCTCAACAGGATATATACAACATACTAGAGATCATCATTTACATAATTCAAAGATCAAGCATGCATAGTCATTAATTCATGTTATTTCAAGTGAAAACACACTCATTTGCACATTTCTAGGTCTAGTAATCGATTACATGAACTGTGTAATCCATTACTAGTGGTAAATTTTCAAAACTAACATGATTAACTTGCTGGTAATTGATTACATAAGCTGTGTAATCGATTACCAGTGTAAAAAAAACACATTTTGGGTACTCATAAGCAACCTGGTAATTGATTACAATGTGTGGTAATCAATTACCAGAGCCAAAAACCCATTTCTGGGCACTAAACATTTTGGTAATCGATTACTAAAAACTCTAGAAGTTGAAAAACTAAAGTTTTGACACTTTTCAAGTTGCTCTTTCTTCTAAAACGATCGTAAAACATCATTCCAACATTTCCTTTGAAATCATACTCACATTTCCACACATCAAGACAAACTCTTCATCAAAACTAAAGATTTCATTAATAAGTTTCTAAATCACTTAGAAATCACATTTTTACTCCTCTTGAGTTCTTAAATCTTTCAAAATTCTTTGTACATCATAGAAACAAGATTCAAGCCTCAAAATAAAATAAATCCAACTTCAAAACTCAAATCCTCACATGGCCAAAATATATACAACAAAAGGTATCCATGATCAAAATTTCCATTTAAGACGAAAGAGGCAAGTCTTGAGCGTAGAGATTTAGGTGATGGCTAAAATCATAAACGTATTATGCAAGTCTCATTTTAATCTTTATCATTATAAGGTGAGAACTTGGAAATATAAATATGATATCCAAGACTTGAAATATAAATATGAAAATGCAAATTCATTTTAAGTCTTTAAGGCTTAGGTGATAACTTGAAATATAAACATACAAAACTTAAAATATGAACATGAAATGCAAGTCTATTTTCTTATCTTTAAGATCTAAGATGAGGACTTGGAATATAAATATGATATGCAAGACTTGAAATCTAAACATGAGAGGTAAGAGCTTGAAACATAAACATGAATGTATTTCATTTTTATATCTCATTGAGCTCCTAACTCAAGACTTTTAAAGAATGAAACTCTTTAACCCCAATTAATCTTGAAAAATGAAAATGAGCTTTAGAGTCCATCAACACTATGGTTCTAGGAACCTCATTTCTTGGACTCACCATCAAGCACAACAAAAACAACCAAAGAAAACCAACAACATTCCTTTTCTCATATTCTTTTGAAACCAAAATTCAAGCCTTGAGCTCTAGAGGTTAAACAAATAATGGTAACATAACCAACATCAAAACTCTCATAATGAAGCTATGGTCTTGACCAAAAACCAACCAATAAAATCAAAAATGTAAGAAAAGAAAAAGATGAAGAACTTGACCATTGATCAGTCATCAAAATTGAAAATGAAACAAGGAAAAGAGGAAGAACTCAAAATAAAAATCGCTACCAAGTATGTTTTCTTTTGTACAAGGGAAAGCTTGGTCTTTGCAAGGAAGTACGAAGAACAAATCTTCTCTTGGTATGCAAAGAGGAATCGACCAAGAGAGAAGAAAAGGAAAGGAGGATTTTTCTTGAGCATTTGTGTCTTGGAATGGAAAAGTTATGTGTCTTGAGGATGATCTATGGTGGTGATATAGTGGTTTGAGGTGGAGAGGAGGTTAAGGGTGGAGGTTTTCTTGAAGATGGAAGAGGAAGAATAGCGATATTGAGTTAAGAGAGTTTTTTTTGGTAATAAGACTTGAACCAAAAAAGCAAATGGTAAAAGTGAGTGTTTCTTTGTGTTAGAAAAATAAATATGGGGATGAAAAAGGGAAGGGAAGGCCGCGACCTTCCTTGGCCATTTGGGGGAAAATATTTTCATTTTCATATAGGTTAAGACTTAGATTAGAGATGAGTTTGATTAGGCAATGGGTTAGGAATTGGTAATTAGGTGTTTGGGCTAACAATCAAGTGTTTAAGGCTTTTCAAGACATGATTAAGGAGTGGTCTTGCACATTTAGTGGAGTTAAGCTCCATTAGTTTAAAATTCAAACTCCAACTCATTTCCTTAATTTAGGAAAGAAGAGAGAGAAAATATTATTGCTCATGACATGACATAATGTCTTTGATTAAGGAAGGGATTTTGAACTTTCCTAAACAATCTCAAACCCTAATTAACCTCAAATAATTATTTTGACTCAAGATTACTAGATAAAATTAATTTATCTTTAATTAGAGCCTAATATTGCCTATGTTTCCTTAATCACTCAGGTAAGCTCATTTAGCACAAATTGGAGGCAAAAAGGTAATTTCACATAAAAACTCCCTGGGACCACCTAGACTTTTTCAGATATCATGCAACACTTGCAATTAACATTTCAAACTCTCGGGTGATGACTGGGTTCAGTCGTCACTTAATCCCATGTTAAATTATCTCAAGGGGTACTTTGGTAGTTTCATGCGCTGGAAAGGCCAGGAATTGAGGTTTTCACCTCAAACATCATTCATAACACATCTAATTATTTTCAAGCATTAGACTAACCACTTTAGGATAGCCTGGACTGGCTGTCCTTGATTCCCAAGCAGAAATGATCTTAGAGGCATTTTGGTCATTTGTTCACAGGAGAAAAATCGAGGTGTTACACCTTGAAACTTGAGAAGATCAAGCCTGAAGTTGAAAAACTTATGCTTAAGTGAGAAGTATTACAAGGATATTTTTCTTCTCAAGTTCTATAAAACAAAAGCCTCTAAAAGAAATATGAAAGATGTCAGAAAGTTATTTATGATTTTGAGAGGACTTTATGGCTTCGAAGATCTGACTTGAAACATTTGATATATAGTTCAAAAACTTTACTTTTATCCTAAAAGTCAAAGTCCATAGTTTCAGAAAACAAATTTGGGACATAAAGAGGAAATAAGAAAGAAAAAGCTATGCAATCTTATCTAATATCTATAAACCTTGTATCTTGTACTCTCTGTCATAAGAAGGGAAACCTACCTGACAAATGGTTCTTAGGAAAGAATTCTGTTAGAAAGGTTGGGAAACCTCTTCCTCTGAAACTAACCAAAAAGACCCAAGAAAGTTTGGGTACCAAAATCAAAAACTATTCTTATTGCAGGTATGTCTAAAAAGGTTCACGGGTTGGAGTATCAAGGAATAAATAAATGGAGAATGTTCTAAACACTTGTCCTGAACCTGAGAGTTAATCAGGAGCTTGAAGGACAACAACTTAAAATATCTCAAGTATGATGATGAAAGAGCTTAAGAAGAATCTTGCTGATAATGTCGATGATCTTGTAAAAAGCCTGGAGAAAATTTGTTTCAAGGAAGTTCTAGGAAGCAAGCAGATGAAAGCCAAAACCATCAGAAGATGAGCTCCAGAACATCAACTCTTCAGAAAGCATGCTTTGAACTCCCAAGTGATCAAAAAGTAACTTTTCTAGACATGAAGATTGTAACATCCTAATTTTTAGCCTAATACTCCTAGAATGTATTTTGGTTAACCATTAGTCTATTACTCTTTTAGTCTCATCCTTTAAATCTTTCTTTAAAATACTCAGCGGAAAATATGGATAAATTTTTTTTTTTGAAATATAAATGCAAGGTGAGAGCCGTGCGTATCCTAAGCGAACGTTATCGTAAAACATAGCTTATACAAAAGAGAGCATAAGGTAAGAACATCAAATAACTTTGTAACATAGGACAATCATAGGCACACCACAATAATATCATATTAATATAAGTTCAGTACATCATAATGCGAAATACAACTGAAATAGAAATATAAGGGAATACAAAGGAAACATAGAGGAAGTCGCCTCCTACCCTTGTGCACCTAAGATGGATAACCTCTAGAACAAAAAGAAGGTTACCCTAAACTAGTGGTAGTGTGTGTGCACTAAAGACCCCCAAGAGTCCTACTGCTAGTAGTCTGGATATGGTGGGACATAGCCAATCCAAGGACGAAGCTCGTCGGGTATGGGCACACAGGATACCTGAGCATGAGCGCCACATCGAGATCGTATGGCTGGCCTCCGTGCCAACCTCGGCTACGTGATTGTCTCCTCGCAACCATCCACCCTCAAAGGGGAAGTGGGGGCAGAACTCTCGGAATAGATGTGGGTAGGGGAATCTTCCGACGGGTCAGTCTCCGGGTGCCTGGAGCGGGGAACATAATCTGGGAAGTGACAGACGGCAGATACGAAAGTATACGTACGGAGTATCCTCTCGTTGTGCGTCTGCACACACTCAAAGACCATGTTATCGCCAAAGGGAGAGGTCGGAGAAAAACGATAACTGTGTACAGGGTGTGCGAAGGGGCATCCCAAAAACATAAAAACACGAACTTCTCAGCTCCCCTCAAAATGATATGACCGATGCTCCGGGTTGAAATGAACCTCCCAGGTGGGGGTGTCAATGAAAAGCACAAATGTCGCCATCAGAGTCTGAAGATGCGATGGAAAAGAAAGGGAGTGAGAATATTACTAAAGAATCTCAGTAGGAAATCTCCTATCTAAGTGTCATCGTCCATATCCTCAGGAACCTTAGGTTTATTATAAATAGGTGTGCATGCATATAGTTCATTGTTAGGTTTTAAACATAATTATCCAAGGTCTACTCATTTTAGAATGAGTCTTAATGTCATGTATGCAACATATCAAATCATGAATGCATGGCAATACTTTATGCAAAAAGATAATAGAATACATTATCAAGCAATATCATACAAGTGGCATACAATGGCACATAACTTTTCTCGTGAAACTTTCCCTTTTCTTAACTCTGTGACATTAAACTTTAAACTTTACATCATGGGGGCCACCCTAAAAACATCCCTAGGTTATGAGCTTATACCTAACTAGTCGTCACTAATTCTTATTTATCCCTCTTGATAAGCGTATCATAATAATCCCGACTTCTAGAGTACGGGCTAGGAGGCATAAGGATCACCTATCATAACCTTTAATTCGGGGAGTCCATAGGAATATTTCCTTCTTTGAAATGCAATTACTGGTAACTAGTACTCAGTTATTTGTTTGCTCTGGCAAGCTCAATGTCAATACCCTTATGGTTTTGTTTCTGGGGGTGCTCGGTCGAACCGATGTCACCCAAGAGTTTTCAAAAAATTTTCTCAAGTCCTCAAGTTTGACGGAAATTCGGCAGCGTAACGGCGGTACATCAGATTTCCTTCAAACTTGCTTTATGCCACAAGAAATCATAATTCCATATTCAAGATCAGCCATCAAGGTCATATAAACATGTACTTCATAACATATGCATCAATACATCATAAGTTGAGTTAACAAATTTATGTTGCTCATAAATAAACATGCTCATGATCCAAGATTGGTCATTCATATCTCATCAATTTATATCATGTAAACTTCATAGATTCATGGTAAACAAGATCATAGGTTCATATCATACAAAATCATAAATCCAAGTAGCATAAGATCATAGCTTTATGTCATTCAAGTAGGAAAAGTGTCTATTGCATTCATTAGGTTCTGGTAATCGATTACATGAGCCTTGTAATCGATTATACAGCTTCGGGTTTTCAAAAATAGGAATTGAGGGCTCTAGTAATCGATTACATGAGCCTTGTAATCAATTACACTGTTGCATTCTTAGGCCCTAAGAACATCTGAGTAATCAATTACATGAGATGGTAATCGATTACATTATGTTGTAATCGATTACTCAGGGCGAAAGTTCATATCCGAGTGCATCAAAGCCCTCTGGTAATTGATTACATGGGCTATGTAATTGGTTACCAGCACCTTCAAAATACGAAAAACCAAGTTTAAAACACATATGAGTCATTCCTTCCTTCTCACAACCATTTTAAACCTCTTTTCATCATTTCCTTTGAAATCAAAACTTTTTGTAAAAGGTTCTTGCCCATGGATTTGAAGTCACTATGTGACATTAAAAAGGGTAGATCTTGAGCCTTAGACATTTAGGTGATAACATAATCATAAACATGCTAACGTAAGCTTTGTTTTAATCTTGATATCATAAGGTGATGACAATGGAAATATAAACATGATGTGCAATGCCCAAATATAAACATGGGATGCAAAAACTTGAAATATAAACATGCCAAGCAAGAAATGTAAATATGGAATGCAAGTTCATTTCTTTATTTTAGTGCTCTAGGCTCCACAACAATCGACTTTAAGGCCGAAATAGGCGAGCTTCGAGATTAATCATTAGGTGATGTGCAACTATTGTTTTAATCTTTGAGTTCTTAGGTGATGGCATGAAAAGTAAACGTGCTAGACTAGAAACATAAATATGAAATGCACTTTTATTTCTTATCTTCAAACTTAATGTGATAACTTGAAAATAAACGTGATATTCAAAACTCAAAAATAAATATGCAATGCAAGAACTTGAAAAGTAAATATGGATGCGACCCATTAATTATCTTTTGAGTCCTAGGCTCAAGTTCACCACTTAATTTCTTTTGAAAATACCACACATTCTTTCCTTGCTAAAACCATTTAAAAGAGTGAAACCTTTAAGCTTTAGAGGTTAGTAAGTGGTGGTTTTTCAACCAACACTCAAGATCCTCATCATCAAGCCATGGTTCCTTCCAATGTAGGCCATTATGGCTGAAAATCAAGAGAAGGAGAAAGGAACTCAAAAATCGAAAAAAAGAAAAGAGAAACAGGAGGAAAGAAGAATCAACACTTTGTTATTTCAAACCACAAGCTAAAAAAAGACAAAGAAAGACATTCTCAATATAACTCCCTACCTTGGATGTGCTCCTTGATTAGGAGAGAGGGGTTGCTCTTGGAAGATTGGAGAAGAAGAAGAAGGAGAAGAAGAAGCAGAAGAACTCCTTGAAGTTGAGAGAAAGAGAGTCTTTGGGGGGGGTGCAAGAGAAATGAGCAAAGGTTCTTGCAAGCTCCCTTGGTACCTATTTATAGAGGAAATGAAACATGAGGGAGGGTGAGAATGGAGGGGAAAGTGGCGCCACTTTTGGGGAGGGGGGAAGGAGGGAGAGAAAAATATCTCTTGGTTGTGTAATTTCAAGGTAAGGTTGTAGGTATAGGCTAGGTATGGTGTGTCATGCTTCTTTGAGTATTTGAGCGAACAAACTTGTGATGCATGGAGAATGAGGTGGTGCCATTCTTGGGGTATCCAAGGGGGAGGAAAATGTCTAATTTAGTTGTGATTTAGTGATGTGTTTAGGTGTATCTTTGATTAGGCTTAAGATTAGGAGTTTGTGGTTAAGCGTTTGAGTGAAATGATGAGTGATTAAGGCTATTTAGGGCATGATTAGTGAGTAATCTTATCCATTAGTAGAGTCAAACCCTATTCAATCAAGATTATCAATCACATCCTAGGTTCCTAGAATCATGGGATTGGAATAGTGACACTATTTAAGATTCCATAACTTGAAGTCTTGAGTTTTTTCAAAAGAGGTTTGGATTTAATCTAAGAAATTTTAGATTCTAATTAACTTTAATAAATCATTTTGACTCTAGATTGATTATGAAAATTAATTAATCTTCGATTAGAGCATAATATTGCTTTGGTTTGCTTAATTACGTCATTAGGCTCAAAATCACTATTCTAGGGGCAAAATTGTAATTTTACACAAAAACTGCCCAGGACCATCGGGACTTAAACAGACATGCCCAAGCTCATGAAAACATTATCTTAAACCTTTGGGGTGGGGTTCAGGCTTAGTCGGCTTATTAAACAGTGCTAGACAGCCACAGGGGCATTTTGGTCATTTAGTGCATCAGAACTCAAAAATGAGATTCTTCTGCTCTATTAGCATACATACCACACATAATCCCCTTTGAATATTGATTTCACCCTTCGAGGACTGCCGGGTCGGCTATCCTCAAATTTCGGGTGGAAAAATGACCTCAGGGGCATTTTGATCATTTTTGCTCAGACAGAAAAATCGGGGTGTTACATTACTCCCCTCCTTAAAAAGAATTTCGTCCTCAAAATTCATTGCCTTAGAAAAGCTCTGGGTACTTTGGCCTCATCTCTGACTCTAGTTCCCATGTGTACTCCTCAGACTTGCCATGTCCCCATGCCACTTTCACCAAAGGAACGGACTTGTTCCTCATCTGCTTGATTCCGTGGTTCACGATCCTCGTTGGCGACAGATTGAAAGTTAGGTCATCCCTTAACTGTACTTGCTCTGGTTCTAGAACATGGCTAGGGTCGGACTCATACTTTCTCAATTGGGAGACATGAAAGATGTCATAAAGATTAGAAAGATTAGGGGGTAAGGCTATTTTGTAGGCTACTGTCTCGACCTTTTGAAGAATTTCAAAGGGACCAAGGAATCGGGGGCTCAGTTTTTTAACTTTCATGGCTCTTCCTATGCCTATAGTAGGAGTGATTCTTAGGAATACATGTTCTCCTTCATTGAATTCTAACGGCTTTCGCCGCCTATCCGCATAGCTCTTTTGCTGACTTTGGGCCGTAAGCATCCTATCCCTAATCCTCTTGATCTGCTCCGTTGTTTCCCTCACTACATCGGGTCCTATCATGCTTTCTTCCCCAGGTTCATGCCAGCATAAAGAGGATTGACACTTTTGTCTGTACAAGGCTTCATAGGGTGCCATGTAACACCCCGATTTTTCTGTCTGAGAAGAAAATGACCAAAATGCCCCTGAGGTCATTTTCTGCCCGGAATTCGAGGATGGCTAGCCCGGCAGTCCTTGAAGGGCCAACTCAATGCTTGAAGGGGATTGGATGGCCTTTGAATGGTTTCGAAGGGCAAAAATCTCATTTTCTGCAGTTTCGGGTCAAAATGACCAAAATACCCTATAGCGTTTCTACACCGGTAAAGGTGCCGTTTGATCCCGAAACTTTCTCCGAAGGTCTAAAACAATATTTTTACATGTTTAAAAGCATCTGTTTAAGTCCCGGTGGTCTCGGATAGTTTTAGTGCAAAATTATGATTTTGTCCCTAGAATAGTATTTTTGAGCTTAATAACGTAATTAAGCAAACCTAAGCAATATTAGGCTCTAATCAAAGATTAATTAATTTCCATAATTAATCTAGAGTCAAAATAAGCTATTAAAATTAATTAAAATCTAAAATTACTTAGATTAAACTTAAATCTGTTTTTAAAACTCAAGATTCCAATCTTGGAATCTTGAATAGTATTTTCTCTTTCCAATTCCTTAAATCATGGAATTGTGTTTAGAGTTGTTTATGAACTAAAATGAATTTATAACTCACTAATGATGCAAGACCACTCCTTTAACATGTCTTGACAACCTTGATTACCCATTTTCTCACCTAAACACTTTCTTACAAATTCCCAATCTTAATCATAATCAAAGATACACATAAACATAACTCTAAACCACAATTAAAATGCAAGAAATCCTCCCCCATGGCTGATGCATGTTTCGGCCACCTCCTTCCCCATGGCTGATGCATGTTTCGGCCACCTCCTCCCCCATTTGCATCACATGTTGATTTGTTTCTCACTCAAAGAACCATGCTTGACCCATACTTGCACCCATACTTGAACCCATACCTAGCCATGCTTTCCACCATGCCTTGAACCATACCTTGGAGAAGATATTTTCTCTTCTCCTTGGCTGTATATGGCCGAAGCCTTCTTCCCCATTTACTCCTCTCATTTTGTTTCATTTCTCTATAAATAGCATGCTTGGGTGAACTTGTATCATTTTGGGTTCATTTGCTAAGTGTAAGTTTTTAAAGAGCACTTCAAAGTTTTCTTTTTCGTTCAAAGTTCAAGTGTCCAAGTTCTTCAAGTTCTTCATCCTCTTTATCCTCTTCACTCATCTCAACCTCTAATCACTTGGTAGGGATTTTCTTTCAAGTGTTTTTTTCATTTAAGTTCTTAATCTAGTTATGTGTTCATGGTTTCTCTTGAATCTTTTTTGAACTTCTTTTCTTCTCCTCTTCCTTCTTCATTTTCGGCCATGAGCCTTTGAAAACAAAGGAATGAGAGCTTGATGATGAGGGTTTCATGATGATGTTCATCACTTGAACAACCTCTAAAACTTGATCTTTGTTCTTGAGTTAAAAATATTTGTAGTTCTTTCTTTCTTGAACCTTGAAATCTTTAACTTTGATGATGTTTTAAAATAGTTACATGAACTCAATGATGAGGACTCATGATGTTGGTGTTAATACATTATCAAGATCATGGTCTCTAGAGTTTCAAAATGGTTCTTTCTTGCTCTTAAGTTTCGATTTCTTTCCTTTCCTTTTTCTCTAAAATTTCGGTCAACCAACTTGGGTGGTCCAACATGATAGCTTGATGATGAGAGTTCTAGTTGGTGACTTAATGTTCACCACAAAGAAATCTCTAAAGCTTGAGTTTTCATAAAGGTGTTATAAAGTTCATTTATGGTTAAATTTTAAGGAATGTTATCTTGAGTTCTAAGAACTCTAGACCTCACTTTATCTTGTCATGATGAGTTTGGGTTAAGGTTTAAGTTCCTCTAAAGTCTTGAATGAGCTCTAATAAGACATAAATGAACTTGCCTATTTACTTTGAGGTTGCACTCATGTTTATATTCTTGCTTTGCATCTTTATTTTCAAGTCATCACCTAAGGACTCAAAGATTAAAACAAGACTTGCATTATCACCTAATTAATTCTCAAAGCCTTTCTATTTTGGCCTTAAAGTCGATTGTTACTGGGCCTAGAGCACTAAAATAAAGAAATGAACTTGCATTGCATATTTATTTCAAGTCTTGCATATTTAAATTTTAAGCCTCGCATATTTATTTCAAGTCTTGCATATTTAAATTTCAAGCCTTGCATATTCATTTCCAAGTCTTGCATATTTACTTTAAAGTTCTCTCTTTACTTTGTAATGAAGAATAAAAATGAAGTGCATAGCATGTTTATATTTTGTTATCACTTAAAAACCTTAGAGCTCAAAGACTTGCCCATTTTATCTCAAGTTAAAGTTCAACATGGAAACATTCTTTGAATGTATAATTTAGGCCAAGTAATAATGATGAGCTTCGGATAAGTTCCATCTAGTTACAAGGGCCAACAACCTATGTTCTAGGATTTTCTTTAAGCTTGATGAGTTTTATAAAGTTACGACCAACAAGATTTATGATTTAATCCTCTTCTAAAGAAGAATTAAATTGGTTACTGACCTAAGGTTGTTTTTAGCCTCTTGATAAAATAAAATGGTTTGCAAAGAGTTTTAGAAGTCCTAAAATGATTCCAATGGAAACTAGCAACTTATATGCTTTAGAAATGTCAAATTATGTGTCTTTTTGGACTTGAACAATTCGGTTCTGCCTTGATGTGTTTGTTGCTGTATGATGATGTTTTGATGTGTTAGAATGTGTGAAAATGATATATGATGAGGTAGGAATGCTTTTATGCATGTTAGGGGAGAAACTAGCTTCATAGAAAAGCCGTAAAGTTGGAATTTAACGTGTGTTTAACCCCTTTAATCTTAATCAATGCCAAAACTGTTTTAGTAAGATAACCATTAGTTTAGGATTGATTAATCATGAAAAATTTGGCTATATTTGAAGTAGGATTGAATTTTAGCATCTATAGAGAAACTAGTAACTAGAAAACCGTAAAAGTGCAATCCTAGAACTCTTAGAACATTTAATTTCTTGATTCTGTCCAGCAACCTCATAATATGGAAAACATAGTTTATAATTAGTTCTTAGGCATAGGGATGCCTCATAATTGGTTTAGATTTAATTTATAGCGCCTTAGGCGAAGACGGAATCGAGAAAGGGTCTAAAACGTAAGTTTTAGAACCCCGTAATCATAGATGTATAACTCTGCCCTTGGAGAATTGTGCTACCCAGATTTATTAAAGAGCATAAATGATAGTAAGATTTGTTAGAAGAGAATCCTTATGTGCATAAGAGGTTGATAGAGAATGATAGAATAATTACATCTCAAGTTTAAGGCCCGTAAGGGTCAAAGCATAAGATACTGTACGATCATAAACATGATGAGTTTCAATGTCACATGTGAACGTATGTTTTAATTGAGAATGATTATATAAATGTATGGAATTATGATTGAGGATGCATGTTTTAATTGTTTATGTGGCAGAAAGTAAATTTGGAAGAAATCCGGCGTCTTTGCTATTCTTATTTGTCAATTTCTGACAAATTTGGGGACTTAGAAAGTTTTTGAAAAAACCTATGAGATTTTCTTTATGAGATATGAGGTACAAAGATGAGTTCTTGGATGACACCGGTTCGTCCGTGCACCTTCAGAGAACTCATGTGACATCGGTACCAAGATGTATTCTTAGGTGACACCGGTTCGGCCGAGCAACCCCAAGAAATGCCCCCTAGCCCATACTAGATAGTCGGGATTGTGATTATGATACGCTTACCGGGATTGATAAGTAAGAACTAGTGGTGACTAGTTAGGTATGAGCTCATAACCTAGAGATGTGGCATGTTCTGGGTGACACCAGTTCGGCCGAGCACCCCCAGAATGAATGTCTTTTAGGGTGGCCCATGAGAAAGTAAAGTATGATGATTATGTCACAAAGTTTTCCCATATGAGATTTCAATTGCCACTTTATGCCACTAGTATGATGTTCTTAATGTTATGATTACTATTCTTGCATTAAGTAGAGCCATGCATACATTCTTTACTATGTTGCATCCATGACATTAAGAATCATACAAAAATGAACAGACCTTGGCTAACTATGTTTCAAAAGCTTAAAAATGAACTTAATGCATGCTCACTTATTTTGTACACTAAACCCAAGGTTCCTGAGGACGTAGATGATGACACTTAGGTAGTAGGAGGCCCTACTGAGATTCTTTAGCAAGATTCTCACTCCCTCTATCTTTTCTTCCAGTCACGTCTTTAGATGGCGACGTTCATGGTTTTTGTGGACCCCCCGATGTGGGATGTACACTATGATCTGGAGCACGAATCATACTATTTTGAGGGTCAGTGCACGGTTCGTGTCTTCATGTTCATTAGACGACCCTTTGCCCACCCTGTTCATACCCATCTCTTATCCTCGACAGCACCCTACGGCGACGACGAGCGGGTTTTTGAGCGCGCGTATACGCATAACGAAAGAGTGCTCTGCATGCACACTGCCGCTTCAGCCATGCGCGACTACCCCGACTATGTGCCCCGGATATACTTCTTGGAGATTGACCCATCGGAGGACCCTTCTAGCCATCTGTACGAGAGCTCTGCCCTCACTCCACCATTGATAAGAGAGGGTAGTGGGGACAACGTGACTCAGTGTCAGCTAGCACGATGGCCGGAGATGCGGCCACGTCGTGGGGGTCATTCTCGATCCCCGCTTCGCCTTTACATGCTGGAGGAGCTCGCCCAGTTTGCCGGGTATGTACCTCGCTCGCGGGATGGACGTCAGTAGGAGGTAGCAGATGACCGATGGAGTACCCGGGCTAGTGCACACACCACTTAGATGAGGATAAACTTTCTTTTGTTTAGAGGTTGTCCCTTTAGTTGCACTTGGGTAGGGGAGTTTGCTGTTATGCTTTCCGTTGCACTTTCCTTTGTATTTTCTTTTAGATGTATTCGTTTCATGTTGTACTAAACTAAGTCTCACTCTCCATAAGTGGGCATATTATATTATATAAATATGTAGTTCAGTTTTATCGTGATGTGCCTTTACTTGCTTTATGTTATGATGTTTATGAGATGTTTGCTTTATTTCCTTACGTGCTTCATTGTTTATCGTGTCGCGCGACTCTCACTTTGCTTTTATAATTCAAAAAAAAATTTACCAGTACTTTTTGCTAAGTATTTTAAAGTAAAAAGGAAACTATGACGTAATAGACTAATTATTAACCCAAATATGTTCTAGAGTATTAGGTTAAAAATTAGGATGTTACATACCATGCCGATTCTCGCGTGATAACTATTGTTATATGCAAATTCGATCAGCGGCAGATGCTTATCCCAACTTCCCTTCTGGTCCAAAACACAGGCTCTTAACTTGTCCTCCATGGTTTGGATCGTTCTTTCCAATTGGCCATCTATTTGTGGGTGGTATGCCGTGCTTAAGCACAACTTTGAACCGAATGCCTTTTGAAAGGCTTCCAAAAAACGTGACGTAAATTGTGGATCCCTATCCGAGATTATTGTTGACAACACTCCATGTAATCTCATGATTTCCTGGATGTGCAACTGTGCTAATCTATCTATAGAGTAAGTCACTCTAATGGGTAAAAAGTGAGCTGACTTGGTTAGTCGATCCACGATTACCCATATGGCATCATGGCCAGCTTGGGTCTTTGGTAATCCCATCACAAAGTCCATTGATATGCCTTCCTACTTCCACTTAGGAATTGAAAGGGGTTACAACATACTCGAAGGCTTTTGGTACTCGATTTTCACCTTTTGGCAAACCAAGTACTTACTAACCCAGGTGACCATATCCTTCTTTAATCTAGGCCACCAAAACATCTTTTTCAGATTCTGATACATCTTGGTTATACCAGGGTGAATGGTGAAATAGCTCTTGTGGGCCTCCTCCAAAATCTTCTCTTGGAGGTCACCATCCCATGGTACATAGATTCGCCCTTCAAACCTCCATAAACCATCAGGGCCTTGCTCGAAACCTTTCAACTTGCCTGCCTTTATCGCCTCGAGGGTTTCCCTAAACTCCTTATCTTCTCTTTGTGCTAGATCGATTATTTGCTTGAAACCACTTGTCGCACTAAGGTGACACATCTTCATACCTTCATTGGTCAACGACACCCCCAGATTCATATCCCTAAACTTCTCTATTAGGTCAACTTCCTTTACCATCATGTGAGACAGGTGTAAAGATTTTTGATTCAAGGCGTCGGCGACTACATTACCCTTGCTAGGGTAGTAACTTAAGCCGAAATCATATTCTTTCGGAAACTCCATCTATCTTTTCTGCCTTATGTTCAACTCCTTTGGATCAAAGAGGTACTTGAGGCTCTTATGATCGGAGAAAACATCAAATTTACACCATATAAATGGTGCCTCTACATCTTCAAAGTGAACACTATGGCTGCTAACTCCAGGTCATGGGTAGGGTAGTTTACTTCGTAAGGCTTGAGTTGTCTGGATGCATAGGCTACCACTTGCCTATTTTGCATCAACACACAGCCTAAACCTTTGCCCGAAGCATCACAATACACCTTGAAAGGTACATTGGGGTCAGGTAAAACCAAAATTGGGGTCGTGGTTAGCTTTTCCTTTAGCTCTTAGAAGCTCTTTTCACACTCGGGATTCCATACAAAGGGGGCATTTTTCCTAGTGAGCTTTGTTAAGGGTAGGGCAATATGGAAAAAACCTTTTATAAACCTACGATAGTAGCCTGCTAAGCCCAAGAAACTCCGTATTTCCGTTATGGTGGTTGGTCTATCCCAATTCATTATTGCCTCGACTTTACTAGTGTAACATCCTAAATTTTTAACCCAATACTCTAGAACATATTTAGGTTAAACATTAGTCTGTTACTTCATAGTTCTCAATTTTACTTAGAAATACTTAGCGGAAAATACGGGTAAATTTTTTTTTTGAAATATAAAGTGAGAGCCGCGTGATGCGATGTAACAAGTAACGGGCAAGACATATATTCCATAACGTTATAGCACAAAGAACATAATGGCACATCATGAGAAACACTGAATACCATCTCATATATATATATATATATATATAAATTGCCTACTTATAAGTGTGGGACTTAATTTGGTACAAGGAATACAAGAAAGGAAATACAACATAACATAAACATAATCTACTCCCCTGCCTGAGTGTATCTAATGGGAAACCTCTAAACAAAAGAAGGTTTATCCCCATCTAAGTGGTGTGTGCTCTAACCGGATACTCCATCGGACGATCGTCACCTCCTACTGGCGTCCATCTCGCGAACGAGGCAAATATCCGGGAAACTGGGCGAGCTCC
This sequence comes from Dalbergia cochinchinensis, assembly GCA_031216125.1. NCBI lineage: Eukaryota > Viridiplantae > Streptophyta > Magnoliopsida > Fabales > Fabaceae > Dalbergia > Dalbergia cochinchinensis. Next base: position 45,781,898 of record CM062372.1, read on the forward strand.
TCGGACGTGAAGAGGCGGAACGGGGATCGAGTGTGACCCCCGCGGTATGGTCGCATCTCCGGTCGTCGTGCAAGCCGTGGCTGAGTCACGGTATCCTCACTGCCCTCCCTCAACGGTGGGGGAGAGGGGGCAGAGCTCTCGCTATACGGATGGGTAGGCGGGTCCTCGGACGGGTCGGTCTTCGAGAAGTAAGTCCGAGGCACGTAATTGGGATAGTCTCGCATGGCTAGGGCGGCGGTGTGCATGCGGACCATTCTCTCGTCAGGCGTTCGTGCGCGCTCAAAAACCCGCTCATCGTCGCCATAGGGTGCAGTCAGGGAGAAGCGATGGGTGTGCACGGGATGAGCGAAGGGGCGTCCTACGAACATGAAAACCCGCACCGTGCACTGTCCCTCAAAATGGTATGACCCGTGAGTCGGGTCATAGTGCACCTCCCACGTCGGCGTGTCCACGAACACCACAAACGTCGCCATCTGAAGACGTGACGAAAAGAAAGAGATAGAGGGAGTGAGAATCTTACTAAAGAATCTCAGTAGGGCCTCCTACTACCTAGGTGTCATCATCTACGCCCTCAGGAACCTTGGGTTTAATTATACAAATGAGTGAGCATGCATTATGTCCATTTTTAAGTTCTAAACATAGTTTAGCCAAGGTCCATTCATTTTAGAATGATCTTAATGTCATGAATGCAACATAATAGAGGATGTATGCCTGGCACTACTTAATGCACATACATAGACATAACATCAAGCATCATCATACTTAGTGACATAAAGTGGCAATAGAAACATTCATATGGGACAAACTTAGTGACATAATCATAATCATGAAACATCTCTTCCTCATGGGCCACCCTAAAAGACAATCGAACTGGGGGTGCTCGGCTGAACCGGTGTCACCCAGAATGTGTCATACATCTAGGTTATGAGCTCATACCTTAACTAGTCGTCACTAGTTCTTACTTATCACTTAACGATAAGCGTATCATAAATCATAAATCCCGACTATCTGAGTACGGGTTAAGGGGCAATTCTCTTAGGGGTGCTCGGCTGAACCGGTGTCATCTAAGAGTATAAAATGGTACCGATGTCACATGAGTTCTATGGAGGTGCTCGGCCGAACCGGTGTCATCCTAGAACCCATCTTAGTACCTTAATTTTCAAAATCTCTTTAAGTCCCCAAATTCGTTGGAAATTCGGCGGCACGAAGGCATTACACCGAATTTCTTCCGAATTTACTTTATGCCACACAAATATATATTCTCATGAAATCCTCATATGAATAACATTAACATCCTTCACATAACATACATCATCACGGAACATTCAACCGTTTATCCTTACGGTAGCTTATGCTTTGACCCTTACGGGTCTTAATCATGAGATATGGTTCTCTAACATCCGTCGCTCATATTTTATGCACCTAAGGGCTCATATTTAAACATCATTCATAATCCTCATATTTACATTTTAAATCTGAAAAGCATAGGGTAGAATTCCTAACTTGTGATTATGGGGTTCTAGAACTTATGTTTTAGACCCTTTCTTGGTTCCGTCTTCGCCTAAGGCGCTATGGATTAAATCTAAATCAATTATGAGGCATTCCTATGCTTAAGGACTAATTATTAATCATGTTTATCATGTGGTAAGGGTGCTGGACAGAATCCAGAAAAAATAAATGTTCTAAGAGTTCTACATTGCATTTTTACGGTTTCCTAGTTACTGATTTCCTTATAGGTGCTAGAATTCAATTCTAATTCAAATGATACCAAGTTTTTCATGTCTAAACAATCTAAATCTGATTATGTTCCCATTAAAACAGTTTGGACAGAATCCATAAACAAATGGGTTAAAACTATGTCGAATTTCAACTTTACGGTATTTCTAGTTAGCTAGTTTCTTACCTATCATGCATAGGATCGCTTCTACATCATCATATGATATTTTCACACATTCCAACACATCAAAACATTATCATACAGCATCACACTCATCATATCAGAACCGAAAACATTTAACTTTAATAAGAGAGTTAAATTGACATTTCTAGGTACATAAGTTAACTAGTTTCTCTTGGAATCAATCTAGAACTTCTAAAACTCTTTGCAAAATATTTTAATTCATCAAGAGGCTAAGAGAAGCCTTAGGTCAGTGACCTAAACATATTCCATCCCCTAAAAGAGAATGAAATCACAACTTGTGATGACATAACCTTATAAGGATTTGCAAAGCTTTTAAGGAAAACTTAAAACATAGACTATTGGTCCTAGTAGCTAGATGAAAACTCATTGCAAGTCCATCATCACTACTTGGCCGAAATTATGCATTCAAGGAATGCATTCACATTTAACTTCAACTTGGAATGAAATGGGCAAGTCTTTGAGCTCTAGGTTCTTAAGTTACGACATAAACTAAACGTGCTCATGTTTTTCATTTTTAATCTTGCTTACAAAGTAAAGTGATGACTTAAAATTAATATGCAAGGCATGAACTTAAACGTGCAAGCTTGAAAGTAAATATGTGAGACATAAACTTAAACGTGCAAGCTTGAAGGTAAATATGCAAGGTTCAATTCTATATTTTAGTGCTCTTGGCCCAACAACAATCGACTTTAAGGCCGAAATAGATAGGCATTCGAGAAATTAATTAGGTGATAATGCAAGTTCAATTCTTTATTTTAGTGCTCTAGGCTCAACAACAATCGACTTTAAGGCCGAAATAGAAAGGCTTTGAGAATTAAATTAAGTGATGATGCAAGTTCCATTTTAATCTTTATGTTCTTAGGTGATAGCTTGAAAGTAAAGATGCATAGCAAGAATGTAAATATGAATGCAAGCATAAAATAAATTATGCAAGTTCATTTTATCTTTCTAGAGCTCTTAACAAGACTTTAAAGGAACTTAAACCATAACCCAAACTCATCCAACAAGGTAAAGTCAAGCTTAGAGTTCTTAAAATTCAACATAACATTTTTAGGAAATCGAACCATGAAGCCTAGAAAAATTTAAGGAAATGGCCGAAATCTTCAAGGAAAGGAAAGAAATATTTGAAACTCTAGAATCCATGATCTTGGTGATATATTAACACCAACATCATGAGACCTCATCATTGAGTCCTTAGAACCATTTTGAAACACCATCAAAACTAGAGTTCTCAAGAGTTCAAGAAAGAAAGAACTAGAAACATTTTTGCTCAAGAACAAAGATCAAGCTCTAGAGTTTGTTTCAAGTGATGAACATCATCATGAAACTCTCATCATCAAGCTCTCATTCCTTTGTTCTCCAAGGCCTATGGCCGAAAATGAAAAGGAAAAAGGAGTGGAAGTGAAGTTCTAAAAAGAAACAAGAGAAACTATGAACATCAAGCTTGAAACAAGAACTTTAAAGAAAGGAATATATGAAAGAAAATCCCTACTTGGTGTGATGAACTTGAAGATGGAAGAAGAAGATGAAGATGATGAAGAACTTTGAAGAACTTGAAGAACACTAGAACTTTGAGAGAAAAAGAAAAGCTTTGAGTGCTCCTAAACTTAGCAAATGATCTAAAAGTGGTGCAAGCTCCTCAAGGCATTCTATTTATAGAGAAATGAAACAAATGAAGGGAGTGAATGGGCTGAAGGTGTTCGGCCATGGGGGTGCAGAATGGAGGCATTCCATGAGTTCCATGAGGTGAGATAATGTGTTCTTGAGGCATGGTGAGGTATGGCTTAAAGTATGGTGAGGTATGGTTCAAGGTATGGCCTCAATCATGGTTCTTTGAGTGAGAAAATAATTAAACATGTGGTCAATGAGGAATGTGCTGGCCGAAACTTCATCAGCCATGGGGGAGGGTTCTTTGCGTTTTAATTGTGGTTTAGAGTTGTGTTTAGGTGTATATTTGATTATGCTTAAGATTAGGAATTTGTAAGAAAGTGTTTAGGCAAGGGAAATGGATAATTAAGGTGGTCTAGACATAATTAAGGAGTGGTCTTGCACCATTAGTGAGTTAAATCCTCAATTTAGAGTCTAAACAACTCTAGACACATTTCCTTGATTTAAGGAATTGGAGAGAGAAAACACTATTTAAGATTCCAAGACTAGGAGTCTTGAGTTCTAAAAAGGGATTTAAGTTTAATCTAAGCAATTTTAGGTTCTAATTAACTTTAATAAATTATTTTGACTCTAGATTAATTAGGGAAATAAATTAATCTTCGTTTAGAGCTTAATATTGCTTAGGTTTGCTTAATTACGTCATTAAACTCAAAAACACTATTCTAGGGGCAAAATCGTAATTTTGTACTAAAACTGCCCAGGACCATCGGGACTTGAACAGAGACCTCTAGACACATGAAAACATATTTTTAAACCTCTGGGGAAAGTTTCGGGCTCAAATGGCACCTTTACCCGCGTAAAACGCTATAGGGGTATTTTGGTCATTTTGACCCGAAACTGCGGAAAACGAGATTTTCGCTTTCGGAAGCATTCAAAGGCCATTCAATCCCCTTCAAACATTGAGTTGACCCTTCGAGGATGACCGAGTTGGTTACCCTCGAGTTCGGGTCAGGAAATGACCTCAGGGGCATTTTGGTCATTTCTCTTGGACAGAAAAATCGGTGTGTTACAACTAGGATCAATAGCTATGCCTCCTCTAGATACTACATGCCTTAGAAATTTTACCTCCTCCAACCAGAATTCACACTTAGAGAGCTTGGCATACAGCTTCTTCTCCTTCATGATCTCTAAAACCATCCTTAAGTGATGTTCATGTTCCTTGTAGGTCTTTGAATAGATGAGTATATCATCTATGAAAACAACCATGAACTGGTCTAAATAGGGTCTAAAGATCCTATTCATATAATTCGTAAACACCGTGGGAGCATTTGTCAGCCCAAAAGACATCACGGTGAACTCAAAGTGTCCATACTGAGTTTTAAAGGCAGTTTTAGGTATGTCCTGATCCCTTACCCTAATCTGGTGGTATCCTGGCCTTAAATCAATCTTGGAGAAAACCACCGCACCTTTCAACTGGTCCATAAGATCATCAGTCCTAGGCAAGGGATACTTGTTTTTCCCTGTTAGTCGATTCAATTGCCTATAGTCTATGCACAACCTCATACTTCTATATTTCTTCTTGACAAATAAGATGGGGGCTCCCCAAGGTGAAGCACTGGGTCTTATGAAACTCTTCTCTAAAAGCTCCTCCAACTGGGTTTTCAACTCGGCTAGCTTTAGGGGTGACATCCGATAAGGGGATATAGAGATAGGTCCTACTCCAGGGACCAATTCGATGGAAAACTCTACTTCTTTTTCAGGAGGGAATTCGGGTATTTCATCCGGAAATGCCTCAGGATAGTCTCTTACTACAGGTATGTCATCAAGATTTTGCTCAAAGTCTACCTCACTAGCGGCTAGGAGAACATATCCCTTGGTTTACTTCCTACTACAGTTGACCTCTATAGAATTTAGGTAAAGCTTCAAAGTCTGACTGGTCTTGCTAGGGGGAGAACAAAAAACAACAGTTTTCGTATCACAGTCTAACATCACACGGTTGGCGTGAAGCCAATCCATGCCAAAAATTAAGCCTACGTCTTTCATGGGTAAACAAATAAAGTTTATGACAAAGGATCTATTTTCTACAGTGAGATGGCAATTCAAACAATAGTTACATATGTTTACAGGGCGGTTAGTTGGGGTAGCAATAATAAGATCAAAAGGGAGTTTAGAAACTTTCAAATTCAAAGACTTGACGCTAGATGTGAAATGAATGAATAGGTTGCACCAAAGCCATACAGTTCAGTTAAAGTTCTACCGTTTACTTTGCACTTACCTTCTATGAGGTTGTTAGACTTTTTCGTGTCCTCAACATTGAGGTGAAGACCTTCCCTTGGTGTTGTGGCCTGGGGTTTTGGTTTATCAGCCTCCCGTTTGTGCAGTCCTTGGCGTAGTGGCCATGCTTCCCGCATCTGAAGCATATTCCTTGCCCAGCCAGGCAGGGGCGATTACCATGATCCTTCCCGTACTTAAGGCACTCCACAGCCAGTGCGGGTCTGGCAAAGGCAACAAGGGCTCCTTGAGGTGCCTTGTTCTTGGCCCCGCTAGACTCTCCTTGGTGATGGTTGTTGTTGTTGTTCCGGGGACCTCCCGGTCCTTTTTGTTGGTTATTGTTGTTGTTTCTGTTGCCATTGTGCTTGAAAGGTGGCCTCTGGTGTTGTTTGGATTGTTGGTGGAAGGGTGCTCTTTGTTATTGTTGTTGTTGTTGTGGCTTGAATTGGTTGGTGTGATAGGGGTTGTAGTGATTCCTTGACTAATTCTGATGTGGTGGTTTAAACCTTGGGGCTTAGGGTCCTAGCCCTTGGCACACTCCGCTCTTGCAGCGTTAAGCTTTCCTTGTCCTTCTTCCAGTATGTGGCACTTGTTGACTAGGGTGGGAAAATCCGTAATCTTCATGTGCGCCACCGCATAATTTAGCTCAGCCTTCAACCTGGCCTCATACTTCATGCATTTCCATACCTCATCGGGGTTCCCTTGGAACACCCATGAGAACTTGATCAACTCTTCAAACCTCGCCGTGTATTGGATGACAATTAACCTTCCCTGGGTCAGTTGCATAAATTCGATGTCGTTGGCATTCCTCACCGACTCCGGGAAGTACTTCTCATAGAAATATGTCTTGAATAGCTCCTAGTCGATAGCAGTACCGGAAGCTTCCAAAAGTCTTCGAGTGCCAGTCCACCAGAACTCGGCATTAGATCCCATCATGTACGCAGCGAACGTGACCTTCTGCTCCTCCGAACAAGCGACCACGGAGTAGATCTTCTCCAAATTCTTGATCCACTCGTCAGCCTTCTCGGGATCTATGCCTTCTCAAAAGGCAGGTGGGTTAGCCTTGCAGAATTCGCTGAACCTAGCTTGCTCGATCATGTCAACCGTAAGGGGAGCACGTGCAGCGTCTCCCTGTTGATTCATATGGTCGAACATGCGCTCCATGGCCCTTCCATATCCCGAACAGCTGCAACCATCACGTTTTTTTGGTTTCCCTTGGTTGGGGCCCTAATCTGTCATCTGGGTGCCATTGGTTCCTAAACACAAAGGACAACAAACACTGAGTTGATCAGGCTCAATATTTCGTGCAAAATGAGCTAGTTACCATGGCATACGCAAACAAATAGGGGTCATGCATATCTAACCTATAGCTTATCTCTATCAAGCACTACACATGACATGTCTACCGCATTATGCTTATGAAGCATAGTCAGTCCAATCCTCAGGCTTCGTGAGAACCAAACTGCTCTGATACCAAAATATAATATCCTAATTTTTAACCCAACACTCCTAGAATGTATTTAGGTTAACCATTAGTCTATTACTCTTTTAGTCTCATCCTTTAAAATTTTCTTTAAAATATTCAGTAGAAAATATGGATAATTTTTTTTTTGAAATATAAATGCAAGGAGAGAGCCGTGCGTATCCTAAGCGAACGTTATCATAAAGCATAGTTCATACAAAAGAGAGCACAAGGTAAGAACATCAAATAACTTCATAACATAGGATAATCATAGGCACACCACAATAATATCATATTAATATAAATTCAGTACATCATAGTGCGGAATACAACTGAAATATAAATACAAGGAAATACAAAGGAAACATAGAGGAAGTCACCTCCTACCCTCGTGCACCTAAGATGGATAACCTCTAGAACAAAAGAAGGTTACCCTAAACTAGTGGTAGTGTGTGTGTACTAGTGACCCCCAAGAGTCCTGCTACTGGTAGTCTGGATAAGGTAGGACATAGCAGATCCAAGGACAAAGCTCGTCGGGTATGGGCACATGGGATGCCTGAGCATGAGTGCCACGTCGGGGCTGCGTGGTTGGCCTCCGTGCCAACCTCGGCTGCGTGACCGTCTCCTTACTACCATCCACCTTCAGAGGGGGAGTAGGGGCAGAACTCTCGGAATAGATGTGGGTAGGTGAATCTTCCAACGGGTCAGTCTCCGAGTGCTTGGAGAAGGGAACATAATCTGGGAAGTCGTGGACAGCAGATGCAAAAGTATACGTACAAAGTATCTTCTCGTTGTGCGTCCGCGCACGTTCAAAGACCATGTAATCGCCAAAGGGAGAGATCGGAGAAAAATGATAATTGTGTATAGGGTGTGCGAAGGGGTGTCCCAAAAACATAAAAACACGAACTGTGTAGCTCCCCTCAAAATGATATGACCAATGCTCCGGGTCGAAATGAACCTCCCAGGTGGGGGTGTCAATGAAAAATGTTATCCAAGTGGCCTCAAGGAACTCAAAAGGGGGGTGAATTGAGTTCTATAAGTTTTTGAAAAATATTCCACTCTAAATCCTTATTCAATGAAATGTAAAAAAATGTTGTGAAGACTTAATTGTTAGGATGAAAGTGCAAATGATTACGAGTTAAAATTCTAATGTTAAATAAGATAGTAAAGATTAAACTTGCAATAAATGTAAAGAGATAAGGTAAGAGAGATTGCAAACTTGGTTTATACTGGTTCGATCACACCTTGTGTCCTATATCCAATTCTCTCAAGTAACCGACTTGAGAGTTCTACTATCACTTCAACCTTTACAATCAAGAGCACTCCTACACCTTGGGATCCCTTACCCTTGTGTTTGAGTCTCTAAGAAGCAAGAGATACCACACTCTTGTTCTTGCAAGGGATGCCACGCCCTTGTACACAAACTTTTAAAAAGTATTACAAGAAATCACTCTCTGAATAGAGTAGATGTTACAAATTGAGGTCCTATAAGGTTTCTCAAGAATAAGACAATTTGGCCAAGTGTTGATCACAAAGATTGATGATTGAGAATGATTGTACAAAATGATCTTTGTAGTATGTTTTTCTGTGTGTTAAAAAGTGTTAAACAATGGTATTTATAGAGAACAAATCATCTGACCTATTAAGGATTAATATCAAGAGATGTATCTCTTTAAACACACCCATTTGCAAGTTTCAGGCCATGGTAATCGATTACACAACCTTATAATCAATTACATAGTTCAAATTTTTGAAAACAAGCAACGATCACTTGCTGGTAATCGATTACATTCTCATTGTAATCGATTACATTCTCATTGTAATCGATTACATGCATGAAAATTCAGGTTCTGGGCTCAAGAACAGACTTGTAATCGATTACATACATCAATTCCAGAACTTGAAAAATGAAAGTTTTAACACTTTTTAAAAGCTTTCTTTCATTCTAAAGACAATTAATCATCATGCGATCCATTTCCTTTAAAAAAAAGCCAATGTTTTTCACAAGTTAAATCAAAACTTTATTTAAATGCAATTGGATTATTCCAAAATAGGTTTTCATTGTATTCAAACTTATTTCAAAGATTAAAACTTGCTTAACTTGAAAATGGCCAAATAACCTTATTTAAGTCCTAATTATTCTAACTAATTGACTTGATCATTTGCTTGTTCATCTTCAAGAGCTTCCATGCTATTTGCCCCCATTCTTTTTGTCATTTGACTTATTGGCATCATCAAAACCTACAATATAATATTTACAAAAAGCACGAATGTCGCCATCAGAGTCTGAAGATGCGACGGAAAAGAAAGGAGTGAGAATCTTACTAAAGAATCTCAGTAGGGAATCTCCTATCTAAGTGTCATTGTCCACATCCTCAGGAACCTTGGGTTTATTATAAAAAGGTGTGCATGCATATAGTTCATTGTTAGGTTTTAAACATAATTATCCAAGGTCCGCTCATTTTAGAATGAGTCTTAATGTCATGTATGGAACATATCAAATCATGAATGCATGGCAATACTTTATGCAAGAAGATAATAGAATACATTATCAAGCAATATCATACAGGTGGCACGTAACTTTTCTCGTGAAACTTTCCCTTTTCTCAACTCTGTGACATTAAACTTTATACTTTACATCATGGGGGCCACCCTAAAAACATTTCTAGGTTATGAGCTTATACCTAACTAGTCGTCATTAGTTCTTACTTATCCCTCTTGATAAGCGTATCATAATAATCCCGACTTCTAGAGTACGGGCTATGAGGCATAAGGATAACCTATCATAACCTTTAATTCGAGGAGTCCATAGGAATATTTCCTTCTTTGAAATGCAATTACTGGTAACTAGTACTCAGTTATTTGTCTGCTCTGGCAAGCCAAATGTCAATACCCTCACGGTTTTGTTTCTAGGGGTACTCAGCCGAACCGGTGTCACCCAGAACGCATCTCAGTACATGTCACATCTGTTCTGGGGGTGCTTGGCCGAACTGATGTCACCCAGGAGTTTTCAAAAACTTTTCTCAAGTCCTCAAGTTCGACAGAAATTTGGCAGCGTAATGGCGGTACACCGGATTTCCTTCAAACTTGCTTTATGCCATAAGAAATCATAATTCCATATTCAAGATAAGTCATCAAGGTCATATAAACATGTACTTCATAACATATGCATCAATACATCATAACTTGAGTTACCAAATTTATGTTGCTTATAAGTAAACATGCTCATGATCCAAGATTGGTCGTTCATATCTCATCAATTTATGTAATGTAAACTTCATAGATTCATGGTAAACAAGATCATAGGTTCATATTGTACAAAATCATAAATCCAAGTAGCATAAGATCATAGCTTTATGTCATTCAAGTAGGAAAAGTATCTACTGCATTCATTTGGTTATGGTAATCAATTACATGAGCCTTGTAATCGATTACACAACTTCGAATTTTAAAACAGAAGAGTTGAAGGCTCTGGTAATTGATGACATGAGCCTTGTAGTCGATTACACAACTTCAGGTTGTCAAAAAAGGGCTCTGGTAATCGATTACATAAGCCTTGTAATCGATTACACAGTTGCATTCTTGGGCCCCACGAACATTTGAGTAATCGATTTCTAGAGTCCAAAATGTGTAATCGATTACATTAGGGCGAAAGTTCATATCCGAGTACATCAAAGCCCTCTGGTAATCAATTACATGGGCTGTGTAGTTGATTACCAGCACCTTCAAAATACGAAAATCCAAGTTTAAAATAGATCTAAGTCATTTCTTCCTTCTCATAACCATTTTAAACCTCTTTTCATCATTTCCTTTGAAATCAAAACATTTTTGTAAAAGGTTCTTGCCCATGGATTTGAAGTCACTATGTGACATTAAAAAGGGTAGATCTTGAGCCTTAGACATTCAGGTGATAACATAATCGTAAATGTGCTAATGCAAGCTTTGTTTTAATCTTGATATCATAAGGTGATGACAATGGAAACATAAACATGATGTGAAAGGCCCAAATATAAACATGGGATGCAAAAACTTGAAATATAAACATGCTAAGCAAGAAATGTAAATATGGAATACAAGTTCATTTCTTTATTTTAGTGCTCTAGGCTCCACAACAATCAACTTTAAGGCCGAAATAGACGAGCTTTGAGATTAATCATTAGGTGATGTGCAACTATTATTTTAATCTTTGAGTTCTTAGGTGATGGCATGAAAAGTAAACGTGCTAGATGAGAAACATAAATATGAAATGAACTTTCATTTCTTATCTTCAAACTTTTAGTGATAACTTGAAAATAAACGTGATATGCAAAAATCAAAAGTAAATATGAAATGCAAGAACTTAAAAAGTAAACATGGATGCAACTAATTAATTATCTTTTGAGTCCTAGGCTCAAGTTCAGCACTTAATTTCTTTTGAAAACACCACTCATTCTTTCCTTGCTAAAACTATTTAAAAGAGTGAAACCTTCAAGCTTTAGAGGTCGGTAAGTGTTGGTTTTTCAACCAACACTCAAGATCCTCATCATCAAGCATTGTTCCTTCCAATGTAGGCCATTATGGCCGAAAATCAAGAGAAAGAGAAAGGAACTCAAAAATCAAAAATAGAAAAGAGAAAGAGGAGGAAAGAAGAATCAACACTTTATCATTTCAAACCACAAGCTAAACAAAGACAAAGAAAGACATTCTCAACATAACTCCCTACCTTGGATATGCTCCTTGATTAGGAGAGAGGGCTTACTCTTGGAAGATTGGAGAAGAAGAAGAAGAGGAACTCCTTCAAGTTGAGAGAAAGAGAGTCTTTTTGGGGGGGGGGGTGCAAGAGAAATGAGCAAAGGTTCTTGCAAGCTCCTTTGGTGCCTATTTATAGAGGAAATGAAACATAAGGGAGGGTGAGAATGGAGGGGAAAGTGGCGCCACTTTTGGAGGGGGAAAGGAGGGAGAGAAAAATATTTCTTGGTTGTGTCATTTCAAGGTAAGGTTGTAGGTATAGGCTAGGTATGGTGTGTCATGCTTCTTTGAGTATTTGAGTGAACAAACTTGTGATGCATGGGGAATGAGGTGGCGCCATTCTTGGGGTATCCAAGGGGGTGGAAAATGTTTCATTTAATTGTGGTTTAGTGATGTGTTTAGGTGTATCTTTGATTAGGCTTAAGATTAGGAGTTTGTAGTTAAGTGTTTGAGTGAAATGATGAGTGATTAAGGCTATTTAGGGCATGATTAGTGAGTACTCTTACCCATTAGTAGAGTCAAACCCTATTCAATCAAGATTATCAATCACATCCTAGGTTTCTAGAATCATGGGATTGGAATAGTGAAAACACTATTTAAGATTCCATGACTTGGAGTCTTGAGTTTTTTTAAAAGAGGTTTGGATTTAATCTAAGCAATTTTAGATTCTAATTAACTTTAATAAATCATTTTGACTTTAGATTAATTATGAAAATTAATTAATTTTTTATTAGAGCATAATATTGCTTAGGTTTGTTTAATTACGTCATTAGGCTCAAAATCATTATTCCAGGGGAAAAATTGTAATTTTGCACAAAAACTGCCTGAGACCATCGGGACTTAAACAGACATGCCCAGGCTCATAAAAACATCATCTTAAACCTTTGGGGTGGGGTTCAGGCTCAGTGGACTTATTAAACGGTGCTAGACAGCCACAGGGGCGTTTTGGTCATTTAGCGCATCAGAACTTAAAAGTAAGATTCTTCTGCTCTATTAGCATATATACCACACATAATCCCTTTGTAATGCCCCGATTTTCTGTCTGAGTGGAAAATGACTAAAATGCCCCTAAGGTCATTTTCGGCCGAGAATTCGAGGATGGCCGGCCCGGCAGTCCTCGAAAGGCCAACTCGACATTTGAAGGGGATTGAATGGCCCTTGAGTGGTTTCGGAGGTGAAAGTCTCATTTTCTGCAGTTTCGGGTCAAAATGACCAAAATACCCCTAAAGCGTTTTTACGCGGGTAAAGATGCCGTTTGAGCCCGAAACTTTCCTTGAAGGTTTAAAACAATGTGTTTACGTGTTTAGAAGCGTCTGTTCAAGTCCCAGTGGTCCTGGGCAGTTTTAGTGCAAAATTACGATTTTGCCCCTAGAATAGTGTTTTTGAGCTTAATGATGTAATTAAGCAAACCTAAGCAATATTAGGCTCTAATCGAAGATTAATTAATTTCCATAATTAATCTAGAGTCAAAATAAACTATTAAAATTAATTAGAACCTAAAATTACTTAGATTAGATTTAAATCTCTTTTTAAAACTCAAGATTCCACTCTTGGAATCTTGAATAGTATTTTCTCTCTCTAATTCCTTAAATCAAGGAATTGTGTCTAGAATTTTTTATGCACTAAAATGAGTTTATAACTCACTAATGGTGCAAGACCACTCCCTAAACATGTCTTGACAACCTTGATTACCCATTTTCTCACCTAAACACTTTCTTACAAATTCCTAATCTTAATCCTAATCAAAGATACACCTAAACACAACTCTAAACCACAATTAAAATGCAAGAAAACCCTCCCCCATGGCTGATGCACCTTTGGCCATCTCTCTCTTATTTACATCACATGTTGATTTGTTTTTCACTCAAAGAACCATGCTTGAGCCATACCTTGAGCATACCTCACCATACTTTGAACCATACCTCACCATGCCTCAAGATCACAACATCTCACCTCATGGACCTCATGGGGCTGCCTTGCTTGGCCAAAATCTTCCTCTCCCTCATGCACCTTTTATTTGTTTCATTTCTCTATAAATAGCATGCTTGGGTGAACTTGCATCATTTTGGGTTCATTTGCTAAGTGTAAGTTTTCAAAGAGCACTTCAAAGTTTTCTTTTCTCTCAAGTTCAAGTGTTCAAGTTCTTCAAGTTCTTCATCCTCTTCTCTCATCCCAATCTTCAAATCACTTGGTAGGGATTTTCTTTCAAGTGTTTCCTTTATTTAAGTTCTTACTCTAGTTATGTGTTTATGGTTTCTCTTGAGTCTTTTTAGAACTTCTTTCCTTCTCCTTTTTCTTCTTCATTTTCGGCCATGGGCCTTTGAGGACAAGGGAATGAGAGCTTGATGATGAGGTTTCATGGTGATGATGTCCATCACTTGAACAATCTCTAAAGCTTGATCTTTGTTCTTAAGTTAAAGATGTTTTTAGTTCTTTCTTCTTGAAATCTTTAACTTTGATGATGTTTTAAAATGGTTACATGAACTCAATGGTGAGGACTCATGATGTTGGTGTTAATGCATCATCAAGATCATGGTCTCTAGAGTTTCAAATGTTTCCTTTTCTTCTTAAAAGGTTTCGGTTCCTTTTCCTTTTTTTTTTCTCCAAATTTTCAGCCATGTTGGCCAATGAAATTCATAATGGCTTGATGATGAGGGCTTTTAGATGATGACTATGTGTTCATCACAATGAGGTCTCTAGAGCTTGAGTTTTAATAAAAATGTTATTTATGACCTCATTTCAATAAAAGAAACTTTGTGTTCTAAAGAACCCTTGAGGTTCACTCTTGTCCTTACCTTATCTTGTCATGATAAGTTTGGGTTGTGGTTTAAGTTCCTTTAAAGTCTTGTATAAGCTCTAATAAGAAATAAAATGGACTAGCATTCATATTTAAATTCAAGCTTATGCATTACATATTTACTTTGAGCTTTGCATTCATATTTATTTTCCAAGCCATCACTTAAAGTTAAAGGATAAAGAATGGAGTGCACCTCATATTTACATTCTTGTCTAGCATATTTACTTTGTAACACCCTAATATTCAACCCAATACTACTAGTACGTACTTAGGCCAAATATTAGTCGTTACTTACTGGCATGGTTCATCTTCTTGAGAAAATAGACTTAACGAAAATACGAGCCAACTTTTTTTTTTTTGAAATCGTTACTTAAAATAGAAGCCGCGCGTAACCTTACGAGTCAGTATCATAGTATACGGAATGATAACATAGGAATGGCTCCCAACCATAACATCGAACATTACATCAATCATAACTGAAATACCTCATAGATAAAATATGCCTACCCTACAGGGCAGGACTCTTCAAGTACATAGTAACATGAATACGGCAGAAAAACAGAATACATGGAAAAGAACTGAAAAGAAACATCCCTACCCATGTGCAACCTAAGATGGATAACCTTAACACAAAAGAGGTATCATCCATACTATGTGACGTGCGTGCACTAAGGACTACCCTCCAATCTCCATAGCAGACTCACGGGTACGGAGGAATGTAGCCAATCCACGGGCGGCTTCGGCGGTGCAGCATACCTGTGGATCAACGTGTCGTCCACATCGGGGTCGTGGTCCGGGCACCGAAGCCCTCCGACGCTGAGTGACTGTCTCCTCGCTGCCTATTTGTCGCAGAGGCGGAGTAGGGGCAGAGCTCTCATGGTCCATGGGGGAATCCTCTGAAGGGTCCTCTTACGAGTCTTTGCGATGGTGGCACGTACTGCGGCGCGTCCGCTGAACTGGCAGAGTGGGTCCGCAGGTTCCTCTCATGTCGTGGCCGTGCATGCTCAAAGATCGCGGGGTCACCATAGGGGGATGCTGGGGAGAAGCGATAACTGTACAAGGGGTGTGCGAATGGCCGTCCTAAAAACATGAAGATGCGCACAGTACACCGGCCCTCAAAATGAAATGACCCATGCTCCGCGTCATGGTGGATCTCCACCGTGGCGTGTCAATGAATAGGGCGAAGGTCGCCATCTCGCTCTGAAGGCGTAATGGAAAGGAAAAGATAGAGGAGTGAGATTCTTACTAAAGAAACTCAGTAGGGTTTTCCTTCTATCCTAGGTGTCATCATATACGTCTCCAGGAATCTCGGGTTATTTATAAAATAATGGACATACATAGGTTCAATTATGAGTTTTCCAAAATCTCATTTTCCGAGAATCCGTTCTTTTTAACATGGCACTTGTGTTACATAGGCTATATACTAAAATCGTAGGCATAAATCATGTAGCTTGGTACGTAGATCGTGCATCATATAACTGGTACATGGAACATAAATCATATAACTGGTACATGGAACATAAATCATATAACTGGTACATGAAACATAAATCATATAACTGGTACATGAAACATAAATCATATAACTGGTACATGAAACATAAATCATATGACTGGGTTACTTAGGTGACATAAGAACCTTTACTTAACTGGGCCGCCCTAATATTTCTCCCTTTTGAGAAATCTCTAGGTTATGAGCTCATACCTTAACTAGTCGTCACTAGTCCTTACTTACCATTTAATGATAAGCGTATCATAAATCATAAATCCCGACTATCTGAGTACGGGTTAGGGGGCAAACCTCTTAGGGGTGCTCGGCCGAACCGGTGTCACCTAAGAGTAAAAATGGGTACCGATGTCACATGAGTTCTATGGAGGTGCTCGGCCAAACCGGTGTCATCCTAGAACCCATCTTAGTACCTTAATTTTCAAAATCTTTAAGTCCCCAAATTTGTCGGAAATTCGGCGGCACGATGGCATCACGCCGAATTTCTTCCAAATTTGTTTTATGCCACATAAACATATATCTTCATGAATTCCTCATATGAATAACGTCATCATCCTTCACATAACATATGCATCATCGTAAAACATCTTAACATACCTTAGTATCATATAAATATCATTCTCATATTCTTAATGTCTTATGCATTGACCGCCATGGTCTTTTAACTCACAGTCTAAGTTATGAATCATTCAAAGCTAACCTCTCGGGTACTTAGGAGGTTATGACTAAGTATATCTCTCTTCATACTATGGTCAGGAATATCTCTCAATCTCAAAGGTGCAGAATTCATAATTTCAACTTTACGGGTACCTAGGAGTCACGACAATGACCCTTTCTAAGTTCGGTTTGCTCCTAAGGCACCAAGATCAAGTCCTAAATCAATTATGAGTCATTTCTACACATTTAAACTAATTTAGAACCATGATTATCATTACTAAACCTTGCTGGACAGAATCCAGAAAATTCTAATATTAAGGGATCTAGAACTCTCAAATTAATTCTTTTCTAGTTTCTAACCTTTCTTATCTTTTACTCATGAGTTTTTCCATTGATCATACTTAAACATAAGCATGTTATCATCGTTAAAATAGCTCATACAGTGGCCAATCATAGCAAGGCGGAACCGAAACAACACTCTCCATACAAAGGCATAAAACATACTTTTTAAAGCACATAGGATACTAGTTTCTCTTGGAAATAATAAACTTATTTTTAGAAAACTCAAGCTTTAGAGGTTGTTCATGTGACAAACATCATCACACAACTCTCATCATCAAGCTCCTCATATTTCAAGTCCAAGAGGCCTTCATGGCCTAAAACTAGCAAAAAGAAAAGGAAAGTTTCAAGACATCAAAGAAACATAACTCATTCTTTGACCAAGACTTGAAAAGAGAAACCTTTCTTGGAAAAACTCAAACTTTAGAGTTTGATCATGTGACAAAGGCCAACATGAAGTGCTCATTACAAAGCTACCATTTTTCCAAGCTCTTTAAGCCTTCATGGCCGAAAACATCAAGGAACAAAAGCTCAAAAAGAGTTTTCATGAAAAACATAGCCTTGTCTTAACCAAGACATGAAAAAGATGAAACTTTTCTCAAACAAAACTCAAACTTTAGAGGTCTCTTGTTAGGATGAACACATGGTCATCCCAAAAGAGCACTCATCATCAAGCTCTCCTCATTTTGGTCTAGAGGCCGAAAATGAAAGAAAAAGGAGAAAGGATGGAACTTTTTCTTAAGAAAGGTTCAAGCTTTAGAGGCCTCACTTTAAGATGAACTCATGGTTTCATCTTTGAGAGCACTCATCATCAAGCTCTCACTACCATGGCCTTAAGGCCGAAAATGAAAAGGAAAAGAAAAGAAGAAACCGAAATAATGCTTGGGAAGAAAACTTACTAACAACACAACTTTCAAGCAAGATAAACATTGATCATGAAAGTAAAAGAAAGCATTCTTAAAGAGCTCCCTACCTAGAGTTTGGGATTTGAGAGGAAGTGAAGAAGATGAAGAGGTTGGAGAGGATGAGCTCTTGAACTTGAGAGAAAGAAACTCAAAGTGCTCTAACTCAAAGCTTTAGTGAAATGAACAAAGGTGCTTCAAGTTCCCTAAGCTACCTATTTATAGAGAAGTGAAATGAATTAAATATTGGAGGCTTTTTGGGGGGAAGAATTCGGCCACATTTTCAGCCACAAGAAGGAAGAAATATCTTTGTTCAAAGCATGGTGTTGGTCATTCAAAGTATGGTGAAAAGTCTAGCTATGCATGTCCTAAAGCATGGCTAGAATGTACCTTATTTTCCAACCTTTAAAAATGCATGAAAACACAAAATTTTGGGCTGCACAAGGGTGAAGAAAACCGTGCTCCTCATGCCCAAAAAGAAGAGAAAATTTTCTAGACTTAAATTCCCAAAGCATAGGTAATGTGTTGTAAGACATGTTGTCTTTGAAAAAGTTTGATAGAAAGCTTGAATGACCACAAAAACAAATCATTCTTTTTGAATTTGAAAGACATAATTTAATTCATTTTAGAAATGAATTGAAAACCTTGATTGACCATATAAAATATTCTTTGAGTCTTGAGTGACAATTTTTCTTGAAAGTTGATCATTGATTGAAAGTGTTCAAGACACATGTCACAAGATAGCTTGAACACATAGACTAATTTTTTTGATGATTTCTAGAGAAAATGGCGCCATCCTTGGCAGCCTTGGGGAGGAGAAATATCTCCTTAAACCATGTTCTAGAAGTGTGTTTTGGTGTGACATAGATTAGGCTTAGGATTAAAAATTGCTAAGTAGGTACTTAGGTGCACTAATAGGTTAATTAAAACCATAAATCCCTAGGTTTAGAAGTGGTCTAGAAGGATTAGGGAGTCAACACCTCTAGGACTAGTGATGTGAGTGTGACAACTTGTCTCAAAAAGAAAAGTTGATGTGAATAGTGGAAACACTATTCAACACTATTCACATATTCTTTTTCCTTTTTAAAGAATAAGACTATGATGAGATTTGAATTTTCCCTAAGCAATTTTAGTTTCCAATTAATTCTAAATGATGGCTTTGGCTCTAGATTAATTATGGAAATTAATTAACCTTTAATTAGAGCCTAATATTGCTTAGGTTTGGAGTTAAACGGCTCATTGAGCCGAAAATGCAATATGCAGGGGCAAAACCGTAATTTTCACCGAAAGTTGCCCGGGATCTCCGGGACTTAAACCAACATAGTTTATGCCTTAAAATCATTGTTTTGAACCTCAGAACAAAGTCCGGGTCAAAACAGAACTTAATACTGCCTTAATTGCATTACGGGTATTTTGGTCATTTACTGTGAAATCTCAGAAATGAGGTTTTCCCGCTTTGTTAGGCACTCATGCTCATACAATCCCCTTCATATAACATATGAACCCTACGAGGATGGCCAAAGTTGGCCGCCCTCGTGTTTCGGGTGAAAATGACCTCAGGGGCAATTTGGTCATTATGAAAGTTTAGCGAAAATCGAGGCGTTACATTACTCCCCTCCTTAAAAAGAATTTCGTCCTTGAAATTCCTTACCTGAGAACATCTCGCGGTATTGTGCTCGCATGTTGGCCTCCAACTCCCATGTGAAATCTTCGGCCTTCCCGCGTCCCCACGCGACCTTGACCAACGGCACTGACTTATTTCTCAGCTGTTTGGCTCCTCGATCCACAATTCTCGTGGGAGGCAGGTTAAATGTCAGGTCATCCCTTAATTGTACGTGTTCTGGCTCTAGCACATGACTTGGGTCAGACTGGTACTTTAATCGGGAGACATGGAAAACATCGTGGAGATTGGATAGATTTGGGGGTAGGGCTATGCGGTATGCTACAGACCCTACTCTACTGAGGATTTCGAATGGGCCAAGGAATCAGGGGCTTAACTTTTTCACCTTCATAGCTCGACCTATGCCTGTGGTGGGGGTTATCTTGAGGAAAACGTGTTCCCCTACTTGGAACTCAATCGGCTTACGCCGCTTGTCCGCATAGCTTTTCTGTCGGCTTTGAGCAGTAAGAATCCTATCCCTAATCCTTTTAATATGTTCCGTCGTTTCCCTCACTAAGTCTGGTCCGAGTAGACTCTGTTCTCCAGGTTCGTACCAACATAGGGGTGATTGACATTTTCGTCCATAAAGGGCTTCATACGGTGCCATACCGATACTTGTGTGGTAACTGTTGTTATACGCAAATTTGATTAGTGGCAGGTATTTGTCCCAACTCCCTTTCTGGTCTAGAACACACGCCCTAAGCATATCCTCCAAAGTTTGGATTGTTCTCTCAGATTGGCCATCTGTTTGTGGGTGGTAGGCCGTGCTTAAGCACAGCTTCGAACCAAACGCTTTCACGAAGGCTCCCCAAAACCGTGATGTAAACCGCGGATCCCGATCCGAGATTATCATCGACGGCACTCCATGTAGTCTCACAATCTCTTGGATATACAATTGTGCCAACCTATCCAAGGAATATGTCACTTTAATAGGTAGAAAGTGGGCTGACTTCGTCAATCTATCCACTATTACCCATATAGCGTCATGATTCGCTTGGGTCCTTGGTAGTCCAGTCACAAAATCCATTGAGATGCTATCCCACTTCTATTCCGGAATCGATAGGGGTTGCAACATACCAGAGGGTTTTTGGTGCTCTATCTTCACCTTCTGGCATACTAGGCACTTACTAACCCAATTGCAAACATCCTTCTTTAATCCAGGCCACCAAAACATCTTCTTCAAGTCTTGGTACATCTTGGTGGCACCAGGATGAATTGAAAAATTGCTCTTGTGGGCCTCCTCAAGAATCTCTTTCCGGAGGTCACCACTAGCAGGTACACATATACGTCCTTCAAACCTCCACATACCATCCTTTCCTTGGACAAAACCTTTCAGTTTATCCGCCTTTACTGCCCTTAGGGTCTCTTGAAACTCGTCGTCTACCCTTTGGGCTTGAGTGATTCTCCCACGGAATTCACTTGACACACTAAGGTGGCAAACTCTCATACCCGTAGGGGTTATGGTTATTCCTAGGTTCAGGTCTCTAAAAGCCTTGATCAATTCATCCTCCTTAATCATTAAGTGGGATAGGTGTAAGGATTTCCTACTTAGGGCATCGGCTACGACATTAGCTTTTCCGGGATGGTAGTTTAATCCGAAATCATAATCCTTCAAGAACTCCATCCACCTTCTTTGCCTCATGTTAAGCTCTTTCTGATCAAAAAGGTACTTTAAACTCTTGTGATCGGAGAACACCTCGAACCTCACCCCATACAAATGGTGTCTCCAGATCTTGAAAGCAAACACAACGGCGGCCAATTCTAGGTCATGGGTGGGGTAGTTTGTTTCATGTGGCTTGAGTTGCCTCGATGCATAGGCCACCACTTGCCTATTTTGCATCAAGACACAGCCTAAACCTTTACCAGAAGCGTCACAGTATACCTCAAAAGGCTCCTTAGGGTCGGGGAGAACTAGGACTGGGGTGGAAGTCAACTTATGCTTTAGTTCCTGAAAACTCTTCTCACAATCTGGGGTCCAGACAAAAGGAGTATCTTTCCTAGTAAGCTTGGTTAAAGGTAGTGCGATCTGGGAAAATCCCTTGATGAACCTACGATAATAGCCAGCTAATCCCAAAAAGCTCCTTATCTCCGTCACGGTCTTAGGTTGTTCCCAATTCATCACTGCTTCCACCTTACTAGGATCGACTGCAATTCCTCCTCTAGACACTACATGCCCTAGAAATTTCACTTCTCCCAACCAAAACTCACATTTAGACAACTTGGCATAAAATTTCTTTTCCCTCAAAATCTCTAATACTATAACTAAATGTTGCTCATGCTCTTCGTGGGTCCTTGAATAAATGAGTATATCATCTATAAAGACAACCACAAACTTATCCAAATAGGGTCTAAAGATCCTATTCATGTAATCCATGAAAACAGCTGGAGCATTGGTCAATCCAAAAGACATAACCGCAAACTCAAAATGTCCATATCGAGTACGAAAAGCCGTCTTGGGTATATCCTCATCCCTAACTCTAATCTGATGATAACCAGACCTCAAGTCAATCTTAGAAAACACTACCGCACCTCTCAACTGGTCCATCAAATCGTCAATTCTAGGCAAAGGGTACTTATTTTTCACTGTTACTTTGTTCAATTGCCTATAATCGACACACATCCTCATGCTTCTGTCCTTCTTTTTCACAAACAACACCGGGGCTCCCCAGGGTGATGCACTCGGCCTAATGAAATTCTTTTCCAAAAGGTCCTCTAATTGGGTTTTCAACTCGGCCAATTCCAAAGGGGGCATTCTATATGGGGCTATGGATATGGGTCAAGTACACAGGAGTAACTCTATTGAGAATTAAATCTCTCTCTTAGGGAAATTCTGGAATTTCATCCGGGAATACTGGGATAGCTCCTTACTACGGGTATGCGTTCGATGCTCTGGTCAAAGTGGACATGACTAGCAGACAAAAGAATGTAACCTTTTTCATACTTACCACAGCTTAGGTCTACAGCATTTAGGTATACTCTCATGGTTTCCCTAGGTTCAGGGGGAATGGGGAGAAAGGTGATGGTTTTCTCATAGCAGTTTAACAACACACGGTTGGCCCAAAGCCAATCCATGCCTGCACTACCTCTAGTCCTATCATGGGTAAGCATACGAAATCCAGAACAAATGGTCTATTTTCTAGAATGAAACTGCATTCCAAACAACATTTGCTAGTTCTAACTGGTTTCCCAGTGGGGGTAGAGACAACAAGATAAAAGGGGAGTTCAGACACAGTCAAACGTAGGGTCTCTACACAAGAATATGATATAAAGGAATGGGTTGCGCCAGAATCATACAAAGACAACTAGGTTTTTACCGTTCATTTCACACTTACCTTCCACGAGATCTGGGGACGTTGTCGTTTCTTCCACATTGAGGGTGTAGACCCTCCCTTGACGTTGCGGCTTCGGGTTGGGGGTTGGCTGGTTCCTCTTGGGACAATTTTTGGAGTAGTGTCCCGATTCTCCACATCTGCAGCAAACGTCTAACCCGGGCCGACACGGCAGGCTTCCATGGGGTCTGCCGCACTTGGGACACTCCGCATGTGGGGTGGAAGATGTCCCTTGAGGTGCCTTCCCTTTATTATTCGCGGGCTTGTTCTTGTTGTTGTTGTGGCTGTTGTCGTTTTTCGGTTTAAAGTCCTTCCGAGGTCCCTGAGGCTTGGACCCGGATTGGGACTTCTGTTGGGGTTGAAACTTTTGCGACCCCTTTTTCTTGAACTGCTGGCCTTGAGGTGCCGACTTCTTGTCTTTGAGTTGCCGGACCTTGTCGCATTCAACTCCCGTTGCCCTTCCTCAATAATGCGGCATTTGTTCACCAGGGTTGGGAAGTCCCTGATTTCTAGATGAGCGACCGCTACCTTGAGCTCCGCTCTCAACCCCGCCGTGCCGGACATTTCCAGTATTCGTCAGGGTTGGCCTGGTACATCCTTGAGAACTTGATGAGGTCCTCGAATTTGGCAGTATATTGTGCAACCGTCCGATTTTCCTGGAACAATTGCATGAACTCCACTTCCTTGGCATTGCGAACAGACTCTGGGAAGTACTTCTCATAGAAGTGAACTTTAAATACTTCCCAGTTGATGGCCTCATTAGCCGCTTCCAGCAGCCTCTGGGCTCCAGTCTACCAGCAACTGGCGTCACCTTCGAGCATGTATGTGGCGAACCTCACTTTTTGCTCCTCAGAGCACGGTATCACGCCAAAGATCTTCTCCATGTTTTGGATCCACTCTTCGGCATGGTTTGGGTTAGCAGTTCCCTTGAAGGTGGGTGGATTCGCCCTACGAAATTCGCCGAAGCGAACATGCTCCTAATCTCGGCGGCAGGGGAGCTGCACAGATTCTCACGCTGGTCCATTCGCTCGAGCAAATATGTCATGGCTGCGACCATCCGACGGCAGCAGCAATCGCATTGTCTTGGTCAACATTTGGTGTAGTCCTAGGCTGTCGTCGCGGTGCCATTGGTCCCTATACACACAAAACAGCAACACTGAGTTGATCAGGCTCAATCCTCCTAGTAAAGTGAGCAAGTTACCATGGCACGTGCAACAAACAGAAGTCATGTATCACTTAATCCTAAAACTTCCTATTCATGACATTTCTAGCGGAATATGCTTAAGAAGCATAGTCAGTCCAATCCTCAGGCTCCTGTGAGAACCGAACTGCTCTGATACCAAAATGTAACGACTAATATTTGGCCTAAGTACGTACTAGTAGTATTGGGTTGAATATTAGGGTGTTACATACTTTCCATCACTAAAGAACGTAAAGATTTAAAATGAGAACTTGCACTATCACCTAACTAAATCTCAAAGCCTTTTTATTTCGGCTTTAAAGTCGATTGTTGATGGGCCTAGAGCACTAAAATAAAGAAATAAACTTGCATGGCATATTTATTTTAAGTCTTGCATATTTATTTCAAGCCTTGCATATTTATATTTCAAGTCTTGCATATTTACTTTAAGCTCTCACTTTACCTTGTAATGAAGAATAAAAATGAGGTGCATGGCATGTTTAAATTATGTCATCACTTAAAGACCTTAGAGCTCAAAGACTTGCCCATTTTATCTCAAGTTAAAGTTTAATGTGGGAACATTCTTTGAATGCATAATTTCGGCCATGTAGTGATAATGAGCTTGGAATGAGTTTCATCTAGCTACAAGGGCCAACAATCTAAGTTTTACGACTTTCTTTAAGCCTCATGAACTTTATGAGATTAAGACCAACAAGACTTATGAATTTAATTCTCTTTTAAGAAGTGATCAAGCGGTCACTGACCTAAGGATGTTTTTAGTCTCTTTTACAAAATAAAATGGTTTGCAAAAGAGTTTTAGAAGTCCTAAAATGATTCCAAGGGAAACTAGCAACTTATATACTTTAGAAAAGTCAAGTTATGCATCTTTTTGGGACTTGATGTTTCGATTCTGCCATGATGAGTTTGCTGCTGTATGATGATGTTTTGATGTGTTAGAATGTGTGAAAATTATGTATGATGAGGTAGGAATATTTCTATGCATGATAGGAGAGAAACTAGCTTTGTAGAAAAAATCGTAAAGTCAAGAATTGGCATAGTTTTAACCCATTTATTTTTGGATACTGCCCAAACTGTTTCAATGGGAATATAATCAGATTAGGAGTGTTTAATCATGAAAAACTTGGTTACAATTGAAGTAGGATTGAATTTTAGCACCTATAGAGAAACTAGTAACAAGAAAACTGTAAAATCGTAATCCTAGAACTCTTAGAACATTTAGTTTTCTATTTCTGTACAGAACCCTTAAATTGTGGTATAAGTGATTTATAATTAGTTCAAAGGCTTAGGAACACCTCATAATTGGTTTAGATTTAATTTATAGCGCCTTAGGCGAAGACGGAACCAGGAAAGGGTTTAAAACGTAAGTTCTAGAACCCCGTAATTGCAAGCTTATAATTCTGCCCCTAAAGAATGTTGTTGCCCAGATTTATTAAAGAGCATAAATAATAGTAAGATTTGTTAGAAGAGAATCCTTAGGTGCATAAGAGGTTGATAGAAGATGATAGATTAATTACATCACAAGTTTAAGGCCCGTAAGGGTCAAAGCATAAGATACCATTGGACCAAGAGCATAATGAATTTTTAATGTTGCTTGTGAACATATGAGAATGATTATGTGAATGCATGGAATTATGATGGAGGATGCATGTTTGATTGACTTACGAGGCATAAAGTAAAATTTGGAAGAAATTTGGCAGGCTGTTGTTATGCCGTCGAATTTCTGACAAATTTGGGGACTTAGAAAGTTTTTGAGAAACCTATGAGATTTTTATCTATGAGGTACTAAGATGAGTTCTCGGATGACACCGGTTCGGCCGAGTACCTCCAGAGAACTCATGTGACATCGGTACCAAGATGAATTCTTGGGTGACACCGGTTCGGCCGAGCACCCCCAAGAAATGCCCCCTAGCCCGTACGGGATAAGTCGGGATTATGTTTATGATTATGTTAAGCTTATCGGGATTGATAAGTAAGAACTAGTGACGACTAGTTAAGGTATGAGCTCATAACCTAGAGATGTGACACGTTCTGGGTGACACTAGTTCGGCCGAGCACCCCCAGAACGATTGTCTTTTAGGGTGGCCTATGAGGAAGTAAAGTATGATGTTTATGTCACAAAGTTTCCCATGTGAGAATTTAATTGCCACTTTATGCCACTATTATGATGTTCCTAATGTTGAGATTATTATTCTTGCATTGAGTAGAGCCATGCATACATTCTTTAATATAATTGCATCCATGTCATTAAGAATCATGCTAAAATGAATGGACCTTGGCTAACTATGTTTCAAAGCTTAAAAATGGACTTAATGCATGCTCACTTATTTTGTATACTAAACCCAAGGTTCCTGAGGACGCAGATGATGACACCTAGGTAGTAGGAGGCCCTACTGAGATTCTTTAGCAAGATTCTCACTCCCTCTATCTTTTTCTTTCCGTCACGTCTTCAGATGGCGACGTTCGTGATTTTTGTGGACACCCCAACATGGGAAGTGCATCATGATCCAGACCACGGGTCATACCATTTTGTGGGTCGCTGCGTCGTTCGTGTATTTATGTTCGTTGGACGGCCCTTTAGTCACCTGGTACATAGCCATCGATTCTCTCCTATCTCACCCTTCAGTGACGACTTCGTGTTCAAGCGCACACACCCTCGAGAAGAGCAGATCCACCGCACCCCACCGACAGCTTCTGCCATGCGGGACTACCCACAGTATGTGCCCCGCTCGCCTTCATCATTCTCCGAGATGGACCCTTCGGAGGACTCTGCCACTCAGGTACCTTCCGAGGGATCCGAACTACTGTGCCGATGGACATTGGGGAGGGTAGTGAGGCTTTTGTCACTCAGCCGGCACGTGGGGGACGGGTGAGGATGGTTCCCCGCCGTGGAGCTCATGCCCAACCGATGCAGCACATAGCCACCCTGGCCGAGATAGCCCAGTGGATCGGATACATCCCTCATTTCCAGAGAGGCCCGCAATAAGAGACGACCGTCGCGCTCTGGTGCTTGAGCTTTGACTAGGATAGAATAGCCTTCTTTTGTCTTTAGGCTATCTAATTGTAGGCGCACTAGAGTTAGGAGAGTTTCTTTTATGCCTTTGTTGTACTTTCATTCTCCATGTATTTCTATTTCAGTTGTACTTAACTAAGTCCCACTCTTCATGAGTGGGCATATCATATTATATATAAATATGCAGTTCAGTTTTATTGTGATATGCCTTGACTTGCTTTATGTTATAATGTTATGA
This sequence comes from Dalbergia cochinchinensis, assembly GCA_031216125.1. Taxonomy (NCBI): domain Eukaryota; kingdom Viridiplantae; phylum Streptophyta; class Magnoliopsida; order Fabales; family Fabaceae; genus Dalbergia; species Dalbergia cochinchinensis. The sequence continues at coordinate 45,809,528 of CM062372.1, forward strand.
GATGCTTACTTTATTTCCCTTCATACTTCATTGTTCATCAAGTCGCGCGGCTCTCACTTTGCTTTTATAATTCAAAAAAAAAAATTCACCAGTATTTCCGCTAAGTATTTTAAAGTAATAAGGAAACTATGACATAACAGACTAATGATTAACCTAAATATGTTCTAGAGTATTGGGTTAAAAATTAGGATGTTACACCTTTTGAATATCGATTTCACCCTTCGAGAACTGCCGGGTTGGCTATCCTCAAATTCTGGATGGAAAAATGACCTCAGGGGCATTTTGGTCATTTTCGCTCAGACAGAAAAATCAGGGTGTTACAAAGATGAGCAATCTGAAGGTGAAAGAGAAGCTGAGAAATCTCAATGATATAGAAACTACAAAGGAGTTTCTTATTTCAAGATAATTATCTCAAGACAAAGTTTGTAGAGTCATTTCTCGGGTTATGAGAACCAGGTCATCCCTTAGAAATATGTCAAACTATGCTTTTATCTCCACCTTTGAACCTGAATGCATTAAAGAAGCTTTGTGTGATCAAAGTTGGATAGACATTATGCAAAAAATGCTGACCAAGTTCGAGAAAGGCAAAGTTTGGATGACTTGTCAAAAAACAATCGTCAGTACATAGGATATGCAAGAACAAGCTCCGTGAATCTAGCACCATTATCAGGAACAAAGCAAGATTGCTTGCACAAGGCAATGATCAACAAAAGGAAATTGATTATGATGAAACCTTTGCACCAGTAGTTAAGCTTGAAGTCATTAGACTGCTACTTGCTTTTGTTGCCTTCAAGGATTCACTCTTTACCAAATGGATGTGAAATCTACATTTCTAAATGGATTCCTCTCAGAGGAAGTATATATAAAGCAGTGTAATACCCTAAAAATTATTTAAAAATTAATTTGAGCTTTATTAGACATAATTTCAAAAGTCTGACTATTTCAATAATGATGAGGACAGTCCAACGGATTTGTTAAAAAAAAAAATCATGAATAGTAACTTGCGGGCTCTACGGACCCATTGGGACAACCGAAACCATAGAATTGGGACCTTAAGGTGTCCAAAATTGAGAAATTATAGGATTGAGATTAGGAATGGTAAGGAATGAGAATTTTAGGCATGGAATTAATTTTCGGGCAATATTTGATTACTCGGGTATGATGTTTTACCCATTCGGTAAAATTTCGATGTGTAATTTTTAACACCGAAAGATAATTAAATCTTTATAAAAAGGGTAATGATTATCTCTTATGGCCAAGTGTAAGGGTAAGATTTAATTTTAATTTACAAGATTAAATCCTAGCCATTTATCTCTTTTTATCATCAGAAAGAAACTATACTTTATTCATATAAAGATTACATTTATCACAACATAAATACAAGACCAAACCTTATCTTTCCATAAAATGAAAGTCTTGGCCAGTCAAGGAAGCCAAGAAACCACCATTTTTGTTTCTTTAAGAATCTTAAAACTTGATTTTAAACCTCCATTTTCCTAACCTACACTCACTAAAATCACAAACTCCCTTCACTAAAGTTCTTCCTCTCATTGATACCTACAATTCTAACTAATTAGAATTTGTATCCATCACATTTCTCCACCTTAAGAGATCATTCTTCATTGGTTAAAGGAGAGTTTGGTGTTGATTTGGTGGCCTTGAAGTGAGAAGAATCACTCTTGGGATCATCCTTTGGAGCCAATATTCATAAGCCACCAAAGTAGGGCTCTTGAACCTTTTGTTTTCAAATGTGTTTTCTGAAGTTCGATTTCTGATTTAATTGGTATTTTCTGGTTCTATTGGGTGATTACACATATATATTGATGTATTTGCATAGGTGGGTTAGTTTGGTGTTGTGGAAAAATCAATTTTGTTAAAAAGATGTTGAGTGATACTTGCTGGATTTTCGGTTTGCTTACAGGTAGTGTGTGATCACAAATTTTTTGGGCTTGTTGTGGACGTTTTCGTGATCTGGAAAAAATATATATTGGAGGTAATATCTTGGGCTAGTCCCACGAATTTCTTGGGTTCTGATTTGAGTCAAATTGCTTTAAAAAAATCAAGAACCGAAATTAAGCATACGCTGCCTGAAGTGCTAGAACAGAAGCTGTATATTTTGCTAATTTTGTTGCTATACCAAATAATGAAGTTATCACTTGAAATTTTTACAGGGTATTAGAGGCATATTGAGGTTTTACTAAGATTTTTATTTTGAATTTTCTAGGTCCAATTTCTAGGGTTAAAAATTATGAATTTTGGTTCTTGAGCTGAGGTTGAGTGGTTTCTGACCACCAAATTTGTCTAATTTTTTTAGCATAGTTAGAGAACTCTTTTTATTCTAAAATTTTTACCAAATCTTGGGGATACATTGAGGTGTCTTAGATAATTTTTATAGCCTCCGAATTGAATTTGTGATATGCAAATAAATTTGTGCTACAATGGTGTGAAATCTGCTTAATTCCTAGGAATGAACCAAAGACTTGAATTGATAATGTAATGGTAGTTTGGTGCTAGTATGATATCAATACTTGATGTTAAATATTTGGCCATGTGAATTGTGATGTACAAATGCATACTAGAGGTAGTAAATATTGGTTTATAAGGCATGATTGAAATCACAATGTGAATGAATGCCTATATGTGTTTTATACATGCATTGGAAAAGAAAGTGAATCATATATTGAATTAAATTCTGTAGCCATAAGTAAAAATGAGATCCTCTTTGACTTGTCAAGGGAAAATAAGAAACATGACATCCTCTTTGACTTGTCAAGGGCAAATAAGAGACAAGGGATCCTCTTTGACTTGTCAAGGGCAAATAGAAAAACATAAGATTCTTTTGACTTGTCAAGGGCAAATAGAGAGAGATGGGATCCTCTCGACTTGTCGAGGGCAAATAGAGAGAGAGATGAGATCCTTTCGACTCATCGAGGTCAAGTAGATAGAGATGAGATCCTTTCGACTCGTCGAGGGCAAGTAGAGAAAGATGGGATCCTTTTTGACTTGTCGAGTGCAAATAAAGATAGATGAGATCCTCTTCGATTTATCAAGGGAAACTAAAGATAATTTCCTTATATTTGGCATATACATATTTGTATCATATCGAATCAATTTGATTGATATTATTTACTATCATTATGAGCTTATGATAAATGTGTACAAAGTGATTGACTTTTAAAAACAACCCACTTCGAAAATATGATTTGGAACTTTAAAAATGAACTGTTATTATGTAATACTTGATCACCTTTTTCTTATTAAACCGAAGTGGCTGGGACGATGACGATGATATTATGATTGTGTATTAGGGGAGTTGCTCTACTGAGAATTGTTAAAATTCTCACCCCTATTTTGTGTGTTCCCGTGTCGTCTCCAGGTTGATCTAGAGAATAGTGGAGCAGCTATAAGAAAAACTATTCTAGAGTTGCAGTAGTTTAGTAGTTGATGGGTTTATTTTACTGTAACTTAGTTGTGGTTATATATATGTGAGTGTAATAAAGAACAAATGTGTTAAACTCATAGAAGAGCTTATCTTATGTACTTAACTTTGTATTAAATAAATGTTTTGGTTTCCTTGCTATATATTTCAATAGAATTACAACATAGTTATCTCGCGAATAAATCAAACTGGCTATAGATTTTTAAGAAAGGTCCGCTAATTAATAAGTAACAACTCTGAAATCCGATGTCATGGCTTAAGACTGATGTTGTACTTGGGAGGATGTTGCAAGCAGCCTTCTGGTTTTGAGAATAAAGACTTTCCGAACCATGTTTTCAAGCTAACGAAGGCTCTCTATGGTCTGAAATAAGCTCCACGGGCTTGGCATGATAGACTAAGTGCCTTCCTGTTAATGAATGGGTTCAAGAGAGATTATTGTGATGCTAACTCTGCTAGAGATAAGAGTTGAGAGAAAAAGCACCAGTGGTTATTACTGCTTGTTTATAAAAAGCTTGATCATACAGTCATGCAAAAAGTAGAACATAATTGTTCTCTACTGTTGAAGTTGAATATGTAGCTGTTGCAAATTATTGCACCCAGATGCTGTGGATAAGGAACCAATTGGAATATTATCACTTGAGGTATTCCAAAATCCCTATCTATTATGATAATACTAATGCTATTAATCTTACAAAGAATCCTGTCCAATACTCTAGATCCAAGGACACCGATGTTAAACATCATTTTATTCGTGATCATGTCCAAAAAGGAGATTTTGAGTTAATATTTGTGAATACAAATGACCAATTGTTAGACATATTCACAAAGCTATTAGCTAAAGATCATTTTTGTGTTTTGGAAAAAATCTTTTTTTCTTAATGGTTTTCAAGTCTGCATAAACATTCATACACAAACATCTCTGGGTACTCTCTCCCTTCATAACTCCAAACTGAAGGCCCAGCAAAGTCATCAAAAGACATCAGTTTGCAAGAATAATCAATTAGTTGAAAGATCAAAAGGTCATCTTGGAAAACCAGCTAATCATTTGGTATATCAGAAAGTCAGTTTGCAAGTTCACAAAGAAGACGATTTGATTAGAAAGAAGATGGGGTGTTCAGAAAGAAGATATGAGGATCAGAAATAAGAAATATATGGGTCATAGAATTCAGTATTTGAAGATGAGCCCGTGATGAGTATGTGGAGTGTCTTTGATGGGTGAGAAAGTGAATAGTAAGGTTCAGAAAGAAAGCCCTTCGGAAAGTATTCTCAATGGTCAGAAACCACTCTTTCTGAAGATGGATGAAAAGGTAGGATATTTCCCCGCTTTAGAGCTTCTCTTTCCTATGTCGCTTCTCTTTCCTATGTCGCTTCATCTTTATTCATTCATGTCACATCACTGAAATAACCCATACTATTCACACATCACCTTTTTACATTCGTCTTCAATACGCTACCTCAACCATATCCATCTCCTCTCAGTGAACTGCAACCCTATTTTCTCAAACCTTCATATTTGATACTAAAACCCACACTTTCTTTCTGAAACCCTAACCTTCAAATAATTTCAAGTCACAATCTTTTCACTTTATCCTCTCTACCCTCTTTTTCATCTATGGCTAAAGGAAAAGAACTTGACTGTTCATCATCAAAGTGGGGGCCTTTCATTATGTATAATGAACTTCTTATGCAAAAGATTTATAAGGAAGAATTCTCTTGAAGAACAGTTGCATATGGAAAAAGACTACATAGCTCCTTATTAAATCAAATCCAGATACTTAGGGAGGTGTTTACCTTCCAAGGTTGGGAATACTTTTTGGACATCTTTGACAGAGTATTTTCAGGAATGGTTACTATTTTCTATACCTTTCTCGAGGCAAAGAATCAAACAACTCTCAAAACCACCATTTGGGATACCTATATAGAAATTGGGTTATCCCACTTATCTACAGTAGTTAGGGCTCTTGCAGCCGAAGTCAACTGTTTGGCGGAGGATTAATGGTTCAAATCTCTAGGGGTGAGTGCTCAAGAAGTGTCAAAGTTATTCCCCGATTCAACACAGCACAAACCAGGTAACATTACTACTACCTTGCTCAGTTCAAGGGTAGGAAAAGTGTTTACTGTGGTTCAGTTCACTATTCTTCCTAGGCGAGAAAGTATGGACGTGTTGTTAGGTATGGACTGTTTATTGCTTTTTTGGCTGATGAGCAAAAGGAAAGTAAATCTACCAAAAATGATAATGGACTATATGCTTAGTGCCACTACTAAGGAGAAAAGAAAGGCCACTGGAATTCCCTATAGGATGTTGTTGACAAAGATTCTCTAGCACATTTGATACCCTTTTATTGAAGAGTGGTTTGAATATCTTCTGGGTATAGACTATACTAGCAATTCCTTCAGAATAAAAAAGAAAATCTAGTCTATACTTGTGAATACTAGTTTCAGAAAGAAAAACTCTCTGACTGATTAAGCCTGACTAGACAAAACTACTATCAAAGCCAAGAAGAAGATTGATGAGCAGAAGAAAGGGAACACTAAGAGAAAGTTTATCCTTGCTGAAAGCAGCAAAAAGCTCATAAGAAGATGACCGGGTTTTTAAGGACATGAATTCTGAAAAGGTTGTGTCCAAAACACTTTAGAAAGGGAAAAAAAGATCAACCAAAAAGCAGAAACATAAAAAATCTCAAGACCCTTCTCCAAGTAAGATAGAGACCTCACAATGTGAACTTCCTCAAGGTAAACCTAACAAACTTTCCATTCAAAGGAAAAACCTTGAGCAAAAGTATCGAATCTGCCCAAGGGAGTACTAAGAGCTGCACTTGTCTTAAAAGATATGTGTGAAGCAGAGCTGACCACAGTTGTATCCAAAGAATCTGAATCCTCGAAAGATGAAGAAGAGGTAGATCTAGTCCTCAAGGAGCAACGTATTCTACAAGAGAAAAGGAAATTAGAGGAAGCAAGAAAACTGGAAGAGGATAAGGGGATTCAAGGCCCAAGTAGCAGAAGAAGACATGTTGATCCTGAACCCTTTATAGTTATTGAAGATTAGCCTACAAGTCCCATGTCTTAACAATTTAGGTTCAACTCTTTTCCAACTCTTATTGTTCTTGAGGATATGGCTTCTGATGACAGTGATGATTTTATGACTATCAGTCAAATGCTCGAAATCATGACAAAAATTGTTGGACCCAAAGCTACAATCTGAGGAAGAAGGTTTGTATGGACTAAACCACTTCGTCAATGAGCTCTTCTCTAACTTAGAACCCATTGTCAAGGAGCCTGATGAGGAAGCCAATAAACCAAAACCAGCTCTCATTCTGATAGTTCCTTAACAAAGGGATAAGACATTTGAAGCTGAAGATTTTCTTGGTTAAGAAGCTGCTGCTTCTGCGTCGGCTCAAATGCTAGCTAATGAGCTTGTCTTTGCTTCTGCTCCTGCTGCTGATCATGCTCCATCCTCTCCACCTCCTGCTGATGCACATGCCGAAACTTAAGCTGAATCACCTAAGTCTGGGGAGACTATACCCCTAGATATTCCTTGACCTTTTCCGAAAGCTGCTTCAGTGTAACACCCCGATTTTTTGTGTCCGAGGGAAATGACCAAAATGCCCCTGAGGTCATTTCCTGACCCGAAAGGTCAACTCAATGTTTGAAGGGGATTGAATGGCCTTTGAATGCTTCCGGAAGCGAAAATCTCATTTTCCGCAGTTTCGGGTCAAAATGACCAAAATACCCCTATAGCGTTTTACGCGGGTAAAGGTGCCGTTTGAGCCCGAAACTTTCCCCAGAGGTTTAAAAACACGTTTTCATGTGTCTAGAGGTCTCTGTTCAAGTCCCGGTGGTCCCGGGCAGTTTTAGTACAAAATTACGATTTTGCCCCTAGAATAGTGTTTTTGAGCTTAATGACGTAATTAAGCAAACCTAAGCAATATTAGGCTCTAAACAAAGATTAATTAATTTCCCTAATTAATCTAGAGTCAAAATAATTTATTAAAGTTAATTAGAACCTAAAATTGCTTAGATTAAACTTAAATCCCTTTTTAGAACTCAAGGTTCCTAGTCTTGAAATCTTGAATAGTGTTTTCTCTCTCCAATTCCTTAAATCAAGGAAGTGTGTCTAGAGTTGTTTAGACTCTAAATTGAGGATCTAACTCACTAATGGTGCAAGACCACTCCTTAATTATGTCTAGACCACCCTAATTATCCATTTTCCTTACCTAAACACTTTCTTACAACTTCCTAACCTTAAGCATAATCAAAGATACACCTAAACACAACTCTAAATCATAATTAAATTGCAAAACAAACCTCCCCTTGGCTGTAACATGGCCGAACAGCCATGCCCCATTTGGCCACATGTTTAATTATTTTCTCACTCAAAGAACCATGCTTGAGGCCATACCTTGAACCATACCTCACCATACTTTGAGCCATACCTCACCATGCCTCAAGACCACATTATCTCACCTCATGGAACTCATGGATGCCCTCCAATTCTGCACACAATGGCCGAAACTCATCAGCCCATTCACACCCTTCATTTGTTTCATTTCTCTATAAATAGAATGCCTTGAGGAGCTTGCACCACTTTTAGATCATTTGCTAAGTTTAGGAACACTCAAAGCTTTTCTTTTCTCTCAAAGCTCTTGTGTTCTTCAAGTTCTTGGAGTTCTTCATCATCTACATCTTCTTCTTCCATCTTCAAGTTCATCACACCAAGTAGGGATTTCCTTTCATGTATTCGTTTCTTTAAAGTTCTTGTTTCAAGCTTGATGTTCATAGTTTCTCTTGTTTCTTTTTAGAACTTCTCTTCTACTCCTTTTTCCTTTTCATTTTCTGCCATGGGCCTTGAAGTTCAAAGAAATGAGAGCTTGATGATGATAGTTTCATGATGATGTTCATCATTTGAAACAAACTCTAGAGCTTGATCTTTGTTCTTGAGCAAAAATGTTTCTAGTTCTTCCTTTCTTGAACTCTTGAGAACCTTAGTTTTTATGGTGGTTTAAAATGGTTCTAAGGACTCAATGATGAGGTCTCATGATGTTGGTGTTAATATATCATCAAGATCATGGACTCTAGAGTTTCAAAATGTTCTTTTTGTTTTCTTTGAAATTTCGGCCATTTGCTTTCCTTTTACATGCAAAATGTTTTGATTTTCTAAAAATGTTATGTTAAGTTCTAAGAACTCTAGACTTTACTTTGTCTTGGTTTGATGAGTTTGGGTTGAGGTTTAAGTTCCTTTAAAGTCTTGTTAAGAGCTCTAGAAAGATAAAATGAACTTGCATAATTTATTTTATGCTTGCATTGATATTTACATTCTTGCTATGCTCCTTTACTTTCAAGCTATCACCTAAGAACATAAAGATTAAAATGGAACTAGCATCATCACTTAATTTAATTCTCAAAGCCTTTCTATTTCGGCCTTAAAGTCGATTGTTGTTGGGCCGAGAGCACTAAAATAAAGAATTGAACCTTGCATATTTACCTTTAAGCTTGCACGTTTAAGTTTATGCCTTGCATATTTAATTTAAGTCATCACTTTATCTTGTAAGCAAGATTAAAAATGAAAAGCATGAGCACGTTTATTTGATGTCGTAATTTAAGAACCTAGAGCTCAAAGACTTGCTCATTTCATTTCAAGTTAAAGTTTAATGTGAAACCATTCTTTGAATGCATGTTTTCGTCCAAGTAGTGATGGTGGACTTGCAATGAGTTTTCATCTAGCTACAAGGGCTAATAGTCTATGTTTTAAGTTTTTCTTAAAGCTTTACAAATCTTTACACGGTTATGTTATCATGAGTTACGACTTTATTCCCTTTTAGAAGATGAAATATATTTTGGTCACTAACCTAAGGCTTCTCTTAGCCTCTTGATGAATTAAAATGATTCGCAAAGAGTTTTAGAAATTCTAAATTGATTCCAAGAGAAACTAGTTAACTTATGTACCTAGAAATGTCAATTTAAATCCTTTACTGAAGCTAAATGTTTTCGGTTCTGATATGATGAGTGTGATGCTGTATGATGATGTTTTGATGTGTTAGAATGTGTGAAAATATCATATGATGATGTAGAAATGATTCTATGCATAATAGGTAAGAAACTAGCTAACTAGAAATACCGTAAAGCTAGAATTTAGCATAGTTTTGACCCATTTGTTTTTGGAACTTATCCAAACTGTTTCAATGGGAGCATAATCAGATTAGGATTGTTTAGACATGAAAAACTTGGTAACATTTGGATTAGAATCGAATTCTAGCACCTATAGGGAAACTAGTAACTAGAAAACTGTAAAAGTGCAAGTTTAGAACTCTTAGAACATTTATTTTTCTGGATTCTATCCCGCACCCTTACAACATGATAAACATGATTAATAATTAGTCCTTAAGCATAGGAATGCCTCATAATTGATTTAGATTTAATTCATAGCGCCTTAGGTGAAGACGGAACCGAGAAAGTGTCTAAAACGTAAGTTCTAGAACCCCGTAATCATAAGTTAGGAATTCTGCCCTATGCTTTTCAGATTTAGGTGTGAACATGAGGATTATGAATGATGTTTAATTATGAGCCCTTAGGTGCATAAAATATGAGTGACGGACATTAGAGAACCATATCTCATGATTAAGACCCGTAAGGGTCAAAACATAAGCTACCGTAAGGATAAACGGTTGAATGTTCCATGATGATGTATGTGTTATGTGAAGGATGTTAATGTTATTCATATGAGGAATTCATGAGAATATATGTTTGTATGGCATAAAGCAAATTTGAAGAAATCCGGCGTGATGCCATCGTGCCGCCGAATTTCTGACAAATTTGGGGACTTAAAGAGATTTTGAAAATTAAGGTACTAAGATGGGTTCTAGGATGACACCGGTTCGACCGAGCACCTCCATAGAACTCATGTGACATCGGTACCATTCTATACTTTTAGGTGACACCGGTTCGGCCGAGCACCCCTAAGAGAATTGCCCCATAACCCGTACTTAGATAGTCGGGATTTATGATTTATGATACGCTTATTGTTAAGTGGTAAGTAAGAACTAGTGATGACTAGTTAAGGTATGAGCTCATAACCTAGATGTATGACACGTTCTGGGTGACACCGGTTTGGCCGAGCACCTCCAGTTCGATTGTCTTTTAGGGTGGCCCATGAGGAAGAGATGTTTCATGATTATGATTATGTCACTGAGTTTGTCCCATATGAACGTTACTATGGCCACTTTATGCCACTAAGTATGATGATGCTTGATGTTATATTTTATGTATGTGCATTAGGTAGAGCCATGCATACATCTTCTATTATGATGCATTCATGACATTAAGATCATTCTAAAATGAATGGACCTTGGCTAAACTATGTTTTAGAACTTAAAAATGGACATAATGCATGCTCACTCATTTTGTATAACTAAATCCAAGGTTCCTGAGGACGTAGATGATGACACCTAGGTAGTAGGAGGCCCTACTGAGATTCTTTAGCAAGATTCTCACTCCCTCTATCTCTTTCTTTCCGTCACGTCTTCAGATGGCGACGTTCGTAGTGTTTGTGGACACCGGACCACGGGTCGTTCCATTTTGTTGGTCGGGTGTCCACGAACACTACGAACGTCGCCATCTGAAGACGTGATGGAAAGGAAGAGATAGAGGGAGTGAGAATCTTGCTAAAGAATCTCAGTAGGGCCTCCTACTACCTAGGTGTCATCATCTACGTCCTCAGGAACCTTGGGTTTAATTATACAAAATGACTGAACATGCATTAAGTTCATTTTAAACTTCAAAATATACTTTAGCCAAGGTCCATTCATTTTAGGATGATCTTAATGTCATGAATGCAACATAGTAGAAGATGTATGCATGACACTACCTAATGCACATACATAAAACATAACATCAAGCATCATCATACTTAGTGGCATAAAGTGGCAATAGTAACGTTCATATGGGACAAACTCAGTGATATAATCATAATCATGAAACATCTCTTCCTCATGGGCCACCCTAAAAGACAATCGAATTGGGGGTGCTCAGCCGAACCGGTGTCACCCAGATCGTGTCATACATCTAGGTTATGAGCTCATACCTTAACTAGTCGTCACTAGTTCTTACTTACCACTTAACGATAAGCGTATCATAAATCATAAATCCCGACTATCTGAGTACGGGTTAGGGGGCAATTCTCTTAGGGGTGCTCGGCCGAACCGGTGTCACCTAAGAGTATAAAATGGTACCGATGTCACATGAGTTCTATGGAGGTGCTTGGCCGAACCGGTGTCATCCTAGAACCTATCTTAGTACCTTAATTTTCAAAATCTCTTTAAGTCCCCAAATTTGTCAGAAATTCGGCGGCACGATGGCATCAGGCTGGATTTCTTCCAAATTTGCTTTATGCCACACAAACATATATCCTCATGAATTCCTCATATGAATAACATTAACATTCTTCACATAACACATACATCATCATGGAACATTCAACCGTTTATCCTTATGGTAGCTTATGCTTTGACCCTTACGGGCCTTAATTATGAGATATGGTTCTCTAACATCCGTCGCTCATATTTTATGCACGTAAGGGCTCATAATTAAAAATCATTCATAATCCTTGTGTTCACACTTAAATCTGAAAAGCATAGGGCAGAATTCCTAACTTGTGATTACGGGGTTCTAGAACTTACGTTTTAGACCCTTTCTCGGTTCGTCTTTCGCTAAGGCGCTATGAATTAAATCTAAATCAATTATGAGGCATTCCTATGCTTAAGGACTAATTATTAATCATGTTTATCATGTTGTAAGGGTGCTGGACAGAACCCAGAAAAATAAATGTTCTAAGAGTTCTAAACTTGCACTTTTACGGTTTTCTAGTTACTAGTTTCCCTATAGGTGCTAGAATTCGATTCTAATCCAAATGTTACCAAGTTTTTCATGTCTAAACAATCCTAATCTGATTATACTCCCATTAAAACAGTTTGGATAAGTTCCAAAAACAAATGGGTCGAAACTATGTTAAATTCTAGCTTTACGGTATTTCTAGTTAGCTAGTTTCTTACCTATTATGCATAGAATCATTTCTACATCATCATATGATATTTTCACACATTCTAACACATCAAAACATCATCATAGAGCATCACACTCATCATATCAGAACCGAAAACATTTAGCTTCAATAAAGGATTTAAATTGACATTTCTAGGTACATAAGTTAACTAGTTTCTCTTGGAATCAATCTAGAATTTCTAAAACTCTTTGCGAATCATTTTAATTCATCAAGAGGCTAAGAGAAGCCTTAGGTCAGTGACCAAAATATATTTCACCTTCTAAAAGGGAATAAAGTCGTAACTTATGATAACATAACCTTGTAAAGATTTGTAAAGCTTTAAGAAAAACTTAAAACATAGACTATTAGTCCTTGTAGCTAGATGAAAACTCATTGCAAGTCCACCATCACTACTTGGCCGAAAACATGCATTCAAAGAATGGTTTCACATTAAACTTTAACTTGGAATGAAATGGGCAAGTCTTTGAGCTCTAGGTTCTTAAATTACGACATAAAATAAATGTGCTCATGCTTTTCATTTTTAATCTTGCTTACAAGATAAAGTGATGACTTAAATTAAATATGCAAGGCATAAACTTAAATGTGCAAGCTTGAAGGTAAATATGCAAGGTTCAATTCTTTATTTTAGTGCTCTTGGCCCAACAATAATCGATTTTAAGGCCGAAATAGATAGGCATTCGAGAGATTAATTAGGTGATAATGAAAGTTCAATTCTTTATTTTAGTGCTCTCGGCCCAACAACAATCGACTTTAAGGCCGAAATAGAAAGGCTTTGAGGGTTAAAATAAGTGATGATGCAAGTTCCATTTTAATCTTTATGTTCTTAGGTGATAGCTTGAAAGTAAAGGTGCATAGCAAGAATGTAAATATCAATGCAAGCATAAAATAAATTATGCAAGTTCATTTTATCTTTCTAGAGCTCTTAACAAGACTTTAAAGGAACTTAAACCTCAACCCAAACTCATCAAACCAAGACAAAGTAAAGTCTAGAGTTCTTAGAACTTAGCATAACATTTTTAGAAAATCAAAACATTTTGCATGTAAAAGGAAAGCAAATGGCCGAAATTTCAAAGAAAACAAAAAGAACATTTTGAAACTCTAGAGTCCATGATCTTGATGATATATTAACACCAACATCATGAGACCTCATCATTGAGTCCTTAGAACCATTTTAAACCACCATAAAAACTAAGGTTCTCAAGAGTTCAAGAAAGGAAGAACTAGAAACATTTTTGCTCAAGAACAAAGATCAAGCTCTAGAGTTTGTTTCAAATGATGAACATCATCAAGAAACTCTCATCATCAAGCTCTCATTTCTTTTAACTTCAAGGCCCATGGCAGAAAATGAAAAGGAAAAAGGAGTAGAAGAGAAGTTCTAAAAAGAAACAAGAGAAACTATGAACATCAAGCTTGAAACGAAGAACTTTAAAGAAACGAATACATGAAAGGAAATCCCTACTTGGTGTGATGAACTTGAAGATGGAAGAAGAAGATGAAGATGATGAAGAACTCCAAGAACTTGAAGAACACAAGAGCTTTGAGAGAAAAGAAAAGCTTTGAGTGTTCCTAAACTTAGTAAATGATCTAAAAGTGGTGCAAGTTCCTCAAGGCATTCTATTTATAGAGAAATGAAACAAATGAAGGGTGTGAATGGGCTGATGAGTTTCGGCCATTGTGTGCAGAATTGGAGGGCATCCATGAGTTCCATGAGGTGAGATAATGTGGTCTTGAGGCATGGTGAGGTATGGCTCAAAGTATGGTGAGGTATGGTTCAAGGTATGACCTCAAGCTTGGTTCTTTGAGTGAGAAAATAATTAAACATGTGGCCAAATGGGGCATGGCTGTTCGGCCATGTTACAGCCAAGGGGAGGTTTTTTTTGCAATTTAATTATGATTTAGAGTTGTGTTTAGGTGTATCTTTGATTATGCTTAAGGTTAGGAAGTTGTAAGAAAGTGTTTAGGTAAGGAAAATGGATAATTAGGGTGGTCTAGACATAATTAAGGAGTGATCTTGCACCATTAGTGAGTTAGATCCTCAATTTAGAGTCTAAACAACTCTAGACACACTTCCTTGATTTAAGGAATTGGAGAGAGAAAACACTATTCAAGATTCCAAGACTAGGAATCTTGAGTTCTAAAAAGGGATTTAAGTTTAATCTAAGCAATTTTAGGTTCTAATTAACTTTAATAAATTATTTTGACTCTAGATTAATTAGGGAAATTAATTAATCTTCGTTTAGAGTCCAATATTGCTTAGGTTTGCTTAATTACGTCATTAAGCTCAAAAACACTATTCTAGGGGCAAAATCGTAATTTTGCACTAAACCGCCAGGACCACCGGGACTTGAATAGAGACCTCTAGACACATGAAAACGTGTTTTTAAACCTCTGGGGAAAGTTTCGGGCTTAAACGGCACCTTTACCCGCCAGAAACGCCTATAGGGTATTTTGGTCATTTTGACCCGAAGCTGAAAACGAGATTTTCGCTTCCGGAAGCATTCAAAGGCCATTCAATCCCCTTCAAACATTGAGTTGACCCTTCGAGGACGACCGAGTTGGTTACCCTCGAATTCGGGTCAGGAAATGACCTCAGGGGCATTTTGGTCATTTCTCTCGGACAGAAAAATCGGGGTGTTACACAGCTCATGACGAAAAGCTCATCTACGCTTTGCTAAAACTAGGATTAATCCCTCATGAGCTTCAAAAACCTTGCATAGTAATATGCTGATAAAATTATATTAAGGTTTCTCTGAACATTAGAAACAACATAAACATCAGTATGTTTTCTCTATCAATCATGCATGGTCTAGTACATTTATCATATATCTTTGAGTATCTACTTCGAAAAAACTGTTTGGATAAAGATGTGCTGAATACAAAATTAGTCAAGATAAAATATCACAAGTATTACTTGTTTTTTTATTCAAGCATGCTTTCTTCAAAAAGTTTCTTTAAATAATTGAAAATCAAGCTGTTTAAGTAGAAAGGAATTGAATGATGATATCCAATTCATTACTATTCTGATACATCTCAGAAAGTACTATAAGTAAGTTCAGAAATTTCATGAACAACCATATAATCTTTGATTTAAGTTACTTAAGGCTGTATAATGTTTTTGAGCCTACCTATATCATGTCTTAAGCAAAGAATTTCCTGAAAATCTATGATGCCTTGAAAGAATAGCTATTATCTTGTCATATTCGATTCTATTTCTTTCAATATCTCTTCAAAAGATTTTCTTCAAATTGGTTTGTCATCATAAAAAAAGGGTGAGATTATTAGTTCCATAACTCTTTAGAAAGCTTTAAGGAAATATATTTTAAATGACAACAAAACCAATTTAAAGAAAACACTTTAAAAAACGACTAATGTCTACCTTGAGTTTCTTGACATAATGAACAGGTATTTCCAGATTGCATAAACACTCATTTGAAGCGAGAAAAATTTCACTTTACTTGTGCAAACATGATTTGTCTCTTTTAAAGAGATTAAGCCTAATAGAAAGTGATTTTTATATTGTGCAAAGTATACACACGTGCCTTACAGATTAAAGAAAATCATATCAAGAACAAGGAACCAAGGCATAGGTCTTTAGAAAGTAGCACTGGACTTCAGAAAGTAAACCTGAAATCAAGATATCAATCAAATGTAGAAGTCAAGGTGTTCTACTATCTTTAATCATCATGATCGCAATTCTTTCATTATGATAAAGCTTGGATTGAAGACTAGAAGATCAAAGAATTGTTAAGGAACTGATACTGCATGTTACTAGAAAAGGAGGGAAATTTGAATTCAAATTTGAAATTGAAAAGTCAAAACCCAGTGTCAGAACTGGCATGTCATATCTTCTGCTAACTAGATCAACTAACCTAGCTTCTAGAAGAAAGAGTTTAGAAACCATGTTCAAAAAGTAAGAGTAGTTTCTGAAGGGACATTAGAAACCTCAACGTTACAACGGCTTCTGCACATATCTGATAAACTGCCAACCTACTCTTTTAGACTGCTTTTCCATGACACAAATGGATGATCAACACATGTCATTTAGAGATCTGATCAAAGACAATGGCCACAAGGAAGACCATCTATAAATAGAGATGTTGTGCTCAAATGAAATAGTGAGAGACACTGCACAAGAAGAGGAAACTTTGTGAAATCTCTCCTCACATCCAGTGAGGTTCAGCACATCATGTAATTAGTTTCCTTACTTGTAAAAATCTTCTTTCTACATTTTGGAAGAGTTATATGTTCTTTTTAGGAAGAAATAATTGAAAGAAATCACTCAAGTTATCCCAAGTTATGCATGTGTATGTTAAAAAAACTTGAGTGTAGGTTAGTTTGAGTGGCAACATGAACACAAAACCTTTGTATCCTCGATCCAGTAGTGATTAGTGTGAGATAGCTTGGAGAGGCTAATATAAAACAACTTACAACGCGATAGTGAGGTGTTCTTACTGGTCACGGCTTAGCTTGAAGAGGCTAATTAAAGACTACTTTCAATTGGACAGTAAAAGTTGGTTTACCTATCATGGGTTCAGTTTGAAGAGACTAGTGAATAACTATTTGGTTTAGCTTAGAGAGGCTGGTGAATAACTACTCGATTTGTGACAATAAGGGTTGTTTACTGGTCATAGGTTTCAACTTGAAGAAGCTGGTGAATAACTACTTGGTTAAGCTTGGAGAGGCTGGCGAATAACTACTTGGTTCAACTTGGAAGGGCTAGTGAATAACTACTTAGCTTGTAACAGTAGGGGTTGTCTACTAGTCACAAGCTGCTAATGTAAAGACTATCATTTTTTTCTTCTTAGGTTGAATTTTTTTTTCAGTGAAACCTCAACGTGTGTTGAGTGCTAGATGTAGGCAGGTTTGGCCGAACTAGTATAAAAATAATTGTATCACATCTTTTGCTCCTTGATCTCCTTTATTTTTCTTTGTTATGCTTTACAGTTCAATATCTACTAATATAATGTTTTAGTTGTTCTGTTATTTATCTTATGCTTCAGAGATTTACTTTCTGAAACAACTAATTTTATTTCTGCTGCACTTCAAGCTTAATGCTTGATAGCATTTTGTTAATTGTTTTAGATGTGTTAAAAGAAGCAAAACACGATTCAACCCACCTTCTCGTGCACTTTTATATCTATAGCAGCAACCCACAACTTTCTAAATCAGTAGCCATGCACATATATAAAATTATAATGCACGATGTAACGCCCCAAATTTTACTACTGTGTAAAATGACTAAAATATCCCTGGGCCTTTTTTCACGAGATTTAAGGCCGACATAGTCCAGGCCATCTTCAATAGGATATTTTGACATTAGAATAATATTATATAAAGATTAAACAGCAATATATACAAAAACGCAATTTTCATTTTTTTTCCAGCGTACAAATGACCAAACCTGAGGTCATTTTTACGCCGAAATCAAGGACGGCTAGTCCAGGCTATCCTCAAGGGGTTAGTTTTATGCTTGAAGGGGGTTATATGTGTTTTGGATATTGTAGAAGTGAAAATATCAACTTCGAGTTTTTCCTATACGTGAAATTACCAAAATACCCCTGTGGTAATTTAACACGATATTAAGTAATTTCTGAACCCAGTCATCACCCCAGAGTTCAAAATGTTTATTATAAGTATAGTTTGACATCTGTAAATATTCGGGTAGTTCCGGGGAATTTTTATATGAAATTTCCATTTTGCCCCTAGTTAGTGCTAAATGAGCTTATTTACGTAATTAAGTAAATATAGGTAATATTAGATTCTAATTAAAGATAAATTAATTTTATTTATTTACCTTGAGTTAAAATAATTATTTGAGGTAATTTTAAAGTATAACATTATTTTGGAAAAGATTAATTTTCTTTCTTAATTAAAAATGGTTCTTAAGACACAGAACAGGAAATTAGTGTATTATATTTCTTTTTCTTAAAAATAAAATATATTTATTTTTTTATTACTTCAGATTATTAGCGCTAAAAATTCCACTACATATGTTGGCCATTTAATTTTGTAATGGAGACTTTAAATATTTGATTATTAAGCACTTACTTTAGCCAAAAATCCTTTCTTCTTTCTCTAAACACAAAGCTCTCTTCTTCTTCCTCCTCCACCTCCAAGAAGCTCCACCCTCAACCTTTATCCAAGTTCTCAAGCTCAAACAAACACATATCCACCGTAGATCAACTCCTAAGCATCTAAACTTTCCATTTTTAAATACAAATTTGGTCGAAACCATCACTACCATTAGGATCAGATTTTTGGTTCTTATTGCTCATAGAAGATCAAGCTTTATCCTTTGTAAACAAATAACAACTTGGTAGAGATTTTATTTTATGTTCTTTCCTTCAATTCTTTCTAATAATTTTTTATTTATGGCTTGATGATGAGACCATGAAATAAGGTTCTTAGAACCATGATGATAAAGGACTCTAAAGCCCACTTCCTTTGTTAAGATTAATTGAGGTTAAAAGAGTTTAATTCTTTAAAAGTTTTGAGCTTAACAAAAGATAATAAATGAACTTGTATCCATGTTTATATTCCAAGTTCTTGCATATCACGTTTAAATTTCAAGCTTTGCATAATCATGTTTAATTTTAAGTTATCACCTTAAATCTTGAAGATAATAATATGGATTTGCATTTTTATGTTTAAATTCCAAGTATTGCATTTCATATTTATATTTCAAATTATCATCTAAACTTTGAAGATCTAAAAATGAACTTGCATCTTCATATTTATATTTCAAGTATTGCATATGCATATTTATATTTTCAAGTTATCACTTTAAAATGATAAAAATTAAAAATGGGATTGCATAGCATGTTTATGATTCTTGTTATCACCTAAATCTCTAAAGCTCAAAACTTACCTCTTTAATCTTAAATAGGAATTTTTATTATGGATATATTTAAAATTATGTTATTTTCAACCTCTTGATGTTCTTGGTATTGAAGTTGGTTCACTTTATTTTCAAGGCTTTGATCTTGTCTTTAAATTACTCAAAGAACTTTTATTAGAAATAGAAATTCAAATAAGTTAAGGATTGTGCCTTTTCAAGCTTTTGGGATGAAAGATTTAAGTTACTAACCTGATTTAAATAAAATGGTTAGAATGCTGATTTAAAAGGTTTGAATGTGTATAAATTACTAATAATTGATGTAAAAATTGTTTTAGCATTTTTGGGGTGAGCTAGTAACTAGAAAGGATCAAAACCGTAATTTTATGAAGCTTTAGTGTAACATCCTAATTTTTAACCCAATACTCTAGAACATAATTAGGTTAATCATTAGTCTGTTACGTCATAGCTTCTTTATTACTTTAAAATACTTAGCAGAAATACTGGTAAATTTTGTTTTTGAATTATAAAAGCAAAGTGAAAGCCGTGCGACACGTTAATTGAAAATGCACGAAAGGTAATAAAGCAAGCGTCGCATAGCAACATGACATAGCACATAAAAGCACATCATAATAACATGGAACTGCATATTTATATAATATGCCCACTTAGGTAGAGTGGGACTTAGTTTAGTACAACATGAGTAATACAACTAAAAAGGGGAATACAAGAGAAATTGCAACGGAAACTATAAAAGCAACTCCCCTACCCAAGTGCAACTAACGGGATGACCTCTAAAACAAAAGAAGGTTCATCTCCATCTAAGTGGTGTGTGCTCTACTCGGGTACTCCATCAGTCGATCGTCACCTCCTACTGACGTCCATCTCGCGAGCGAGGCACGTATCCGGGAAACTGGGCGAGCTCCTCGGGCGTAAAGAGGCGGAACGGGGATCGAGAGTGACCCCCGCAGTGTAGCCGCATCTCCGATCATCGTGCAAGCCGTGGCTGAGTCACGGTATCCTCACTGCCCTCCCTCATCAATGGTGGAGTAGGGGCAGAGCTCTTGCTATACATATGGGTAGGCGGATCCTCGGACGGGTCGGTCTCTGAGAAGTAGGTCCGGGGCACATAATCGGGATAGTCTCGCATGGTTGAGGCGACGGTGTGCATGCGGAGCACTCTCTCGTTATGCGTACGCGCACGCTCAAAAACCCGCTCATTGTCGCCGTAGGGTGCAGTCGGGGAGAAGC
This sequence comes from Dalbergia cochinchinensis, assembly GCA_031216125.1. Classification (NCBI taxonomy): domain Eukaryota; kingdom Viridiplantae; phylum Streptophyta; class Magnoliopsida; order Fabales; family Fabaceae; genus Dalbergia; species Dalbergia cochinchinensis. Next base: position 45,830,108 of record CM062372.1, read on the forward strand.
GATGAGTGTGCACGGGATGAGCGAAGGGACGTCCTACGAACATGAAAACTCGCACCGTGCACTGTCCCTCAAAATGGTATGACCCGTGAGCCGGGTCATAGTGCACCTCCCATGTCGGGGTGTCCACGAATACCACGAACGTCGCCATGTAAAGATGTGACAGAAAGAAAGAGCTAAAGGGAGTGAGAATCTTGCTAAAGAATTTCAGTAGGGCCTCCTACTACCTAGGTATCATCATCTACGTCCTCAGGAACCTTGGGTTTAGTTATACAAAATGAGTGAGCATGCATTGAGTCTATTTTTAGGTTCTAAAACATAATTTAGCCAAGGTCCATTCATTTTAGCATGGTTCTTAATGACATGGATGCAAGCATATTAAAGAATGTATGCATGGCTCTACTTAATACAAGAATAATCATCATATACATAGAACATAATAATGGCAGTGGCATAAAATGGCAAATAAATTCTCTTTGTGACATAATCATCATAACTTCCTCATAGGCCACCCTAAAAAGACAAGCGCTCTGGGGGTGCTCGGCCGAACCGGTGTCACCCAGAACGTGTGACATCTCTAGGTTATGAGCTCATACCTTAACTAGTCGTCACTAGTTCTAACTTACTACTTAACGATAAGCGTATCATAAATCATAAATCCCGACTATCTGAGTACGGGTTAGGGGGCAATTCTCTTAGGGGTGCTCGGCCGAACCGGTGTCACCTAAGAGTATAAATTGGTACCGATGTCACATCAGTTCTATGGAGGTGCTCGGCCGAACCGGTGTCATCCTAGAACCCATCTTAGTACCTTAATTTTCAAAATCTCTTTAAGTCCCCAAATTTGTTGGAAATTCGGCGGTACAATGGCATTATGCCGAATTTCTTCCAAATTTGCTTTATGCCACATAAACATATATCCTCATGAATTCCTCATATGAATAACATTATCATTCTTCACATAACACATGCATCATCATAGAACATTCAAACACTCACCCTTACGGTAGCTTATGCTTTGACCCTTACGGGTCTTAATCTTGAGATTTAGTTCTCTAACATCCGTCGTTCATATGTTATAAACCTAAGGGCTCATAATTAATCATTATTCCTAATCCTCATGTTCATACTCCAATCCGACAAGCATAGGGCAGAATTTCTAACTTGTGGTTACGGGGTTCTAGAACTTACGTTTTAGACCCTTTCTTGGTTCCGTCTTCGCCTAAGGCGCTATAAATTAAATCTAGATCAATTATGAGACATTCCTATGCTTAAGAACTAATTATAAATCATATTTATCATGTTCTAACATTTCTGGACAGAATCCAAAAAACTAAATGTTCTAGGAGTTCTACATTTGCATTTTTACGGTTTTCTAGTTACTAGTTTCCCTATAGGTGCTAAAATTCAATTCTAATCCAAATGTTACCAAGTTTTTCATTTCTAAACAATCCTAATCTGATTATGTTCCCATTAAAATAGTTTGGATAAGTTCCAAAAACAAATGGGTCTAAACTATGTTAAATTCTAACTTTACGGTTTTTCTAGTTAGCTAGTTTCTTACCTATCATGCATAGAATCATTTCTACATCATCATGTGATATTTTCACATATTCTAACACATCAAAACATCATCATACAGCCACAAGCTCATCATGACAGTACCGAAAACATCTAACTTTAATAAGAGAACTAAATTGACATTTCTAGGTACATAAGTTAACTAGTTTCTCTTGGAATCAATTTAGAATCTCTAAAACTCTTTGCAAATCATTTTAAATTCATTAGGAGGCTAAGAGAAGCCTTAGGTCAGTGACCAAAATATATTTCATCTTCAAAAAGGGAATAAAATTATAACTCATGATAACATAACCTTATAAAGATTTGTAAAGTCTCAGGAAAAACTTAGAACATAGGTTATCGGCCCTTGTAGCTAGATGAAAACTCATTGCTAGTCCATCATCACTACTCGGCTGAAACATGCATTCAAAGAATGCATTCACATTAAACTTTAACTTGAAATGAAATGGGCAAGTCTTTGAGCTCTAGGTTCTTAAGTTATGACATAAAATAAACGTGCTCATACTTTTCATTTTTAATCTTGCTTACAAAATAAAGTGATGACTTAAAATAAATATGCAAGGCTTAAACTTAAACGTGCAAGCTTGAAAGTAAATATGCAAGGTTCAATTCTTTATTTTAGTGCTCTTGGCCCAACAACAATCGACTTTAAGGCCGAAATAGAAAGGCATTCGAGAAATTAATTAGGTGATAATGCAAGTTCAATTCTTTATTTTAGTGCTCTTGGCCCAACAACAATCGACTTTAAGGCCGAAATAGAAAGGCTTTGAGAATTAAATTAAGTGATGATGCAAGTCCCATTTTAATCTTTATGTTCTTAGGTGATAGCTTGAAAGTAAAGGTGCATAGCAAGAATGTAAATATAGATGCAAGCATAAAATAAATTATGCAAGTTCATTTTATCTTTCTAGAGCTCTTAACAAGACTTTAAAGGAACTTAAACCTCAACCCAAACTCATCAAACCAAGATCAAGTAAAGTCTAGAGACCTTAGAACTCAACATAACATTTTTAGAAAGTCAAAACATGTAGCATGTTTAAAGAAAAGGAAGTGGCCGAAACTTCAAGAATGAAAGGAACATTTTAAAACTCTATGGTCCATGATCTTGATGATGTATTAACACCAACATCATGAGACCTCATCATTGAGTTCTTAGAACTATTTTGAAATATCACCAAAGATAGAGTTCTCAAGAGTTCAAGAAAGGAAGAACTAGAAACATTTTTGCTCAAGAACAAAGATCAAGCTCTAGAGTTTGTTTCAAATGATGAACATCATCATGAAACTCTCATCATCAAGCTCTCATTTCTCTATTCTCAAGGGCTCATGGCCGAAACAAGAGAGAAAAAGAATAGAGAAGAAGTTCTAAAAGGAAAACAAGAGAAACCTTAAACATCAAGCTTTAAAGAAGAACATTCATGAAAGGAAATCCCTACTTGGTGTGATGATCTTGAAGATAGAAGAAGAAGATGAAGAAGATGAAGAACTTGAAGAACTTTGAAGAGCTTGAAGAACACTAGAACTTTGAGAGAAAAAGGAGGCTTTGAAGTGTTTCTTTGAGAACTTACTCTTTGCAAATGAACCCAAAATGATACAAGTTCACCCAAGCAAGCTATTTATAGAGAAATGAAGGGTGCACATGGAGAGGAAGGCTTCGGCCATGCAGAATGGAGGGAGCCCATGAGTTCCATGAGGTGAGATAATGTGGTCTTGAGGCATGGTTCAAAGTATGGTGAGGTATGGTTCAAGGTATGGCCTCAAGCATGGTTCGTTGAGTAAGAAACAAATCAACATGTGGTCAAATGGGGGAGGAGGTGGCCGAAACTTCATCAGCCATGGAGGGAGGATTTCTTGCATTTTAATTATGGTTTAGAGTTGTGTTTAGGTGTATCTTTGATTAGGATTAAGATTAGGAATTTGTAAGAAAGTGTTTAGGGGAGAAAATGGGTAATCAAGGTTGTCAAGACATAATTAGAGAGTGGTCTTGCATCATTAGTGGGTTATAAACTCATTTTAGTGTTTAAACAATTCTAGACACAATTCCTTGATTTAAGGAATTGGAGAGAGAAAACACTATTCAAGATTCCAAGAGTGAAATCTTGAGTTTTAGAAAAGAGATTTAAATCTAATCTAAGCAATCTTAGGTTCTAATTAATTTTAATAATTTATTTTGGCTCTAGATTAATTAGGGAAATTAATTAATCTTCATTTAGAGCTTAATATTGCTTAGGTTTGATTAATTACATCATTAAGCTCAAAAACATTATTCTAGGGGCAAAATCGTAATTTTGCACTAAAACTGCCCGGGACTGGCGGGACTCAAACAGATGTTTTGAGACATGTAAAAACATGGTTTTAAACCTCTGGGGAAAGTTTCGGGCTCAAACGGCACCTTTACCCGCGTAAAACGCTATAGGGGTATTTTGGTCATTTTGACCCGAAACTGAGAAAATGAGACTTTCGCCTCCAGAACCACTCAAGGGTCATTCAATCCCCTTGAAACATTGAGTTGGCCCTTCGAGGATTGCCGAGTCGGCCATCCTCGAATTCCGGGCCGAAAATGACCTAAGGGGCATTTCGGTCAATTTCCACTCAAACAAAAAATCGGGGCGTTACATTACTCCCCTCCTTAAAAAGAATTTCATCCTCGAAATTCGTACCTTAGAAAAGCTCGGGATACTTGGTCTTCATCTCTGATTCCAATTCCCACGTGAATTCTTCGGTCTTGTCCCGTCTCCATGCCACTTTCACCAAAGGAATAGACTTGTTCCTCAACTGCTTGACTCTACGATCCACGATCCTCGTTGGTGGCAAATTGAAAGTTAGGTCCTCCCTTAACTGTACATGCTCTGGCCCTAGGACATGGCTAGGGTCGGACTCGTATTTTCTTAACTGGGAGACGTGAAAGACGTCATGGAGATTGGAAAGATTTAGGGGTAAGGCTATTCTGTAGGCTACTGGCCCTACTTTTTGAAGGATTTCGAATGGACCAAGGAATCGGGGGCTCAACTTTTTAACTCTCATGGCTCTTCCTATGCCTGTAGTGGGGGTGATCCTAAGGAACACATGTTCTCCCTCGTTAAAATCCAACGGCTTACGCCGCCTATCCGCATAGCTTTTCTGCCTACTTTGAGCGGTAAGCATGCTATCCCGTATCCTTTTGATTTGCTCCGTTGTTTCCCTCACTATGTCAGGCCCTAACATGCTTTGTTCTTCGGGCTCAACCAGCATAGAAGGGATTGGCATTTTCATCCATGTAGGGCTTCGTAGGGTGCCATGCCGATGCTCGCATGATAACTGTTGTTATATGCAAACTCGATCAATGGCAGGTACTTGTCCCAACTCCCCTTTTGATCCAGAACACAGGCTCTCAACATGTCCTCCAAGGTCAGGATCGTTCTTTCTGATTGTCCGTCTATTTGTGGATGGTAAGCTGTGCTCAAACACAACTTTGAACCAAATGCCTTTTGGAAGGCTTCCCAAAAATGTGACGTAAATCGCGAATCCCTGTCCGAGATTATCGTCGACGGTACTCCATGTAATCTCACGATCTCTTGGATGTATAGTTGAGCCAATTTGTCCAAAGAGTATGTCACTCTAATAGACAGAAAGTGAGCCAACTTGGTTAGCCAATCTACTATTACCTATATGACATCATGGCTAGCTTGGGTCTTAGGTAATCCTGTAACGAAGTCCATCGATATGCACTCCCATTTCCATTCAGGAATTGACAGGGGTTACAGCAAACCTGATGGCTTTTGGTGCTCGATCTTCACCTTTTGACACACCAAGCACTTACTAACCCAGGCGACCACATCCTTTTTTCAATCCGGGCCACCAGAACATCCTTTTTAAATCTTGGTACATCTTGGTAACACCAGGATGGATGGTGAAATGGCTTTTATGGGCCTCCTCCAAGATCTTCTTTCGAAGGTCACTATCTTGTGGCACACAGATCCTTCCTTCAAACCTCCATACCCAATCAGGACCTTGTTCGAATCCCTTGAGTTTTCCTGCCTTAACCGCCTCTATGAGCTCCCTAAATTCCTCGTTCTCCCTTTGTGCTAGCATGACTCTTTGTTTAAACCCACTCATTACGGTAAGATAGCACATTTTCATACCCTCATTGGTCACAGACATCCCCAAATTCATATCTCTAAACTTCTCTATCAGCTCAACTTCCTTGACCATCATGTGAGATAAGTGCAATGATTTTCAGCTTAAGGCGTCGGCGACTACGTTAGCCTTGCCGGGGTGGTAACTCAAACCGAAGTCATAGTCCTTAAGGAACTCCATCCACCTCCTCTGCCTCATGTTTAGCTCCTTTTGATCAAAGAGATACTTGAGACTCTTGTAATCGGAGAAAACTTCAAACCTTACACCATATAAATGGTGTCTCCACATCTTCAGGGCGAACACTACGGCTGCTAATTCTAGGTCATGGGTGGGGTAATTCGCTTCATGCGGCTTGAGTTGCCTTGACGCATAGGCTACCACTTGCCTATTTTGCATTAATACACGGCCTAAACCCTTACCCGAGGCATCGCAATATACCTCGAAGGGTACATCGGGGCTTGGTAAAACTAGAACTGGGGTTGTGGTTAGCTTCTCCTTAAGCTCTTGGAAACTCTTCTCACACTCGGGTCTCCACTTGAAGGGTACATTCTTCCTAGTTAGCTTGGTCAGGGGTAGGGCAATTTGGGAGAATCCTTTGATAAACCTTCGGTAGTAGCCTGCTAAACCCAAAAAGCTTCGTATTTCTGTTACGGTGGTTAGTCTATCCCAATTCATTACGGCTTCTACCTTACTAGGATCAACGGCTATGCCTCCTTTTGACACCACGTGCCCTAAAAACATAACCTCCTCCAACCAAAATTCACACTTAGAAAGTTTTGCATACAGCTTTTTCTCCTTCAAAATCTCCAAAACTATCCTCAAATGACGCTCATGCTCCTCGTGGGTCTTCGAATAGATGAGTATATCATCTATGAAAACGACCACGAACTGATCTAAATAGGGTCTAAAGATCCTATTCATGTAATCCATAAACACTGCAGGAGCATTTGTCAACCCAAAAGACATCACCGTGAACTCAAAGTGTCTGTACCGAGTTCTAAAGGCGGTCTTTGGTATATCTTGATCTCTTACCCTAATTTGGTGGTATCCTGACCTTAGATCGATCTTAGAAAATACTACCGCTCCTCTCAATTGGTCCATGAGATCATCAATCCTAGGCAAAAGGTACTTGTTTTTCACTGTCACACAATTCAATTGCCTATAATCTATGCACAAGCTCATGCTTCCGTCCTTTTTCTTGACAAACAGAACCGGGGCTCCCCAAGGTGAGGCACTAGGTCTAATAAAACTCTTTCCTAAAAGCTCCTCAAGTTGGGTTTCTAATTCGGCTAACTCCAAGGGTGACATCCTATAGCGGGCAGTAGAGATTGGTCCCGCTCCAGGAACCAACTCAATGGAGAACTCCACTTCTCTCTTAGGGGGAAACTCAAGCATCTCTTTCTGAAATACCTCGGGATAGTCTCTTACTACCGGTATATTCTCTAAGTTCTGCTCAAAGTCTACCTCGCTAGCGGCTAGGAGAACATATCCCTTAGTCTTTTGCCCACTATAGTTGACTTCTACGGCATTAAGATAGAGTTTCAAAGTTTGGCTAGTTTCACTAGGGGGAGAAGGGAAGACAACGGTTTTGGTGTTACAATCTAACATTACACGGTTGACGTGAAGCCAATCCATGCCAAGGACTACACCTATACCTTTCATGGGTAAGCAAATTAAATCTATGACAAACGATCTATTTTCTATAGTAAGATGGCAATTTAAACAACAGAAACAAGTATTTACAGGGTGATTTGTAGGGGTAGAAACAATAAGATCAAAAGGAAGTTTGGAAGTCTTTAAATTTAGAGTCTTGACACTAGCATAGGAAATAAAAGAATATGTAGCGCCAGAGTCGTATAGTACAGTTAAAGGTTTTGCCATTTATTTCGCACATACCTTCGATGAGGTCGTTAGACCTTTCTGCTTCGTCCGCGTTGAGGGTGAAGACCTTCCCTTGGTGTTGCGGCCTAGGGTTCTGATTCGCTGGCCCTCCGTTATCGCATCTGTTGGCGTAGTGGCTGGGCTTCCCACACTTGAAGCACACGTTTTGCCCAGCTAGGCAGGGACGGTTGCCATGATCTTTCCCGCACTGGGGACATATTATCGCTAGTGTAGGCCTAGCAAAGGTGGCAGGGGCTCCTTGGGGCGTCTTGTCCTTGGTCCCACTGGACCCTCCTTGTTGCGCATTGTTCCGGGGGCCTCCCGACACTCCTTGTCGGTTATTGTTGTTGTTGTTGTTGTTGTTTCGGCGGTTGTTGTTTTGGAATGGTGGTCTGTAGGGTTGCTTGGGTTGTTGATAGAAGGGGGTTCTTTGTTGTTGTTGATGTGGCTTGAATTGGTTGGTGTGGTAGGGGTTGTAATGGTTTCGTGGTTGGTTTTGGTGTTGTGGTTTGAACTTCGAGGCTTGAGGTCCCAGCCCCTTAGCTCGTTCCGCCCTAGCAGCCTAGAGCTTACCTTGCCCTTCCTCCAGAATGCTGCGGCACTTGTTGACCAGGGTGGGGAAGTCCCTGATCTCCATATGTGCTACGGCGTAGTTCAGTTCCGGCTTCAATCCGGCCTTGTATTTCACATTTCCATATCTCGTCAGGGTTCCCTTGGAACACTCGCGAGAACTTGATCAGCTCTTCAAATCTCGCCGTGTACTGGGCGACAGTCCTTCCCCCTTGAGTTAACTGCATGAACTCGATATCCTTGGCGTTCCTTATTGACTTCGGGAAGTACTTCTCGTAGAAGTAAATCTTGAAACGACTCGGTTGACAGCATGCGAAGCTTCTAGCAGCCTTCAGGTGCCAGTCCACTAGAACTCGGCGTCCGATACCATCATATAGGCCGCAAAGGTGACCTTTTGCTCCTCTAAGCAAGCAACCACGGAGTAGATCTTCTCTAGATTCTTGATCCACTCATTAGCTTTGTCGGGATCCATGGCTCCTCTAAAGGCCAGTGGGTTTGCCTTGCGAAACTCACCAAACCTTGCTTGCTCGACCATTTCAGCAGTTGGGGGAGCACGTCCGGTGTCCCCTTGTTGATTCATTCTTTCGAACATCCACTCCACGGCTCTTGCCATGTCACGGACAACAGTAGCAGTTGCATCCTCTTGGTTACCCTCGGTCGTGGTCCTATTCTGTCGTCTGGGTGCCATTGGTTCCTAAACACATAAGACAATAACCACTGAGGTGATCAGGCTCAACGTTTCATGTGAAATGAGCTAGTTACCATGGCACTTGCAAACACAAAGGGGTCATGAATCTCTAACCTATAGCTTGTCTCTAGCAAGCTTTACAGATGACATGTCTACCGCATTATGCTCTAAAAGCATAGTCAGTCCAACCTCAAGCTCCACGAGAATCGAACTGCCCTGATTCCATAATGTAACATACTAATTTTTAACCTAATACTCTAGAACATAATTAGGTTAATCATTAGTCTGTTACGTCATAGCTTCTTTATTACTTTAAAATACTTAGCGGAAATACTGGTAAATTTTTTTTTTTTGAATTATAAAAGCAAAGTGAGAGCCGCGCGACACGTTAATTGAAAATGCACGAAAGGTAATAAAGTAACCGTCGCATAGCAACATGACATAGCACATAAAAGCACATCATAATAACATGGAACTGCATATTTATATAATATGCCTACTTAGGTAGAGTGGGACTTAGTTTAGTACAACATGAGTAATACAACTAAAAAGGGAATACAAGAGAAATTGCAACGGAAACTATAAAAGCAACTCCCCTACCCAAGTGCAACTAACGGGATGACCTCTAAAACAAAAGAAGGTTCATCTCCATCTAAGTGGTGTGTGCTCTACCCGGGTACTCCATCGATCGATCGTCACCTCCTACTGATGTCCATCTCGCGAGCGAGGCACGTATCCGGGAAACTGGGCGAGCTCCTCGGGTGTAAAGAGGCGGAACGGGGATCGAGAGTGACCCACGCGGTGTGGCCACATCTCCGGTCGTCGTGCAAGCCGTGGCTGAGTCACGGTATTCTCACTACCCATCCTCATCAATGGTGGAGGAGGGGCAGAGCTCTCGCTATACGGATGGGTAGGCGGATCCTCGGATGGGTCGGTCTCTGAGAAGTTGGTCCGAGGCACATAATCGGGATAGTCTCACATGGCTGAGGTGGCGGTGTGCATGCGGAGCACTCTCTCGTTATGCGTACGTGCACGCTCAAAAACCCGCTCGTCGTCGTCGTAGGGTGCAGTCAGGGAGAAGCGATGGGTGTGCACAGGATGAGCGAAGAGACGTCCTATGAACATGAAAACTCGCACCGTGCACTGTCCCTCAAAATGGTATGACCCGTGAGCCGGGTCATAGTGCACCTCCCATGTCGGGGTATCCACGAATATCACGAACGTCGCCATCTGAAGACGTGACAAAAAGAAAGAGATAGAAGGAGTGAGAATCTTGCTAAAGAATCTCAGTAGGGCCTCCTACTACCTAGGTGTCATCATCTACGTCCTCGGAAACCTTGGGTTTAGTTATACAAAATGAGTGAGCATGCATTGAGTCCATTTTTAGGTTCTAAAACATAATTTGGCCAAGGTCCGTTCATTTTAGCATGGTTCTTAATGACATGGATGCAAGCATATTAAAGAATGTATGCATGGCTCTACTTAATACAAGAATAATCATCATATACATAGAACATCATAATGGCAGTGGCATAAAGTGGCAAATAAATTCTCTTTGTGACATAATCATCATAACTTCCTCATAGGCCACCCTAAAAAGACAAGCGCTCTGGGGGTGCTCGGCCAAACCGGTGTCACCCAGAACGTGTGACATCTCTAGGTTATGAGCTCATACCTTAACTAGTCGTCACTAGTTCTTACCTACCACTTAACGATAAGCGTATCATAAATCATAAATCCCGACTATTTGAGTACGGGTTAGGGGGCAATTCTCTTAGGGGTGCTCGGCCGAACCGGTGTCACCTAAGAGTATAAATTGGTACTGATGTCACATGAGTTCTATGGAGGTGCTCGGCCAAACCGGTGTCATCCTAGAACCCATCTTAGTACCTTAATTTTCAAAATCTCTTTAAGTCCCCAAATTTGTCGGAAATTCGGCGGTACAATGGCATTACGCCGAATTTCTTCCAAATTTGCTTTATGCCACATAAACATATATTCTCACGAATTCCTCATATGAATAACATTATCATTCTTCACATAACACATGCATCATCATAGAACATTCAAACACTCACCCTTACGGTAGCTTATGCTTTGACCCTTACGGGTCTTAATCTTGAGATTTAGTTCTCTAACATCCGTCGTTCATATGTTATAAACCTAAGGGCTCATAATTAATCATTATTCCTAATCCTCATGTTCATACTCCAATCCGACAAGCATAGGGCAAAATTTCTAACTTGTGGTTACGAGGTTCTAGAACTTACGTTTTAGACCCTTTCTCGGTTCCGTCTTCGCCTAAGGCGCTATAAATTAAATCTAGATCAATTATGAGACATTCCTATGCTTAAGAACTAATTATAAATCACATTTATCATGTTCTAACGTTTCTGGACAGAATCCAGAAAACTAAATGTTCTAGGAGTTCTACATTTGCATTTTTACGATTTTCTAGTTACTAGTTTCCCTATAGGTGCTAAAATTCAATTCTAATCCAAATGTTACCAAGTTTTTCATTTCTAAACAATCCTAATCTGATTATGTTCCCATTAAAACAGTTTGGATAAGTTCCAAAAACAAATGGGTCTAAACTATGTTAAATTCTAGCTTTACGGTATTTCTAGTTAGCTAGTTTCTTACCTATCATGCATAGAATCATTTCTACATCATCATGTGATATTTTCACACATTCTAACACATCAAAACATCATCATACAGCCACAAGCTCATCATGACAGTACCGAAAACATCTAACTTTAATAAGAGAACTAAATTGACATTTATAGGTACATAAGTTAACTAGTTTCTCTTGAAATCAATTTAGAATCTCTAAAACTCTTTGTAAATCATTTTAAATTCATTAGGAGGCTAAGAGAAGCCTTAGGTCAGTGACCAAAATATATTTCATCTTCAAAAAGGGAATAAAATTATAACTCATGATAACATAACCTTCTAAAGATTTGTAAAGTCTCAGGAAAAACTTAGAACATAGGTTATTGGCCCTTGTAGCTAGATGAAAACTCATTGCAAGTCCATCATCACTACTCGGCTGAAACATGCATTCAAAGAATGCATTCATATTAAACTTTAACTTGAAATGAAATGGGCAAGTCTTTGAGCTCTAGGTTCTTAAGTTATGACATAAAATAAACGTGCTCATGCTTTTCATTTTTAATCTTACTTACAAAATAAAGTGATGACTTAAAATAAATATGCAAGGCATAAACTTAAACGTGCAAGCTTGAAAGTAAATATGCAAGGTTCAATTCTTTATTTTAGTGTGCTTGGCCCAACAACAATCGACTTTAAGGCCGAAATAGAAAGGCATTCAAGAAATTAATTAGGTGATAATTCAAGTTCAATTCTTTATTTTAGTGCTCTTGGCCCAACAACAATCGACTTTAAGGCCAAAATAGAAAGGCTTCGAGAATTAAATTAAGTGATGATGCAAGTCCCATTTTAATCTTTATGTTCTTAGGTGATAGCTTGAAAGTAAAGGTGCATAGCAAGAATGTAAATATAGATGCAAGCATAAAATAAATTATGCAAGTTCATTTTATCTTTCTAGAGCTCTTAACAAGACTTTAAAGGAACTTAAACCTCAACCCAAACTCATCAAACCAAGATCAAGTAAAGTCTAGAGACCTTAGAACTCAACATAACATTTTTAGAAAGTCAAAACATGTAGCATGTTTAAAGAAAAGGAAGTGGCCGAAACTTCAAGAAGGAAAGGAACATTTTAAAACTCTAGGGTCCATGATCTTGATGATGTATTAACACCAACATCATGAGACCTCATCATTGAGTTCTTAGAACTATTTTGAAACATCACCAAAGATAGAGTTCTCAAGAGTTCAAGAAAAGAAGAACTAGAAACATTTTTGCTCAAGAACAAAGATCAAGCTCTAGAGTTTGTTTCAAGTGATGAACATCATCATGAAACTCTCATCATCAAGCTCTCATTTCTCTATTCTCAAGGGCTCATGGCCGAAACAAGAGAAAAAAAGAATAGAGAAGAAGTTCTAAAAAGAAAACAAGAGAAACCATAAACATCAAGCTTTAAAGAAGAACATTCATGAAAGGAAATCCCTACTTGGTGTGATGATCTTGAAGATGGAAGAAGAAGATGAAGAACTTGAAGAACTTTGAAGAGCTTGAAGAACACTAGAGAAAAAGGAGGCTTTGAAGTGTTTCTTTGAGAACTTACTCTTTGCAAATGAATCCAAAATGATACAAGTTCACCCAAGCAAGCTATTTATAGAGAAATGAAGGGTGCACATGGAGAGGAAGGCTTCGTCCATGCAGAATGGAGGGAGCCCATGAGTTCCATGAGGTGAGATAATGTGGTCTTGAGGCATGGTGAGGTATGGTTCAAAGTATGGTGAGGTATGGTTCAAGGTATGGCCTCAAGCATGGTTCTTTGAGTGAGAAACAAATCAACATGTGGTCAAATGGGGGAGGAGGTGGCCAAAACTTCATCAGCCATGAGGGGAGGATTTCTTGCATTTTAATTGTGGTTTAGAGTTGTGTTTAGGTGTATCTTTGATTAGGATTAAGATTAGGAATTTGTAAGAAAGTGTTTAGGGGAGAAAATGGGTAATCAAGGTTGTCAAGACATAATTAGAGAGTGGTCTTGCATCATTAGTGGGTTATAAACTCATTTTAATGTTTAAACAATTCTAGACACAATTCCTTGATTTAAGGAATTGGAGAGAGAAAACAATATTCAAGATTCCAAGAGTAAAATCTTGAGTTTTAGAAAAAAGATTTAAATCTAATCTAAGCAATCTTAGGTTCTAATTAATTTTAATAATTTATTTTGACTCTAGATTAATTAGGAAAATTAATTAATCTTCGTTTAGAGCCTAATATTGCTTAGGTTTGCTTAATTACATCATTAAGCTCAAAAACACTATTCTAGGGGCAAAATCGTAATTTTGCACTAAAACTGCCCGGGACTGTCGGGACTCAAACAGATGTTTTGAGACATGTAAAAACATGGTTTTAAACCTCTGGGGAAAGTTTCGGGCTCAAACGGCACCTTTACCCTCGTAAAACGCTATAGGGGTATTTTGGTTGTTTTGACCCGAAACTGCAGAAAATGAGACTTTCGCCTTCGGAACCTCTCAAGGGTCATTTAATCCCCTTCAAACATTGAGTTGGCCCTTCGAGGACTGCCGAGTCGGCCATCCTCGAATTCCGGGCCGAAAATGACCTCAGGGGCATTTCGGTCATTTTCCACTCAGACAGAAAATCGGGGCGTTACATTTAGCGAATGAATTTGTTAGAATAATTACTTACTGTTTTGATACTGATCTTACTGTTTGCATACATAAGAATGGTTAATATTTGATGGAAAAATTATTTTTGGCATCTTAGAGACATAAAAAATAATTACAAGTGTTAGTTTTGCCATTTTGCGAAATGTGGAAAGTTATGTTTTAAACTATCAATTATGTAATTTTTGGTCAAAGGATTTTAGTTAGACATCTAATATGTCCATGTGTTTAAAATACCATGTATAATATTTAGAAAAAGTTGTAGAAGTGTTGGTATTTGTTAGGAGTTAAAAATGAGCAACTTTGCACTTTGACCCCTAAAGTATGTTAAAATTTGGTCTATAACCTTAAAAGGTTTTATGATGAGTTTTAAATGGTTTCTAGTGATTATAAGTCTCTTGAAAGTATTGGTTAATATTAAGGATCTTTAGTTTGTAAGAATGCATTAAAAAGGAGTATTTACATTTTGACCCATAATCTTTGAGAAATTGCGATTTGACCTCTTTAGGGCTTAAGTGTAACACCCTAATCTTTAACCTAATACGCCTAGGACGTATTCAAGTTAAATATTAGCCGTTACTCTTTTGTTACCGGTATTTTTTTTCTTTGAAATAAGAGATGAAAACGTGAGCCACGTGTAACATCCTAATTTTTAACCCAATACTCTAGAACATATTTAGGATAATCATTAGTCTATTACTCTTTTAGTCTTATTCTTCAAAACCTTTCATTAAAATACTTAGCGGAAGATACGAATAAATTTTTCTTTTTCGAAACTTGAAAAACGAAACGCGAGCCGCGCGCTAACCTAACGTTCGTCATAACCACATCGTACAAGAAAAGTAATCACACCATTCATAATCATGAAACATAGTATCATACATAACAATCATAATATCATCACTCCTTCATAAATACATAAATTACTAGCATCATTGTACCATTATTTACATCAAAATGTTCCTATTTATATGAAGTGATCCTTATCCACCTATGAGGTTGGATGAGTATCAATCCAAAAGCTAAACTATCTATGCGTTCGCGGTGATCCTCTACTCCATTTGCTAGTGTGACCCTTAAGCATGAGCCTTAGAAGAAGTCATGAACCTCGTCGTAATCCTCGTCTAGAGACGACACGGAAGAAAAGGAAGGGATAAGAAACTCATTCAAGATTCTCAGTAGGGATTCCCGACTCTAACACGAGTGTCGTCGTCGTCGTCCCCAGCCATCTCGGTTTTAATTATGAAAAAGGTGTACATGCATAAGGTTCGGTTTTAAGCTTTCCAAATCCATTTATCCGAAATGGGTGTCTTTTAGTATGAGTCTTAATGGCATGAATGCAATAGATATTTGATGAATACATGATAATACCATATGCATATTAATATGAAAATCATTGCTCTTGGGCTCAATCATAAAGAAACAAATCATATACGTGACATAAAAGGCACAATACTTTTCATGTAACATCTTTCTCATAAGTCAAACTCTTAAGTTCTTTTTCTTAAAGACCACCTTCTTAAAATATCCACCAAAAATCCAACCGACTCACCGGCCCGGCGATAATCTGGTCACCAAACTACATCTTACCTATCGCCTAGGAATGAACTCAATCCTAACTAGTCGTCACTAGATTTAATAAGGGCTAATAGAGGGGGTATACTTAATTTTCTTGGATCACCTATCTTAGGATCATTTCCTTCTTTGAAACGCTCTATTGGTATCTAGTACACAGCGAATTGTCCGCTTTGGCAAGCTCAATGTCAATACCCTCACAGATTTGTTTCCTCCCCACCGTAGCGGGGAGAATGCGTCTCAGTGTTACATCACATCTGTTCTGGGGGTGCTCGGCCGAACCGGTGTCACCTAAGAGTTTTTACAAACTTTTCTCAAATTCTCAAGTTTGATGGGAAATTGGCACAGAATCTACAGCGTAATCGGATTTCCTTCAAACTTGCTTTATGCCACGAAACATATAGAACATGCATAGCATTCAACATCACCATAAGACATCAAATCATTCTCATAATCAATGATACATCTACTGGAAGTCATAAGGTTCATTATGTCTTGGGACCTATGGTGTCTTATGCTTTGACCCTTACGGGTCTTTAACTTGAGGTATAATTATTCCAATGTTCGTTATCAACCTTTTATGCACCTCAGGATTCCCAACTAACAATTCTTACAAATATTTATGTCTATCACTAAATCTGGACAACATCATGCTTTAAGGCAGAGTGTACATCTTGTGATAACAGGGTTCTAAAAACTACGTTTTAGACCCTTTCTGAGTTCCGTCTTCGCCTAAGGCGCTATTAATTAAATCTAAACCAATTATGAGGGATTCCTACACATTTACACTAATTGTAGATCACTCTTGCTATGATTAATCATGCTGTAACAGAATCATAAAATTATATTTCTAAGTGTTCTAGAATTGCACTTTTACGGTTTTCTAGTTACTAGTTTCTCTATAGGATCTAAAAATCAATCCTACATCAAATGTTACCAAGTTTTTCATATTTAAACAATCCTAAACTGAAGGTTAACATACTAAAACAGTTTTGGCAAAAGCTAAGAATTAATAGGTTAAAACTATGCTAGAACTTAACTTTACGATTTTTCTATAAAGCTAGTTTCTTCCCTAACATGCATAGAAAGCTTCCTACCTCAACACATATAATTTTTACACATTTTAGCATGTCAAAACATCATCATATAGCAGCAAACATGTCATGGCAGAATCGAAAAGCATAGATTCCATAGAACACATAATCTCACATTTTCAAAACATATAAATTGCTAGTTTCCCTTGGAATTGTTTTAGGATTTCTAAAACTCTTTGAAAACCATTTTATCTCACAAAAGGGACTAAGAATGGCCATAGGGCAGTAGCTAGTTTAAATCATTCCTAGGAGAGGTTTAATTCATAAATCTCATTGGTAATAATTTTATAAAACTCTTGAGGTCTAAAGAAAATCTTAGAATGTAGGTTGTTGGTTCTTGTGACTAGATGAGACTCACACCATGCTCATCATCATCACATGGCCGAGATATGAATCCATGAGGATGTTTCCACAACCACCTTTATCTTGAGATAAAAAGGGCAAGTCTTTGATCTCTAGGTTCTTTAAGTGATGACAAAAATATAAACATGCTATGCATTCCATTTTATTCTTCATTATAAAGTAAAGTGAGAGCTTTAAAGTAAATATGAAATGCAAGAACTTGAAATTAAATATGCAAGGCTTAAAGTAAATATGCGAAACTTGAAAATAAATATGCAAGACTTGAAAAGTAAATATGCAAGTTCAATTCTTTATTTTAGTGCTCTAGGCCCAGCAACAATGTAACGCCCCGATTTTCTGTCTGAGTGAAAAATGACTAAAATGCCCCTGAGGTCATTTTCGGCCCGGAATTCGAGAATGGCCGACCCGGCAGTCCTCGAAGCGCCAACTCAATGTTTGAAGGGGATTGAATGACCCTTGAGTAGTTCCGGAGGCGAAAGTCTCATTTTCTGCAGTTTTGGGTCAAAATGACCAAAATACCCCTATAGCATTTTTACGTGGGTAAAGGTGCCGTTTGAGCCCGAAACTTCCCCCAGTAGTTTAAAACAATGTTTTTACATGTTTCAAAGCATCTGTTTGAGTCCCGGTGGTCCCGGGCAGTTTTAGTGCAAAATTACGATTTTGCCCCTAGAATAGTATTTTTGAGCTTAATGATGTAATTAAGCAAACCTAAGTAATATTAGGCTCTAATCAAAGATTAATTAATTTTCATAATTAATCTAGAGTCAAAATAAATTATTAAAATTAATTAGAACCTAAGATTGCTTAGATTAGATTTAAATCTCCTTTCTAAAACTCAAGATTTCACTCTTGGAATCTTAAATAGTATTTTTTCTTTCCAATTCCTTAAATCAAGGAATTGTGTCTAGAATTGTTTATGCACTAAAATGAGTTTATAACTCACTAATGATGCAAGACCACTCCTTAAATATGTCTTGACAACCTTAATTACCCATTTCCTCACCTAAACACTTTCTTACAAATTCTTAATCTTAATCCTAATCAAAGATACACCTAAACACAACTCTAAACCACAATTAAAATGCAAGAAAACCCTCCCCCATGGCTGATGCACTTTCGGCCCCCTCTCTCTCAATTACATCACATGTTGATTTGTTTCTCACTCAAAGAACCATGCTTGAGCCATACCTTGAACCATACTTCACCATGCCTCAAGATCACAACATCTCACCTCATGGAACTCATGGGGCTGCCTTTGCACTGTATGGCCGAGGCCTCTTCCCCCATTTGCACCTTGCATTTGTTTCATTTCTCTATAAATAGCATGCTTGGGTGAACTTGCATCATTTTGGGTTTATTTGCTAAGTGTAAGTTTTCAAAGAAGCACTTCAAAGTTTCCTTTTTCTCTCAAGTTCAAGTGTTCAAGTTCTTCATCCTTTTCTCTCATCCCAATCTCCAAATCACTTGGTAGGGATTTTCTTTCAAGTATTTTCTTTATTTAAGTTCCATCTCTAGTTATGTATTTATGGTTTCTCTTGAGTCCTTTTAGAACTTCTCTCCCTCTCCTTTTTCTTTATCATTTCGGCCATGGGCCTTTGAGAGCAAAGGAATGAGAGCTTGATGATGAGGTTCCATGATGATTGTAACGCCCCGTTTTTCTCTAAACTTTTAAATGACCAAAATACCCTTGTGACAGATTTCAGGCAGTTTTAAAATTCCGTTTTGACCCAGAATTTGTCCCGAGGTTTAAAACCATGATTTTAAGGCATGAACTATGATTGTTTAAGGTTTGGTTAGGTCCCGGTGGTCCCGGGCAATTTTTGAGTAAAATTACGATTTTACCCCTGCTTAGTGCATGTTGGGCTTCATGAGTTATCTAACTCAGAACCTAGGCGATTTTAGGCTCTAATTGAAGGTTAATTAATTTCCATAATTAATCTAGAGCCAAAATCATTACTTAAAACTAATTGGAACCTAGAATTGTTTAAGGAAATTTAGAACTCTTTCCTAAATTCTTTTCTTTCTTTTAATAGAAAAAGCAACTATCAATAGTATTTTTACTATTCACACTCCCTTTCCCAATGACACTCTCTTTTCCAAGAAAGTTGTCACTCTCAAATAATCATGATCACATTTGAAAAATATATGTTATTCAAAATTCAAAAGAATAAACTGTTTATGTTGTCACTCAAAGCTTTCAATCAAGCTTTATAATCAATCATACCTTCCATACTTTCTTCCATACCTTTGAATGACAACACATATAGATATTTTATCTTGTGGCCATGAAATTTTCTCTCCCTTGGCCCTATAATTTTCAGCCACTTCCCCCAAGAATTCAAAAGAATTTTATTTTATGTAGTCAATCAAGTTGTCTTTCAAGCTACCCTATGACCTATGCCTACCTATGGTTTCAATCACACCAAGAATGACCATACAAGAAGATATTTTTCTCTTCCTTCTTCAAGAAGCTTCAACCAACTCCCCCTTCACTCCTTCATTTGCCTATAAATACACCACACTCTACAACTCCATCACTTTTGGGATCCATCTCCAAAGCCTCAAACTCTCTCATTTCCTCCTCTCAAGCTTTCTCACTTTTCTCTCAAACTCTCAAAGAGTTCCTCAAGCTCAAGTTCTCTCCTTCATTTTCAAGACACAAGGTAGGGAACTCTTTCTAAATATGTCTTTGATTCTTATGCTTGAATCTTGATTGGGAGTTGATGAATGGTTGAACCTCTATGTTGCTTTCTTTTTGATTTCTTCCTTTTCTCCCCTTAGATTTTCGGCCTCAAGGCCTTGGATATGATAGCTTGATGATGAGTGTTCTCTAGATGTGACCATGAGTCCATCTCTCATGAGACCCCTAAAGCTTGAGTTTTTCTTAAAGAAAGTTTCATTCTTTACAAGTTTAGTTAGAAGAGTTTATGTTTCTCTTGAACATTTTGGATCTTCTTCCTTCTTCTTCTCATGTTTTCGGCCATGAAGCCTTTTTACATGGGAAAAATGTAAGCTTGATGATGAGAGCTTCATGTTGATGCTTGTCACATGAACAAACTCTAAAGCTTGAAACTTTGGCCCTAAACCAAGCATGGTTTTGGTTTTGCTTTCTTCTTTATCATGAACCTTGTTTTAAATATTTGTTTTGAAGGAAGCTATGTACTCAATGATGAGGACTTAGGATGTTGATGCTTGGATCATCAAGATCTTGGTCCCTAGAGGTTCAAAAATGGTTCCTTTCTTTTGTTAAGATTTGACCATTTCCATGACTCTTGAAGTCATGTTTTCTCTTGATGCCTTGGTACCAATGGTTTTTCTTTTCTTGTGAAGATGAGTTTTGGGTTGGGACTATGTTCCTCCTTAAAATCTTGTAAGAGCTCTAGACAAGATACTAAAGAAACTTGCATTCACGTTTACTTTACGCTTTGCATAGCATATTTACTTCTATGCAATCACTAAACCCCAAGACTAAGAATGAACTTGCATTATGCACGTTTAAATTCCAAGCTTTGCATCTCATTTTATATTTCAAGTCCTCACTAAACTCAAAGAATGAAAATGGATATGCATTTCATGTTTACTTTGAGCTATCACTTTACTTTCTAAAGGACTCTAAAATGAAATGCATAGCACGTTTATTTTATGTCACCATCTAAGATACTAGAGCTCAAAGATTTGCCCATTTCATCTTGAGAAGAGGTTAACCATGGAAAACATTCTTGGAATGTACATTTTGGCCATGTGATGAAGATAGCTCCAAGAGGAGTTTATTAGTCACAAGAGCCTATAGCTCATGTTTTAAGTCTTTCTAAAACATATGTTGTACTCAAAAACATTTTGGGTATGTTCTTAAATTTATAAGGGTTTTGACAAGTTAAAATGGTTGACAAGATGTTTTTGAAGTTCAAAAATTGTTCCAAGAGAAACTAGCCACCATAAGTATTTCAAAGAAATGACTCAGATATGTTTAGACCCCATATTTCGGTTTTTAAGATGCTGGTAATCGATTACCCAGCCCATGTAATCGATTACCAGAAAGCTCGGACGAGCTCAAACATGAACTTTTGCCTAAAGTAATCGATTACTATATAGTGTAATCGATTACACATTCTGGATTCTAGCAATCGATTACCTAATCATGTGATCGATTACCCAGATGTTCCAGGGGCCCAACAAAGTGTTTCAAACATAGTAATCGATTACCCAGCCCATGTAATCGATTACCAGAAAGATCGGACGAGCTCAAACATGAACTTTTGCCTAAAGTAATTGATTACTATATAGTGTAATCGATTACACATTCTGGATTCTAGTAATCGACCTAATCATGTAATCGATTACCCAGATGTTCCAGGGGGCCCAACAAAGTGTTTCAAACATAGTAATCGATTACCCAGCCCATGTAATCGATTACTAGAAAGCTCGGACGAGCTCAAACATGAAATTTTGCCCAAAGTAATCGATTACTATATAGTGTAATCGATTACACATTCTGGATTCTAGTAATCGATTACCTAATCATGTAATCGATTACCCAGATGTTCCAGGGGCCCAGCAAAGTGTTTTAAACATAGTAATCGATTACCAGTTACATGTAATCGATTACCAGAACCCCCCTACCTTCCATGTTTTGAAATCTCGAAGCTGTGTAATCGATTACGATACTTTGTAATCGATTACCAGAACCCAAGTTTACAAACAAAATGCTTTTCTGAGTTAATGACTTGAAGCTATGATCTTGTATTGCCTGAGTCTGAGAATTGTTATGACATGAGTCTATGCTTTAGCCTAACATGAATACATGATCTTATATGTTCGATTTCAAACATGATCAAGTTAAGAGGCTTATTGCTCTTGCTTACCTTATGATGATTTTACTCCATGACTCAAGTATGATGATACCATGTGAACTATTATTCTTCGATGATAGTTTTACGTTTGCATGTTATTGTTCTTTAAAGACTTCAAAGATGCCTATGATGTAATTATGTTTGACATGCATGAATTATGTGGCATCTTGCATTAACATGCTAAGACTTAAGGTGACATAGACTATGAGAAGATGATCCTTGAACCACCGGATTAAAGGTGGGGATAAGGTGATTCTAGCCCCCTAGACCCGTACCTTAGGTCGGGATCTTTAAACTTATCAAAAGGGATAAGTCCATGTGCTAGTGACGACTAGCGTGGTATGAGCTCATAACCTAGAATTTTTCTCCACAAGGAGATCAGTTAGGGTGGCCCCAGGAAAATAATGATGATGTTTTAATGTCACCTCAAGTAACCAAGACATGTACCATGTTCCATGAGCTGTGTTTTTATGCACCATAATCATATGAATTTGCGTGCTATGCCCCATGATATGAGAACCATAAAGTTATGAGTTTATGTGCTATGACCCATGATATAGGAAATCATGTTCCATGAGTTAAGATATATGATTTATGTTCTATGATCCAAGCTATGTGATTTATGTCTATGATACAAGTGATATGTTAAAAGGAACGGATCTCGGAAATTGGGACTTTAGAAAACTCATAATTGAACCAATAGATGTCCATAGTTTTCATAAATAAACCGAGATTCCTGGAGACGTAAATGATGACACCTAGGATAGGAGGAAAACCCTACTGAGTTTCTTTAGTAAGAAAACTCACTCCCTCTATCTTTCTTTCCATTACGTCTTGAGCGAGATGGCGACGTTCGTCTTTGACGTTGACACGCCACGGTGGGAGATCCAAAGATGACCTGGAGCATGGGTCATTCCATTTTGAGGGCGGTATCTGCGCGCATCTTCATGTTTGTAGGATGGCCATTCGCACACCCCTTGTACAGTTATCGCTTCTCCCCAGCATCCCCCTATGGTGACCCCGCTATCTTTGAGCATGCGCGACCACGACATGAGAGGAACTTGCGGACCCACTCTGCTGGATCAGCTGACGTGCCGCAGTACGTACCATTGTCGCAGCACTCAGAGGAGGACCCTTCAGAGGAATCCCCCATGGACCACGAGGACTTTGCCCCCACTCCGTCTCCGCGACCGAGGGGCAGCGAGGAGACAGTCACTCAACGCCGAAGGACTTCGGTGCCCGGACCACGACCCCGACGTGGATGACACGTTCAAAGTGGCATGCACCTGCCGAGCTCCGCCAGTGGATTGGCTACGTTCCTCTGTACCCGTGAGTCTGCTATGGAGATTGGAGGGTAGCCCTTAGTGCACGAATGACACGTAGTATTGGATGAAACCTCTTTTGTGTTGAGGTCATCCACCTTAGGCTGCACGTGGGTAGGGATGTTTCTTTTTAGTTTATTTCCATGTATTCCGTAATTCCATTGTATTCCTGTTTACCATGTACTTGAAGAGTCCTACCCCGTAGGGTAGGCATATTATATATGAAGTATTTCAGTACGATGATGTTATGATTTTGGAGCCACTTCTATGTTTATATTTCAGCACTTTATGATACCGACCCTGTAAGATACGCGCGACTTCTATTTTAAGTAATGATTTCAAAAAAAAATTGGCTCATATTTTCGTTAAGCTATTTGCCCAAGTAAGAAGAACCATGACAGTAAGTAATGACTAATATTTGGCCTAAGTACGTACTAGTAGTATTAGGTCGAATATTAGGGTGTTACAATGATGATGTTCATCACTTGAACAACCTCTAAAGCTTGATCTTTGTTCTTAAAACCAAAGATGTTTTTAGTTTTTCTCCTTGAACCTTGGAACCTTGAAACCTTTCACCTTGATGATGTTTTAAAATGGTTATATGAACTCAATGATGAGGACTCATGATGTTGGTGTTAATGCATCATCAAGATCATGGTCTCTAGAGTTTCAAATGTTCCCTCTTCTTCTTAAAAGTTTCGGTTCCTTTCCTTTTCCTTTCTTTACACTTTCGGCCATGTTGGCCAATAAGGTTCATAATGGCTTGATGATGAGAGCTTCTAGATGATGACTATGTGTTCATCACAATGAGACCTCTAGAGCTTGAGTTTTAATAAGAATGCTATTTATGACCTCATTTCAAGAAAAGAAACTTTGTGTTTTAAGGAATCCTTGAGGTTCACTCTTGTCTTTACTTTATCTTATCATGATAAGTTTGGGTTGAGGTTTAAGTTCCTTTAAAAGTCTTGTATGAGCTCTAATAAGAAATAAAATAGACTAGCATTCATATTTAAATTCAAGCTTATGCATTACATATTTACTTTGAGCTTTGCATTCATATTTATTTTTCCAAACCATCACTTAAAGTTAAAGGATAAAGAATGGATTGCATCTCATATTTACATTCTTGTCTAGCATATTTACTTTTCATCACTAAAGAACATAAAGATTTAAAATGAGAGCTTGCACTATCACCTAACTAAATCTCAAAGCCTTTCTATTTCGGCCTTAAAGTCGATTGTTGCTGGGCCTAGGCACTAAAATAAAGAAATAAACTTGCATATTTATATTTCAAGTCTCGCATATTTATTTCAAGCCTTGCATATTTATATTTCAAGGCATATTTATTTCAAGCCTTGTATATTTATATTCAAGTCTTGCATATTTACTTTAAGCTCACTTTACTTTGTAATGAAGAATAAAAATGAAGTGCATAGATTGTTTAAATTATGTCGTCACCTAAAGACCTTAGTGCTCAAAGACTTGCCCATTTTATCTCAAGTTAAAGTTTAATGTGGGGGCATTCTTGAATGCATAATTTCGGTCAAGTAGGGATGATGAACTTGGAATGAGTTTCATCTAGTTACAAGGGCCAACAATCTAAGTTTTAAGAATTCTCTTTAAGCCTCATGAATTCTATGAGATTAAGACCAACAAGATTTATGAATTTAATTCTCTTTTAAGGAGGGATCAAGTGGTCACTGACCTAAGGATGTTTTTAGCCTCTTTTACAAAATAAAATGGTTTGCAAAAGAGTTTTAGAAGTCCTAGAAATGGTTCCAAGAGAAACTAGCAACTTATATGTTCTAGAAATATCAAGTTATGCATCTTTTTGGAGACTTAATGTTTCAGTTCTTCCATGATGATTTTGCTTCTGTATGATGATTTTTTGATGTGTTTAAATGAGTAAAAATTATGTATGTCAAAGTAGGAACATTTCTATGCATGATAGGAGAGAAACTAGCTTTCTAGAAAAACCGTAAAGTCAAGATTTAGCATAGTTTTAACGCATTTTCCTTTGGACACTGCCCAAACTGTTTCTATGGGAATATAATCAGATCAGGATTGTTTAATCATGAAAAATTTGGTTACAATTGAAGTAGGATTGAATTTTAGCACCTATAGAGAAACTAGTAACTAGAAAATCATAAAACCGCAATTCTAGAACTCTTAGAACATTTAATTTAGAGAATCTATCCAGAAACCTCATAATATGGTAGACATGGTTTATAATTAGTTCTTAGACATAGGAATGTCTCATAATTGGTTTAGGTTTAACTTATAGCACCTTAGGCGAAGACAGAACCAAGAAAGGGTCTAAGACGTAAGTTCTAGAACCTCGCAATTATAAGTTTATAATGCTGCCCCTAAGGAGTGATGTTTTTCAGATTTAATAGAGAGCATAAATAATAATAAGATTTGTTATAAGAGAACCCTTAGGTGCATAAAAGTTTGATAGAAGATGATAGGTTAATTACACCACAAGTTTAAGGCCCGTGAGGGTCAAAGCATAAGGTACCATAGGACCAAGAGCATAATGAATTTTAATGTTGCTTGTGAACGCATGAGAATGATTATGTGAATGCGTGAAAATTATGATGGAGGATGCATGTTTGAATGACTTATGTGGCATAAAGAAGAATTTGGAAGAAATTCGGCATGCTGCAGTTATGCTGCCGAATTTCTAACAAATTCGAGGACTCAGAAAGTTTTTGAAAACCTATGAGATTTTTATGAGGTACTAAGATGAGTTCTCGGATGACATCGGTTCGGCTGAGCACCTCCAGAGAACTCATGTGACATCGGTACCAAGATGAATTCTTGGGTGACACCGGTTCGGCCGAGCACCCCCAAGAAATGCCCCCTAGCCCGTACTGGATAAGTCGGGATTATGTTTATGATTATGTTACGCTTATCGGGATTGATAAGTAAGAACTAGTGACAACTAGTTAAGGTATGAGCTCATAACCTAGAGATGTGACACGCTCAGGTGACGCCTTGATTCGCCGAGCACCCCCAGAACGATTGTCTTTTAGGGTGGCCTATGAGGAAGTAAAGTATGATGTTTATGTTACAAAGTTTCCCATGTGAGAATTTAATTGCCACTTTATGCCACTATTATGATGTTCCTAATGTTGAGATTATTATTCTTGCATTGAGTAGAGACCATGCATACATTCTTTAGTATGATTACATCCATGTCATTAAGAATCATGCTAAAATGAACGGACCTTGGCTAAACATGTTTTAAAACCTAAAAATAGACTTAATGCATGCTCACTTATTTTGTATACTAAACCCATGGTTCCTAAGGATGTAGATGATGACACCTAGGTAGTAGGAGGCCCTACTGAGATTCTTTAGCAAGATTCTCACTCCCTCTATCTCTTTCTTTCCGTCACGTCTTCAGATGGTGGCATTCGTGGTTTTTGTGGACACCCCGACGTGGGAGGTGCACTATGATCCGAAACACGGATTATACCATTTTGAGGGACAGTGCACGGTGCGAGTCTTCATGTTCATGGGACGTCCCTTCGCTCACCCCGTGCATACCCATCGCTTCTCCCTGATAGCATCCTATGGCGATGACGAGTGGGTTTTTGAGCGCGCGCGTACGCATAACGAGAGAGTGCTCCACATGCACACCGCCGCCTCAGCCATGCGTGACTATCCCGACTACGTGCCCCGGACTTACTTCTCGAAGACCGATCCGTTGGAGGACCCGCTTACCCACCCGTACAGCAAGAGCTCCGCCCCCACTCCACCACTGATGAAGGAAGGCAGCGAGGATACCGTGACTCAGCCATGGCTCGCACGACGACCAGAGATGCGGCTACATCACGGGGGTCACTCTCGATCCCCGTTCCGCCTCTATACGCCCGAGGAGCTCACCCAGTTTCCCAAGTATGTGCCTCGCTCGCGAGATGGACGTCAGTAGGAGGTGACGTACGACCGATGGAGTACCCGGGTAGAGCACACACCACTTAGATGAGGATGGACCTCCTTTTGTTTAGAGGTTATCCCTTTAGTTGCACTTGGTTAGAGGAGTTGCTTTTATATTTTCCATCGTACTTTCCTTTGTATTTTCTTTTTAGTTGTATCTGTTCATGATGTACTAAACTAAGCCCCACTCTCCATGAGTGGGCATATCATATAATATTATATAAATATGCAATTCAGTTCTATTGTGATGTGCCTTTACTTGCTTATGTCATGCTACTATGCGATGCTTGCCTTATTTCCTTTCGTGCTTTATTATTTATCGTGTCGCGCGGCTCTCACTTTGCTTTCATAATTCAAAAAAAATTTACCAGTATTTCCGCTAAGTATTTTAAAATAATAAGGAAGCTATGACGTAACAGACTAATGATTAACCTAAATATGTTCTAGAGTATTGGGTTAAAAATTAGGATGTTACAAACAATCGACTTTAAGGTCGAAATAGAAAGGCTTCGAGATTTAATTAGGTGATATGCAAGTTCTTGTTTTAAATCTTTAAGTTCTTTAAGTGATGACTTGAAATATAAACATGCAATGCAAGGCTTGAACTTAAACGTGATAATGCAAGTCCTTTTCTTTAATCTTTAGAGTTTAGTGATGACATAGGAAAGTAAATATTAGATGCAAGAGCTTGAAATATAAATATGAGGTGCTGGAAATATAAATATGCAAGTTCATTTTTTATATCTTTACTAGAGCTCTTACAAGACTTTAAAGGAGCATAAACCTCAACCCCAACTTATCTTAACAAGGTAAAGCAAGCTTTGAGTTTTAGAAACCATCTCACCATGTCTTTGGTGACAAAACCAAAATATCAAAGAAAAAGGAAACTATAGCCGAAACCATGAAGGAGAAAGGATGAAACTTTGTAACTCTAGAGGCCATGATCTTGAAGATATATCAACACCAACATCATGTGCTCTCATCCTTGAGTCATTTTCCAACCAAAACAAGATTTAAAAACCAAAACTAGAACCAAAGAAAAGCAAAGGAAAAACCAAAATGCTTCTTGGTTTAAAAA
The DNA here is from genome assembly GCA_031216125.1 of Dalbergia cochinchinensis. Lineage (NCBI taxonomy): Eukaryota > Viridiplantae > Streptophyta > Magnoliopsida > Fabales > Fabaceae > Dalbergia > Dalbergia cochinchinensis. The sequence goes on from CM062372.1 coordinate 45,858,447, forward strand.
CCAAGTTTTCAAGCTTTAGAGGTTACACAAGTGGTGATTCTTATGATCAACCCCTTGAACCCTCATCATCAAGCCAATATTTTTCTTTGAAGAAAGGCTCCAAGGCCGAAACATAAATAGAGGAAAAGAAGTTCCAAGAAGCTAAGAGAAACCAACAAAACTCATTTTAAACGAGACTTTAAAGGATAAAGAAATTTAATAAAACAAATCCCTACCAAGGTATGTCCCTTGGAGAATGAACAAGGCTTGGTCTTGAGAGGAGAATGGAATAAAAACCTTCCCTTGGGCTTGAAGGAAGTTTCGGCCAAAAGAGAAGAAAAAGAAAGGAAGTTGTGCTTCTTGAGTTTGATCTTGAGAATGATATGGCTAAGTGTTTCAAGGAGGATTTAATGGTGGTTGTGTGGTGGTGGAAAGGATAAAGAAGATGAGAGGAAGAAAGAACTCTTGAGTTCTTGAAGAAGATAGAGAAAATGAGAGGAAAAGAAACTCTTGAGAGAAACTTAAGACAATTCTTGAAGCTAGCTTAAGAGAATGAGCAAATGGCACCAAGTTCTCTTTAGATATGTATTTATAGAAAATTTAAACATGAAGAAGTGAATGGGGGAGGTGGAGGCCATGAGTTTCATGGCTTTGGAGGGAAGGAAAATATCTCATTCAAGGTATGGTTGTGGTCATTCAAAGGTATGGCCAAGTATGGGTTCAAGTATGGGCTTAAGAATGGTTCAAGGTATGGCTCTTTGAGTGAGAATAAATCAACATGTGATGAATTTAGAGAGGTATGGGTGCTGCCTTGTTCAGCTAAGAATAAGGAGAAATCATCTTCTTTAAAGTGGTTTAGGAGTGTGTTTAGTTGTGTCTTTGATTAAGCTTAGAATTATGAATTTGTAAGTAAGTGTTTTGGTGAGGTAATGATTAATTAGAGGCTTGCAAGACTAGATTTAGGAGGTGGTCTCTCTAAATTAATGAAGTCAAACTTCGTTAACTTGGAATCCAATGCCAACATGTTTCCTTGATTTAGGGAATTAGAGAGAGAAAATACTATTTAAGATTCCAAGATTGGAATCTTGAGTTTTAAAAAGAGATTTAAATCTAATCTAAGCAATTTTAGATTCTAATTAATTTTAATAGCTTATTTTGACCCTAGATTAATTATGGAAATTAATTAATCTTCGATTAGAGCCTAATATTGCTTAGGTTTGCTTAATTACGTCATTAAGCTCAAAAACACTATTCTTGAGGTAAAATCGTAATTTTATGCAAAAACTGCCCGAGACCACCGGGACTTAAACAGATGCTTTTAGACATGTAAAAACATTGTTGTAGACCTTCGGAGAAAGTTTCGAGCTCAAACGACACCTCTACCCACTTAGAAACGCTATAGGGGTATTTTGGTCATTTTAACCTGAAACTGTAGAAAATGAGATTTTCGCCTCCGAAACCATTCAAGGGCCATCCAATCCCCTTCAAACATTGAGTTGGCCCTTCGAGGACTGCCGGACCGGCCATCCTCGAATTCCGGGCAGAAAATGACCTCAAGGGCATTTTGGTCATTTTCCTCTCAGACAGAAAAATTGGGGCGTTACACCGCGCATATAATAATGCTACATCATGTGGTTCGTAATAAATAATAATAACCATGCATGTGAAGAATGAGGGCACAAGATCATAACATAACAACTATCAAATTATATATTATATAATAAAGGTTCAATCTACGTCAGGTTAAGTAGTAGCATCAAGTATAGTCATCTGAAATACATAAAAATGTAAAGTACATAAACCATAAACCCTCATCTACCCTAGTGCATCTAAAGCAGATAACCCCTAAAACAAAAAAGGGCTATCCTATGCCAGTCATATGCTCAAGCACTAAATAATAGCTGCCATCTCCTACTGCTGCCCGCTCCACGAAGGAGGAACATATCTAACCCACCAAGCCAGCTCGGCCGGGTAGGCCAAACGGTGCACAGGTCAGACATGGGCTCCACGGCAGGGTATCATCCTCAGTCACCCTCCACGTGTAACACCCCGATTTTCTATCTTAGAGAAAATGACCAAAATGCCCCTGAGGTCATTTTCTGCCTGGAATTTTAGGATAGCCGGCTCGGCAGTCCTCGAAGGGTCAACTCAATGTTTGAAGGGGATTGGATAGTCCTTGAGTGATTTGGAATGAAAATTGTGTTTTTTGTAGTTTCAGGTCAAAATGACCAAAATATCTCTATAGTGTTTTTATGCGGGTAAAGGTGCCGTTCGAGCCCGAAACTTTCCTCAAAGGTTTAAAATGGCGTTTTCATGTATTTAAAAGTATTTGTTTAAGTCCCAGTGATCCCGGCCAGTTTTTGTGCAAAATTATGATTTTGCCCCTGGCATACTGCCATTTGAGTTTAATGATGTAATTAAGCAAACCTAAGCAATATTAGGCTCTAATCGAAGATTAATTAATTTCCATAATTAATCTAGAGTCAAATAAGTCATTAAAATTAATTAGAACCTAAGATTACTTAGATTAAACTCAAAAACCCTTTTTTTCTTTTAAAAACCCAAGTTTCTAGAACATATAATCTTGAATAGTGTTTTCACTATTCACTCTCCATACTCCAAGAAACCTGCTAGAGTAGGATTTGACCCCACTAATGAGTTAGAATGCTCACTAATCATACCTCAAAATAGCCTTGATCACCTATCATTTCCCTTACACACTTGCTTACAAGCACCTAATCCTAAACCTAATCAAAGCTACACCTAAACACACCTCTAAACCACAATTAAATGAAAGATCTTCCTCCCCTATTATATGGTGGAAATGGCGCCACCTTACCCTCTATTGTCCATCACATGTTTGTTCACTCACACACTCAAAGAAGCATGCTACACCATGCCTAAACCCATGCCTATACCATGCCTTACACCTTACCTTGAAATGACATAACCAAGAGATATTTTCTCCCTTCGTTCCTCCCCTAAAATGGCGCCACTTTTCCCTCCTATTTTCACCTCTCATGTTTCATTTCCATATAAATAGCATACTTGGATGAACTTGAACCACTTTTAGTTCATTTGTCAAGTTTGAGTTTTCAAGAGTTGTCTCAAGTTTTCTCATTTTCTTCAAAAGTTCTCTTCTTCTTCATCTTCTTCATCTCCACCAAAGAGCCACCCCTCACCACCTCAAACCACCACATAACCACCCTAGATCACCATTCAAACACATAAGCTTTCATCCTCACACATCAAGCTCACACAAAAACTTTTCCTTCCTTTTTCTCCTCTTTGGCCGAAAATCCAAGGATCACTTGGAACCAAGATTTCTTCTCTTTCCACTTCAAGAAATAAGCTTTCCTCTTCAACACTTGGTAGGGATTTTGTTCTTTAAAGTTTTGTCTTTCAAAGCTTTGTAAAAAAAAATGAGTTTTTGCTAGTTTCTCTTGGCTTTTAGAACTTCTTTTTCTTCTCTTTGATTTCAGCCTTGGAGCCTTTCTTTTTAAAGAAAATGATGCTTGATGATGAGGGTTCAAGATGTAGATCATGAGAATCTTCACTTGTGAAACCTCTAGAGCTTGGAACTTGGTTCTTGGACAAAGCATGTTTCGGTTTTTCCTTTTCTTTTCATGCTCCAGTTTTGGTTTCCTTTTCCTTTTCTTTCCCCTTGGCTTCGGCCTCATTTCCTTCTCTTGGATGTTCGAAGGTTTTGTTTAAAGATAGTTTGTTGGATGATTTGATTCCTTTAAGTCCATTTCCTTGGAGCTTGATGATGAAGTTCACACCATATGGTTTCTTTGTAGACCTTGGTACAAGAGCTCTAAAGCTTACTTCATCTTGCTACGATAAGTTTGGGTTGAGGTTTAAGTTTCTTTAAAGTTTTGCAAGAGCTCTAGTGAAGAAAAATAAAATGAACTTGCATTCATATTTACTTTCCCTGCCTAGCATATTTATTTTTGAGTTATCACCTAAAACGTAAAGATTAAAACAAGAGTTGCATTTTCATATCACCAATGATTAATCTCAAAGCTCACCTATTTCGGCCTTAAAGTCGATTGTTGTGGAGTCTAGAGCACTAAAATAAAGAACCGGACTTGCATTCATATTTATATTTCAAGTCATCACTTAAATCCTAAAAGATAAAATGAACTTGCATATTTACTTTCAAGCTTTGCATATTTACTTTCAAGTCTTGCATATTTACTTTCAAGTCTTGCATATTTATATTTCTAGTACCTCATATTTATATCCCAAGTTCTTGCATCTCATATTTACTTTGATGTCTTCACTTTACTTCATAATGAAGAATAAAATGGGATGCATAGCACATATACATTTTTGTCATCACTTAAAGACTCTAGAAGCTCAAAGACTTGCCCTCTTTATCTCAAGTTAAATTTTGGTTATAGGAACATCCCCATGGATGCACATTTCGGCCATGTGACGATGATGAACTTGATGTGAGTTTCATCTAGTCACAAGAGCCAACAATCTATGTTCTAAGATTTTCTTTAGGCCTTAAGAGTTTCATAAGATCTTTACCAACAAGATTTATGAATTAAACCTCTCCTAAATATGTCTTGAATTAGCTGCTGCCCTATGGTTAGTTTTAGAAAATAAAATGGGTTTCAATGAGTTTTAAAAATTCTAAAATGATTTCAAGAGATACTAGTAATTTGTATGTATTAAGGACATGATTTTTGAATGATGCTTGAGCTTTAATGTTTCGATTCTACCTTGGTATGTTCACTGCTGTATGATGATGTTTTGACATGTTAGAATGTGTAAAAATTATATGTGCTAAGGTAGGAGTCTTTCAATGTATGTTAGGAAAAAAACTAGTCTTACAGAAAAACCGTAAAGTTGAGTTTTAGCATAGTTTTGACCCATTTATTTTTAGCCACTGCCAAAATTGTTTTAATGGGATAACATTCAGTTTAGGATTGTTTAATTATGAAAAACTTGGTAACATTTGAGGTAGGATTGATTTTTAGCACCTATAGGGAAACTAGTAACTAGAAAATCGTAAAAGTGCAATTCTAGAACACTTAGAAATATAATTTCCTGATTCTATTACAGCATGATTAATCATAGTAAAAGTTATCTATAATTAGTGTAAATGTGTAGGAATCCCTCATAATTGGTTTAGGTTTCATTTATAGCGCCTTAGGTGAAGACAGAACTTAGAAAGGGTCTAAGACGTAGATTCTAGAACCGCGTAAGTATATGATTCAGCCCACATCCTTATGATACTGTCCAGATTTGTTTATGATCATAAAAATGAGTAAGGATTATTAGAGGTGAACCTATAAGTGTATAAAAGAGTAAAAACGGATGTTAGCATAATTGGTTTTCAAGATTAAGACTCGTAAGGGTCAAAACATAAGACACCATAGGTCCCAAGACATAACGAGCTTCATGACTTCAAGAAGATGCATGTTTAATTATAAGAATGACTTGAGCATAGCATATGCATTTGCTGAGCCCGGTCCTTGATGCTGGCAAACTGGTTAGGAGCATGCTATCTTTTAAAAATGTCAAAGCAATGATGTGATGACGTATAGACTATGATGAGTTTGACGATATGACTTGATGTCTTATAGCGATGCTGAATGGCTATGCATGCTCTATATGTTTTGTGGCATAAAGCAAGTTTAAAGGAAATCTGGTGCACACGGTTACGCTGCCGAATTTTCCATCAAACTTGAGGATTTGAGAAAAGTTTACGAAAGCTCCTGGGTGACACCGGTTCGGCCGAGTACCCCTAGGAAAGGTTCTGGGTGACACCGGTTTGGCCGAGCACCCCCAGAATAGATGTGATATAACATTGAGACGCATTCCTCCCGCTTTGGTGGGGAGGAAACAAATCTGTGAGGGTATTGACATTGAGCTTGCCAAAGCAGACAATTCGCTGTGTACTAGATACTAGTAGAGCATTTCAAAGAAGGAAATGATCCTAAGATAGGTGATCTAAGAAAGTTATGTATACCCCCTCTATTAGCCCATATTAAATCTAGTGACGACTAGTTAGGATTGAGCTCATTCCTAGGCGATAGGTGAGATGTAGTTTGGTGACCAGATTATCGCCGGGTCGGTGAGTCGGTTGGATTTTTGGTGGATATGTTAAAAGGGTGGTCTTTGAGAAAAAGAACTTAAGAGTTTGACTTATGAGAAAGATGTCACATGGAAAGTACTATGCCTTTTTATGCCATGTATATGATTTATGATTCTTTATGTTGGGCCCAAGAGCTATGATTTTCATGTTAATGTGCAAATGGTATTGTCATGCATTCATCAAATATTGTCGCATTCATGTCATTAAGACACATACTAAAAGACACCACTTCGGATAAATAGATTTGAAAAGCCTAAAACCAATTCTTATGCATGTACATCTTTTTCATAATTAAAACCGAGGTGGCTGGGGATGATGACGATGACACTTGTGTTAGAGTTGGGAATCCCTACTGAGAATCTTGAATGAGTTTCTCATCCCTTCCTTTTCTTCCGTGTTGTCTCTAGACGAGGACTACAACGAGGTTCATGATTTCTTCTAAGGTTCGTGCTTAAGGTTTACACTAGTAAATGGAGCAAACGGTCACTGTGGAAGCATAGATAGCTTAACTTTTGGGTTGACACTTATCCAATCAGATAGGTGGATAAGGATCACTTCATATATATATGTGTATATTTTGATGTAAATAATGGTACAATAATGCTAGTAATTTATTATTTATGAAGGTGTGATGATATTATGTTGTTATGGATAATACTACCTTTCATGAGTATGTATGTTGTGATTACTTTTTCCTGCATGATGTGGTTATGAAGAACGTTAGGTTAGCGCGCGGCTCGCGTTTTGTTTTCAATTTTTGAAAAAGAAAAATTTATTCGTATTTTCCGCTAAGTATTTTAATGAAAGGTTTTAAAGAATGAGACTAAAAGAGTAATAGACTAATGATTAACCTAAATATGTTCTAGAGTGTTGGGTTAAAAATTAGGATGTTACACAGCGGATCGGCTGCGTCACGGTGGCCTCATTGCCCTCACAAAAATCCATGGGCACGGTGGGTAAAGAACCCTTCAAGGGTACTTGAGTAGTCGAATCCTCGGAAGGATCTATCTCTGAATGGTCCGTTGGGAACAGGGCACATACTCCGGGAAGTCACAGATGGTGGAGGCGGTTGGCGGAGTGCGATGAGTCCGCTCCTTGCGAGGACGTGCACGTTCGAAGACGAGGTCATTGTCGAAGGAGGAGGTAGGAGAGAATCGGAAGCTAAAGACTGGGTATGCGAAGGAACGGTCCATGTATACAAAAAGGCCAACTGCACAATGACCCATGAAATGATATGACCGATGAGCGATGTCGTAGTGCATCTCCTAAGTGGGTGCGTCAATGTAGATCACGAACATCGCCATCAGCTTCTGAAGAAACAATGGAAAGAAAAGACAGAGGAAGTGAGAAACTTTCTAAAGAATCTCAGTAGGGTGTCCTCTTATCCTGGTGTCATCATCTACGTCCTATTATAAAATGGTAAGCATGCATAAGGTTCAATTTTTAAGTTCTAAAATATCATTTACCGAGACCCGTTCATTTTAATATGCTTCCTAAATGTTATGAATGCATCATACCTTATCATGCTATGCATGTCAATGTAAGGGGTAACATAATATATATACAAACATAGTGATGCTCATGGAACATAGCAAACATAACATGAATTTCTATATCCTATCTTTTAGGTGACTTAAGCTATTCTTTCTCTCTTTTTGGGGCCACCTTATTACTTTCTCTTTTGAGAGTTCTAGGTTATTAGCTCATACATTACTAGTCATCACTAGCATATACTTATCCTATGATAAGTTTAACACCCAACTCTTAAAGTACGGGGTAGGGGGCATCAGGATCACCTTTCATAAACTTTAATTCGGGGAGTCCAGAGGATCACTTCCTATTTGGATCACCTCTCATAACCTTTAATTCGAGGAGTCTAGAGGATCATTTCCATGTATCTTATGTCACCTTTAATCTTGACATGTTATGTAGATGCATGGTAATTCATAACTTATTTCTTAACATGCCATTGCTCAAAATTATGCATCTTAACCAAATCAAATAAACATGTTCACAGTCATTGCAAATGCCTTCTAATGAATTTCTTAATCCAGATAAATATGCTCATGATCCAAGAATGGTCATGCAAGATCATAGGTCCATGTCATACAAGATTATAGATTCATGTCTTACAAGATCATAGATTCATGTTGTACAAGGTCATAGATTCATGTTATACAAGTAGGGAAAATGCTTATTTGCACATTTTAGGATCTGGTAATCGATTACATGAGCCCTGTAATCGATTACACAGCTTGAATCTTTAAAATAGAAAGGTTGAGGGTTCTGGTAATCAATTACATGAGCCCTGTAATCGATTACCACTGTTGAAAATGTTTTCTGGGCCTCAAGAACATCTGAGTAATCGATTACATGGAATGGTAATCGATTACTAGAGTCTAGGAATATGTTTTGGGTTTCTTAGAACATTGTGTAATCAATTATTCAGGCCAAAAGTTCTTACTCAGGTATTGCAAACTACTCTGGTAATCGATTACCAGTAACTTCAAAGTTCAAAAATTCAAGTTTTAAATACTCCTTGTGTTACTCTTCCCTTCTAAAACCATTTTGAACCTTATTCCACTTTTTTTTTGAAATCAAAACACCTCTACAAAGGCAAATGCCCATGAAACCAAAATTCCTAAGTAAATTGAAAGGGGTAAGTCTTCAGCTCTAGATTTTTAAGTGATGACACAATTTTAAACATGCCAATGCAAGCCTCATTTTAGTCTTTATGTTATAAGGCGATGGCAATGGAATTGTAAATATGCTATGCAAGGCTCGAAATTAAATATGAGAATGCAAGTTCACTTTTAATCTTTAAGTTTAGGCGATGACTTGAAATATAAATATACTAAACAAGAAATATAAACATGGAATGCAAGTCCATTTCTTATCTTCAGCCTTAGGTGACAACTTGAAATAAATATGAGGTGCAAGGCTTGAATGTAAACATGAAATACAAAGACTTGAAACATAAACATGAATGCATTTCCTTTTATTATTTTCTTTTGGTTCTAGGCTCAAGGCTCCTATTTAGAGTGATAACTCTAAAACACCGATCAATCTTACTCAATGGGCATGAGCTTTAGAGTCTCTCATCATTGTGGTTCCAAGAACCTTGTCTCCTTAGACTCATCATCAAGCTCAAAAGAAAACCATCAAAGGAAAACCCAACATATTTTTATTTAGTTCTTTGAGATTTAAGTTCAAGACTCCTATTTAAAGTGTAAACTCTAAAACCACCGATCAACCTTAAGTTGACAAGGGTAAGTCTTGAACCCATAAAAATCAAGTGATGATAAAATCATAATATCTCATTTACTAGGAACTCTTAAAACGAAATAATATAATCTTAAACTCTAGAGGTCAAACAAATGATGACTTTTCAACCAACATCAAGAATGCTCATCATCAAGCCATGATTTCCAATCATTGAACAACAACAAAACAAAAACAAATGGAGGAGAAGAAGAAGCTCAAAATCGAAACAAGAAAGAATCAAGGGAAAGAAGAAGAACTCAACATAAATCGCTACCAAGGATGTGTTTTTTGTTTGAAGAAGAGCTTGATCTTGGGAGTAGGAGGTGTGAGAGGTTGGATAGTGTCTCTTTGAAGGGTGAGAAGAAGAAGAAGAAGAAGAAGAATTCTTAAGGAACCTAAACCTTGCAAGGTTAAGCAAAAGGCATTTGTGTTTCCTTTGAGTGTGTATTTATAAAAGAATTTCATCATGAGGGGATGAGAGGGAGGAGGTATGGCCAACCATGGGAGGGAAGAGAAAGAGAAAAATATCTCTTGTATGTGTCATTCCAAGATATGGCTAGGTATGGGCTTAGGTATGGTTCATGGTATGGTTTTTCAAGTGTATTTTATTTGAATTTCAACATATGATGGATGAAAATGGAAGGGGGAGTGGCCCGTTCTTTCAAGGGGCTTAGGGAGGAAATTTTGTCATTTTAATGTGGATTAGAAATATGTTTATGAATGGATTTGGTTAGGCCTTTTATTAGGGGTTTGTAGTTAGGTGTTTGGGTGAGAAAGTAAGCAATTCAGGTAGCTCAAGACAAGATTAAAGAGTGTTCTTGCTCATTAGTAGAGTCAAACCTCTTCTAATCAAGATTCTCTATCACATCTTCATTTCATTAAATCATGGGATTGGAATAGGAAGAATACTATTCATGAAATGTGACATAAAACTTTCACATGGCTGAAGGGCATTCTATCAACAGACCACCATTCTTTGATGGTGGAGACTATGCTTATTGGAGGGATAGAATGGAGTTATTCATAAAATACACAAGTCTTGACTTTTGGGAAATCATATAAGAAGGAGACTATGTTCCAAGGGAGGAAACTCCAGGAACTGGTGATGTACCTTCACTATCCAGAGATATCCTGAGAAGTAGATGGACAGATCTGCAAAAAACCAGAGTTTAACTAAACTCAAAAGTTAAGTACCTTCTTATGTGCGCACTAAGGAAAGCTGAATACGACAAAATGGCTAAAGAAATATCGGTTAGACTTAACATGTTACATGAAAGGACATATCAAGTGAAGGAAACAAAGATCAGTGTAGTGGTTCATCAATACAAACTATTCAAATGACTAATCAGGAAAATATTGATGATATGACCACTAGGTTTATGCATATTGTAAACCAGCTTAAACGTCTTGGTAAAAGATATTCTAACACAGAAATGGTTAGAAAGATCTTGAGAAGTCTTCCTGCAAAATGGTTGCCCAAAGTCACTGCCATTACTAAAGCAAAAGACCTTCAAACTCTTGGCTTGGATGCACTTATTGGGTCTCTAATAACCCATGAAGTGGTGCTCTCTGAGATGCATGGAGAATCCAGCAAAAAGAGCAAATCCATGGCTTTAAAATTGTCCCATAAAAAAATCAACACAGCTAAAGCAATGAAAATTACTAAAACCTCTAATGAAGAGGATGAGATAGATGAAGAGACAGATGGTGAAGGTGGAAATGAGCTCCCCATGCTGGTTAGAAAAATGTCCAAACTCTGGAAAGGAACAGCAAAGAAAAGAAAAGACATCAATTTCAAGAAGGATAGAAGAGAAAGGCCAAAACCTGAAGTCATCATATGCTATGATTATAGAGAAAAAGGACACTACAAAACAGAATGTCCAAAGTCTAAAGGTCCACAGAAAAGATTCACCCCTAAAAAGAAAAGCATATTGGCAACATGGAGCGAACCAAATGAAGAAAAGGAAGAATCAGAAGACTAAGAAGAAATGGATATTGCAAATCTGTGCTTCATGGCAGGATATTCTTCTGAAAGTGACTCTGAGGTAAATAATGTTGACTCCGATCTTTCTTATGATGAGCTTTTATTGCTTTATGAAGAGTTACTTGAAGACTCTAAAACTCTTTTATCTCATTATCTCAGTCTGAAAAAGGAACATAAAAAAAATTGTTTTAGAACTTAAAATGGTCAAATTAGAAGCTGAGAATCTAAGGAAGTTATGAAAGAAGAAAACAAATTTTTAAATATAAAACTTGTAGTCTTAGAATCTAAAGTTGCAAATAATAATGAAAACACTCTAAAAGTCATTTTTGAGCTTAAAAGAACTTCAAAGCTTCTCAAAACTGACCTTGGAAAAAGGATGAATGGATCAAGAAATCTTGATCTAATGCTTGGTGGTTAGAGACCATATTTTCTAAAGGCTAGACTAGGATATGAAGAAGAGCTTGATAAAAAAGGAAAATCAACTTTTCTTCATAAAGCTAAAAGAAAACCTCCTAGCACTATTTATTTTAAGAGGGGACATCCACTAGACAAACGCTTTATGAAAAGAAAGCACGTCAGAAAATTGGGCAATCCTCATTTCATACTAACTGCAGAGGACCCATCCAGATATGGGTACCTAAAATGAAAAATGCATTCATCGTAGATATGCCTAAGAACATACATGGAACCTGAAAACAAATGGTACTTGGACAGTGGCTGTTCTAGACACATGTATGGATCAAGAAGGTGGTTCAAAAATTTGCAACCAAAAAAATCAAGATCTATAAGATTTGCAGATAGAGGTAAAGCTAAGGTCACAGGCATAGGAGATGTTGGTAAGGATGATTCTCACCAAATTTCAGATGTCTTATTAGTTGATGGTCTAGCTCACAATCTTTTAAGTATTAGTCAGTTTTGTGACCAAGGGTTTAATTTCATCTTTGATGCTCATACTTGCATAATAGTATGTCCCACTTCAAATAAAGTAATCCTTTCTAGAAAGAGGCATGATAATACATATGTATTATTTTTGGATGATCTGAGAGATCAAAATGTAAAATATCTCGTATCTTTTACAGATGATAAGTGGTTATAACATAAGAAGCTTGGGCATGCTCATATGAAGCTTATTTCTGAGCTATCTTAGAAAGAGCTAGTTAAAAGCCTTCCAAAAATCACTAATGATAAGGATTCAACTTGTGATTTTTCTGAAAAAGGCAAGCAAACCAAAGCTTCTTTCCAGAGCAAAATGTGGTTTCAACCACTAAACCACTTGACTGTTACATATGGATCTTTTTGGTCCTACCAAGACGGCCAATCTAGCTGGAAAGAAATATTGCCTCGTTATAGTGGATGATTACTCCAGATTTACATGGGTTATCTTTCTAGCTTCTAAGGATGAGGTCTTTGAGAGGTTCAAAGTTTTTACAAAACGAGTTTATATTGAAAAAGATTCTCAAATCAGCATTATTAGATCCGATCATGGTGGAGAATTTGAGAATCATGTTTTTAATGAGTTTTGTGAAAAACATGACATTCTTCACGAGTTTTCTGCACCTAGAACTCGCCAACAAAATGGGGTAAGTGAAAGGAAAAATAGACGCTTGCGAGAAATAGCCAAAACTATGCTTTTGGAAAGTGGTTTGTCAAAAGGTTTTTGGACAGAGGCTACAAACACCTCGTGCTATATTCAAAACAGAATCTTTCTTAGGCTAATTCTCAAGAAAACTCCCTATGAGCTTTGGAAGGGCAAAAACCCAACATATCATATTTTCATATCTTTAGCTCACCTTGTTTTATTCTTAACACCAAGGACAAACTTGCCAAGTTTGATTTGAAATCTGATGATGGTATCTTTTTAGGTTACTCTTCTATATCTAGAACTCACAAAGTATACAACAAAAGAATGTCTTGCATAGAAGAAACTATTCACATAAAATTCAAGGAGCTCAGAAATGACTTTGTTGATGATCTTGAAGATCTACAAGAAAGCCTTGCAAGAATATACTTATCTTGTTTACATTTCTGCAATATCTCTTTCAATTATCTCTTCAAAAAAAATTTCTTCAAATTGGTTTGTCATCATCAATAGCTCTAGATTCCTTACACTCATGTATTTTGAATGACAACAAAATCAATTCAAAGAAAACACTCTGAAAAATGACCGATGTTTCTCTCTGCATTTCTTGTAAGAATTTAACAAGCTCCATCGGTTAGCAAGCTTAAAGATAATACAAATGAGTGTATATATATGTTTCACTATGCATTTGTAAACACGTTACAAGTTCTGTTATATTAAAGAAGTGAAATTATATCATTATCCAAGCTTCTAATAGCTAATGATCAATAGAAGGCTTCAATGCTACAAGAAATTGAAGAAAGAGACTTTAGAAAGTAGCACTGGATATCAAAAAGTATGCTTACATGAAGAAATCAAGAACTCTCTAAAGACCAGATGACACACCACCATTAATAATTATGTTCATAAAGTTTGTATCATAAACAAACAATGGTTGAAGCTTGAAGACTCTTTAATCACTAAGGAAATGATATCATGCTTCAGCAAGTTCATGTATCAAAATAGTAAATTCTACATCCCTCAGAAGGAGGGAAAATTTGAAATTCAAATTTCAAGATTGCTTGTGAAAACTCAAATTCTAGTGTCAGAACTGGTAAATCATCTCTCTTACTTTCAAAAGTCAACTGTCAAAATGTTCTAGAAGAAAGTGTTTAGAAATCATGGTTCAGAAAGTAAGAGATAACTTCTGAAGATCATCAAAAATCTCTTTATCTCATAACGGCTTCTAGAGATTGATCTAACAAAGCAAAAAGACTATTCTTTTAGATCTCCTTTCTAAGACATAAGTAGATGATCAACATGTGTCCCTGAAAGGTCTATTTGAAGGCAACAGTCTCAAGGAAAACCTTTATATATAGAGATGCAGCATTCTTCATGAATAGGTGACCAATGTTGATTGAAAGTGCAAAAATACTGTTAAGATTTCTCTCTATCTATTTGTACAAGTTTATCATTTACTGTAAATCATTTCCTTGTACAAAATCTTCTTTCGACACTTCATTAATCACATCCTCTTCTGAGGAAGATTTTTTTCGTTGAAAGAAGTCATTCAAGATTTTTAGGTTCTTTTCATTATACATTCAAAGAAATTTGAATGTAGGTCAGTTTGAGTGGCAACCCGAACTTGTAACCTTGATCTAGTAGAGATCAGTGTGAGACAGCTTGAAAAGGCTTGTTAAAATCTACTTGCAATGTGAGAGTAACCTAGTTTTATTGGTCATAGTTTTAGCTTGGAGAGGTTAGTTCAAGACTACTTAGTTCAGCTTGAAAAGGCTTGTAAAGAACTACTTGTTGTGAGACAGTAGCAATGTTTACAAGTTGATTAGACAAAACTTGAAAAGGCTACTAGAAAGACTATCGTGACTTTTTCTTTGGTTGGAGGAAAAAGTTGTGAAACTCAACAGTGGTCGAGAACTGGATGTAGGCAAGATTGGCCGAACCAGTATAAATCCTTCTATGTTAGTTTTGTTCTCTTTCTTTATCTCGTTCCTTTTTGTCCTTATTTAAAGTTTAAATCTTTCAAAAATATCTTTATCATCTTACCCTTTTTTTATCAAGTTCAAAAAGCTAGCTTTTTAAAAGGTTTAACGTTATTTTCTACTACACTACAGTTTATCTTGATAGCATTTTCAATTTAGCTTTTCAGATTTTCAGTAAAAGCAGAAAAAGGAAAACATGATTCAACCCCTCTTCTTGTGTGTCTTTCTGCTTACAAATTTCTCCTTCAAATGTGTAATCATCCATGAAGTAGAAATTAGCAACATCTTTTAACTCATCTTGGGTTTGTAAATCCACCATTCCTTGTTTAGCTCACTCTATGTAGCCAGCATTCCTCTCTTGTTTGGAGTGAACTTGTTTTGTGAACCTTTAAGCTAAGGACAACTTATTTTGAAGTGTCCTTTATCTCCACAGCTATAGCAGCTTACATTATGCTCTTTCAAGCCTTTGATATCTTCCTAACAAGCATCTCCATCTTTTTTCTCTAACCCTTCTTTTAAGTCTTCTTCACCATCAGAGATCTCAATAACTTTCATTGCTTTTCCTTTGCTTTGTTTTCTATAAGAAGACTTCAAAGCTACAGATTTGGTTTCCTTCATGACTTCACCATGAACTTTAGAAAGCACTACTTCATGGGTTTTGGGGGACCCAATAAGGGCATCTAAGCTAAGAGTTTGAAGAGCCTTAGCTTCTATTGTTGTTGTAACCTTAGGAAGCCATTTGGAAGAAAGGCTTCTTAGGATCTTCCTTACCATTTCAGAATCTAAGTATTATTTACCTAAACCTTTAAGTTGGTTCATTATGTGCATGAAACTATAAGTCATTTCATTAATATTCTCTTAATCTGTTATTTTGACATCTCATATTAATGAACTAGCATACTTATTTTGGTCTCATTGACCTAGTCAGTTCCTTCGTAAAGCATATGTAATCTATCCCGCATTTTTTTAGCTGTGTCACAAGTAATGATTTTATCATACTCTACTTTGCTTAGTGCACTTGTAACTAGATATTTAGCTTCAAAGTTCAACTGAACTCTTGCCTTATGTTACTTTGTTCATCTACTTCTTGGAACTTCTCTTGAAGTAGAAGGTCCACCATTAGTTCCTGGAGTGTAATCTCCTTCTTAAATGATCTCCCACAAGTCAAAATTTGTGTATTTTATGAATAACTTCATCTTATCTCCCTAACAAGCGTAGTAGTTGTTAGCTCCAAAACCCTTGCACTCACAAGTTTTGAATGACAACAAAACCAATTCAAAGAAAATACTTTAAAGAATGACTAATGTCTCTATTGAGTTTCTTGCAAGTTTACAACATGTATCTATCGTTTAGCAAGAGCAAGGCTTACTCAGGAATATATATATTTCACTATGCATGTGTAAACATGTTAATAAATTTGCTCTATTAAAGAAGTGAAATTATATTCTTGTCTGAGTCCTTGATAGCTAACGATCAGAGGAAGACACAATGCTACAAGAAACCAAGGAAAGAGACTTCAGAAAGTAGCATAGGACATCAGAAAGTACTCTCAAGATAAAGATATCAGAATATGTCCGTATGCAACATGTTACTTAATCTTCAATCATCACAATCGCAAAGAAATCATCATCAAGAAGTTTTGATTAAAGATCTAGAAGCAAAATAACTTTTCGAGAGCTGATTACGTATATAAAAAAGCGCACCTGTGAATAGAGCAAAGAATGCTACAGAAAAGAAAGGGACATTTGAAATTTGAATTTCAAATTATCAAGTCAAACCCAGTTTCAAACCGGCACGTCATCTCTTCTGCCCTTTTGATCAACAACCCAAGCTTCATGAAGGGGGAGTTTAGAAAGCTCGCTTAGAAAGTAGAAAAGTAGTTTCTAATAGGAGTCAGAAAGCTCATATTTACAACAGCTTCTGCAACTGATGTGACAGTTCTGTCAACCTCTCTTCTAGTTGTCTTTTTCAAGACACAACTGATGTTCAACACATGTCACTTGAAGAACTGATTTATGGCAACGGTCACAAAGAAATACTATTGTAAAGAGATGCTAAGCTTGAAAAATGTTGACTGAGAGATTTGAAGATTCAAGAGAGGAAACTCTGCAAAAATCTCCTCCCATTTCCTGGAATATTCAATCGTTATTATGTAATTAGTTTTTATTCTTGAAGTGTAAAGAAAATCTTCTTTCTATATTCTTAGTTAGATGTATATTCTTCTTTTGGAATAAGTAGAAGAAGGAAGTCACTCAAGTTCACCCATGATCTTTTTAAAATGTATCATCTTTAAGGAAACTTGAGTCTAGGTTAGTTTGAGTGGCAACCCAAACACTTAACCTTTGTATCCTTGATCCGTTAGTGATCAAAGTGAGATATAGCTTGGAGAGGCTAAGGTAAAACTACTTGCAACGCAATAGTAAGATGTTCTTGCTCATCATGATTTAGCTTGGAAAGGCTAGTCAAAGACTAGTTACGGCTTGGAGAGGCCGGGAACAAACTACTTGCAGCTTGGAGAGGTCAAGAATAGACTACTCAGTTAGGCTTGGAGAGGCCAGTGTCAAGACTACTCAGTTGGGCTTAGACAGGCCAGTGTCAAGACTACTTGCAGCCTGAAGAGGCTGGGGAAAGAGTACTAACAACATGCTGAAAAAGTTGCCTGTCAATCACAGGTTGGCTTAGAGAGGTTAAAGTCAAGACTACTCACGTTAGCTTGGAAAGGCTAGTACAGAACTACTTCAAATCCTTGGTTACAAGTGGTTTCTGAAATCCTTGGATGATAGCTTAGGAAGGCTAATGAAAAGACTATCCTTCTTTACTTTATCAGGTTGAGAAAGTTGCTATTATATTGGAATCTCAACATTTGTTGAGTACTGGATGTAGGCATGTTGGCCAAACCAGTATAAAATCTTTTGTATTCTTTCTCTCTTACCCTGATCTCTTTTATTTATGGTTATTGCTTCTTTTACCTTATCTTCAGTCTTATATATATTCTGCTCCTTTACATTATCTTTTGTAATAATGAAGTTTTTTTTAAGGTTCAGAAAAGTACTTTTTGAAGGTACTAACTATAATTCTGCTGCACTTCAAATTCTATACTTGATAACAATCGTTTCAAAAGCTTCAAAAAATGAAAAAGGATAAATGTATGATTCAACCCCTCTTCTCGTGCACTTCTTCACTTACAAGTAGTATCGGAGCAAGGCCTTTGAAAGGTTGAGCAATCCAATGATTGCAGAGGAAAAAAATCCAAAGGCAGAATGACATATATTATCTCTTGAAGATCAAGCTATATTTGATGTCCTTTACTGATAAGACTTGAAGACATGGCACAGTTCCTTCATAAGTTGAAAGGGATTCAAAAAAGACCTTTTGACAATCTTTCAAAGGAGGAAAACCCAGTTTCTCAATCAAAGTTAAGTCTCTACTTATATAAGCCCTGAGTTACTGCTATATATGCTATTTGTGTACTTTGTGTTACATAAAAAGGCTATATGAGGCAATCAGTTCATGATGTTAAAGGAACTCAACATGCATCAAGATATCTTCGAACCTATTTGTAATTGATCAGATGTTTTACCTTGTTAAAGTAATGAAAATTGCTAAATCTTCTTTGTGAAGTAGTAAGATCTGATACTATTACCTGAGATTGGATTCTCTATTTGTCAAATATGTCTAAAGTCTGTAATGACTATATCAAAAGGACATCAATCTCTCAAATGACAAATCAGGACAAAATCATCTTGAGAAAGAATAGTTACTTGTATCAACTATATCTCACATCATGTATCTGTCCAACTCTTTACAAACATATCCCTGTGCAAAAAGGAAGAATGTGCCAGTCATCCAGAAAGTCTTGCTGTGCAAAAACTCATTACCATTCTATGCTTCATATCTGAAGAGCTTTATCAGAGACATTTGAGGTAAATGTTTACGTATTTTACCTCTTTTATTTTTTTATCTTTTCAGATGAGTTGCTAGAAAGTTATCAAGGCCATTTATCTATATATCTCAATCTATCACATAATTTGAAAAAGTTGACATGAACAATTGAGAAAGCCTAGTCTAAAGCTGGAAAGCTGATATAGAGAAACACTTCAAGAGAGTTTACTTTTCAAATTACATGATTCTGAAACCTCTAAAGTGCTATATAAACATGTCAGAAATTCCTTCTGAATTCTAGAAAGGACTTCATGGCTTCAAAAGATTTGACCTATTTTATATGACAATATTCAAAAACTATGTTTTTGTGAAAGATAGTAGTCAGCATTTCTTTCCTCTGAAAACTAAACTGAGATACATAGGTGAATCTAAAAGAGAAAGATCTATGCAACTTCATCTGATTTATGTATTCTTTTTTATTAAAGAGATACCTTTACATCAAATGAATCCTGAATAGGATTTCCTTAGAAAGGTTAAAAAAAAATTCTTTATCTAAAACTAATTGATAAGGAGACATAAAAGTCTACGTACCAAAAGTCATCTTCTTTCTTGCAGGTATTCCTGATATATCTCTCTGCATGAATCTTCAATAGAAGTACTCTGATGATGACCAATGCAGATATCAGGCTTTGATTCTAAATGTATCAAAATTCCTAAGAGATAATCTTTTTAAGAATATCTCATGATGATGATGATGAAGATAAAGCTTAAGGAAGACCTTGTTGATATTCTTATTTATCATAAAGAATGTCCTAAGACTTTTATATATCCAGAAAGTCCGCAGATGAAATGTAACGCCCCGATTTTTCTGTCTGAGTGGAAAATGACCGAAATGCCCCTGAGATCATTTTCGGCCCGGAATTCGAGGATGGCCGACTCAGCAGTACTCGAAGGGCCAACTCAACGTTTGAAGGGGATTGAATGACCCTTGAGTGGTTCCGGAGGCGAAAGCCTCATTTCATGATTTGGTCAAAATGACCAAAATACCCCTGTAGCGTTTTACGCGGGTAGAGGTGCCGTTTGAGCCTGAAACTTTCCCCAGAGGTTTAAAACCATGTTTTTACATGTTTCAAAACATCTGTTTAAGTCCCGGTGGTCCCAGGCAGTTTTAGTGCAAAATTACGATTTTGCCCCTAGAATAGTGTTTTTAAGCTTAATGATGTAATTAAGCAAACCTAAGCAATATTAGCCTCTAAACGAAGATTAATTAATTTTCCTAATTAATCTAGAGTCAAAATAATTTATTAAAGTTAATTAGAACCTAAAATT
The DNA here is from genome assembly GCA_031216125.1 of Dalbergia cochinchinensis. Lineage (NCBI taxonomy): Eukaryota > Viridiplantae > Streptophyta > Magnoliopsida > Fabales > Fabaceae > Dalbergia > Dalbergia cochinchinensis. The sequence goes on from CM062372.1 coordinate 45,878,555, forward strand.
ACTTAGATTAAACTTAAACCCCTTTTTAGAACTCAAGATTCCTAGTCTTGGAATCTTGAATAGTGTTTTCTCTCTCCAATTCCTTAAATCAAGGAATTGTGTCTAGAATTGTTTATACACTAAAATGAATTTATAACTCACTAATGATGCAAGAACACCCTCTAATTATGTCTTGACAACCCTAATTACCCATTTTCTCACCCAAACACTTTCTTAAAAATTCCTAATCTTAATCCTAATCAAAGATACATCTAAACACAACTCTAAACCACAATTAAAATGCAAGAAACTCTCCCCCATGGCTGATGCACATTCGGCCACCTCTCCCCCATTTGACCACATGTTGATTTGTTTTCTCACTCAAAGAACCATGCTTGAGGTCATACCTTGAACCATACCTCACCATACTTTGAACCATACCTCACCAAGCCTCAAGACCACATTATCTCACCTCGTGGAACTCATGGGTTCCCTCCCCATCTGATGGCCGAAGCCTTCCCCTCCATGTGCACCCTTCATTTGTTTCATTTCTCTATAAATAGCTTGCTTGGGTGAACTTGTATCATTTTGGGTTCATTTGCAAAGTGTAAGTTTTCAAAGAAACACTCCAAAGCTTTCTTTTCTCTCAAGTTCAAGCCTTCAAAGTTCTTCAAGTTCTTCATCTTCTTCTTCCATCATCAAGATCATCACACCAAGTAGGGATTTTCTTTCAAATACTTCTTTCTTTAAAGTTCTTGTTTAGCTTTATGTTCATAGTTTCTCTTGATTCTTTTTAGAACTTCTTTTCTTCTCCTTTTTCTTTCTCATTTTTCGGCCATGGGCCTTGAAGTTCAAAGAAATGAGAGCTTGATGATGAGAGTTTCATGATGATGTTCATCACTTGAAACAAACTCTAGAGCTTGATCTTTGTTCTTGAGCAAAAATGTTTGTACTTCTTCCTTTCTTGAACTCTTGAGAACTCTAGCTTTGATGGTGTTTTAAAATGATTCTATGAACTCAATGATGAGGACTCATGGTGTTGGTGTTAATATATCACCAAGATCATGGACTCTAGAGTTTTCAAATATTCCTTTTCTTGCCTAGAATGTTTCGGCCATTTCCTTTTCTTCTACATGTTCATTGTTTTGATTTTCTAAAAATGTTGTCTTGAGTTCTAAGAACTCTAAGCATTACTTAACCTTGGTTGGATGAGTTTGGGTTGAGGATTGATTTCCTTTAAAGTCTTGTTAAGGGCTCTAGAAAGATAAAATGAACTTGCATAATTTATTTTATGCTTGCACTCATATTTACATTCTTGCTATGCATCTTTACTTTCAAGCTATCACCTAAGAACATAAAGATTAAAATGGAACTTGCATCATCACTTAATTTAATTCTCAATGCCTATCTATTTCGGCCTTAAAGTCGATTGTTGTTGGGCCGAGAGCACTAAAATAAAGAATTGAACTTGCATTATCACCTAATTAATTTCTCGAATGCCTATCTATTTCGGCCTTAAAGTCAATTGTTGTTGGGCCAAGGGCACTAAAATAAAGAATTGAACCTTGCATATTTACTTTCAAGCTTGCACGTTTAATTTTATGCCTTGCATATTTATTTTAAGTCATCACTTTACTTTGTAAGCAAGATTAAAAATGAAAAGCATGAGCACGTTTATTTTATATCATAACTTAAGAACCTAGAGCTCGAAGACTTGCCCATTTCATTTCAAGTTAAAGTTCAATGTGAATGCATCCTTTGAATGCATGTTTTCGGCCAAGTAGTGATGATGGACTTGCAATGAGTTTTCATCTACCTACAAGGACTAATAGTCTATGTTTTAAATTTTTCTTAAAGCTTTACAAATCTTTACAAGATTATGTTATCATGAGATATGACTTTATTGCCTTTTAGAAGATGAAATATATTTTGGTCACTGACCTAAGGCTTCTCTTAGCCTCTTGATGAATTAAAATGATTTGCAAAGAGTTTTGGAAATTCTAAATTGATTCCAAAAGAAACTAGTTAACTTATGTACCTAGAAATATCAATTTAGTTCTCTTATTGAAGTTTGATGTTTTCGGTACTGTTATGATGAGCTTATGGCTGTAAGATGATGCTTTGATGTGTTAGAATGTGTGAAATTATCACGTGATGAGGTAGAAACGATTCTATGCATGATAGGTAAGAAACTAGCTAACTAGAAATACCGTAAAGCTAGATTTTAACATAGTTTAGACCCATTTGTTTTTGGAACTTATCCAAACTGTTTTAAAGGGAACATAATCAGATTAGGATTTTTTAGACATGAAAAACTTGGTAACATTTGGATTAGAATTGAATTTTAGCACCTATAGGGAAACTAGTAACTAGAAAACCGTAAAGATACAAATATAGAACTCTTAGAACATTTAGTTTTCTGGATTCTGTCCAGCAACATTGCAACATGATAAATGTGATTCATAATCAGTTCTTAAGCATAGGAATGCCTCATAATTGATTTAGATTTAATTTATAGCGCCTTAGGCGAAGACGGAACTGAGAAATAGTCTAAAACATATGTTTTAGAACCCCGTAATCACAAGTTAGAAATTATGCCCTATGCTTTTCAGATTTGAGTATGAACATGAGGATTAGGAGTGATGATTAATTATGAGCCCTTAGGTGCATAACATATGAGCGACGGACGTTAGAAAACTATATCTCAAGATTAAGACCCGTAAGGGTCAAAGCATAAGCTACCGTAAGGATAAGCGTTTGAATGTTCTATGATGATGCATGTGTTACGTGAAAAATGATAATGTTATTCATATAAGCAATTCATGAGGATATATGTTCATGTGGCATAAAGCAAATTTGGAAGAAATTCGGCATAATGCCTTTGTGCCGCCGAATTTTTGACAAATTTGGGGCTTAAAGAGATTTTGAAAATTAAGGTACTAAGATAGGTTCTAGGATGACACCGGTTCGGCCGAGCACCTCCATAGAACTCATGTGATATCGGTACCAATTTATACTCTTACGTGACACCAGTTCGGCCGAGCACCCCTAAGAGAATTGCCCCCTAACCCGTACTCAGATAGTCGGGATTTATGATTTATGATACGCTTATCGTTAAGTGGTAAGTAAGAACTAGTAACGACTAGTTAAGGTATGAGCTCATAACCTAGAGATGTGACACGTTCTGGGTGACACCAGTTCGACCGAGCACCCCCAGAGCGCTTGTCTTTTAGGGCGGCCCATGAGGAAGAGAAGTTTCATGATTATGATTATGTCACCAAGTTTGTCCCATATGAATGTTTCTATTGCCACTTTATGCCACTAAGTATGATGATGCTTAATGATATGATTTATGTATGTGCATTAGGTAGCACCATGTATACATTCTCTATTATGTTGCATTCATGACATTAAGATTATCCTAAAATGAATGGACCTTGGCTAAACTATGTTTTAGAACTTAAAAATGGACTTAATGCATGCTCACTCATTTTGTATAATTAAACCCAAGGTTCTTGAGGACGTAGATGATGACACCTAGGTAGTAGGAGGCCCTACCGAGATTCTTTAGCAAGATTCTCACTCCCTCTATCTCTTTCTTTCTGTCACATCTTCAGATGGCGACGTTCGTGGTATTCGTGGACACCCCGACATAGGAGGTGCACCATGACCCGGACCACGGGTCATTCCATTTTGTGGGTCGATGCACGGTTAGAGTATTCATGTTCATGGGTCGACCCTTCACTCCCCCTATACATTCTCATCGTTTCTCCCCCGTCTCACCTTTTGGCGATGACCTGGTGTTTGAGCGCGTACGTCCCCGAGAGGAGAGGCTTCACCGTACCCCACTGTCTGCGTCCGCCATTCGAGACTACCCCCAGTATGTACCCCGTTGCCCGTCGTCTTTTTCGGAGACGGATCCTTCTGAGGATTCGGTGACCCAGGTACCCTCCGAGGGATCTTCCCCCACCATACCCATGGACCTTGGGGAGGGTAGTGAGCCCACCGTGACTCAGCCGAGGCTTGCACGATGACCGGAGATGAGGCCCGTTCCGCCTATTCTCGCCGGAGGAGCTTGCTCAGTTTCCTGGTTACGTGCCACGCTCGAGGGATAGTTGCCAGTAGGAGGCTGTGGATGGCCCGGGTTAGAGCACACACCACTTAGATGGAGATAAACCTTCTTTTGTTTAGAGGTTATCTCATTAGATGCACTCGGGTAGGGGAGTAGTTTATGTTTATGTTTATGTTGTATTATCTTTCATGTATTCCTTTGTACTAAATTAAGTCCCACACTTATAAGTGGGCAAGTTATATATATATATATGAGGTGATATTCAGTGTTTCTCATGATGTGCCTTTATGTGCCTTATGCTATGACGTTATGAGATGTATATTTTGTCTGTTGCATGTTATATCGCATCACGCAGCTCTCACTTTGTATTTCAAAAAAAAATTTACCCGTATTTTCCGCTAAGTATTTCAAAGTAAAAATGAGAACTATGAAGTAACAGACTAATGATTAACCTAAGTATGTTCTAGAGTATTGGGTTAAAAATTAGGATGTTACATGAAATACAAAAGCTTTAGAAATGAGCTCCAGAACCTCAATCCTTCAAAAAGTTATGCTCATACCATTCAAGATGATCAGAAAATAATCCTTCTGATAAACAACATAAGCAGTTTGAAGATGACATAGAAACTGGAAGACCTATTTGTACAGTAACTTCTTGAAAGTTCTATTTTATAAACTTTTTTTGTCAAAGTTCTGAGAGTATTCCCAAGGTTATGAAAATCAAATCATCCCTTGGATTTTCATTAACCATGCTTTCATCACCGCCACGATATCTATATTTGTTGAGAAAGCTTTGAGCTGTCAAAGTTTGGTGGAAGTTATGCTGAATGTTGTATCCAAGCTCAAGAGAAAGGCAAAGTCTTCTCTTTAGGCTCAAGACATCATCATCCTTGCTAAGAAAAAGGTCTAGGATCATCTGGATGAATCTGATATCATCAAAGCAAGTATATATTCAAGGAGAAAAGATCAAAGAGGAAAGGCCAAAGGCATACCAAGTTCATTGAACTCAGATGCTGCGGATAAGGAATCAAGTCCGAAACCACTTCTTAAGGTAGGTTGTCTTCTAATCCTCTTTTACTTCTCTATGCTTTTTATCCTTATAAGATCTCGATCAGCACTTCTTACCTAAGCCTGTTTGTGAAAGTTTGCTACTTTTTAAAAAATGGGGATGCTTAGTAAGTATATGTGTCTACTGAAGATCTTGTATCAAGATGTATTCACAATATCTATAACTGAGGATCTCTTGATTGTTTCCATCTTTGAAAAGTTTTTTTTTAAGTCTTTCTTTGCATAAGCATTCCTACATAAAAACTCTCTAGGTTGGCTCTCTACTCCCTTCTGAAGATTAAACAAAGCAATCAAAATTCATCAAGGTACATATTCTCTTGAAGTTTATGCTTATTAATATGCAAGAAGTTCTAGAAGTCAGTATGCAAAGCCACAGTTATCTATGAGGTATGATATACCATTGTATAAGAGAGTCAGAAGATCAGTTTGCAAGATCAGCTCTACAGGCGTGTATTTCAGAAGTCAGTATGCAAGGCCATAGTTATTTATGAGGTATGATATGTCAGTTTACAAGATTAGAGAGAAATAAGGTTGCTCAATTTGAAAAAGGATAGGTCAGATAGAAGATCAGAGCATGATGGTTTTTATGAAGACATTGAACTCAGAGCAAGAAGAAGAATCTAGAATGAGATATGGAAGTTCATCTAGAGATTAGAAAGTGAACCCTGAAGCTTCAAAAAGCAATTCCTTCATAAAGTTTGAACCAAGAGTCAAAAGACTTTCTTTTTGAAAGAAGGATGAAAAGGTGGGATTTTTTCACCCACCATGTCAAAGTTTCTCTCTCCACATCACCTCATCTTCATCCATGTCATATCCATTTAAACCTTGACATTTCTTTTTCACCTTAGTTTTCATCTACTCATATACACTTCCTCAAACCATTTCATCTTCTCTAACTCTCAAAGATCCCATTTTGATCCATCCTCCTACACACATCATTGTAACCTCAACTTCCATCTTTGTGTGCTAAGATAAATTCTTCTTACACCCTCTTAACCCTTATAGCAAAAGGAAAGCTCTACTTTGATCACATTTCTAACATGGAAACACTACTCATGTTTAATAATCATGTGGACTAGCAACATTTTGCTGACAACTATTCTCAGTGATCTGTCGCTACTAGAAAAAGCTAAGACACGAGCTGATGACTCAGGTTCTTATTCTAATGGAAGTAGTCTCCTTTCAAGGATGGACTAGGTTCCTAAATATCACAAATAGAGTTTTCCTTGGAATGGTCAGTGCATTCTACTCTCGATTAGAACCTATGTCTGATTCTCTTCTTATCACCTACATCAAAGATACTCACATGACTTTGAGCTTAAATGATATCTCCTATATCATCAATGCTCCAAATGAAGGTATTAGTTGTTCATCTGAAGAAGATTGGTTTATATCTCTTGGAGTTTCAGTAGAGGAAGTCTCTAATTGTCTCACAGGGTCTCCCAGACATCACCTAGGACCCCGTCCATGCTAATTACTCAAGCACAACAGGTTCTTACTCTTATCCAGCTCTCTTTACTTCCAAGGTTAGAAAGCATGGACCTTCTAGTGGGAATGGATTGCATGTTGTTATTCTGTCTGATGTCAAGGAGAAAAGTAAGTTTGCCCAAGCTCATTTTCAACTACATGTTGAGAGCCATATCTTCTAAAACAAAGAAAATTAATGTTGTTCCTTATGGGATTCTGCTGACCAAGATTTTTGAATATCTGTATTATCTGCTGAAAAATTAGTATGAGTATATGGTTAGAACTGAATACGCCATATCTCAGTTTGAGATTGAGAGGAATATAGAGAAAATAGATGCAAAAAGACATGTGATCGATATGGATGATAGCTCCGAAGATTCTGCAAAGCTCTTGATAGATACTGATGCTAGTGGAGACACTATTTGTCTATCCAAAACTTCAGGATCTAGAACTGATGAAGGGAGCAGAATTCAAATGCATGATGATGTATTTTCCCCAAAGATACAATCATCAGATAATTATACAAACAGTACAGTTCCTGAGACTATCTTCACTCGTGCCAGTGACTCTCCACCGTCTCGTTCTAAACAGCCTTTCTCTTCTGTCCCACCTATACCTCAACCAGCTCAAGATAGGTGCTAATCAGCCTTTTTCTAGTCGTCATCAAACCGTACTTCCTCAAAACTATCCGTATCTTGGTATTAGGAGACTGCTGGACAATCAATAGAATATCTCTACCAGATTGGACAATCTGGAAGAAACATCCCGCCATCTTGAAGAAAGGTCTAGAAATCATGATGATCTTCTGCAATAGATTGTTCAAAATACTTCTGACATTCTTTAAGAGCTAAGACGAAGAAACTGAAAATGGCGTTTCTATTTTCCTAGCATACCTCCTTTTTGATTATGCCAAAAAGGCAAGAAGTAACGATTGAAGAAAATTTGTGCCTCAAAAATTCAGGGGAAGTTGTGCTGATATGAATGATATACTAAGGATTCAGGGGGAGCATATGCTGAGGAAGAGAGCTCGGAGTTTTATTTTGTTTAGCATGTTTTTAGCAATTCTTTTGTATATCCTTGAATCATTTTTTTTTATAAAAGTTTCTTTGATCATGATCTTTCTTAGTTATAATGTGTCTCATATATATATATCTGTCTTATCTAAATTGGTTTTGATTTTTTTATCATTTTTTTAAGTTCTGATCCATATCAAATGCTTTATCTAAGCTCAACTAATCACATATATCTCTAACATAGGTTTGTCTTTTATCTTGAATGCATATGTTTTGTCATGTTTGATCATGTACACAGGATAGTGGTTTATGTTTTCTTGTGTGATTAGTCTTAGACATGTATCTTTAGGAGCACAAAGTGATTGTTGGTTTAATATTATTTTATAAGCTGAGAATTGATACACATAATGAGCTTAATCATTTTCTTTATCCTTACTCTCTTTAGAGATGGTTTTCTAAAGTTCTGTGCTTAACTTGATCAAAGTTTGGATACATATAGTTTCTGACTCGCCTTCAGAAATCTGCGCATAAAGATGTTAAAAAGGACCAAGATTAGTTAGTAAACTTCAAAAATCTCTAAAAGAGTAATCTGTTTTCATTTTCACAAAACTTAGTTTAAAAAGGGCCATACATCATTTGTTTTGAAGACCCTTATTTTCTTAATATGGTGCTTATGGAAAGTTTCACACCTTTGTTCAAAAGCTCCTTCTTGATGGTTCAGGGAATAATCCCTATATGAGCTTTACAAACCTGGATAGCTATACGTGATCTTATCTCTCTTATGGTTTCCTTGAGCATCAAAAACTACATAAGGATCAGCTTCCTTTTCAAAATGTCTTAAATGCTTTGTTTTTTTTTCATATCTTTGATCGTTCTCTTCAAAGTTTCCCTTGGATAAATCATGTTGAAAATGGATCTTGCAAAGATAAAATATCACAAGTTTTACTTGTTAAGTTTTTCAAGCATAAGGATCTTCAGAAAATTCCTTCTTTTAACAATTAATCAAGTTGGTTGTTTGTCTATAGCTTAACCGTCTTTCTCCTTAATATCTGTTGTGACAATGATCAGAAAGTATGCTTAAGTCTATCGTATGCTTAAAATGAAACAACAACAGTCTTGATGAAGTATTACTTAAGGCTAAAAATGTTTTTATGATTCACATCATGCCTTAAGAAAAAGAACTTCCTGAAAATCTCTTGTTCAAATATCTTGGAAGAATATGCTTATTCTGCTTGTATTTCTGTATTTATTCTTTCAATTATCTCTTCAAAAGATTTTCTTCAAATTAGTTTGTCATCATCAAAAAGGGGGAGATTGTTAGCTCCAGAACCCTTGCGCTCATAAGTTTTGAATGACAACAAAACCAATTCAAAGAAAATACTTTGAAGAACGACTGATGTCTCTATTGAGTTTCTTGCAAGTTTACAATAGGTATCTACATTTAGCAAGAGCAAGACTTACTCAAATGAGTATATATATTTCACTATGTATGTGTAAACATATTACCAGATTTGCTCTATTAAAGAAGTGAACTTATATTCTTATCTGAGTCCTTGATAGCTAACGATCAGAGGAAGACGCAATGCTACTAGAAACCAAGGAAAGAGACTTCAGAAAGTAGCATGAGATATCAAAAAGTACTCTCAAGATGAAGATTGTAACACCCTAATATTCAACCCAATACTACTAGCATGTACTGAGACTAAATATTAGTCGTTACTTCTTGATTTACTTCTATTACCTTTGAAATTACTTTCTGAAAATACGAGCCAATATTTTTTGTAACAAAACCTTGATAAAGTATGAGCCGTGTATAATGTAATCGAACGATATCGTAAAGTGAAGAAATGTAAACACATAAAAGGCTCCATCCACAGCATCATGAATACATATACTAAAATACCCCATGCATTAATATATAAAATGCCCACCAATAATAGCGGGATTGTTCAATACATAGAATACAATACAACTGAAAAGTAGGAAATACATAAAAATATAAAGGATATATGCAAGAGAACACCCATACCCAAGTGCATCTGAAATGGATAACCTTAACACAAAAGAAGGTTTATCCTAACTTCGTGTCATGTGTGCACTAAGGACTACCCTCTAAACCATGCGGCTATAGTCACGGGTAAGGTGGGACGTAGCCTATCCACGGGCAAAGCTTAACAGGAGTGGGCACTCGGACACGTCCTCCGTGTTGGGGTCGCATCTCGGGCATCCGAGACCTCTGTGGCTGGGTAACCGTCTCCTCACTACCTGCTGCCATACATGGGGGAGTGGGGGCAGAGTTGTAACACCCTAATATTCAACCCAATACTACTAGTACGTACTTAGGCCAAATATTAGTCGTTACTTACTGGCATGGTTCATCTTCTTGAGAAAATAGACTTAACGAAAATACGAGCCAACTTTTTTTTTTGAAATCGTTACTTAAAATAGAAGCCGCGCGTAACTTTACGAGTCAGTATCATAGTATACGGAACGATAACATAGGAATGGCTCCAAACCATAACATCGAACATAACATCAATCATAACTGAAATACCTCATAGATAAAATATGCCTACCCTACAGGGCAGGACTCTTCAAGTACATAGTAACATGAATACGGCGAATACATGGAAAAGAACTGGAAAAAAGCATCCCTACCCATGTGCAACCTAAGATGGATAACCTCAACACAAAAGAGGTATCATCCATACTATGTGACGTGCGGGCACTAAGGACTACCCTCCAATCTCCATAGCAGACTCACGGGTACGGAGGAACGTAGCCAATCCACGGGCGGAGCTCGGCAGGTGCGAGCATGCCCTGTGATCAACGTGTCGTCCCACGTCGGGTCGTGGTCCGCAATCAAGCCCTCCGACGCTGAGTGATCGTCTCCTCGCTGCCTATCTGCCGCAGAGGCGAGTGGGGCGAGCCTCATGGCCCATGGGGGAATGCTGTGAAGGGTCCTGCTGTGAGTGCTGCGATGATGGCACGTCTTTGGCGCGCCCGCCGAACCCGGCAGAGTGGGTTCACGAGTTCCTCTCATGTCGTGGCCGTGCATGCTCAAAGATCGCGGGGTCACCATAGGGGGATGCTGGGGAGAAGCGATAACTGTACAAGGGGCGTGCGAATGGCCGTCCTAAAAACATGAAGATGCGCACAGTACACTGGCCCTCAAAATGAAATGACCCATGCTCCGGGTCATGGTGGATCTCCCACCGTGGCGTGTCAATGAATAGGACGAAGGTCGCCATCTCGCTCTAAAGACGTAATGGAAAGGAAAAGATAGAGGGAGTGAGATTCTTACTAAAGAAACTCAGTAGGGTTTTCCTTCTATCCTAGGTGTCATCATATCGTCTCCAGAAATCTCGGGTTATTTATAAAATAATGGACATACATAGGTTCAATTATGAGTTTTCCAAAATCTCATTTTCCGAGAATCCGTTCTTTTTAACATGGCACTTGTGTTACATAGGCTATATACTAAAATCATAGACATAAATCATGTAGCTTGGTACGTAGAACATGCATCATATAACTGGTACATGGAACATAAATCATATAACTGGTACATGAAACATAAATCATATAACTGGTTTACTTAGGTGACATAAGAACCTTTACTTAATCGGGCCGTAATATTTCTCCCTTTTGAGAAAACTCTAGGTTATGAGCTCATACCACGCTAGTCGTCACTAGCATCTAGACTTTATCCATTTGGATAAGTCAACTTCCCGACTTTAAGTACGGGTTTAGGGGGCTAGAATCACATTGTCCCCACCCTTAATTCGGTGGTTTCAAAGGATTGCATTCTGATGTTCTAAGTCATCCTAAGTTTAACATGTTTCTTTAAGATGCCACATAATTAATGCATAACACATAATTACTACCTCGGCATCTTTAAGTCCTTTTTAAAGAATAATAATAACATGTTAATACACGCTATCACATAGGGATAATAGTTAACATGGCACCATACACGTCATGAGCTAACACATCAATTCATCATCAAACTTAGAGGCGCATAATCATCCCTTAAGGTAAAAATCCCTAAATCGGGCAGCCTCAAACTTTCCCATTACTTTCTAGTATATTTATGGGATTGATTAACCTCATTACCATAATCCATTAGGTTCTAATTCCTAATTAATTATGGTTGGACAGCCATATGTAGTTGTTCATATTTGATGAATTACGTGTTCTAGAAAATGCGTTTTAGGCCCTTTCTCGCATCCGACTTTTTCTATGGTGCAATAATTAATACCTAAGCCAATTATGAGTCACTCCCACACATCTAGACATAATCTAATGTGATTCTAAATATTTTATCAAGGCTGGGCAGAAACTCATTTTGCCATTCTTTATAGTTCTAGAATTCACACATTAAGCAAACAAAGTCACTAACAATGCTTTAACGAGTCTAGAACAATTATCACATACTTGGCAAGGTATTACAACATATTTAGACCACCCAAAACAGAATTTAAGGTGCTGGAGTTATTAAGGCAGAACCGAAATCCTTAAGGCATAAAATCATGAGAAAAACCTTTCTTTCAACCATATAACTTGCTAGTTTCTCTTGGAACCTTTTTGGGACTTCAAGACTATGTAAGATCAAAGTTTATTTTGCCAAGACTCATCATGGAACACCAAGGGCAGCAGCCATTTCGGCTTGCTCTTGGCAAGGATTTAAAACTTAAAAACATGTTTAAAACCTTGGTTAAGTGCATCAAAGCTTAGAAAAATTCTAAGACATGCATTATGGGCCCTTGTAGTTAAATGAAACTCATCCTAGAGCCATTTACACCACATGGCCGAATGATGTTCAAGGAGATACCTCCTTGATTTAATTCTTTTCTTAAGATGAAATGGGCAAGTCTTTGAGCTCTAAAGTTTCAAGTGATGACATAAAATAAACGTGCTATGCATTTCATTTTATAGTCCTTTAGAAAATAAAGTGATAGCACAAAGTAAAGATGAAATGTATCTTCATTCTTATTCTTAGAGTTTAGTGATGACTTGAAACATAAAATGAGATGCAAAGCTTGAAACATAAACGTGCATTGTGCAAGTTCATTCATTATCTTGGGTCTTAGTGATGGCATAAGAAATAAACGTGCTAATGCAAAGCATAAACGTAAACGTGGATGCAACTTCTTTTATATCTTGTTTAGAGCTCTTGCAAGACTTTAAAGGAAACAAGGTTTCAACCCATAACTCACCCTCACAAGAAAAGAAAACTAAACTCATGACCAACATGGAGGAAAGTAACCGAAATATGCTTGGCCTAGGGACCAAGTTTATGCTCTAGAGCTTTGTTCATGTGACATACATCAACATGAAGCCCTCATCATCAAGCTACCATTTTCTAAGTCCCAAAGCCTTTCATGGCCGAATACTCAAGGGAAAGAAATGGAGTTTTCAAAGATCCAAGAGAAACATAACTATGTCTTGAGCAAAACTTGAAAATAATAAACTTATTTTTAGAGAACTCAAGCTTTAGAGGTTGTTCATGTGACAAACATCATCATACAACTCTCATCATCAAGCTCCTCATATTTCAAGTCCAAGAGGCCTTCATGGCCGAAAACTAACAAAAAAAGAAAAGGAAAGTTTCAAGGCATCAAAGAAACATAGCTCTTTCGTTGACCAAGACTTGAAAAGAGAAACCTTTCTTGGAAAAACTCAAACTTTAGAGTTTGATCATGTGACAAAGGCCAACATGAAGTGCTCATTACAAAGCTACCATTTTTCCAAGCTCTTTAAGCCTTCATGGCCAAAAACATCAAGGAACAAAAGCTCAAAGAGAGTTTTCATGAAAAACATAGCCTTGTCTTAACCAAGACATGAAAAAGATGAAACTTTTCTCAAACAAAACTCAAGCTTTAGAGGTCTCATGTTAGGATGAACACATGGTCATCCCAAAAGAACACTCATCATCAAGCTTTCCTCATTTTGGTCTTGAGGCCGAAAATGAAGAGGAAGAGAAAAGAAGAAACCGAAAATGTTTGAGAGAAAAACTTGCTAACAACACAATTTTCAAACAAGATAAACGTTGATCATGAAAGTAAAAAAAAGCATTCTTGAAGAGCTCCCTACCTTAGAGTTTGAGATTGAGAGGAAGTGAAGAAGATGAAGAGGTTGGAGAGGATGAGCTCTTGAACTTGAGAGAAAGGAACTCAAAGTGCTCTAACTCAAAGCTTTAGTGAAATGAACAAAGGTGCTTCAAGTTCCCTAAGCTACCTATTTATAGAGAAGTGAAATGAATTGAATATTGGAGGCCTTTTGGGGGGAAGAATTTCGGCCACTTTTCAGCCACAAGAAGGAAGAAATATCTTTGTTCAAAGCATGGTATTGGTCATTCAAAGTATGGTGAAAAGTCTAGCTATGCATGTCCTAAAGCATGGCTAGAATGTACCTTATTTTCCAACCTTTAAAAATGCATAAAAACTTAAAATTTTGGGCTGCAAAATCTGAAGAGAAACCATGCTTCTCATGCCCAAAAAGAAGAGAAAATTTTCTAGACTTAAATTCCCAAAGCATAGGTAATGTGTTGTAAGACATGTTGTCTTGAAAAAGTTTGATAGAAAGCTTGAATGACCACAAAAACAAATCATTCTTTTTGAATTTGAAAGACATAATTTAATTCATTTTAGAAATGAATTGAAAACCTTGATTGACCATATAAAATATTCTTTGAGTCTTGAGTGACAATTTTTCTTGAAAGTTGATCATTGATTGAAAGTGTTCAAGACACATGTCACAAGATAGTTTGAACACATAGACTAATTTTTTTTGATGATTTCTAGAGAAAATGGCGCCATTCTTGGCAGCCTTGGGGAGGAGAAATATCTCCTTAAACCATGTTCTAGAAGTGTGTTTTGGTGTGACATAGATTAGGCTTAGGATTAAAAATTGCTAAGTAGGTACTTAGGTGCACTAATAGGTTAATTAAAACCATAAATCCCTAGGTTTAGAGGTGGTCTAGAAGGATTAGGGAGTTAACACCTCTAGGACTAGTGATGTGAGTGTGACAACTTGTCTCAAAAAGAAAAGTTGATGTGAATAGTGGAAACACTATTCGACACTATTCACATATTCTTTTTCCTTTTTAAAGAATAAGACTATGATGAGATTTGAATTTTCCCTAAGCAAGTTTAGGTTCCAATTAATTCTAAATGATGGTTTTGGCTCTAGATTAGTTATGGAAATTAATTAACCTTTAATTAGAGCCTAATATTGCTTAGGTTTGGAGTAAAACGGCTCATTGAGCCGAAAATGCAATATCTGAGGGCAAACCATAATTTTCACCGAAAGTTGCCCGGGATCTCCGGGACTTAAACCAACATAGTTTATGCCTTAAAATCATTGTTTTGAACCTCAGAACAAAGTCCGGGTCAAAACGGAACTTAATATCGCCTTAATTACATTCTGGGTATTTTGGTCATTTACGCGCAGAAATCTCAGAAATGAGGTTTTCCCGCTTTGTTAGGCACTCATGCTCATACAATCCCCTTCATATAACATATGAACCCTACGAGGATGGCCAAAGTCGGCCGCCCTCGTGTTTCGGGTGAAAATGACCTCAGGGGCAATTTGGTAATTATGAAAGTTTAGCGAAAATCGGGGCGTTACAAGAGTCCTCTCCATACATGTGGGTGGGTGGCTCCTTCGAAGGGTCCTCCTCTGAATGCTGCGAGCGGGGTACGTATTCGGGTACGGCGCCCGAGCCTACAGTATAGGTCCGAAGAATCCTTTCGTTGAGTGTACAAGCATGCTCAAAAACCATGTCATCACCATAAGGTGACATAGGTGAGAAAAGAAAGCTATCTACAGGGTGAGCAAACGGCCGTCCAAGAAACATGAATATACAAACTGTGCAGCGGCCCTCAAAATGGTATGATCCGTGCTCCAGATCATGGTGGAACTCCCATGTGGGTGTCTCAATGTAGAGCACGAACGTCGCCATCCGAATCTAGAGACGTGACGGAAAGAAAGAGATAGAGGGAGTGAGATTTCTTACTAAAGAAACTCAGTAGGATTTTTCCTCATATTTAAGTGTCATCATCTACGTCTCCAAGGACCTCAGTTTCTTAGTAAAAACATGGGCATATAAGGGTTCAATTATGAAGTTTGAAAATGTTACCTTCTGAGGCCTATTCCTTTTAATTATAAAAACCTCTTGGTTACATAGTCTATAAATCATGAAACTCAAATCATAAAACATGGTTCCTTATATCATGGATCATGGCACATAAACTCATATTTCATGGTGCATAAAATCATAGTTCTTAGAACATGGTACATAGTAACTTATCTTGGTTACTTTAGGTGACATTAAAACCTCATCATTTTCTTCCTGGGGCCACCCTAACTGATCTCCCTTTGGAGAAACTTCTAGGTTATGAGCTCATACCACGCTAGTCGTCACTAGCACATAGACTTATCCCTTTTGATAAGTTAAAGGTCCCGACTTAAAGTACGGGTCTAGGGGGCTAAAATCACCTCATCCCCACCCTTGGTTTGGTGGTTCAAGGATCATTTTCACATAGTTTAAGTCACCTTAAGTCTTAGCATGTTTTATTAAGATGCCACTTAGTTTCATGCATGTCATATATCTTTTATTACAACATAGGCATCTCTAGGTTCTTAAAGAAGAATCACATGCAATAATAAAACTATCATTTAAGAATAATAGTTCACGTAGCATCATACAAGTCATGAGGTAAACACCAATTCATCATTCATAGAGTAGTGCATAAACCTCTCCCTTAAGAGTGAAAACCCTTGATCGGGTAACCTCAAACTTCCAAATTATTTCCTCACACCTCTAAGAGATTGATTAACCTTATTACCATAATTTATTAAGTCCTAAAACCTAATTAATTATGGCTGGACAGCATTAGGCAGTAAGCTAAATTAGATGAATTACGGTGTTCTAAAAGATGCATTTTAGACCCTTTCTCATATCCGACTTTTTCTATGATGCAACAATTAATACCTAAGCCAATTATGAGTCACTCTCACTGATCTAGACATCATATAATGTGATTCTATGGATGTTAATCAAGCTGGAACAGAATTCATATTTTCTGTACCTATGGGGTTCTAGAATTCACATTTCAAGCAATTAAAGTAAGCATGCTCCAAAATGTCTAGAACAATTATCATATACTTGGTAAGGTATTTAAACATATTTAGACCACCCAAAATGTGATTTAAGGTGCTGGAAATGAACAAGGCAGAACCGAAAACTTAAGATTATCAAATCATGTATAAACTTCCTTTTTCAATGTACATAGGTAGCTAGTTTCTCTTGGAACAATTTTAGGACTTCAAAAACATCTTAGACATCGACTTATCTTGTCAAGAACTCTTATAAAATACATGGAGCAGTAGCTCTTTAGTTTCACTCATGGTTGAAATCCAAAATATAAGAACATACTCAAAATGCCTTTAAATGTCACCTATGCTTAGGAAAAATTTAAAACATAAACTATAGGTTCTTGTAACTAATGAAAACTCATCCTAGGATTTTCATCATCACATGGCCGAATGCATTTTCAAGAAGATACCTTCTTGATTTAACTTTTCTCAAGATGAAATGGGCAAGTCTTTGAGCTCTAGTAGTTTTAGGTGATAGCATAAGAGTAAACGTGCTATGCATTCCATTTTTATAGCCCATTAGGAAGTAACGTGATAGCTCAAAGTAAATATGAGATGCACATTCATTTTTAGTCTTTGAGTTTAGTGATGACTTGAAATATAACATGAAATGCAAAGCTTAGAATTTAAACGTGCATTATGCAAGCTCATTCTTTATCTTGGGGTTTACTGATAGCATAGAAAATAAACATGCTATGCAAAGCATAAAATAAATGTGAATGGAAGTTGCTTTTATATCTTGTCTAGAGCTCTTGTAAGACTTTAAAAAGGAACATAGTTCCAACCCAAACCTCATCCTCACAAGAAAAGAAAACTATTAGTACTAAGGTACTCAAAATAAATCATAACCCCAAAGGTTCGAAAGTGGCCGAATCTTCCTCAAGAAGAATGAACCATTTTTAAACTCTAGGGACCAAGATCTTGATGATCTATGCTATCAACATCCTAAGTCCTCATCATTGAGTACAAGACTTCCTTTAAAACTAACATTAAAACAAAGTTCATGCTAAAGAAGAAAGCAAAACCAAAACCATGCTTGGTTTAAGGTTAAAGTTTCAAGCTTTAGAGTTTGTTCATGTGACAAGCATTAACATGAAACCCTCATCATCAAGTTTTCATTTTTCCAAGCCTTAGAAACCTTCATGGCCGAAAATATGAAAGGAAAAAGGAAGTTCAAAAAGTGTTCAAGACAGAGATAAACTCCTCCTTTACTCAACCTTGAAAAAGGATGGAACTTTCCTCGTGAAAAATTCAAGCTTTAGGGGTTGTTAAGTGACAAGCACCATCATAACACCTTCATCATCAAGCTTTCATTTTTCCAGGCGTCAAAGGCCTTCATGGCCGAAACTTAAAGGAGAAAAGGGAAGTTCCAAATGTTCAAGAGAAACATAACCTCATTCTTAACTAAACTTGTAAAAGATGAAACTTTTCTTAAGAAAAACTCAAGCTTTAGAGGTCTCATGTGAGATGAACTCATAGTCACCTCTAGAGAGCACTCATCATCAAGCTATCATGTTCAAGGCCTTGAGGCCGAAAACTAAAGGAAAAGGAAAGGAAGAAACCGAAAAGAAAAGAGCAACATGGAGGTTCAACCATTCATCATTTCCCAACAAGATTCAAATATAAAGATCAAAGACATATTCAGAAAGGTTCCCTACCTTGTGTTTTTCGAAAAAAGAGAGGAAGGACTTTGAGCTTGAAGAACTCTTGAAAGCTTGAACGAAAAAGAAGTGAGAAAGCTTGAGACTTTTAGAGATCTTGCAAGAAGTGAGCAAAAGAATGAAGTTGTGTAGTGTTGTGTATTTATAGACAAATGAACCATGAAGGAGCGGAGGGGGAGGGGTTGGCCGAAACTTCTTGAAGAAGGAAAAGGGAAGAAAAATCTCTTGTGTTGTCATTCATGGTGTGATTGAGAGCATAGGTCATAGGTCTTAGGGTGGCTTTTGAAGGACAACTTGATTGACTACATAAAATACATTTCTTTTGAATTTTGGGGGGAGTGGCCGAAAATCATAAGGCCAAGGGAGGGAAGATTTCATTCAATTTAATCATGTACTAGTGAGGTGTTTAGGAGCAAACAAGGTTAGGTCACTAATTAAGGGTGTGTAATCGAGTGTCTAAGTGAGCTAATCATGTGATTAGGACCATGAATACCTTAGATTAAGAGTGATCTTGTAGGATTAATGGAGTCAAACTCCCATGACTATTGATTAAAGTGTGACAACTTTTTCTTGGGAATGGGAGTGTGAATAGTAAAAATACTATTCATAGTTGCTTTTTCTTTAAAGAAAGAAAAGAATTAGAAATGAGTTTTAAATGTCCTTAAGCAATGTTAGGTTCTAACCAACCTCAAATAATTATTTTAGCTCTAGATTAATTAAGAAAATTAATTAACCTTTCATTAGAGCCTAATATTGCTTAGGTTTGAGTTAAGTAACTCGTTAAGCTTAAAATGCATTAAGCGGGGATAAAATCGTAATTTTTACCAAAAGTTGCCTGGAACCTCCGGGACTTAAACCAACATAGTTCATGCCTCAAAACATCATTTTTGATCTCTGAAACAAGTCCGGGTCGAAGTCAAAACTTAAAACTGCCTTGAATCGGGTTAGGGGTATTTTGGTCATTTTTGCACAGAAACCTCAGAATGAGATTTTTCTGCTTTGTTAAACATTTATATACATATAATCCCCTTCATATATCATAAAAGCCCTATGAGGATGGCCGAGGCCGATCGTCCTCGTGTTTTAGGTAAAATGACGTCAAGGGCATTTTGGTCATTTAAAAGTTTAGAGAAAAACGGGGCGTTACAAAGATATCAAAATATGTCCATATGCAACATATTACTTAATATTCAATCATCACAATCGCAAAGAAATCATCATCATCAAGAAGTTTTATTTGAAGATCAAAAAGCAAAATAACTGTTCAAGGGCAGATTATGTACATCAGAAAGCTTACCTGTGAGTGGAGCAAAGAACGCTATAGGAAAGGGAAGGAAATTTGAAATTTGAATTTCAAATTATTAAGTCAAACCCAGTTTCAAACTAGCACGTCATCTTTTCCGCCTTTTGATCAATGACCTTAGCTTCATGAAAGGGGAGTTTAGAAAGAAAGTAGAAAAGTAGTTTCAGATAGGAGATCAGAAAGCTCATATTTATAACGGCTTTTGCAACCGATGTGACAGTTCTGTCAACCTCTCTTCTAGCTGTTTCTTTTAAGACACAACTGATGTTCAACACGTGTCACTTGAAGAATTGATCTATGGCAACGATCACGAAGAAAGACCATTATAAAGATATGCAAAGCTTGAAAAACGTTGAGTGAAAGATTTGAATATTCAAGAGTGGAAACTTTGCAAAAATCTCCTCCCACTTCCTGGAATATTCAATCTTTATCATGTAATCAATTTTCTTGTGGTATAAAGAAAATCTTCCTTCTATATTCTTAGTTAGATTTATGTTCTTCTTTTGGAAGAAGTAGAAGAATAAAGTCACTCAAGTTCACCCAGGATCTTTTTAAAATGTATCATCTTTAAGGAAACTTGAGTGTAGGTTAGTTTGAGTGGCAACCCAAACACTTAACCTTTGTATCCTTGATCTGTTAGTGATTAGAGTGAGACACAGCTTGGAGAGGCTAAGGTAAAACTACTTGTAATGCAATAGTAAGATGTTCTTGCTCATCATGATTTAGCTTGGAGAGGCTAGTCAAAGACTAGTTAGGGCTTGGAGAGGCCTGGAACAGACTACTTACAGCTTGGAAAGGCTGGGGAAAAACTACTTACGGCTTGGAGAAGCTGGGAACAGACTACTTGGTTAAGCTTGGAAAAGCTAGTGTCAAGACTACTCAGTTGGGTTTGAAGAGGCCAGTGTCAAGACTACTTGCAGCCTGGAGAGGCTGGGGAAAGAATACTAACAACGTGCTAAAGGAGTTGCCTATCAGTCACGGATTGGCTTAGAGACTAGAGTCAAGACTACTCACGTTAGCTCGAGGAAGCTAGTACGGAACTACTCGAAATCCTTGGTTACAAGTGGTTTCTGAAATCCTTGGATGATAGCTTGGGAAGGCTAATGAAAAGACTATCCTTCTTTACTTTCTCAAGTTGAGAAAGTTGTTGTTATAGTGGAATCTCAACATTTGTTGAGTACTAGATGTAGGCATGTTGGCCAAACCAGTATAAAATCTTTTGTGTTCTTTCTCTCTTACCCTAATCTCTTTATTTACGGTTATTGCTTCTTTTATCTTATCTTCGGTCTTATATATATTCTGCTCCTATATATTATCTTTTGTGATAACGAAGTTTTTTTTAAGGTTCAGAAAGTATCTTTCTGAAGCTACTTGTAACGCCCCGATTTTCTGTCTGAGTGGAAAATGACCAAAATGCCCCTGAGGTCATTTTCAGCCCGGGATTCGAGGATGGCCGACTCGACAGTCCTCGAAGGGCAAACTCAATGTTTGAAGGGGATTGAATGACCCTTGAGTGGTTCCAGAGGCAAAAGTCTCATTTTCCGCAGTTTCGGGCCAAAATGACCAAAATACCTCCGTAGCGTTTTACGCAGGTAGAGGTACCGTTTGAGCCCGAAACTTTCCCCAGAGGTTTAAAACCATGTTTTTACATGTTTCAAAACATCTGTTTAAGTCCCAGTGGTCCTGGGCAGTTTTAGTGCAAAATTACGATTTTGCCCCTAGAATAGTGTTTTTAAGCTTAATGATGTAATTAAGCAAACCTAAGCAATATTAGGCTCTAAATGAAGATTAATTAATTTTCCTAATTAATCTAGAGTCAAAATAATTTATTAAAGTTAATTAGAACCTAAAATTGCTTAGATTAAACTTAAATCCCTTTTTAGAACTCAAGATTCCTAGTCTTGGAATCTTGAATAGTATTTTCTTTCTCCAATTCCTTAAATCAAAGAATTGTGTCTAGAATTGTTTATACACTAAAATGAATTTATAACTCACTAATGATGCAAGAACACTCTCTAATTATGCCTTGCCAACCTTAATTACCTATTTCCTCACCTAAACATTTTCTTACAAATTCCTAATCTTAAGCAAGTTTGTCCCATAGAATAGTGTTACAATATGCTTATCGTTAAGTGGTAAGTAAGAACTAGTGATGACTAGTTAAGGTATGAGCTCATAACCTAGAGATGTGACACGTTCCGGGTGACACAGGTTCGGCCGAGCACCCCCAGAGCGCTTGTCTTTTAGGGCGGCCTATGAGGAAGAGAAGTTTCATGATTATGATTATGTCACCAAGTTTGTCCCATATGAATGTTTCTGTTGCCACTTTATGCCACTAAGTATGATGATGCTTGATGATATGATTTATGTATGTGCATTAGGTAGCGCCATGTATACATTCTCTATTATGCTGCATTCATGACATTAAGATCATCCTAAAATGAATGGACCTTGGCTAAACTATGTTTTAGAACTTAAAAATGGACTCAATGCATGCTCACTCATTTTGTATAATTAAACCCAAGGTTCCTGAGGACATAGATGATGACACCTAGGTAGTAGGAGGCCCTACTGAGATTCTTTAGCAAGATTCTCACTCCCTCTATCTCTTCTTTCCGTCACGTCTTCAGATGGCGACGTTCGTGGTGTTCGTGGACAAGCTGACATGGGAAGTGCACCATGACCCGGACCACGGGTCATTCCATTTTGTGGTCGATGCACGGTTATAGTATTCATGTTCATGGGTCGACCCTTCACTTCCCCTGTATATTCCCATCGTTTCTCTCCCGTCTCACCTTTTGGCGATGACCTGGTATTCGAGCGCGCACATCCCCGAGAGGAGAGGCTTCGCCGTACTCCACCGTCCTCGTCCGCCGTTCGAGACTACCCCCAATATGTACCCCGTTGCCCGTCGTCTCTTTCGGAGATGGATCCTTCCGAGGATTCGGCGACCCAGGTACCATCCGAGGGATCTTCCCCCACCATACCCATGGACCTTAGGGAGGGTAGTGAGCCCACCGTGACTCAGCCGAGGCTTGCACGACGATTGGAGATGAGGCCGCGCCATGGAAGTCACTCCCGAGCCCTGTTCCGCCTATTCTAGCCGGAGGAGCTTGCTCAATTTCCTGGTTACGTGCCACACTCGAGGGATAGTCGCCAGTAGGAGGTTGTGGATGGCCCAGGTTAGAGCACACACCACTTAGATGGAGATAAACCTTCTTTTGTTTAGAGGTTATCCCATTAGATACACTCGGGTAGGGGAGTAGTTTATGTTTATGTTTATGTCGTAATATCTTTCATGTATTCCTTTGTACTAAATTAAGTCCCACACTTATAAGTGGGTAAGTTACATATATATATGAGGTGATATTCAGTGTTTCTCATGATGTGCCTTTATGTGCCTTATGCTATGACATTATGAGATGTATGTTTTGTCCGTTATATGTTATATCGCATCACGCGGCTCTCACTTTGTATTTCAAAAAAAATTTTACCCGTATTTTCCGCTAAGTATTTCGAAGTAAGAATGAGAACTATGAAGTAACAGACTAATGATTAACCTAAGTATGTTCTAGAGTATTGGGTTAAAAATTAGGATGTTACATTATGGTATTAGAGACGTTCGGTTCTCATGGAGCCTGAAGATTGGACTGACTATGCTTTCTAAAGTGTAGTACGATAGCTATGTCATGTGTAGTGCTTAGTTAGAGATAAGCTATAGGGTATAAGTGCATGACCCTTGTCTACTTGCATGTGCCATGGTAACTAGCTCATCTTACATGGAATATTGAGCCTGATCACCTCAGTGTTTATTGTCTCATGTGTTTAGGAACCAATGGCACCAAGGAGACAACCTAGGACCCCGACCGAGGGGGACCAAAATGATGATGCTGCTGCTGCTGTTCGTGACATGGCAAGAGCCATGGAGCGGATGTTCGAAAGGATGAACCAACAAGGGGACACCGGACGTGCTCCCCCTACTGCTGAAATGGTCGAGCAAGCGAGGTTTGGTGAGTTTCGCAAGGCGAACCCACCGGCCTTTAGAGGAGCCATGGATCCCGACAAAGCTGATGAATGGATCAAGAATTTGGAGAAGATCTACTCTGTGGTCACATGCTTGGAGGAGCAAAAGGTCACGTTCGCTGCCTATATGATGGAATCGGACGCCGAGTTTTGGTGGACCGGCACCCGAAGACTGCTAGAAGCTTCTGGTACTGCTGTCAACTGGGAGCTGTTCAAGACTTACTTCTACGAGAAGTACTTCCCGGTCGATGGGAATGCGAAGGACATTGAATTCATGCAGCTAACTCAAGGAGGAAGGTCTGTTACCCAGTACACGGCGAGATTTGAAGAACTGATCAAGTTCTCGCGGGTGTTCCAAGGGAACCCCGACGAAATATGGAAATGTGTGAAGTACGAAGCCAGGTTGAAGCCGAAATTGAACTATGTCGTAGCACATATTGAGATCAGGGACTTCCCCACCCTGGTCAACAAGTGCCGCATTCTGGAGGAAGGACAAGGTAAGCTCCAGGATGCGAGGGCGGAACGAGCTAAGGGGCTAGAACCTCAGGCCCCGAAGTTCAAACCACAACACCAAAACCAACCACGAAACCATTACAACCCCTACCACACCAACCAATTCAAGCCACATCAACAACAACAAAGAACCCCCTTCCATCAACAACCCAAGCAACCCTACAGACCACCATTCCAAAACAACAACCACCGAAACAACAACAACAACAACAACAATAACCGGCAAGGAGTGTCGGGAGGCCCTTGGAACAATGCGCAACAAGGAGGGTCCAGTGGGACCAAGAACAATACGCCCCAAGGAGCCCCCGCCACCTTTGCTAGGCCCATACCGGCAATGGTGTGTCCCTAGTACGGGAAGGATCATGGCAACCGTCCCTGCCTAGCTGGACAAAACGTGTGCTTCAAGTGCGAGAAGCCCAGCCACTACGCCAACAGATGCAACAACGGAGGGCCAGCGAATCAGAACCCTAGGCCGCAACACCAAGGAAAGGTCTTCACCCTCAACGCGGACAAGGCGGAGAGATCCAATGACCTCATCGAAGGTATGTGCGAAATAAATGGCAAGCCTTTAACTGTACTTAATGACTCTGGCGCTACACACTCTTTCATTTCATATGCTAGTGTCGAGTCTCTCAATTTAAAGACTTCCAAACTTCCTTTTGATCTTATTGTTTCTACCCTCACAAATCACCTTGTAAATACTTGCTTCTGTTGTTTAAATTGCCATTTTACTGTAGAAAATAGATCCTTTGTCATAGATTTAATTTGCTTACCCATGAAAGGTATAGGTGTAGTCCTTGGCATGGATTAGCTTCACGTCAACCGTATAATGTTAGATTGTAACACCAAAACAGTTGTCTTCCCTTCTCCCCCTAGTGAAACTAGCCGAAATTTGAAACTCTATCTTAATACTGTAGAAGTCAACTGTAGTGGGCAAAAGACTAAGGGGTATGTTCTCCTAGCCGCTAGCAAAGTACACTTTGAGCAAAACCTAGAGAATATACCAGTAGGAAGAGACTATCCCGAGGTATTTTCGGAAGAGATACCCGAGTTTCCCCCTAAGAGAGAAGTGGAGTTCTCCATTGAGTTGGTTCCTGGAGCAGGACCAATCTCCACCGCCCCCTATAGGATGTCACCCTTAGAGTTAGCCGAATTAAAAACCTAACTTGAGGAGCTTTTGGGAAAGAGTTTTATTAGACCTAGTGCCTCACCTTGGGGAGCCCCAGTTCTATTTGTCAAGAAAAGGGATGGGAGCATGAGGTTGTGCATAGATTATAGGCAACTGAATCGTGTGACAGTGAAAAAAAAGTACCCTTTGCCTAGGATTGATGATCTTATGGACCAATTGAGAGGAGCAGTACTATTTTCTAAGATCGATCTAAGGTCAGGATACCACCAAATTAGGGTAAGAGATCAAGATATACCAAAGACCGCCTTTAGAACTCGGTATGGACACTTTGAGTTCACGGTGATGTCTTTTGGGTTGACAAATGCTCCTGCAGTGTTTATGGATTACATGAATAGGATCTTTAGACCCTATTTAGATCAGTTCGTGGTCGTTTTCATAGATGATATACTCATCTATTTGAAGACCCATGAGGAGCATGAGCGTCATTTGAGGATAGTTTTGGAGATTTTGAAGGAGAAAAAGCTGTATGCCAAACTTTCTAAGTGTGAATTTTGGTTGGAGGAGGTCAAGTTTTTAGGGCACGTTGTGTCAAAAGGAGGAATAGCCGTTGATCCTAGTAAGGTAGAAGCCGTAATGAATTGGGATAGACCAACCACCGTAATGGAAATACGGAGCTTTTTGGGTTTAGCGGGCTACTACCGTAGGTTTATCAAAGGATTCTCCCAAATTGCCCTACCCCTGACCAAGCTAACTAGGAAGAATGCACCCTTCAAGTGGAGCCCCGAGTGTGAGAAGAGTTTCCAAGAGCTTAAGGAGAAGCTAACCACAACCCCAGTTCTAGTTTTACCAAGCCCCGATGTACCCTTTGAGGTATATTGCGATGCCTCGGGTAAGGGTTTAGGCTGTGTATTAATGCAAAATAGGCAAATGGTAGCCTATGCGTCAAGACAAATCAAGCCGCACGAAGCGAATTACCCCACCCATGACCTAGAATTAGCAGCCGTAGTGTTCGCCTTGAAGATGTGGAGACACCATTTATATAGTGTGAGGTTTGAAGTCTTCTCCGATCACAAGAGTCTCAAGTACCTCTTTAATCAAAAGGAGCTAAACATGAGGCAGAGGAGGTGGATGGAGTTCCTCAAAGACTATGACTTCGATTTAAGTTACCACCCCGGCAAGGCTAATGTAGTCACCGACGCCTTGAGCCGAAAGTCATTGCACCTATCTCACATGATGGTCAAGGAAGTTGAGCTAATAGAGAAGTTTAGAGATATGAATTTGGGGATGTCTATGACCAATGAGGGTATGAAAATGTGCTATCTTACCGTAACAAGTGGGTTTAAACAAAGAGTCATGCTAGCACAAAGGGAGAGCGAGGAATTTAGGGAGCTCATAGAGGCGGTTAAGGCAGGAAAACTCAAGGGATTCGAATAAGGTCCTGATTGGGTATGGAGGTTTGAAGGAAGGATCTGTGTGCCACAAGATGGTGACCTTCGAGAGAAGATCTTGGAGGAGGCCCATAAAAGCCATTTCACCATCCATCCTGGTGTTACCAAGATGTACCAAGATTTGAAAAGAATGTTCTGGTGGCCCAGATTGAAAAAGGATGTGGTCGCCTGGGTTAGTAAGTGCTTGGTGTGTCAAAAGGTGAAGATCGAGCACCAAAAGCCATCAGGTTTACTGCAACCCCTGTCAATTCCCGAATGGAAGTGGGAATGCATATTAATGGATTTCGTGACAGGATTGCCTAAGACCCAAGCTGGTCATGACGCCATATGGGTGATAGTGGATCAACTAACCAAGTCAGCTCACTTTCTGCCTATTAGAGTGACATACTCTTTTGACAAATTGGCTCAGCTATACATCCAAGAGATCGTGAGATTACATGGAGTACCGTCGACGATAATCTCAGATAGGGATCCGCGATTTACGTCATGTTTTTGGGAAGCCTTCCAAAAGGCGTTTGGTTCGAAGTTGTGTTTGAGCACGGCTTACCACCCACAAACAGACGGACAATCAGAAAGAACGATCCAGACCTTGGAGGACATGTTGAGAGCCTGTGTTCTGGATCAAAAGGGAAGTTGGGAGAAGTACCTGCCATTAATCGAGTTTGCATATAACAACAGTTATCATGCGAGCATCGGCATGGCACCTTACGAAGCCCTATATGGACGCAAATGCCAGTCCCCTCTATGCTGGTATGAGCCCGGAGAACAAAGCATGTTAGGGCCTGATATAGTGAGGGAAACAACGGAGCAAATCAAAAAGATACGGGATAGGATGCTTACCGCTCAAAGTAGGCAGAAAAGCTATGCGGATAGGCGGCGCAAGCCATTGGATTTTAATGAGGGAGAACATGTGTTCCTTAGGATCACCCCCACTACAGGCATAGGAAGAGCCATGAGAGTTAAAAAGTTGAGCCCCCGATTCCTTGGTCCATTCGAAATCCTTCAAAAAGTAGGGCTAGTAGCCTACAGAATAGCCTTACCCCCAAATCTTTCCAATCTCCATGACGTCTTTCACGTCTCCCAGTTAAGGAAATACGAGTCCGACTCTAGCCATGTCCTAGAGCCAGAGCATGTACAGTTAAGGGAGGACCTAACTTTCAATCTGCCACCAACGAGGATCGTAGATCGCGGAGTCAAGCAGTTGAGAAACAAGTCTGTTCCTTTAGTGAAAGTGGCATGGGGACGGGACAAGACCGAAGAATTCACGTGGGAATTAGAGTCAGAGATGAAGACCAAGTATCCAGAGCTCTTCTAAGGTACGAATTTCGAGAATGAAATTCTTTTTAAGGAGGGGAGTAATGTAACGCCCCGTGTAACACCCTAATATTTAACTCAACACACCTAGGACGCATTTAAGTTAATTATTAGTCATTACTCTTTTGATCCAGTTTTTAACTCAAACTTCTTTAAAATACTTTAGTAAAAATATGGGTAAAATTTTTTTTTTTGAACTTAAATACCAAATCGTGAGCCGCGCATACTAAATATCTAACGTCATTACCTTACCTGCGTAAGAGAGATGTTAGAAACGAATATCAGGTAAATACATAATACAACCATAACATAACATAACTCAAATAATGATGACATATCAATAATCAGATCATAATAGTGATGTCTTGTAATCTTAAGGACATCAATATATATCCATCAATAATATACAAACTGATAACTGAGATACAATTACTCTAAGGGAAAATATCCAAAAGGAAGTTATTTCCGTAGCTCCTCGTCCACTCTGAAGACAAATCACAAACTACACCTTCATTCATGTCTGGAGACGACACAGAAAAGAAAAGGGATGAGAAACTTATACAAGAATCTCAGTAGGGCTTCCCGACTATAACACAAGTGTCATCGTCATCATCCCCAGGAACCTCGGGTTTAATTATGAAAATGGTGAACATATATATAAGGTTCATTTATTAAGTTCTAAATATCATTAGCCGAGGCCCGTATCTTTTAGCATGAATCTTAATGTCATAAATGCAACATATTAGTCATGGATGCATGTCAATTTCATATACATAATATCAAAAAATCCATAAAATGATGCATATGATATAAAGAACATCATGATCATTATTCTTACAGGTGACTTAAACTTCTTCATTCTCTTTTCCTTGGGGGCCGCCCTATAATTCTCTTTTTTCTCGAGAGTTCTAGGTTATGAGCTCATATGTAACGCCCCAATTTTTACTGTAATTTTTACTGTAATTTTTACTGTCATTAGAAATTACTCAATTACCGAAGTACCGTAGGTAATTATTACATAAGATTTGAGGCCGAACAATCCTCAATAAAGGAATATAACATTAGAAGAGAGGTTAGGAACGATTCATGCGAGAGTCGCAAATCCCGAATTTCTGTACGTATAAAATGACCAAAATGTCCCTGAAGTTATTTTACTCAGAAAATGAGGATTGTGGGCCCCACATATTCTCAAGGGGATGTTTTGAGAATAATAAGGGATTGTTTGTGTTATGTGTGTTAATAGAGCAGAAGAATCTCAATTTTGAGTTCCGACGCACGAAAAGACCAAAACGCCCCTGCGGCTGTTTTAACTCCGATGTGCGTGCCGACTGAACCCGAACCTCACTAAAATGTTTTAAAATGTGTTTTTAAGCCATGATTAACCATTGGTTAAGCTCGGGTGGCCTTGGGCAGTTTTTAGGTGAAAGTACGATTTTGCCCCCGTTTTTGGGCGCTTTTGAATTCGGGATTTTCGATTCATATACGAAACCTAAGCAATATTAGGCTCAAATTAAAGCTTATTAAATTCTAAATATTAATCTAGATTCAAAATTATGTATTTAGATTGATTAGAACCCAAAATTGCTCAAAAACACCCAAATTGCTTACTAATTCACTTAAACCCTTAACCGTAAATTCTCTAAATTACATGAATACCTTGCCTACACCTAAATAATGCATGGAACACACAAATTTCACTTCTTTGGGCTGTAATGGATGAAATTATTGATGCCATTATGCAGCTGAATTATTGCCAAAAGTTGCACTAAAACAAAATGCCAAAATGTCACCATAAGAGACATAATTCCTTAATTTCATACAACTTTGTCTAAAATGATTTTTCCTCCCTTATTTCTCCTGCAAAATTCCGTCCACTACCTCATCATTTTGGCCAATTAGAAGCCTCAAAATCTTCTATAAATAGGCTTGCTTGAGTGGTCTTGGAATGCTTGGTTCATAACTAGTTTTTAGGAGCACCAAAAACTTTCTTTCTTCCTCCTCTTTGGCTGAATTCTTTCTTCAATTTTTCAAAGAGATTTTGTGTCATTTCACTTCAAGAAATCAAGTTCTCTTCCTCTTCTTCAACTCAGATTAGGTAGGGAGTAGTTTCTAAATTTATTTCTATGCTTTGAGGAGTTGTGTTTTTAGCTCAAAATGATGAAATTATGAACTTGCCTTAGCTTTTCATTTTGGTTTTCCTCTTCAATTTTTCTTTAACCAATTCAACCATATGGCCTAGGTGGAACTAAGATGATGGCTTGATGATGAGGACCTTGAGGGTGGGTTGTAAATCCATCACAAGTTAGGCCTCTAAAGCTTGAAAATTCCACTTGATGCAAAACCTTAAAGAATAATGCTTTATGATGCTAAAACAAATATTTTTAGTTTAGAACTTGAAAGATGTATTTTTTTTTCCTTTTATGTTTTATTTCTTGTTAAGATATGTATTGGGTTGAATTTATAATTCTTTTAAAGTCTTGAAGGAGCTCTAGTAAAGAAACAAAATGAATTTGCATCCATGATTAAGTTTATGCTTTGCATAACCATGTTTACCTTCTATGTCATCACTAAATTTTCAAGAATGAATAAATGAACTTGCATTTCTCATGTTTAAATTCCAAGCTTGTATTTCATGTTTATGTTTCAAGTCATCACTTAATCTTTCAAGATAATTAAGAGGTTGCATCTCATATTTAATTTATGCTCTCACTATATTTTATAATGGCTAAAAGAATCAACGCATGACATGTTTATTTTATGCCATCACCTAAAGATCCTAGAGCTCAAAGACTTGCCCATGTATCACAAGCAAAGAAATATGATTATTGGAGTTAAAGAATTTATTCTTTAAAAAGTCTTGAGATTGGAGCTTAAAAAGATGTAATAATAATATTCTCTTCTCCTCTATCGGTCCTGTGCGGACAACCGCTCCGGTTTCTTAATATTCTCTTCTCCCTCTACTGGTCCTGTGCGGACTACCACCGCTCCGGTTTCTTAATATTTTCTTCTCCCTCTACTGGTCCTGTGCGGATTACCGCCGCTCCAGTTTCTTGTATCATGTTTATATTTCAAGTTCTTGCATCATGTTTAATTTTCAAGTCATCACCTTAAATCTTAAAGATAAAGAAATGGAATTGCATATCATGTTTATAATTCCAAGCTATCACCTTATAAAGATAAGATTAAAATAAGGTTGCATAGCATGTTTATAATTCTAAGATGTCACCTAAATCTCTAAAGCTCAAGACTTACTCCTTTTATCTTAAGTGAGAATTTTAATTGTGAAGATCCTCCCAAATTTGACAAAAGAACTAGTTTCTAAATGAGTTTTAAGGCTTTGCAAGGATTTTACGGAAACTAGTATTTTATATGCACTTAAAATATGATTCTATGTAATTGCATGAGGTTCATGATTCGCCAACGATCTGAGTTTACTATCAATGTGTGATAATGATTTGATATGATTGAAGTTGTGATAATTATGGTTTATTGTTAAGAGAATGATTCATAATTGGTTTAGTAACTAATTAGTTCTATAATTGATAATTCTATGTAAGGATTGGATGCTTATTAAGTACTTGATATCATTGAATGATTTCTGGCTTGCATGTTATAGTTGTCTTTGTTGCAAATAATGAGAATGCTTGTACATGAAATGTTCTTTATTATGTAAAATTTACCTTTGTTGCTAGAAGAAAGTGTATCATTGTAAAAGTGTAATTTGGAAAGGTTCTGCTAAGGAAAGACTTGGTATTTAAGCGTGTCCATTGTGACCCACCTCTCTTTCCCGGGAATCTCCCATATGCATGATTACAGCTTGATATATATTATTCTAGCTTAAGACTATAAATGAGAAAATGTTATGATGTTTATGAATTGTATTATGATATAACATGCAAAGATTTAATGGTGACTTAAACTTATAAGAAAATGATCCTTTGGAACCATCAGACTATAGGTGGTGAAAAGGTGATTTTAGCCCCTAACCCGTTCTCTCAAAAGGGTAGAGTCGGGACTTTAGCTTATCAAAAGGGATAAGTATATGCTAGTGACGACTAGTAAAGTATGAGCTCATAACCTAAATTACTCCCAAAAGGGTGGAGTATAGGGTGGCCCAAGGAAAATAATGATGATGATAAGATTTTAAGTCACCAAAGGCACTAAAGAAATGAAATATGTGCACTGTGTCCATGTGTAGCTAATATTATATGACGTTCTTTTATGCATGTTATTTTGATAATGATGATGAGGAATATGATGTAATGATAAAGGAAATGTTCATTGTAAATATGACATGATAAGAATAAGATGCATTATAAGACGCACCATTAAAAATTGACGAACCTCGGTTAAGTATTTGTCCTAACTTAAAATGAATCTTTGCATGCTCACTATTTTAGAATAATCCCGAGGTTCCTGGGACTTTGATGATGACACTATAGAAGGAGGTACCCTACGAGAATTCTTTAGCA
This sequence comes from Dalbergia cochinchinensis, assembly GCA_031216125.1. Lineage (NCBI taxonomy): Eukaryota > Viridiplantae > Streptophyta > Magnoliopsida > Fabales > Fabaceae > Dalbergia > Dalbergia cochinchinensis. The sequence goes on from CM062372.1 coordinate 45,911,179, forward strand.
AGATTCTCACTCCTTTTCTTTATTTCCGTCATTGTCTCCAGATTCAAATGGCGACATTCGTCTGCTCGTTGATACCCCTACTTGGGAATTCCACTATGATCCGTGCATCGCTCAGTATCATTTGAAGGAGGTCTTGTGATTCGTGTTTTTATTTACATAGGTCGTCCATTTTCACATCCTGTCCCTAGTTATCGATTTTCTCGTCCTTCTCCCTATGGCGATCAAATGGTTTTCGAACATGCACGCCCACTTGATGAAAGCATGTTACGTTCTTATGGCGCTTCATCTGCTGTCCATGGATTTCCGTAGTATGTTCCCGAGACGAGATATTCAAACCGATCCTTCAGAGGACACTCCTACTCATGTATATTCTGAGAGCTCTGCTCCTACTCCCACACGTAAGAGAGGGTAGTGAGGAAACAGCTTGTTCAGTGAGGTTAGCGAGAAGGCCGTCCATGCGACCCGACTGGTGCATCTCGTGTGTCCCCTCCCGAGGAGCTCATCGATGGATCGGATTTATTCCCCATTTTCGTGACAAGGGCCATAGAAGGTTCTTAGTAGACTTATGTGTGATCATGCACCCTAGTTTTAGGATAACCTTCCCGCTTATGGAGTTATCTAGTTTAGGGCATGAATTTCCTTAAGTATATTTTCTTTTATGGGTTTGCATAAGATAATGATGTATGAACATAACCCACCCTTTGAGTGAGGTTATTGTATGTAAATATATGCTATAATGTGCTTATGGATGTTATATGATGGAGGCTAAGTGATATGATGTGATATATTCTTAAACGACTTATTATACCCCGCTTACTCGTTCACGTTGTACTCGGGTCACGCTTTCAATTATGTGTTTAAAAAAAAAAAAAATGGCTCGTAATTTCACTAAGGATTTTCAAATTATGAAGAAAGGACCAAAGCAAGGAGTAAAGTCTAGTCATTAATCAGATTCAACCTAGGTGTATCTGGTTAATTACTAGGTGTTACATTTTGGTATCGAGCGATTCGATTCTCATGGAGCCCGAGGATTGGACTAGCTATGCTTCTAAAGCATAATACGTTAGTGACGTCATGTGTAGATGTTTTTCATTAGGATGAGCTAGGGGAGTAGAAATACATGACTATCAGCATGTTGAAAGTGCCATGGTAACTTGCTCACTTTGCATGGAATATTGGGCCCGATCACCTCGGTGTTGCTTTGTTTTGTGTGTATAGGGACCAATGGCACGTCGACAACGGACTAGGAGCGCAAAGACAAAATAATCACGACAACGAGACACCAAGCACTCGCGACGTAGCAAGGACCATGAGAATGATGATGGAACGAATGGATCAGGATCGTCAAGCCAATATGAATCAGCTGACATGAGATTCCCGAACATGCCTGCTTTCGGGAGTTTCATAAGGCAAACCCACCGGTTTTCAAGGGACACCGAATCCAAATATTGCGTATGAATGGATTCGAATATTGAGAAGGTCTTTCTTTGTAGTCCCATGCTCGGAGGAGCAAAAGGTCACCTTCGCTACTCATATGCTTGAGGGTGATGCCGTTTACGGTGGACAGTGTTCGAAGACTCCTGGAAACGACCGATGTGGACATTGATTGGGAACTATTCAAGGTCCATTTTTACAAAAAGTACTTTCCAGAGTCAGTTAGAAATGCCAAGGACATTGAATTCATGCAACTTGTCCAGGGGAATATGAATGTGGCCCAAGATAATCGCTGCATTTGAAGAACTCATTAAGTTCTCAAGAATGTACCAAGGAAATCCTGATGAGTACTGGAAATGCATTAAATACGAGTCGTGGTTGAAGGCGAACTTAATGTGGCAATTGCACATTTGGAGATTAGGGATTTCTCTACCCTAGTTAACAAATGTCGGATTATTGAAGAAGGTCAGAGAAAACTAAGCACCCCAAAGTCGATAATATTACCAAAAAGTTGACACCTCAAGGTCGCTAGCTCAAGAGGCGTAATCGACCTCCATTTCCCCTCAATCAAGACCACAAGGGACACAAAGAAATTTTCAACAAGGAAGGCCAAACAACAACAATCGCTATAATAACAACCGCTACAACAATAACCCCAGTAACAATCACAACAACAACAATAACAACAATAAAGGGAAAGCACCACAAAGAGGTCCAGCAGTACCTCCACGGCTGCGCCATCCATGGAATGTCCCAAGTGCGGCAAGAATCATGGGAGCATGCCATGTCGAGCCGAACAAACGTGTGCTATCGGTGTGGAAAACCAGGTCATTACTCCCGAGAATGCACTGAAAGGAACTCGCCAACCCCCAATCCCAAGCCGCAATACCAGGGAAGGGTATTTACTGTTAATCTTTGAAGAAACAACGGTCACGAAATCTCGTGGAAGGTAAGGGTAATATGCATGGTAAAGACTTAATTGTACTATATGATTCTGGCGCTTCTCATTCTTTTATCTCCCATTCATGTGTTAAAAGCCTTAATTTACCTATGACTGAGCTTCCTTTTGACCTTATTGTTTCTACCTGACCGAAAACCCGTTAGGACTTGTAAATGTTGTTTAGATTGTAGTTTTATTATAGATAGTAGATCCTTTATTTTAGATCTTATTTGCTTACCCATGCGAGGTTTAGATGTGATTCTTGGCATGGATTGGCTTGAGGCCAACCGTGTACTGTTAAACTGTTATGAGAAAACCATCACTTTTCTTCCTGTTCCTATTGAACCTAAGAAACCCATAAGTCTTTACATAACTGCGTGTGGAAATGGATTGTGGTAAGGGTGAGAGTAAAGGTTACATTTTCTTAGCCGCTAGTGATGTAGACTTTGAGCAAAGTATCGATGAGATACCAATAGTAAGAAATTATCCTGAAGTATTTCCAGATGAGATACCAGAGTTTCCCCCCAAGAGAGAGATAGAGTTTTCCATAGAATTGCTTCTGGGTGCAGGACCTATATCCATAGCCCCATACAGGATGTCCCCATTAGAATTGACCGAGTTAAAAACTCAATTGGAAGATTTATTGGAGAAAAAGTTTGTTAGGCCTAGTGCATCACCTTGGGGAGCCCCTGTTGTAAAGTAAAAGGATGGGAGTATGAGGATGTGTGTAGATTATAGGCAGTTGAATAAAGTAATGGTGAAAAACAAGTATCCTCTACCTAGGATCGATGATTTGATGGACCAACTGAAAGGTGCGGTAGTGTTTTCTAAGATAGATTTGAGGTCAGGCTACCATCAAATTAGAGTGAGAGATGAAGACATACCTAAAACGGCCTTTCGCACTCGATACGGCCATTTTGAGTTTGCAGTAATGTCCTTTGGGTTAACCAATGCTCCAGCTATTTTTATGGATTACATGAATAGGATCTTTCGACCCTATTTAGATCAGTTTGTAGTTGTCTTTATAGATGACATTCTCATATATTCTAAGACCCATGAAGAGCATGAATGCCACCTAACCATAGTACTAGAGATCTTGAAGGAAAAGAAACTATATGCCAAGATTTCCAAGTGTGAGTTTTGGTTGGATAAGGTGCAATTTTTAGGGCATGTAGTATCTAAGAAAGGAATTGCTGTAGATCCTAGTAAGGTAAAAGCGGTAGTAAACTGGGAAAGACCAACCACGGTAACTGAAGTAAGGAGCTTTTTGGGTTTAGCCGGTTATTACCATCGATTTATCAAGGGATTTTCCCAGATTTCCCTACCTTTGACCAAGCTGACTAGGAAGAACACCCCTTTTTCATGGACCTCGGAGTGTGAAAAGAGCTTTCAAGAGTTAAAACACAAGCTAACCTCGACCCCTGTTTTAGTGTTACCCGACCCCAATGTGCCTTTCGAGGTGTATTGTGATGCTTCGAAAAAGGGTTTAGGTTGTGTATTGATGCAAGATAGGCAAGTGGTGGCCTATGCATCAAGACAACTCAAGCCACATGAGGCAAACTACCCTACCCATGACCTTGAGTTAGGCTGTCAGTCGTGTTTGCTCTAAAGATTTGGAGACACCATTTATATGGAGTTAAGTTTGAGGTGTTTTCTGATCACAAGAGTTTGAAATATCTTTTTGATCAAAAAGAGCTAAACATGAGGCAAAGGCGATGGATGGAGTTCTTGAAAGATTATGATTTTGGATTGAACTACCATCCTGGTAAAGCTAATGTAGTAGCTGATGCTTTGAGTAGGAAGTCCTTACAAGTGTCCCATTTGATGGTGAAGGAGGTTGAATTGATTGAGCAATTTAGGGACTTAAACCTAGGAATGACTTTGACCACTAAGGGCATCAGAGCTTGTCATCTTAGAGTGACAAGTGAGTTCAAAGAAAGGATTGTTCAAGCTCAAGGGGACGATGCTGAGTTTCAAGAGACTTTAGGGGCAGTGAAGGCAGGAAAGTTGATAGGTTTTACCGAAGGAATGGACGATTTGTGGAGGTTTAAAGGTCGAATATGTGTACCTGCTAGTGGTGGCCTCCGAAAGGATATTTTGGAGGAAGCCCATAAGAGCCATTTTACCCTTCATCCTGGTGCCACCAAGATGTATCAAGATTTGAAGAAGATGTTCTCGTGGCCTGGAATGAAGAAAGATGTGTGCACATGGGTGAGTAAGTGCTTGGTGTGTCAAAAGGTGAAGATTGAACACCAAAACCCTACGGAATGCTGCAACCTCTGTCGATCCCTGAGTGGAAGTGGGATAGTATCTCCATGGATTTTGTGACTGGATTACCAAGGACCCAAATGAATCATGATACCATATGGGTAATCGTGGATCGATTGACAAAGTCAGCCCACTTTTTACCTATTAAGGTGACTTATTCCTTGGATAGGTTAGCACAATTGTATATTCAGGAGATAGTGAGGTTACATGGGGTGCCGTCGACGATAATCTCGGACCGAGATCCGCGATTTACGTCGCGATTTTGGGGAGCCTTTCAAAAGGCATTTGGTTCAAAGTCGTGTCTAAGCACGACCTATCACCCCAAACAGACGGTCAATCTGAAAGAACTATCCAAACCTTGGAGGATATGTTAAGGGCATGTGTTTTAGATCAAAGGGGAAGTTGGGATAAGTACCTGCCACTTATTGAATTTGTATATAACAGCAGTTATCATGCAAGTATCGGTATGGCACCGTATGAGGCCCTCTATGGACGGAAATGTCAATCTCCCTTATGTTGGTATGAACCCGAGAGCAAAGTTTACTTGGACTGATATTGTGAGGAAACAACGGAACAAATCAAAAAGATTAGGGATAAGATTCTTACCGCTCAAAGTCCATGTAAAAACTATGCGGACAAGCGGCGAAATCCGCTAGATTTTCAAGAAGGGGACCACGTGTTCCTAAGGATCACCCCCACCACAGGCATAGGCCGAGCAATAAAAGTAAAGAAATTGAGCCCCAGATTTCTTGGTCCGTTTGAAATCCTTACCAAAGTAGGACACAGAGCCTCATCAGTATAGCCCTACCCCGAGTCTATCCAACCTTCATGATGTTTTCTATGTCTCTCGATTAAGAAAGTATCAATCGACCCGAGTCATGTACTAGAGCCGAACATGTACAATTAAGAGATAACCCGACATTTAACTTACTACCCACGAGGATCGTCGACCGAGGTGGTAAGCAGTTAAGGAACAAGGCTGTACCCCTGGTCAAAGTAGCATGGGGACAGGTGAAACCGAAGAACTTACATGGAGCTGGAATCAAACATGAAAGCACAATACCCCGAAGTTGTTCTCGGGTACGAATTTCCGGCGAAATTCTTTTTAAGGAGGGAGTAATGTAACGCCCAATTTTTACTGTAATTTTTATGTCATTAGAAATTACTCAATTACAAGAAATCAGTAGGTAATTATTACATAAGATTTGAGGCCGAACAATCCTCAATAAAGGAATATAACATTAGAAGAGAGGTTAGGAGCGATTCATGCGAGTCGCAAATCCCGAATTTCTGTACGTATAAAATGACCAAAATGTCCCTGAAGTTATTTTACTCAGAAAATGAGGATTGTGGGCCCCACATATTCTCAAGGGGATGTTTTGAGAATAATAAGGGATTGTTTGTGTTATGTGTGTTAATAGAGCAGAAGAATCTCAATTTTGAGTTCCGACGCACGAAAAGACCAAAACGCCCTGCGGCTGTTTTAACTCCGATGTGCGTGCCGACTGAGCCCGAACCTCACTAAAATGTTTTTAAATGTGTTTTTAAGCCATGATTAACCATTGGTTAAGCTCGGGTGGCCTTGGGCGATTTTAGGTGAAAGTACGATTTTGCCCTGCTTTTGGGCGCTTTGAATTTCGGGATTTTCGATTCATATACCGAAACCTAAGCAATATTAGGCTCAAATTAAAGCTTATTAAATTCTAAATATTAATCTAGATTCAAAATTATGTATTTAGATTGATTAGAACCCAAAATTGCTCAAAAACACCCAAATTGCTTACTAATTCACTTAAACCCTTAACCGTAAATTCTCTAAATTACATGAATACCTTGCCTACACCTAAATAATGCATGGAACACACAAATTTCACTTCTTTGGGCTGTAATGGATGAAATTATTGATGCCATTATGCAGCTGAATTATTGCCAAAAGTTGCACTAAAACAAAATGCCAAAATGTCACCATAAGAGACATAATTCCTTAATTTCATACAACTTTGTCTAAAATGATTTTTCCTCCCTTATTTCTCCTGCAAAATTCCGTCCACTACCTCATCATTTTGGCCAATTAGAAGCCTCAAAATCTTCTATAAATAGGCTTGCTTGAGTGGTCTTGGAATGCTTGGTTCATAACTAGTTTTTAGGAGCACCAAAAACTTTCTTTCTTCCTCCTCTTTGGCTGAATTCTTTCTTCAATTTTTCAAAGAGATTTTGTGTCATTTCACTTCAAGAAATCAAGTTCTCTTCCTCTTCTTCAACTCAGATTAGGTAGGGAGTAGTTTCTAAATTTATTTCTATGCTTTGAGGAGTTGTGTTTTTAGCTCAAAATGATGAAATTATGAACTTGCCTTAGCTTTTCATTTTGGTTTTCCTCTTCAATTTTTCTTTAACCAATTCAACCATATGGCCTAGGTGGAACTAAGATGATGGCTTGATGATGAGGACCTTGAGGGTGGGTTGTAAATCCATCACAAGTTAGGCCTCTAAAGCTTGAAAATTCCACTTGATGCAAAACCTTAAAGAATAATGCTTTATGATGCTAAAACAAATATTTTTAGTTTAGAACTTGAAAGATGTATTTTTTTTTCCTTTTATGTTTTATTTCTTGTTAAGATATGTATTGGGTTGAATTTATAATTCTTTTAAAGTCTTGAAGGAGCTCTAGTAAAGAAACAAAATGAATTTGCATCCATGATTAAGTTTATGCTTTGCATAACCATGTTTACCTTCTATGTCATCACTAAATTTTCAAGAATGAATAAATGAACTTGCATTTCTCATGTTTAAATTCCAAGCTTGTATTTCATGTTTATGTTTCAAGTCATCACTTAATCTTTCAAGATAATTAAGAGGTTGCATCTCATATTTAATTTATGCTCTCACTATATTTTATAATGGCTAAAAGAATCAACGCATGACATGTTTATTTTATGCCATCACCTAAAGATCCTAGAGCTCAAAGACTTGCCCATGTATCACAAGCAAAGAAATATGATTATTGGAGTTAAAGAATTTATTCTTTAAAAAGTCTTGAGATTGGAGCTTAAAAAGATGTAATAATAATATTCTGTTCTCCTCTATCGTCCTGTGCGGACTACCGCCGCTCCGGTTTCTTAATATTCTCTTCTCCCTCTATCGTCCTGTATGGACTACCAGCCGCTCAGGTTTCTTAATATTTTCTTCTCCCTCTATCGTCCTGTGCGGATTACCGCGCTCCAGCTTTCTTGTATCATGTTTATATTTCAAGTTCTTGCATCATGTTTAATTTTCAAGTCATCACCTTAAATCTTAAAGATAAAGAAATGGAATTGCATATCATGTTTATAATTCCAAGCTATCACCTTATAAAGATAAGATTAAAATAAGGTTGCATAGCATGTTTATAATTCTAAGATGTCACCTAAATCTCTAAAGCTCAAGACTTACTCCTTTTATCTTAAGTGAGAATTTTAATTGTGAAGATCCTCCCAAATTTGACAAAAGAACTAGTTTCTAAATGAGTTTTAAGGCTTTGCAAGGATTTTACTGAAACTAGTATTTTATATGCACTTAAAATATGATTCTATGTAATTGCATGAGGTTCATGATTCGCCACCGATCTGAGTTTAGTATCAATGTGTGATAATGATTTGATATGATTGAAGTTGTAATAATTATGGTTTATTGTTAAGAGAATGATTCATAATTGGTTTAGTAACTAATTAGTTCTATAATTGATAATTCTATGTAAGGATTGGATGCTTATTAAGTACTTGATATCATTGAATGATTTCTGGCTTGCATGTTATAGTTCTTTGTTGCAAATAATGAGAATGCTTGTACATGAAATGTTCTTTATTATGTAAAATTTACCTTTGTTGCTAGAAGAAAGTGTATCATTGTAAAAGTGTAATTTGGAAAGGTTACGCTAAGGAAAGACTTGGTATTTAAGCGTGTCCATTGTGACCCACCTCTCTTTCCCGGGAATCTCCCATATGCATGATTACAGATTGATATATATTATTCTAGCTTAAGACTATAAATGAGAAAATGTTATGATGTTTATGAATTGTATTATGATATAACATGCAAAGATTTAATGGTGACTTAAACTTATAAGAAAATGATCCTTTGGAACCATCAGACTATAGGTGGTGAAAAGGTGATTTTAGCCCCCTAACCCGTTCTCTCAAAAGGGTAGAGTCGGGACTTTAGCTTATCAAAAGGGATAAGTATATGCTAGTGACGACTAGTAAAGTATGAGCTCATAACCTAAATTACTCCCAAAAGGGTGGAGTATAGGGTGGCCCAAGGAAAATAATGATGATGATAAGATTTTAAGTCACCAAAGGCACTAAAGAAATGAAATATGTGCACTGTGACCATGTGTAGGTAATATTATATGACGTTCTTTTATGCATGTTATTTTGATAATGATGATGACGAATATGATGTAATGATAAAGGAAATGTTCATTGTAAATATGACATGTTAAGAATAAGATGCATTATAAGACGATAATTAAAAATTGACGAACCTCGGTTAAGTATTTGTCCTAACTTAAAATGAATCTTTGCATGCTCACTATTTTAGAATAATCCCGAGGTTCCCGGGACTTTGATGATGACACTATAGAAGGAGGTACCCTACTGAGAATTCTTTAGCAAGATTCTCACTCCTTTTCTTTATTTCCGCCATTGTCTCCAGATTCAAATGGCGACATTCGTCTCTGCTCGTTGATACCCCTACTTGGGAATTCCACTATGATCCGTGCATCGCTCGTATCATTTTGAAGGGAGGTCTTGTGATTCGTGTTTTTATTTACATAGGTCGTCCATTTGCACATCCTGTCCCTAGTTATCGATTTTCTCCTACTTCTCCCTATGGCGATGAAATGGTTTTCGAACATGCACGTCCACTTGATGAAAGGATGTTACGTTCTTATCCCGCTTCATCTGCTGTCCATGGATTTCCAGAGTATGTTCCCGAGACGAGATATTCTGAAACTGATCCTTCAGAGGACACTCCTACTCATGTATATTCTGAGAGCTCGCTCCTACTCCCACACGTGTAAGAGAGGGTAGTGAGGAAACAGTTGTTCAGCCGAGGTTAGCGAGAAGGCCGCCCATGCGACCCCAGCCTGGTGCATCTCGTGTGTCCCCTGCCGAGGGAGCTCATCAGTGGATGGGATTTATTCCCCATTTTCGTGACAAAGGGCCATAGAAGGTTCTTAGTAGACTTATGTGTGATCATGCACCCTAGTTTTAGGATAACCTTCCCGGCTTATGGAGTTATCTAGTTTAGGGGCATGAATTTCCTTAAGTATATTTTCTTTTATGGGTTTGCATAAGATAATGATGTATGAACATAACCCACCCTTTGAGTGAGGTTATTGTATGTAAATATATGCTATAATGTGCTTATGGATGTTATATGATGGAGCCTAAGTGATATGATGTGATATATTCTTAAACGTCTTATTATACCCCGCTTACTTGTTCACGTTGTACTCGGCTCACGTTTTCAATTATGTGTTTAAAAAAAAAAATGGCTCGTAATTTCACTAAGTATTTTCAAATTATGAAGAAAGAACCAAAGCAAGGAGTAAAGTCTAGTCATTAATCAGATTCAACCTAGGTGTATCTGGTTAATTACTAGGGTGTTACATCATACCTCACTAGTCGTCACTAGCGTATTCTTATCCCTTTTGATAAGATAAATTCCCGACTCTTAAGGTACGGGATAGGGGGCATTAGGATCACCTTTCATAACCTTTAATTCGGGGAGTCTAAAGGATCATTTCCTATTTGGATCACCTCTCATAACCTTTAATTCGGGGAGTCTAGAGGATCATTTCCATGTGTTTTATGTCACCTTTAAACTTGGCATGTTATATAGAGATGCAAATATGAATAACTCATCATTTCAACATTTCATGCTCATAAACTTCATGGAATCATGCATCTCAATTTATCAAGCATAATTATAACATACCATAACTTAAACTACATAAACATGCATCATACTTCGTTGCATATATCCATAGGCCATATAAGTTTCAACACATGAATATAGCCTTCACAAGATATCAACCGCATTCATGCCATCAAATTTATCAACATTTACGCTTAAGCCTCAAAGGGTCAAATCACAATTTCTCAAAGGTTACGGGTCAAAATGCAAATACCCCTTTGTAACACCTTCTCACAAACTAGAAATCTTTAACATTAACCAATACTTTTAATAGACATATAACTATTAGAAACTGTTATAAACTCATCGTAAAAACCTTTTAAGGCCATAAACCAAATTTCAATACATTTTAGGGGTCAAAGTGCAAAATCGCTTGTTTTTAATATTTAACGACGACCGAATTTCTAAAACTTTATATAAACTTCATAAATGGTATTTTGGACTCATGGACACATTCAACATCATTAGTAGCTTTAAATAAAATCATTTGGCTGAAATAACATAGTTGATAGTTCAAAACACAACTTTCTGCATTTTGCAAAACGGCCCAAACTAACACTTGTAACTACCCTTTTATGCACCTATGGTACCAAAAATAATTTTTACAATAACTATTAGCGATTTAAACTCATCTAAACATCCTAAATCAGTAACCTTTCCAGTTCTAAAGGATTAGATCAGAATACTATAATTTTAGCATTTAAAATCATGAGAAAAACCGTATTCTTAATCCTTTATAATTTCTAGGTCTTTCAAAATTTCTTTGTACAAATTTAAAGACAAGATCATACCTAAAAATAAAGTATATCAAGATTTAAATCAGAATTATATAAGTGCCAAAAATAAATAGATGAGAAGTGTCCATGATCAAAGTTGTCATTTAAAATAAAACAAGTAAATCTTGAACTTTAGGATTTAAATGATAACTAGAATCATAAACTTGTCTTATTATTATCATTATAAGGTGATAACTTGGAAATATAAATATGAAATGCAAGGCTTGAAATGTAAATATAAAGATGCAAATTCATTCTTAGGTATTTATGATTTAGGTGACAACTTGAAAGTAAATATGAATATGCAAGTTCATATTATTATCTTCAAGAATTAAAGTGATAACTTGGAATATAAATATGGTTATGAAAAGCTTGAAATATAAATATGATATGCAAGAACTTATAACATAAATATGGATGCAAGTTCATTTTTATGTCTTATTAAGCTTAAAACTCAAGACTTAGTAACTCCTTTAGAAATCTTTTGTCATCAAGAATTAAATCTTGGGCTTTAGAGGACATTTAAATGATGGATTCACAAACACCACCATGATTCCTCATCATCAAGCCATGGTCATTATCAAATCATAAAAATAAAAAATATAAAGGAAGAACAAAAGAAAGAACATGAAATAAAATCCCTACCAAGTTGTTTCTTTGTTACTTAAAACAAGAGCTTGATCTTGTATGAGATATCAACGACAAAAATCTGATCTTAGTGATGGTATATATTTGGCCAAGTGAAGATGAAATGGTGGGAGGATTTTTGTTGTGTTCTTGTGTTTGGATATGGAAAGTTTAGGTGCTTAGGGGTTGGTTTATGGTATGTATGTGTTTGTTTGAGTTTGGGAACTTGGATGGATATCAAGAATGGAATCTCTTGGAGGTGGAGAAGGAAGAAGAAGAGAGCTTTGTGTTTAGAGAGAGAAGAGAGGATTTTTGGCTAATTTTTGTGAGCAAGACTACAACCAAAAATGCAAATGGTAAGAATGAATGTTTGTGTGTGAATTAGGCTTGGAAAAACACATATTTATAGGGATTTTGGGGGGTGAGGCAGCTGCATTAATGGCTATAATGGGGAGTATTTTTTTTAATTTTTGTGAGTGGTAGGACATATATTTGATGGGTATTTAATTTGTAATGGTTTAGAAATGATAAATTAGTGTAAGTGGCTTAACCATCAAGAGTTTAAAATTCCTCAAGACAAGATTAAATGGACAACACTTATAGTGGAAATTTTAGTGCTAATAATCTGAAGTAATAAAACAAAAATAAATCTAAAATATATTTTATTTTTGAGAAAAAGAAATTGTTAGTGGAAAAGAAATTGATAAACTAAAGTAAGTGCTTAATAATCAAATATTTAAGGTGCTCCATTACAAAATTAAATGGCCAACATATGTAGTGGAATTTTTAGTGCAAATAATCTGAAGTAATAAAAAAATAAATAAATCTAAAATATATTTTATTTTTAAGAAAAAACAATTTAATACATTAATTTCCTATTATGTGTCTTAAGAACCCCTTTTAATTAAGAAAGAAAAACAATCTTTTCTAAAATAATCTTATGCTTTAAAATTACCTCAAATAATTATTTTGACTCAAGATAAATAAATAAAATTAATTTATCTTTAATTAGAGCCTAATATTGCCTATATTTATTTGATTACGTAAATAAGCTTATTTATTGTTAATTAGGGGCAAAATGGTAATTTCACACAAAACTCCTCAAACCACCTAACATTTTCAAATATCAAATTACACATGTAATAAACATTTTGAACTCCCGGGCGATGACTAGGTTCAGAAATTACTTAATCTCGTGTTAAATTACCACAGGGGTATTTTGGTAATTTCACTTGCGGTAAAAAAATTGAAGTTGATATTTTCACATCTACAATATCCATAACACACATAATCCCCTTCAAGCATAAAACTAACCCCTTGAGGATAGCCTGGACTGGCCGTCCTTGATTTCGGGGCAAAAATGACCTTAGGGGCATTTTGGTCATTTGAACATTGAAAAATTGAAAATCGCGATTTTTACACATATTACTACTTAATCACCATATAATGTTATTCTAATATCAAATATCCTGTTGAAGATGGCCTGGACCATTTTGGCCTCAAGTCTTGTGTAGAAATGACCTAGGGGTATTTTGGTCATTTTGCATAGCAATAAAAAATCGAGGCGTTACACCCCGATTTTCTGTCTGAGTGGAAAATGACCAAAATGCCCCTGAGGTCATTTTCGGCCTGGGATTCGAGGATGGCCGACTCGGCAGTCCTCAAAGGGCAAACTCAATGTTTGAAGGGGATTGAATGACCCTTGAGTGGTTCCAGAGGCGAAAGTCTCATTTTTCGCAGTTTCGGGTCAAAATGACCAAAATACCCCTGTAACGTTTTACGCGGGTAGAGGTGCCGTTTGAGCCTGAAACTTTCCCCAGAGGTTTAAAACCATGTTTTTACATGTTTCAAAACATCTGTTTAAGTCTCGGTGGTCCCGGGCAGTTTTAGTGCAAAATTACGATTTTGCCCCTAGAATAATGTTTTTAAGCTTAATGATGTAATTAAGCAAACCTAAGCAATATTAGACTCTAAACGAAGATTAATTAATTTCCCTAATTAATCTAGAGTTAAAATAATTTATTAAAGTTAATTAGAACCTAAAATTGCTTAGATTAAACTTAAATCCCTTTTTAGAACTCAAGATTCTTAGTCTTGGAATCTTGAATAGTATTTTCTCTCTCCAATTCCTTAAATTAAGGAATTGTGTCTAGAATTGTTTATACACTAAAATGAATTTATAACTCACTAATGATGCAAGAACACTCTCTAATTATGCCTTGCTAACCTTAATTACCCATTTCCTCACCTAAACACTTTCTTACAAATTCCTAATCTTAAGCATAATCAAAGATACACCTAAACACAACTCTAAACCACAATTAAAATGCAAACTAATCCTCTCCCAAATCTGATGCACATGGCCGAAACTCTCACCCCCATTTGACCACATGTTGAATTATTTTCTCACTCAAAGAACCATGCCTTGAACCATACCTCACCATACTTGAGCCCATGCTTTGAAGCATGCCTTGTAAGAGATATTTTTCTCTCCCATTCTGCATTCCTCATGGCCAAAGCTTCATCAACCCCTCACCCCCTCCATTTGCTTCATTTCTCTATAAATAGATGGCTTTGGGAAGCTTGCACCACTTTTAGATTATTTGCTAAGTTAGTGCACTTTCAAAGTTTTCTTTTTCTCTCAAAGTTTTAGTGTTCTTCAAGTTCTTCAAGCTCTCCATCTTCTTCATCTTCTTCTTCCATCTTCAAGATCATCACACCAAGTAGGGATTTTCTTTCAAGTACTCCTTTCTTTAAAGTTCTTGTTCTAGCTTTATGTTCATAGTTTCTCTTGATTCTTTTTAGAACTTCTTTTCTTCTCCTTTTTCTTTCTCATTTTTGGCCATGGGCCTTGAAGTTCAAAGAAATGAGAGCTTGATGATGAGAGTTTCATGATGATGTTCATCACTTGAAACAAACTCTAGAGCTTGATCTTTGTTCTTGAGCAAAAATGTTTCTACTTCTTCCTTTCTTGAACTCTTGAGAACTTTAGCTTGATGGTGTTTTAAAATGGTTCTATGAACTCAATGATGAGGACTCATGGTGTTGGTGTTAATATATCACTAAGATCATGGACTCTAGAGTTTTCAAATATTCCTTTTCTTGCCTAGAATGTCTCGGCCATTTCCTTTTCTTCTACATGTTCAATGTTTTGATTTTCTAAAAATGTTGTCTTGAGTTCTAGGAACTCTAGGCTTTACTTAACCTTGGTTGGATGAGTTTGGGTTGAGCATTGAGTTCCTTTAAAGTCTTGTTAAGAGCTCTAGAAGGATAAAATGAACTTGCATAATTTATTTTATGCTTGCACTCATATTTACATTCTTGCTATGCATCTTTACTTTCAAGCTATCACCTAAGAACATAAAGATTAAAATGGAACTTGCATCATCACTTAATTTAATTCTCAAAGCCTTTCTATTTCGACCTTAAAGTCGATTGTTGTTGGGCCGAGAGCACTAAAATAAAGAATCAAACTTGCATTATCACCTAATTAATTTCTCGAATGCCTATCTATTTCGGCCTTAAAGTCGATTGTTGTTGGGCCAAGAGCACTAAAATAAAGAATTAAACCTTGCATATTTACTTTCAAGCTTGCACGTTTAAGTTTATGCCTTGCATATTTAATTTAAGTCATCACTCTATTTTGTAAGCAAGATTAAAAATGAAAATCATGAGCACGTTTATTTTATGTCATAACTTAAGAACCTAGAGCTCAAAGACTTGCCCATTTCATTTCAAGTTAAAGTTTAATGTGAATGCATTCTTTGAATGCATGTTTTCGGCCAAGTAGTGATGATGGACTTGCAATGAGTTTTGATCTAGCTACAAGGACTAATAGTCTATGTTCTAAGTTTCTCTTAAAGCTTTACAAATCTTTACAAGGTTATGTTATTATGAGATATGACTTTATTCCCTTTTAGAAGATGAGATATATTCTAGTCGCTGACCTAAGGCTTCTCTTAGCCTCTTGATGAATTAAAACGATTTGCAAAGAGTTTTGGAAATTCTAAATTGATTCCAAGAGAAACTAGTTAACTTATGTACCTAGAAATGTCAATTTAGTTCCCTTATTGAGGTTAGATGTTTTCGGTACTGTTATGATGAGCTTATGGTTGTATGATGATGCTTTGATGTGTTAGAATGTATAAATCACATGATGATGTAGAAACGATTCTATGCATGATAGGTAAGAAACTAGTTAACTAGAAATACCGTAAAGCTAGAATTTAACATAGTTTAGACCCATTTGTTTTTGGAACTTATCCAAACTGTTTTAATGGGAACATAATCAGATTAGGATTGTTTAGACATGAAAAACTTGGTAACATTTGGATTAGAATTGAATTTTAGCACCTATAGGGAAACTAGTAACTAGAAAACCGTAAAAATGCAAATGTAAAATTCTTAGAACATTTAGTTTTCTGGAATCTGTCCAGAAACATTACAACATGATAAATGTGATTTATAATTAGTTCTTAAGCATAGGAATGTCTCATAATTGATTTAGATTTAATTTATAGCGCCTTAGGCAAAGACGGAACAAAGAAAGGGTCTAAAACGTAAGTTCTAGAACCCCGTAATCACAAGTTAGAAATTCTGCCCTATGCTTTTCAGATTTGAGTATGAACATGAAGATTAGGAGTGATGATTAATTATGAGCCCTTAGGTGCATAACATATGAGCGACGGATGTTAGAAAACTATATCTCAAGATTAAGACCCGTAAGGGTCAAAGCATAAGCTACCGTAAGGGTAAGCGTTTGAATGTTCTATGATGATGCATGTGTTATGTGAAGAATGATAATGTTATTTATATGAGGAATTCATGAGGATATATGTTCATGTGGCATAAAGCAAATTTGGAAGAAATTCGGCATAATGCCTTTGTGCCGCCAAATTTCTGACAAATTTGGGGACTTAAAAAGATTTTGAAAATTAAGGTACTAAGATGGGTTCTAGGATGATACCGGTTCGGCCGAGCACCTCCATAGAACTCATGTGACATCGGTACCAATTTATACTCTTAGGTGACACCGGTTCGGCCAAGCACCCCTAAGAGAATTGCCCCCTAACCCGTACTCAGATAGTCGGGATTTATGATTTATGATACGCTTATCGTTAAGTGGTAAGTAAGAACTAGTGACGACTAGTTAAGGTATGAGCTCATAACCTAGAGATGTGACACGTTCTGGGTGACACTGGTTCGGTCGAGCACCCCCGGAGCGCTTGTCTTTTAGGGCGGCCCATGAGGAAGAGAAGTTTCATGATTATGATTATGTCACCAAGTTTGTCTCATATGAATGTTTCTGTTGCCACTTTATGCCACTAAGTATGATGATGCTTGATGATATGATTTATGTATGTGCATTAGGTAGCGCCATGTATACATTCTCTATTATGCTGCATTCATGACATTAAGATCATCCTAAAATGAATGGACCTTGGTTAAACTATGTTTTAGAACTTAAAAATGGACTCAGTGCATGCTCACTCATTTTGTATAATTAAACCCAAGGTTCCTGAGGACGTAGATGATGACACCTAGGTAGTAGGAGGCCCTACTGAGATTCTTTAGCAAGATTCTCACTCCCTCTATCTCTTCTTTCCGTCACGTCTTCAGATGGCGACGTTCGTGGTGTTCGTGGACACGCCGACATAGGAGGTGCACCATGACCCGGACCACGGGTCATTCCATTTTGTGGGTCGATGCACTGTTAGAGTATTCATGTTCATGGGTTGACCCTTCACTTCCCCTGTACATTCCCATCATTTCTCCCCCGTCTCACGTTTTGGCGATGACCTGGTGTTCGAGCACGCATGTCCCCGAGAAGAGAGGCTTCGCCGTACTCCACCATCCGCGTCCGCCGTTCGAGACTACCCCCAGTATGTACCCCATTGCCCGTCGTCTCTTTCGGAGATTGATCCTTCCGAGGATTCGGCGACCCAAGTACCATCTGAGGGATCTTCCCCCACCATACCCATGGACCTTGGGGAGGGTAGTGAGCCCACCGTGACTCAGCCGAGGCTTGCACGAAGACCAGAGATGAGGCCGCGCCATGGAGGTCACTCCCGAGCCCCGTTCCGCCTATTCTAGCCGGAGGAGCTTGTTCAGTTTCCTGGTTACATGCCACGCTCGAGGGATAGTCGCCAGTAGGAGGCTGTGGATGGCCCGGGTTAGAGCACACACCACTTAGATGGAGATAAACCTTCTTTTGTTTAGAGGTTATCTCATTAGATGCACTCGGGTAGGGGAGTAGTTTATGTTTATGTTTATGTCGTAATATCTTTCATGTATTCCTTTGTACTAAATTAAGTCCCACACTTATAAGTGGGCAAGTTACATATATATATGAGGTGATATTCAGTGTTTCTCATGATGTGCCTTTATGTGCCTTATGCTATGACGTTATGAGATGTATGTTTTGTCCGTTATATGTTATATCGCATCACGCGGCTCTCACTTTGTATTTCAAAAAAAATTTTACCCGTATTTTCCGCTAAGTATTTCGAAGTAAGAATGAGAACTATGAAGTAACAGACTAATGATTAACCTAAGTATGTTCTAGAGTATTGGGTTAAAAATTAGGAAGTTACACTACTAACTATAATTCCATTGCACTTCAAGTTCCACACTTGATAGTAATCTTTTCAAAAGCTACAGAAAACGAAAAAAGGATAAATGCATGATTCAACCCCCCTTCTCGTGCATTTCTTCACTTACAAGTTAGGCATAGTCACTATGATCAAAGAATAGAGGTCTATTTATGGAGTGTCCCTCAACAATGTAATATTGTGTGCCATTTTTCCTTGAGATCTTTTACTATACAACTATTTGGATGCTCAACCCCTTAGAGGCCTAAGCTCTAATGCCAATCGTAAGTAGAAAATAGCACAAGAAGGCGGGGTTGAATTGTGCCTTTAATTTCTTTTGAGTTTATGAAATACTAAACAAATTCAATTATGTAGTTCACTTGAAAGCAGCGAAAAATATTATTAGTGAGCTCCAAAAAGTAACTTTCTTAGCCAAGCAGTATTACAAAAACTTCCACAAATATTTTGAAATCATTTTAGATAAACACACAGCACAAATAAAAATAGATGTTGAATGATAAATGGATGAGAGAGAGAGAGAGAGAGAGAGATTACATGGAGTTTTTATACTAGTTCGGCCAAACACTGTCTACATCCAGTTATCAACAAACTTGTTTAGTTCTACTAAACACTTTCTCAATCACGAGAAAGAAATATATTCTTTGGATAGCCTTCTTAACTTATCCCTAGTGAGTAGTAGTTCCAATTTACTCTTACTCGAAGTAATCTTTGTCCTAACCTCTTCAAGCTATCTTTACATCAATCACTACTGGATGAGATACAAGGTTGTGATTTGGGTTGATGGTTCTCTCCAACAAAGAGCACTCAACTTTCCTTTCTTCTAATGATAAAATAGTGTTTGATCTTAAACCTGAGAAACTTCGTTCTAAGCTCTTCCTAAGAAGAAGATATTATTTAATGAGTACTAAAAAGAAAATTTTCAGGAATAGAAACTAAATACAAGACGTAATAGATGAACTTTCAGAAAGTATCTAAAGATATCAATGCTAATTGTACAAAAGTCCCTTCTTGTATAAAGGTCTCATCCTTTTATGCTTGGATTTTGAATTGGACCATTGTCCCTTGATTTTTCCTTATCTTGACACGTGTTGATCTTCTTTTTGTGTCCTAATAACTGCACTCTAGAAGAGTAGCTGAACTGTGTCAATGTTGTCCTTGTAGAGACATTAACAATGTGGTTTCTGGACACCTTTAGAAACAACTTTTAGTTTCTAAATTATGGTTTCTAAACATTTCTTCTAAAATACGAAGTATCTTTCAAAGTACAAAAGTGATATGTCATTGTTAATACTTTTCTAAAAGTTGACTATATTTGAAATCTAAATTTCCTTCAGTTTCTATTGACGCAACGAGGTTTCTAAAAAATGATTGCTTTTTTATGGGCTTCACTCTTTATGATCTTTATTTTGATCCTCTAAACTTAACTTTGAGCTTGATAATGATCTTTTCAATGTGTAGAAAGTCTTCAAAGTTGATATCCATCTTGATTGAAGATTATGGTCATGATATACTTGTAAGAGTTTGATTTCTCCAATGGATGTCTTACTTTTTGAAGCTCTATACTTGGTTTTTGTCATTGGATAATGCTTTCTCATGTATTTAACATATTTTTAGCTTGCTTTCTAAAATATTTTTCACATCTTTAAAACCTTGATTCTCTTTGAATGAGATTCAAATCATGTTAAATCATGATATTGTGAAAAAATGTCATTAATTAAACTTATATATGTTACGAGAATTGTCTTGTTAAGTACTACAAAAATTCAACTAAAACGTTAGTATTTTCTTCAAATATTTTAATAAAATTTGCTTGGTTGTCAATCAAAAGATAAGTTATAGAGCTTACTAAAAGGTTCTGGAGCTAACAAAGGTGCCCTAGCTAAAAGGCGCTTAGCCAGTCAACAAATTTTCTAGCCTTGAGCCCTCTAGCCTTTAGCTCGAGCTCGAGTGAGAGCAAATAAGGTAAGAGTCAAATTAGGGTGACTGACCGATCTATAAGCTCTCTAGTCCAGAGATCTTTAAAAACAAAAGGGCTAAGCATAAGTCGAGAAGAGGGATTGACCGACCAGTACAATATTTAATTAAAGTTTGATTAAAAAACTATTATGCTATTTCAAATGAAACTATACATAACCAAATACGTAACTAGGGTAGTAGTTTGGTGTTTGTTTTTCTTGAGTAAGGTTTCGAGTTTGAATTAGATGGAAAAAAAACTATTCTATATCAATAGTAGTTTAGAACAAAATAATATAAATTATATAGGTGATTACTTTTTTTTTTAGCTTTGTTAACTACATTAATAGAAGTTAGAGGATATACATTTTTATATGAAGTACAAATAGTCTTTTTTCGATACTTTTAAGGTTTATTGGTAAATATTTAGTTTAGTCATGCATAAAACGGGAGCAATTTTGGTGGCTATTATTGTACTAGTCGTTTAACCCGTGCGATACATAGGGAGATAATGAAAAATAGTTTGTTGATTATTATAAAAAATAAATAATAATTTATTTACATATATCTTATAAAAAATTGAGTATATAAATTTATCTTAAAAATACGTTAATAGTTAAATAATTAAATAAGTTGGCAAAATATAAATGTGTCATTCTATTTTATATCTTATATTAAATATCATATTTATAAAGTTGAAAATATCTTAATAGATGACCTATAACTAACAATAAAAAGCCTATTTTATGAAAATTTTACACATTTTAAAAGTTGAAATTGTTGAATAAAGAAAGAGAATAAATGGATAATTTTACTATATCATGAGCCATTTATAGGAATGACAATGAGTATCCATGAGAAAGCATGCCTCCCATCACCATTTAGAATTTGTTCTCTCATCCCCATCCCTATCCCCCTTATAGGTCTCTATTTCCCATTTCTCGTGGGGATTTTGAATCCCTATGATATTCAAGGATTTATTAACAAATTTCAAAAAGAGAAAAATTTTAAGAATAGTTTACAATTTGAAATATAAATATCCATAATAACAAATACTATAAATGCAACATAATCCAAATTAAGATTAAAAATATATACATGATACAAATATAATAAAAATAATTAAAAAATAAAGATGTATTATCGCTGTTCCTATCCCATTTAACAAATGGGGACTTAGCCCCCATAGATCATCCCTATGAAGGTAAAATATGTACCAATTCCTTTCCCCATTGGATAATTCCCATATACCTATTTTCAATTTTTTTTATCATCCCCAGTCGTTTATATCACTTTGGTAAATTAAAATATTTAATTTCAAAATATAAAAATATATTTTCTAATTAATAAAATAATACATAAATTTAATTTATATGATTTCAATTACACATCTTTTTCTTGTACATCTTTTTAATAAATTAAAATATCAATTTTAAAATATATGTTATAATAAATGTGTAATAATTAGTAAAAAATTATTTATAATTCTAACTTATATAATCTCAATTACTAAAGTAGTATATCAATTATAATTTTTTTCAATAAAAAATAACATAATTATTTACTTTTTAAAAATTATAAATATTTAATATTATTATCAAAGAAGTGTAAATTATAGAATTTATTTTTTTAAATATTTTAATGTTAAAAAATTAGAGGTATTTTTTTCAAAAAAATTAATATGAAAAAATTAAGGAATTGATAGATTGGAATATTTGAGTTGTAAAAAATTAAACAGAATATAGTAATACATATAGATAGATAGATAATTTTTTTCATTATGATTTTCAAAAGTTCTATATTTAAAATTAGAAAATTTTCCCTAATCTCATCTTCATTTAGAATTTTGTCTCCAGTCCCATGCACATCCCTATCACGGATCTTTATTTTTCATTTCACATGGAAATTTGAATCTCTATTGATATTTACATGTTTATTAAAAAAATTTAAAAATAAAAAATTTTAAAAATATTTTGAACTTCAAAATATAAATATCTATAATAACAAATACTACTAATGCAACACAATTATAATAGGTTTGTTATCGTTAATACTATAATTATATATAAAAAAATTTTATGGTATAATATATTGAATTATAATTTTTTTTATGTTATTTTTTATTTTTTATATTGATTTTGTTAATGATAAAGAGATATGAAGATATGATTGAAAAAAATAATTGATAATTAGAAGGTAGATTGAATTCAAAAACTTACTTTAATTATTAAGATTATGAAAAGAGTGAGATATAATTTTTCTTTAAATAACACATGGAAGAGTTTTTATGTAATGAGTCTTAAATATTAGTATTGTATCAATTATAATCATATTTGATTAAGAATAAATTTGGTATAAATTGAATTTTGAATTATTATCATATCAAAATCAATCAATTAGCGTTAACAATTTGACCTACCTATTTTCTTTAAAAAAAATATGTTGATTTTAAAGCTTATTTATTTTGAAAATATTTTCTTTATAATTTTTTATATTACCTTCATAATGTGAGGCTATTAATAGTTCTTAATTTAATTATAGATCATAATTATATTAACATGGGTTCTCTCTTAGTGCAAATTATAATATTTAATTATTGTAATATTTGATTCTTTAATGATTGTAATATCTAATTTTATTTCACATAAAAAATAATTAATATGAAAATTATAAATTAAGTTTAAAAAAATCTTTAGACATAAAGATTAAGAAAAGTGGGGTCATAAATCACTGCATGAATAATATGTGAAGTCTAAATCACTATATGAATGACATATGTAATAGTTTTCATGGAATGAGTTTGAAATATTAGTAGATTTATACAATCAATAAATTTTATACCAAATCTTAATCATTAATAACTTCTAATTATAAATAAGATTCTAATAAATCTCTATCATTTTTTTTAAATCTTCTCTAATTTTTTTAATTTTTTTCAACACAAAATTTTTTATTTCAAAATTCATTCAAATCTTTTAAAGTATGAAATCATCAAAATTGTCATGAATTATATGATTGATTTTTTTTCAAAATTCATTCAAATTTTTAAAAATATAAAATTATCAAAATTATTTGTAAGAGCTCAGAAGTTATTGAAAGTATAATTTTATGGCCATCCTAGGATTTTTATTTTCACCTACGTACGTATATAATTTTTTTTTATTGAATTGGCATATTCTTTGTCTTCAAATCATTAAATTAGTCTACAGATATAATTAAATAATGTCATAACTAATGACACAAAAAAATATTCTACCTTTAAATAATTAAATTCATCATAATCTTATTGTTAATAAAAAATGGTAAATGATATAACCTAACACATATATTTTGTATCTTTCTTATAATTTATATACTTAATTTCATAAATTTAATATAATAGTATTCAAAAGAAAATCACCACCTACATCAAATATAAAAATTTTATATGTGAAATTAATACTAAAATTTTGAAATTAATTTATCAATATAATTTATGATTTCAGCATCACAATAATTAAATATATTTAATTAATGTAGTATAATTTTATTATTAAATATGAATGATTATCAATGATATGCTAATAATATGTAATAATTGTGATTTTATTTTTTTAAAAAAAATTAATGAATAACTTCTTAAAAGATGTGGATCCTAAAACATCTTCATTGAGACACATGTAAAACTTTCCCTCAAACGACTCTGAAATATTAATATTATATATAGATATTCCACTTCATCAAAAGAAAAATACAATTTTGCATATAATTTATCCTATTGAAGAGACTGCTCTCCAACGATAAGTGACTGCCAGCAACAAACCAGAGGTGCTAGCAATAAAACGGGGGGAAAAAAGAGGACAACACAATATTGTGAAATCATTTCCAAGATTGGATAAATGAGAACCACAAGTCGAAATTATTCTGTAATTCTAAAGTTGTAGGAAAGAGAAGACGACTTCTTTAGCCGGAGCGTGATCATAGCCCTCGCATGTATTCAAAGAACTACCACTACCCCTCTTATTTTTGTGGATTCACTAGTTATTTCACCATTTTCTGGCGTGCCTGTGGCAGAACGATTTCATCCTTTTCATACCCTCTTCCAGAACAGAAGGATCCGCAGCGAAAGTAATGCGAAGCCAATCCTTCAGCCCTACTGCGGTTCCTGCGAAAAATTGTCAATTTTTGTTACAAACTGCAACAACTAATATGTGAGCCATTGAAAGTCAAGGACAGCAGTTGGTTGCAGACTCAATAATTATCAAATGCTATTCATAAATTAATTTTGACTCACTACAAATATTTTTAATAAAATAAGAAAAAAAGGTTCAATCCCGATGGGGGAGCAAGAAGGAAGAACATAAACATTGCAGGGACTGCGGAAAACAAAAATGGCACGTAACAAACATGCCTAATATGACTTCATGCCCACATCTCCGAACAAGTCCATATTAGTGTGGAACAGATTTCTTCGGAGAGTAATATATTTTTTTAATTTAATTTTGATATATTAAGTAAAAAAGAATTAACCCCTTTTTAACAAATTTCTCAATGACTTCTCAGATAATAAAGGTTAAAGTTAACATATTTGGTGATATTCGGTGGTCTAGTAATACATAATTAAATTATTATAAGGAATTTTTTTTATATTATTAATATATTAAAATTAAATTCTATACTTTTAGTGAAAAATATTGTACAATTTTAACTAATCAGATATTACTCCCTCAGTTCGCCTGCCAAAAAAACTCATATACTGGGTAAATAATAAATGAATCTCGGTAATAAAGTTGCAAGATTATCCTTCTTAAATAATAAAAGTAAGTAATACAAAAACAAAAAAAAGTAAGTGAATATAATTAATTACAATAAGAGTAGTATTGATGAAAAAAATTTAATGCATACTTCATATGATAAATAGGCTGATATTTTGAAACAAAAAAAAAAAATCTCGAAACTTTGATAGACAGAATGAAATGTATGATGTATTATATTTGTGAGTTTTGTCATAAATATTGCAAAATTCCAACACTTTATAATGATATAATAATATATAATTAAATAATTAAGTAAATATTTTTTCACAGTCATACATTTAAAATTAAGTGCTTTATTTTTTTATCTATTATGAGTTAATTTTTAAAAAAAAAAATGTGACGGATATTGCTCTCAATTCTAAGATTAAAGCATTTATTATTGGTTTCCCTCCCCAAATAAATACATTTTTTGGGTTTTTTTTTATCGTGACTTTTTGGGATTTAAACTTATATTATTATTTTTACAGTAGACCAAGCTGCCCACCTCTAGTTGTTGATTCTTTTTTTTTATTGGGTCAAGGAATCATCCACTATAACAGGGCAAAGCCCAAGCCAGCCCAAACAAGGGAGAATAAAGGATCAAACAGCGCCAAGCCCTTACTTAATTGGCCAACATAAAGCAATCCCACCTAAGTAACCTGGGTCAACAAGCCGAGGCACATGGTTTAATTATTTTACTTACACATTTATTTTCAATTTTTAACAAAAGGGCCATGATTTTTCTTTGGGTTGAAAAAGCCCATGATATTTGAGCCACTACTATCATTTTGTGATCTCGGCTGTATTTGTTATGAGTTCACCCCCGGCCTAAGCACTTGCAGTGCAGTAATTAATTTTCTGGAGTCCCTACTATTGACAAAAAATTTGCAAACTCTAAATCAATATTATATAATGTAATTATAACTCGTCTTTAAATAGAATAATTTGACTATAATTTATCTCGAAGCAGCCACAAGAAATAAAAATACAAACATAATAAGACACATTAAAAAATAAATCAATAAAATGTTTCTTTATAGATATATACCCTTTGTTGAAAATATTGAGAGTTCTAACCCTTCTTTTGTGGCTTGCTAATTAGGGCTTCATCCCGTACTTTATCTAACAAAATAATATATATTGGAATAATCATATTTTACCCCCTCAATTATAGGTTGTGTGTACTTTAAATACTAAACTTTAAAAATATATAGTTTGACCCTTGAACTTTGTTAAATGTGCAAATTAATCATTCTATTAATTTTTCCTTCAATTGTTAACAAAAACATAATAAATTTAGGAAAATTCAAGATATCAAATTGCACATTTAAAAATTTTTAGGGGGGTTAGTATGCACATGTTTCAAAGCTTAAAGGGGTATACACTATAGTTCACTTATTTGGCTAAAATACATATTTGAAATAATTCAAGAGATCGCTTTGTACATTTTTAAAGTTTAGATACTAAAGTACATAGCATGTAATTCAGAGGGATAAAGTGGAATTTTCTCAAGTACATAGCATGTAAGATTGGTTGTTTTTCATTTTGGTGAAAATTCATTTTTTTTCCTATTAGAACATAGAATCATGAATTTTTTGACAAATTAGTTGAGAATAAATCAATTTTCATTCACACTCATTTAAAGACTCAATAGTCACCAGTTATATATGGGTGATAGATTCTCATATACTTCTTGCATCAAAATACTCCCTCTATTTTATTTCATTTGTCAATTTTTGGAAACTTTGTTATTTTAAAATATTTATTTATTTGTCATATTAAGGAAGCAGTAATGTTAATTTTATTTATGTATATTCTTTATATGGGCATCCTAAAATTTGTATCTTGAGATGTGTGTTCTAATTAATATAAGATGTGTATCGTTATATTTAGGAATATATTGTCGCATAATACAAGATGTGTGTTAGTAGCATGTAGTTGTCGTTGATATGGAGACAACAATTCTTACATGCATCCTGAATTGCAAGGAACTCACCTAAAATTAGGACTTTCTGTTCCATTAGAGATGCTCTAATAACCTAGTAGCCTAGTTCATAATAAAAATAGGGAAAGGGGTATTAAACCATCCTAAAGTTTTACCTTTTCTGTAAATTATCATTATAAACTTTAAAAGCTTGTCAATCAATCTCTAGCTTTTAACAAATATTTTAATAAACTCTTTTATTTTAAATTTGTTCATACAATAATAATAATAACGCGTAAAAATATATTAACAATTTTTTTACATTAAATTTAGACCATTCATTTTCACCAAAATAATTTAGACCATTGACTAGTTCTTTTTCCGTTCAAATTAGTAAACTCTTATTTTTAAAATTTAAATTGATAAATTAATGACTAAACATTTAAAATAAAAAATAAATATGAGACATATTTTAATAAAGATTATTTCTGATAATAAACAACCTGATTAATAATATGATAAATTAATCAATAGTTTATATTAGTACATGAAAAAAATCTTATTATTTGTTAGGAGGAGTTCTTGCATGGCACAAATTTAAGACCTCATCTATATACATACTCATAATAAAAAATTGAATCCCATTAATTTTATTTAAGATACAATCACTTAAGAATTTTTCGATTGGTCATAGCTGGTTAAAGTTTGATGATCAATTAAAAAGATTTTAATATTCATAATGGTACTTTATAAAAAAAAATATAATTATGTTCGTGTGATTTCTATACTATTTTCCCATAAAAATAAGTTGCTAAATACATTTTAAATGGCCTTGCGTGAGGCTAGAGATGGAAAGTTTTTAAGGTTTTCAAGGTTTACGGATTAGTATTAGGGTGTAAAGTCAACACGATGATCGCAGTCTTATTTAAAGTGCTCCAATAGAAGGGACCCACCACAAATTCGTGATAATTAAATGGAATAAAATACAGCTGACAAAATTGAGGATATAAAATAGCACCCCCATTGAAGTTTCTAGTTAGTGAGGGGAAATAAGGTGGTTTCTTTTTTTTTCCTGCAAAGGTGAAATTGCTATCCAAATTGAACATTATCAGAAAATTAAAGCATGATTTACACAATTATACCTGGAAGAATGATAACAGATTCCTCCTTAGCAAGCTTGAAACAAAAATCAATATCATCGCTAATATCTTCCAAAAGTGAAAGGTTTAGTTTCACCTGCATTTAATTCAAGATTTTTTTTAGATAATAAAAATTTCTAAATAAAGAAAGTCATTATGTTCTCAAAGGAACTGCAGGTGTGACTTGTGATGTATCCTCACCATCATAGCCATGGAACCTTCTGGTTTGTAGGGGCAGGCAATGCATGAAATATCCTTTATCTCTGTACAACATATATCTGCGGAATGCCTCAAATTGTCGATGGTTTTCATGAAGAAAACCTCTTCGGTCTGCATGATTATGCGAGGTACAGCTGCCTGTCGATCGGATCCAAGAAGTCAAATTAATCATATTCAAGAAATAAAATAGTCTATCTATTGCATCTCAACTGTTATACCCTTCTTATAATTAATTGTACCTTGTCTATTTTTATTTTGTCAGGAGCATAATCATACTTGAAGAATGTTGTAACCAGAGGCAATCTTGTCAATACATTTATATTATGATCAATATTCATTTTTTTAAATATGTGCTTTTTTTTATGTACAGTTAAGATGCAATGAAGGAAGTACCAGACATAAATTCATGAGATGGACGAATGTTCAGGCTGAGAAAGAATATTCTCGCTAATTCCGATCGGTACTTATCTGTACCCAATAATTTACGTTCTACCACCGATCGGAATTGGCAGCTGAGTACTTATGAAAGGTTGAGCTTTTTGTTTGTGAAAAATGTCTTCATAGTGAAAAATGTCTTCATAAGAATAGTTCCAGCAGTCTAGAGATAAATCTAGTTAGCTGTATGGTACTGCTCACTGAAATTACACGTCTTTTTATTCATTCCACTCTATTTATCGTGTGATTTTCAGTACCTTTTTGAGTGTTCTTAGGGCAATTGTTATTAAGGCTCCAAAACTGGAAGGTGTTTACATGAAAATCAAAATTTTTAAGTTCTCAATAATTGAATGTATCGAAAACTCTTATATTTTTTTCATTTTTAAAATCTTAACTAATGTTTTAAGGGTACTGATTAGCACAATCTTTTATCATATTTTTAAATGCCCATTTGGGATATCGAATAAGGCATAGGATAAGTTAATATAATACATTATCTATTGTTTGGTGTAAACAACATATTTCTTCTATCATTGGATAATTATGGAGTTATAAATTCTTATTGGAACTAAGGAAATGAATGATAAAATATCAATATTAGTAAAATTTAGAAATAATTTACTATATTGCTTTTGTTTCTTTTCAATACTACAACTTCCTCTCTTCTTCTTTACTGATGAATCAATTGTATTTAATAGAAATATTGTTAGTAAAAATTAATTAATACTATCTAAAGTTTGAAATGAACAATTATTTCTAGACAAAGTAAATTTTTAAAATGGGCAATTATTCAAGGATGGAGAAAGTATTGTATAAGTTTATCCATTAAATATTTCTTATAAGTCAAAAAGATTGATAACTTAATTAAGTCTAAGAAGGTAGGACAATGACTAATTTTCTTTTAAGGTATAGGTTTATTTTTGTTATTTAATTAAATAATAAAAAATAACATGACAAAGAAAATAATTATTAAATAAATAATAACTAATAAAATAATAAATATTCCAAATAACTAATAATCAAATAAAGTAAATAACAATAAATTAAAGAATAAATATTTAATAATAAATAAATGTTTAAATATTATATAATATTTGATATAAAAATAAATCATCAATTATATATACTACCAAAATATATAAATAAATGTTAAATAATACTTGATATATAAACTAAAGTATTAATAATAAAATATTTTAATTTCATATTTATTATTAAATTAAAATTTAATAATTATGATATAATATAATAGAAAATTATTAGATTATATAAAAGAAACTGAATATTTTTATTTTTATAATTCATTACAATAATAAATAGTTTTAAAATATTAAATTAAGTAATAACTAATTTAATATAAATAATAATTTTAATCAATGATATATATTTGAAAAATTATATTTAAATAATAAATAAAATTTATCATTTTATTTTTATTCATTATTCATTTGTAATGAGAGTTATTCATAAAAAAATGATAATATCATATATTTTAATATTATATTTAAATAATTAATAAAATTATTATTTTACTTTTATTAGATCTTTAAGTATAGTTTGAGTTATCTTTAAACAAATTACAATATTGATAAGTATAAAATATAGTATTTTATACAATATCACACAAAATACTATATAGTATTAAATTAAAGCATATCAAGAGGTCTTATATTATTAACTCTTATTGTATCAATTCTTATATATATATACTATTAGGCCTTATTCTATGAGGCGTTATGAGCCCTTAATCAGTTATTATAAATATAAGTTGTTTTGATTTTAGATCCCTTGATAAAAATGGCTTTCATGCCTTATTTGTTTTTTTTATCTCTCTCATTCTAAATTTTAATTCATATAAGTATTTTGAAATATGTATGTAATCCTAATGATAAGAATTTAATTTATATTCACTATGAGTGTAGGAAAAAGTTTTACAGAGATATTCAATATTGTATTGTCATATCAATAAAAATATTTGAGTCACCTATGTGCTCTTCATTACTTTAAAAGTCTTACAAATATTATGATATTATTATACGACAGTGTAATATTGTTTCATATAGATGGTGTATCAAAATTAAACTCAATGGATAATGAAAATTTTATTTTGTGTTTATAAATATTTTAAGAATTTTTGCATCTTTATAAATATAATTACTTAACTATTGTTATTAACTATAATATTGAAAAGTAGTGAAATGAAAAATTAAAATTTTAAGAGATTAAAATAGAAATGACTCATATTTAGAAGTAATAAAAATATATTTAAACCAAAAAAAAATTAAAATATGTTTAAATTAGAAGTATTGATGTTCCGCTGGGAAATCAAAAAGAGGAAATGTCTTTAGTGTACTCCAGAAACGAAGCATGCAAAGAGAAAATTTAGGAAACCTGGATGAATGTTGCTGGACCCCCCAAAAGATCAAAATACTTTTTGATGCGCTCCACTACCTGCGTAAAGAATCACATAGGTTTTAGCATCCGATAAGAAGGTGGTTAAATTAATACTGTAAATAACCGTAAACAACTTTTAAAAAAAAAAATAATGTCATTTTAACACTTATTTTTTAGCGTCTCATCTAGACATTTCCTTCATCATTATCGAATGAGATGACTGAATAAAAATAAGTACAAATTATAATCTTATTTAATGATAATAAAATGTGTGTCTGAATGAGACACTCAAAAATAAATGTTAAACTAATATTATTACTTAAAAAATATGGGTTAATAACAAAATATAACAATATTTTTATACTTTACTTTTTCACCATTAATTATGTAAGTGACTGGGGAAGTAGTATTGAATGTGTGAGTGAGTGGAGTAAATATAACTACTACCATATTTAATAATTACAAAATAAAAGGTATAACATTGTTATATTTTATTACCAACGTATCATTACTCATAAAACTTAGAAGTTGCATGTAATGTTCGGAATCTTTTTTTGGAAAAAAAAAAACTTGTTGGAAGGGAACTTATCGCTGAAGTGAGGAAATAAAGATACGTTTACAATATTTAAATTATGAAAATACTCAATTTTATTGTTACGTATTTTTTTTTTTATTAAAATCATATGTATCTGCTCAAACTAGGTAGGACCACTAATGAAACAAAGCTCTTCCTCTCAAATTTCAATGCAGCTACAAATCATAGTATAAACAAGGAGAAGCATACAAACAAGAAACAAATTGTTGATTGGTATGATACGGTAGAACCATCATCAAACGTACACAAGAAAGGTTGACACTTGAGTCCCTACTTTGGAATAAAAGAACAAAAATCACGCATCCGTTTATAAAAGTAATCGAGATTCTCCTCTGATTGACTAACGAACTCGGAAGTTCATTGTGAATATTCAGGTACCACAGGATTATTAATCTAACTTTTAAGATATAATAGAGATATATTACTTGAACATACTCATTAAGTATATTCATCGATATAGAAAAGGATATGTGTTACCAATTAATAGGAATTTTACGTTGATTAATAAAAAATTCGGGAGACTAAAATGATAAATGATGATGATATTATTTGTTGAAGATTTATTTACAAATAAGTCAAAAGTTTACATGTTAAAAGTTTATGTATATCACCGAGAAATCACAATAGTATTTTCACACATATCATCACAATTACCAAATCCTCTATTAATTAATGTAAAATCTCGCCTATTAATAATGTACTCCTCTAAAGATAGACCGTCATAAATACCAAAAGGGTGCGTTCGAATAAGAGTTTTTTAGGTTAAAATCATTTAATTTTTTCCATTAAAAATTTATTTTTTAATATTTGGATAATTTTAAAAAAATCATTAAAATTAAGAAATTGGTTTATTTTGTCTTTTTTAAACTCTAAAAGAAGTAATCTCTAAAAAAGTATATTTTTTTCAATATTTATAATTGTATATAAAATTTAAATTTTATAATTTTTTTTCAAAAGTTACAAGAAATGCACCTTATAATGCCTACAAATCTTATTATTCTATGAAAATATAATATTATATTAAAAAGTGGACTAGGAGGCATGAACCTTGGGTCTCCTGAAAGTGCCATTGGGGTCATTTGTCACAAACCAGCCAAGCCTCCATCCAGGTACAATCCATCTCTTAGACAGGGACCCAAGAGTGAGAACAGGGACAATATCACCAAAAACCCCCATTGGAACAAAAGGGTTGGCCCCAAATGCAAGATGGCCATAGACTTCATCGGCAATTACAACCGCTCCAAGCCGTTTTGCTGTTTCTGCAATCTGAAGCGCAAAATTAACACACAACAATTCAGTAACTGCTGTTAATGCTGCCGACTTTATGTAAGAAAAATGTTATTTATACACATCTCATTTATTATTGTGTTCCACATTTCATTCAATGATAGATGAGGTGTAAGTTGTCAAGGTATTTTACACTTCATAAATACAAATAACAAAAAACTTTTATGTAAACACACGAGGCCGATACATAAGAAAATCTACCTTCTTCAAGTGATTGTAATTGTATACATTTCCACAGGGATTCCCTGGGTTTATAATCGCCAATGCAACTGTGTTCTGATCTGCAAGAGCTTCAACTGCCTCCAGGTCAACCTCCCAGCCTTTCTCAGGCAGCAGATCATAATGCCTCACTTCAACATGTCGAAACGCAGCGCAGAGTTCGTAGATTGGAAAGCCTGGTCTTGGAAGCAAGATGTTTGCACCGGGGCGTGCAAGCATCGCCACTGAAACATCAATGGCTTGCGTGCATCCACAAGTGATAAAAACATCATCTGATGATAACTGGTAAGGGAGGTCACGAGATAGATATTCAGCAATTGCGCTGTGACCAAGATGAATGTGAGTTAGCGGCAAAAGAGACGAGGCAACATGACAAAAGCAAAAAGTCAAAACTTGCACTTGAACGTGTACAAGTATCTAAATTCAACTTTAAAATATATATATATACACAGACAGAGGATGACTCACATGAAAGGACATATTTTTTTTTGGAGATGAGAGGACTCAATAACAACTTTTAAATTTAAACTAATGGTCAAAATTAAAACCTTCTAATTATTGACTCACGTGCCTCATCATTTACCCTTTATTTTTTCCCTGCTGCTTCTCTGTCCTCTTTTTTCTTTTTCTTGGCCGCCTTCCCACCGTCGCACAGAAGCTTTTTTGTTTTCTTTGCAATTTGCCATTGACTTTTTCATTAGTGGCATCAATCTTTCTTTCGATTACCAGTTGGCGCCACAGTTTTTTTGATAGAGTAGTGTTATGAGCACAACAAAATTCTATAACAATATCACAACACCTTTTATAAATTTATTTTATCTCTCTGAGAGTGAATATTAATGCACTAAAAGATAAAATAAGTTTATAAGTAATGTTATATCATTATTGTCATTATTCTTTTAGGCAGCCTATCTCATTATTTGTTTTCATATTGTTACCTCAGCAGCCGTCACTCCACGTGTAAGATAAATTATTCCAATATAATGTTTTCATATTGCTATTACTGTGACCCATTGAAGATGAAACATTTGAACAAATTAACCTTTGTTTTGTCTCTGCTAGACGTGGTGTAATGGTCTACTTACTGGACAGCCAAATGCCCAAATATCACGATAATGAACTTAGAAACAAATAAAAAATATACATGGATGACTTCTGAGTGATTGTGTTGTTGAACTCCGTCAAGATTCATAGTACAAACCAAACAAAAATTGTTGTGAGATTGAGAGGGGCACGACAGCGAAGAAAACTAAAGAGAAACATAGAGCCCAAATGAAGAAGCAGGAAAAAGGAAAAATAAAAAAAGAAAAGGTAAAAGAATGAGGGACTTGAGTCATTAATTAGTAGGTTTTAATCTTTGACCATAATTGTTTTAATTCAAAGAGGGCTATTGAGTCCTCTCATCTCTCACAATAAGCATGTCCCTTCATGTGAGTCATTCCATATACAGAACAGTAATATTATTTTACCATATAGAAATGGAATAAACCATCTTAATTATTAAATTACTAAATGCCAAAATGACCCAAATATGAAAAACTACCTAAAATAAAAAACTGCATGCAACCAAGATGGAAAGAACAGCATGCAAAGGACAATAAATGTCAAACAGAGAGGCAGGGAAACATTACTTTCTGGCCTGAAGAAGACCAGCAGTGGGAGCATAACCATGGAACTTGTGAGACTGAAGCGCATCAGAGACAGCTTCTTCAGCAATGCTGGTGGTGTGGAAGCATGTGGTAAGAGTTGGGTCACCCATTCCGAGTGAAATGACTCTCTTCCCATCACCATGATTCTCATCAATGCTTTCCATTAGAAGGCTGAGAATGCCCTTAATGGTGATAGTGGAAGTTGTTTTTGATTCATAGCTCACGGTCACACCACTACTTTCCATGGCTTGCTTGGAGTGTCTATAAACTCTGGCTCAGTTTTGGGGGCTTGGTGTCTCTCACCATGGTATGTTTATGCTTATATAGGGAGCGATGATGGCATGTCAGAAACTCTTAAATTTTTTAACATACTTAAAACCAAAAAGCAAACTGTTGTTTTTTATGTATTTATTTTTTTAACATTTTGAATGTAGCAGTTGATGGGTTAATGGATGAATCTAACCTGTATTATATTCATCAATCAAAAATCTAGTTAATTTTATGGGTTATTATTATTTTATATTTTTAATATAATAATTAATATGTTAATGGATAAATTTATTATCTTATATATTTTTTATATTTTTCAATTAACTTATATATATATCTAAGAATTTTTTTAGTATCTTATAAAGTTAATGAATATCAAAACCTTTTAGTTAAATTATAGTTAAAAATTTATCACGTATCTTACTAATTAACATTATTAATATTTTGAATATTTATAATTAAATCAAATTATTGAATTTAAAAGAATATCAATATCCTAAGAGTATCAAAGCAAAAATCTATATAAATATATATAGGAATTGCTAATCTCCACACCTTCGTATAGATGTTAGCAATATTTATATTTTGTATTAGACATACAATTCTCTTTTCTCTCTCTTTTAAATCAATTGAATTTAAAATTTTGAATACTATAGTAATTTTATTTCACTCCTATATTTGTTACAACTCTCCTAGTTTTTTTCTCACCTAATTACTATTTACTCTCCACTATTTATCTCTCCATGATTTTACTATTTTTTAAAATTTTTCTTTTATTTGAATATTACGTACATAATTAACAGTTATATTATTTTATTACACGCGGATAAATACATTTTGATATAATCTTAATATTTTTAATAAAATCATAAATACTAATTTTTTTATATAATATAACTTTACCATTGACTCTTTTAGACGGTATTAAGATATTCTTGTGACGTTAATATTCAAATATTGCAATGATGTATATGAAATTATGATAAAAATGTTATTTCAATACCTAAAAGTGAATACTTTAACACTCATTCTATTATTATTGAATATGATAGTGAATCTAACTTTTTCTATTTATTAATCATATATGAGATGAGTGTCCCGATTGAATATCTATTTTTTAATATTAGAATAACAATGCTCAATTAAGAATAAACCCAAACCCACCCGATGACCATACTACGTCTTATTGTTGCTAGAGGGATCGAGCCAATCGATTAATCTCGAGTCAATTTTTTTTATTAAATTAGTATTTAATATATACCTAATATATCAGTTTTTAATAGTTTATATTATTTTATATAAAAATTATTATTTTACAATTTTATTAAAAATCAGATTATATTAACATATATTTATTCACATATAATATATATTATATAATTGTTAATTACATACATAATACTCAGGAAAAAGAAAAATTTTAAAAAATACTATAATCTAGTGGAGAGTAAATATTAATTAGGTGAAAGAAAAACTAGATAAATAATAAAAAATGTGAATGAAATAAAATTACTATACAATCTAAAATATCAAATTGATTCAAAAGAGAGAGAGAAGAGAGTTGAATGCCTAACATAAAAGGTGGATGTTACTAACTTCCACACGTTATTCTCTGCGAGAGAAGAAAATTTCGCTTGTTTCTTCCAGTTGTTTCTTAGGCTGCGAGTCCTTGAAAAGAAGATTTAAAAATTAAAACTTTAATATTACGTGTAACATTAACTTAGGTTGCACTCTAATTTTAATAGAATCACTTGATTTTTTCTTTTCCTTGAGTTTGAAGGTTGTACTAGATCCTTGACCATTTGGCCATATTACAATTATTAAGAGGTCCTTTTCTATAAGGTTTAAGCTTTTATTTTCTTTATAAAAATATTACTCACACATCATCACTATACCTAATTCTCAGTATTAATTTTTAAGGACAAATAACACAAACCACCTTGAGATTTGAGTAAATTGAATTTCACCTCATTCTGACTTAAAAATTATATTCCAGCCCATTAAATTTTTAGTAAAAAATATAAGTTATTATTTTAATAATTTTTAATATAGTATATGATGGAAAAATACTATTGAAAATTAAAATATTTAAAATAAATACTATTATATATTTTATTAAATTAAAAAATAATCATTAAAAATAACATTAATTTAATATAAATTATTATTTTAAATAATAAAAATTAATTAGGCTAAAATTTTTTTTGGTCATCCAAAAAATTAAAAGTTAATTTATATTTTGGTCCCTAAAATATTTCTGTTTAGTTTCAATTCAAATATTTTTCAAACTATTTGGTTTTCAGTCCATGTTGTTAAATTATTTATGTTAAATGCTAAATTGACTAATGAAAAATCAGGTTTTCTAATCCTACATAGCCAGTAATCATACATGATAGGGATTCGAACTAAATAGTTTTAGAAATATTTGGACTAAAATAAAATATTTTTTAAGGAAAAAAAAACCAAAAATCCACTACTAGCTAGAACCATGTAGGATATCAAGGTCAATTACCGACAGGTTTTTTGATGGTTGACACACATTTTGCTTCAAAATTATTGAAATTAGATTTTATTTGACAATCAATTGGTGAACCAAACAGTAGTATGTGGTGCCAATTAGTGCCACTGGTACTCACTTATTACCGACTAATTAAGAATATTAAAATAAGTACTACCGGTAGATCAGTCGGTAATATGTGGCCAATTGGCACCATGTGGTGCGCACACTGTAACGCCCCGATTTTTCTGTCTAAGAGAAATGACCAAAATGCCCCTGAGGTCATTTTCAGACCGGAATTCGAGGATAGCCGGCATGGCAATTCTCGAAGGCTCAGCTCAATGTTCGAAGGGGACTGGATGATCCTTGAGCGTTTTCAGAAACGAAAAACCTGTTTTCTGCGGTTTCAGGTCAAAATGACCAAAATACCCCTGTAGCGTTTTTATGCAGGTAAAAGTGTCGTTCGAGCCCGGAACTTTCCCCGAAGGTTTAAAATAATATTTTCAAGTATTTAAAAGTGTTTGTTTAAACCCCAGTGGTCCCGAGGAGTTTTTGTGCAAAATTATGATTTTGCCCCCGAGATAGTGCCGTTTGAGCTTAATGACGTAATTAAACAAACCTACGCAATATTAGGCTCTAATAGAAAATTAATTAATTTTCATAATTAATCTAGAGTCAAATTAAGCTATTAAAATTAATTAGAACCTAAGATTGTTTAGATTAAACCTAAATCCCTTTTTAAAACTCAAGATTCCTAGTCTTGGAATGTTGAATAGTATTTTCTCTCTCCAATTCCTTAAATTAAGGAATTATGTCTAGAATTGTTTATACCCTAAATTGAATTTCTATCTCACTAATGAAGCAAGACTATTCCTTAATTATGTCTAGATAACCTTAATTACCCATTTCCTTACCTAAACACCTTCCTACAAATTCCTAATCTTAAGCATAATCTAAGACACACCTAAACACAACTCTAAAACCACAATTAAAATGTGAAAACTCTTCCCGCATGGCTGATGCATTTTCGGCCACATCATCATCTCATTTCCACCACATGTTTTAAAATTCAAACACTCTTTGAGGCCATACCTTGAACCATATTTGAAGCCATACCTAGCCATGCTTCCACCATACTTTGAACCATGCTTTGAATGAGATATTTTCTCTCCCTTTGACCACGAAACTCACGGCCAACATACCCTTCATTCACCTCTCCATGTTTTGTTTCTCTATGAATAGCACACTTGGGTGAACTTGATTCACTTTTAGTCATTTGCTAAATTTTAGTTTTGTAGAGTACTCAAAGCTTTCCTTTTTCTCTCAAAGATCAAAAGTCCTTCTTCTTCAACTTCTTCATCTTCTTCATCTTCTTCAACTTCATTTCACTTGGTAGGGGTGTTGTTTTAAATATTTTAGCCATTAAAGTTCTTGTTTAAGTATGTGCTTTATAGTTTCTCTTGAATCTATTAGAACTTCTTTCTTCCTCTTTGTTCTTTTCCATTTTCGGCTAAGCGTCTTTAGTGACTTGGAAATGAGAGCTTGATGATGAGGATTTCATGATGATATTCATCATTTGAGAAACCTCTAAAGCTTGGAACCTAGTCTTGACTTCAACACTTTTTGGTTATCTTTTTCTTTTCTTCTCAATATTTCGGTTTCTTTTCCTTCTCTTGCTTTGGTTTTCCCTTCTTTTTCTTGCTATGATTTCGGTTTATGAAGGCTTGTTCTTGGATAAAAATGACTCAAGGATGAGAGCTCATGATGTTGATGTGGTTGTATCA
Organism: Dalbergia cochinchinensis; assembly: GCA_031216125.1. Taxonomy (NCBI): domain Eukaryota; kingdom Viridiplantae; phylum Streptophyta; class Magnoliopsida; order Fabales; family Fabaceae; genus Dalbergia; species Dalbergia cochinchinensis. Next base: position 45,950,930 of record CM062372.1, read on the forward strand.
TCAAGATCATGGCCTCTAGAGCTTTAAAGTCCCATTTCTTTCCCCCCATGGATTCGGCCATTTTTCCTTTTTCCTTAAGTTATTGAGCTTTCATTTTCAAAGTTATGAAGGAATGTTAACTTGGTTTGCTCTTTCAATCCATTTCCTTAAAGCTTGATGATGTTGTTCATACCATATGGTTTCTTTGTAAACCTTGGTGCAAGGAACTCTAAAGCTTACTTTACCTTGCTATGATAAGTTTTGGGTTGAGGTTTAAGTCCCTCTAAAGTCTTGGATGAGCTCTATTAAGAAATAAAATGAACTTGCACTCATGTTTATATTTAAGCTTTTGCATTTGCATGTTTACTTTTGAGTTTTGCATTCATGTTTACCTTCCAAGCTATCACTTAAAATTAAAGATAAGGAACGAGGAGCATCTCATAATTATGTTCTTGTCTAGCATGTTTACTTTCCAAATCATCACTTAAGAACGTAAAGATTTAAAACGAGAGCTTGCATATCACCTAATTAATCTCGAAACCTTTCTATTTCGGCCTTAAAGTTGATTGTTGCTAGGTCTAGAGCACTAAAATAAAGAATTGAACTTGCATATTTATTTTCAAGTTTTGCATATTTATTTTCAAGTCTTGCATATTTACTTTGGAGTTCTCACTTTGCTTTACAATAAAGGATAAAATGGAATGCATAGCACGTTTACTTTTTGTCGTCACCTAAAAACTCTAAGAGCTCAAAGACTTGCCCTTATTGTCTCAAGTTAAAGTTTGGTTATGGAGACATCCCCATGGATGCATATTTCAGCCATGTGATGATGATGAACTTAATGTGAGTTTCATCTAGTTGCAAAGACCAACAATCTATGTTCAAAATGTTTTCCTATGTTTTAAGAACTCTATAAGGTTGTTACCAACATGATTTGTAAATTGAACCTCTTCCAAAAGTGTTTTAATTTAGTTACTGCCCTATGATTGTTCTTAGTCTCTTTTACAAGATAAAATATTTTGTGAAAGAGTTTTAGAAGTCCTAAAACGATTCAAAGAGGAACTAGTAACTCATGCTTGTTAAAAATGAAATTTTATGCATGATATGAATATATATGAATTCGGTTATGTCATGGTATATTTGCTGCTGAATGATGTTGTTTTGGTATGTTGGAATGTGTTAAAATTATGTATAATAAGTTGAGAACCTTTCTATGCATGTTGGGAAAGAAACTAGTCTTACAGAAAAACCGTAAAGTTGAGTTTTAGCATAGTTTTGACCCATTTATTTTTAGACATTGCCAAAACTGTTTTAGTATGATAATAATCAGATTAGGATTGTTTATTTATGAAAAACTTGGTAACATTTGATGTAGGATTGAATTTTAGCACCCATAGAGAAACTAGTAACTAGAAAACCGTAAAAATGCAATTCTAGAGCTCTTAGAACATTCAATTTTCTGATTCTGTCCAGTGCCCCTATAATGTAGTAAACATGATTTATAATTAGCCCATAGGCATAGGAATACCTCATAAATGGTTTAGATTTAATTTATAGCGCTTTAGGTGAAGACGAAACCGAGAAAAGGTCTAAAACGTAAGTGCTAAAACCCCGTAATCATAAAAGTGTAATTCTGCCCTTAGAGCATAATGCTGCCCAGATTTATTAATGGACATAAGTGCTAGTAAAAGTCATTAGTTGTGAATCCTTAGGTGCATAAGAGGTTGATAAAGGACGATAGAATAATTATATCTCAAGTTTAAGGCCCGTAAAGGTCAAAGCATAAGACACCGTTGATTCAAGAACATAATGAGCTATAATGTTATATGAGAATGTATGTTTTATTTAAGAATGATTATGTATACGTGTGAAATTATGATTGAGGATACATGCTCTATTTGTTTATGTGGCATAAAGTAAATTTGGAAGAAATCCGGCGTGCTACTGTTATACTGCCGAATTTCTGACAAATTTGGGGACTTAGAAAGTTTTTGAAAAACCTATGAGATTTTCTTTAAAAGATATGAGGTACTGAGATATGTTCTTGGATGACACCGGTTCGGCCGAGCACCTCCAAGAACTCATGTGACATCGGTACCAAGATGTATTCTTGGGTGACACCGGTTCGACCGAGCACCCCCAAGAAAATGCCCCCTAGCCCGTACTAGAGAGTCGGGATTTATTTATGATACGTTTATTGGTAAGGAATAAGTAAGAACTAGTGACGACTAGTTAGGTATGAGCTCATAACCTAGAGATGTGACACGTTCTGGGTGACACCGGTTCGGCCGAGCACCCCCAAAACAAATGTCTTTTTAGGGTGGCCCCATGAGAAAGTAAAGTATGATGATTATGTCACAAAGTATTCTCATATGAGATTTCAATTGCCACTTTATGCCACCAATATGATGTTTCTTGATGTTATGATGAATATTCTTGCATTAAGTAGTGCCATGCATACATTCTTTACTATGTTGCATCTATGACAGTAAGAATCATTCTAAAATGAATAGGACCTTGGCTAACTATGTTTTGAAGCTTAAAATGAACTTGATGCATGCTCACTTATTTTATACACTAAACCCAAGGTTCCTGAGGACGTAGATGATGACGCCTAGATAGGAGGTTGCCCTACTGAGATTCTTTAGCAAGATTCTCACTCCCCCTATCTTTTCTTTCCGTCACGTCTTCAGATGGTGACATTTGTGGTGTTTGTGGACGCCCCGACATGGGAAGTGCATTATGATCCGGACCACGGATCATACCAATTTGAGGGTCGCTGTGCCGTTCGTGTATTCATGTTCATTGGACGACCCTTCACTCACCTTGTACATATTCACCGATTTTCTCCTGCCTCACCATTCGGCGATGATCTCGTGTTCGAGCGCGCACACCCTCGAGAGGAGTGGGTTCACCGCACCCCACCGACAGCCTCTGCTATCCAGGACTACCTGCAGTATGTGCCCCATTCCCTCTCATCATTCTCAGAGATGGACCCTTCAGAGGACTCTGCCACTCAGGTACCTTCCGAGGGATCCTTCACCACAGTACCGATGGACTTCGAGGAGGGCAACGAGGCCACCATCACTCAGCCGATATATGGAGGACGAGTGAGGATGACTCCTCTCCGTGGAGCACATGCCCGGCCTATGCAGCGTATAGCCACGCCAGCAGAGATAGCTCAGTGGATCGGATACGTTCCTCCTTTCCAGAGAGGTCCGCAGTAGGAGACGACAGTCATGTTCTAGTGCCCGAGCTCTGACTAGATCAGGATAGCCTCCTTTTGTTTTGAGGTTATCCATTGTAGGTGCACTAGAGTAGGAGAGTTTCCTTTATGCCTTCTATTGTATTTTCATTTTCCTTATATTTCCTTTTTAGCTGTATTCGCTTTATAATGTATCAACTAAGTCCTGCTTTTTATAAGTGGGCATATCATATTATATTTATGCAGTTCAGTTTCATTGTAATGTGCCATTACTTGCTTTATGTTATGATGTTCGTAAGTTTGCTTGTTTCATTTTCTTACGTGCTTCATCATTCATCGTATTGCGCGGCTCTCACTTTGCCTTTACATTTCAAAAAAAAAAAATTACCTGTATTTTCCGCTAAGTATTTTGAAGTAAAAAGAAAACTATGACGTAATAGACTAATGATTAACCTAAATATGTTCTAGAGTATTGGGTTAAAAATTAGGATGTTACACACACATTATCGACTGTAACCTTGTATATGATATAGCTTATGGGTGCTTTAGTCGGTAACTTTATTCTTTATTTTACATTTATTTTTATTCATCACATCCTGATGGGTTGATTGATTTTTTTTTTCTCGTTTCAATATATATATATATATATATATATAACCGATGGGCATAATGAGCGCTTTTTGAATTCTCATGACGTTGATGCACATTTCTTGAAATTCCAAAGGACAGTCAATATACCTATCAAAATGAAGGGAAAAAAAAATAAAATGCACCATTTCATCCGCATAAATATCACGAACAGACCGCTATTATGATCTAGGTGCGTTTATAAGTGTAACATTCCCAGTTTTTCTTAATATAGCATTACATTATTATAGCTTTTTATTAAATAGTTTGAGGATCTATTTTTAGCAAGAAATATTCAGGGGTAATTATAGATTATAGAAAGAATGTAACTTTTTATTATAAAATTATAAAAAATATCATTGATGATAAAGCTAACAAGAACCTTAGAAAAGTTTAGAAAGTATCAAAAAAAATTAAAGAAAAAATTATAAATATATTTCTAAAAATAATTTTGATGATAAATATCAATATTTGGTAAATTTGTATAATATTAGTTGTCGCAACCGGGATCGCGATGGGGACGGCGAAAAAAGAGACATTATTTGTTTGAAAATAAATGGAGTCGCCACCAAGTTTATTTAAAATTGGGAAAACGTTGGAAAAACCCATTTTTTAGAGAATAGTCTTTGAAATCAATTTGAGTTCGGGAGTTGGTTATGTATAGGGAAGGGCAGGAATTTAATCCCACGCACCCTAATACACCCGTTCTTGGACGGTACCCTTAATTAACTGTGCAAATTAAATAAATAACCTTTTTCAAACATTTATTTTCCGTGTCAAGACAATTAAAAGGAATTTATTTTTCTTAAAAGAAAAGAATTTTTAGTGCACCAGTCGTCATGATTCAGATGCCCTAAAAATGAGTTAACTAGTCGTCACGACTAAGTTAACCTTTTTTATTTGAAACGAAGTATTTAACAATAAGCATATAATTTTAAAAAGGAACTCTTCTAACAATAAATATTTGCAAATAGGATCTAAAAAGAAGCGAAGGTTTATTTTTTTTTGGTGTTTTTGTAAGAGAAAATATAAAAAAACCTTATGAGAGTTATTTGGAATATCAAATTGTCACAACTCTGATATCCTAATATCAAGTTAACAAGCCGTCAAGGCTAAATTAACCCTGTTTATTGAAAAGGCAAATAAGTGAAGGAATTTGAATCAAAAATTAAAATATAACTAATGAATATTTACAAATAAGATAAGAAGAAATTGATTTTTTATATATAAAAAAAAAGAAAAAAAAAGAAAAAAAAATATTTTTAAGAGAATTTTCGAATCACTAAGCTGTCACAACTTAAATGTTCGAAATATCGAGTTAACAAACCGTCACGGCTAAATTAACTCTTTATCTATAATAACAAAAGTTAAATAAAATATTTTGAAGTAAAATTATGAGGAAAAAGGAAACTTATAAATGAAACAAAATACATAAATAGCATAGAAAAAAAAAAAGAAAAAAAAAATTTACAAATAAATTAAGTGGTGAAAAGTTAATTTTGGAGAGAATTTTAGAATGTTAAGCTATCACAGCTAAAATATTCTAAAATAAAGTTAACAAACTGTCGCGGTTAAATTAACTCTATTTTTGTAAAGAGACTCTGAATATCAGGCTGTCTCAGCCAAAATATTCCAAGACATGTGACTAATAAGCCATCACGGCTCAGTTAATTCAAATCATGAAAAGTTTTATTTAGTTTTTAGACAAAATTCAAAATGTTAATAGAAACTAACAAAATTAAAAATTTGAGCTAAAATATATAACATAGGATAATTAAGCTAAAAAGTGAAATTTATTCATAAACACAAACACAATTTATTTAAATAAAACATATAGAATAATTAAACTAAAAACACATAAACATAGAACAATTAAACTAAAAATAAATTATAAATAATAACATAAATAATTTAAGCACAACACATAAATATATAAAATAATTAAATTAAAAAAGGTAAAATTACACATGACATAAAAATATTTAAACTAAAAGTGAAGATAAATCCTTAAACATAAATACACAACCAATTCAAATAAAACACGTAAGCATATAAAACAATTAAATTAAAACAAAATAAATATAATTATGCATTTAATTAAAGCGAAATCTAAACGTAAAATAGTTAAACTAAACAGAAATGAAATTAACACATAAATATAAACATGTAATTAAACTGAATATAAGAGAAACTAAACCGAAAAAGATCCTAATTACCTTCTTTTTTATTAAGAAAAACGCTAGTACCTAAACACTTAAAAATCAAAGAAAACATTTAATCACTTTTTCATTTTTGTTTTTATTATTTGATTCCACTCAAATAAAAAAGATAAAAGGGAACACATAACAAACACAATAATAAAAAAAAATAAAAATAAAAATTCGAATCAAATAAAAGCCTTTATTTTATTTTAAATTAAAAACCGAACCCAAACCCGACAAGCACTAAAATTAAAACAAACACTAACCACATACACACGAACACCAATTCGAAATTTAACTTACGATGGAATAAAAACTAACTAAAAAAAAAGAATGAAATTTAACTTACTTAATTCTATTTTCTATTAATACAACCTAAAAAAATAAAAAATAAAAAAAAATCCTCATCTCTCGCCTCACTCACAAAGATATGCACATACCAAAGAGATCTTTCTCCCTCTCACTCACGGGGATACACTCGAAAAGAAGAGAAGAAAAAAAATGAAAAAGGAAAGTCTCATTCTCTCACTCACAGCACACACTCTCTCACCACACACTCAGCTAACACCACTCTCTCTCACACGGGCTCCTTCTTCTCATTCAACACCCACACATAATTCTTTCTTTCACCCACTAACCCAAATGTGAAGACACGAAAGAGAGAAGCGAAATCGGAGGGAAAGGGAGTGAGGTCTGCCAGAGGAGAGAAGGAGCTCTCCGCGAAGAGAGAGAGAAGACTTGGCCGCGGCTTGGAAGGGGGTCTTCACGCGGCTGTGAGCGAGAAGAGGTGGTGATGGTTGCGGGGAAGGGTGCTGGGTTCGCGATGATGATGGTGGAGAGGGGAGGGCCGCGGCGGTTGAAGTTGGGTGGTCTCACGGTGGCTTGGCAGCTGGGAGGATGCGGTGGCTTGGTGGCTATGGATCGAAGATGACGGCGAAGAGGAGTGGCAGATCGGAGAGTGAGAGGGTGAGGGAGTGCCGCGATGTGTGCGATGGCTCGGTTGGCTCGCGGTTGTGGCTTGGGGCGGTGGTTGGCTGAAGCTAGCCGCGCATGGTGGTTTCGGAGAGGGGGTTGACGCGATGGTGATGGGAAGCATGATGATGCTGGAGAGGGGCCGCGACGGTTGGAGGCTGCGGTGATGGTTCATGGGGGAAGGGGCCGTGGCAGTGATGATGATGGTGTTAGAGAGGCAGGGAGTGGTGGTTGAAGGTGGATGGTTATGGAAGATAGAGGAGGAAGGGGAGGCCGCGGCGGTGGAGGGAGGGGCCGCGGCCTCCCTCTGTGTTGCCTTCTTTTTTTCCTTTTTTTGTTTTTTTGTTTTTTTTTTTTTTAAAAAAAAAATCTTCAGATGATGATCTGTTATTGTTGGTGAATTGATGGCTTTACCTTATTACTGAACTATCTTACTGGGTTGTATAACTGGACTGGATCTTCTGATTCCTTTGCAAGTCTCACGTTTCTGTGTTTGAAATTTTTTTTTGTGATCTCCCCAATTTTTTCCATGATCTCCTCTCAATATGTATGTTCTTTCTTTTTAATTTTCCTCAGCTCCACCGAAAAAAAAAAAAAATTACCCGTTGCTAGCCATGGAGTCAAAAACCTCATTATGATGTTTTTATTGATTTTTTTTTTTTTTTACTTTCTCCTATCCCCATGCCCTCCCGTGATTGCATCGGGTAAAGAAATAAACGGACACGAGTCCGTGAACCTGCAGGGGAAAAGAGAGAACAAGAAAAGGGACTCGAGGAGAGGCGTCCGTGACTCCTATCTCCTTTTTTTTTTATATATATTGAAAATATGAAAACAAAAACAAACAACAAATTTTCATTTTTTTTTTATGAAAGGAATAATTAACGAAATTGTAAGAAATAAAAAGAGGTAAACTAGATGCAAATTTTTGAATAAAAGCTCGGACAAAATCAGGTGTTCACATTAGTATTATTACACAAAAAATAACTTAATTTAGTATGTAAAACAAGCTCCGAAAAATCCTAGAAAAAAAATTCTAAGTCTTATAAATTTTTTTTAACTAATTTATGATATTAGATAAAGAGGACCACGAAATGGGATTTTTCATTAGACCATAGATAGTATTAAAAATCACTTTAATATTTATTTAACTAATTTTGACTTAAATAAAGCTTAAAATATATAATTAACTACTTAAAGCTTTAAGATAATTTTTATAAATCTTGATTTATCTCAATAATATTCTTACATGACACCTATAATTGTCTAGAAATCAGTCTCATTAAAAAAATAATAATATATATTTGAAATTGAAAGATATTTCCAAAACTAACTATTTTTTACTAAGACTTTCAAAAATGGTGAGCTTGTTCCCTTATCATGTTGGACAGATTAAAACCCACTTGGAAGGCTGTAAAATTTTTTTTACATATTTTATTTAGAGATAATTAGATATTAATTAATTTAAAAATGGACTAAACTAAGGTAAAAATACATAAAAAATATTAAAAATTATACAAAAAATTTATAAAAATTATAGATAATGTATAAATAAGGTAAATATATGTTCTTGATAATAGATTAGAAAAAAATAATTTTCATGATTATTTTATGAATTATTTAGTATATATAACTTTAAGATAAAAAAATGTAAAATTTGTCATTTTCACATATTAATCATTCAAGACAACTTGCCAACCTTTACAACTTTATTAGAGATAAGATTTAGACATATGGGCTGTCAAAGAAAAAGATAATAATAATTTAATGATAGTTAAATAAATTATTAGTTAATTAATTTCTAATAAAACTAGTAATAGTTTAAAATACCAAATAAAATACAAATGATTATAAAAAATTTGTATGAATTTCGTGAATCCATGTATTACATCTCTAATAACCTTATGATGATATTTGGTTAAAAAAAATAAAATTATTTACTAATTAATTAACTTAATTAAGATTGACTAGTTTAAGTATATTTACCTTATTTTGAATAATTGATTATTAAATTATATGTAAATATATTAAAATTTAATAAATATCTTTAAATCATGTCACTAACATTTTAGTATGTCTTTAAATAATAATTGAGAATTTATTAAATTATTTAATGTTAACTTTAATATTTAATTAATTAAACTAATTAAACATGACAAATAAATTATGAAATTATTAATATTTTAATCCTAGCCTTTCTCTATAAATAGCACACCTCTAAACACAACTCCACACTTCATTCTTCAGCCTAAAATCTATCAAAAATTGTAGTCACCATTTCTCTCTTCATTTCCTTTATTTTTCACAAAAATAGTTACAAAATTTTAGCAAAAACACCTCTAAACCATCATCTCTTCTTATCATCATCCAACACCAACACTTCACAGCCCTATATATGAATTTTAGCCCTTAGAAAAGGCTTAGAGAAATTGAAGAAGTTGCTGGTTTAGCCTTGGTGTAGCTACGTTTCTAAAGCTCCGAGAACAAGTAGGGGTTTTCTTTCACTTCTAAGCTTCATGTATAATTTTCTTGTATGATTTTGTGCTATATGATATTCAAAACTTATGTTTATTGTTTTTAATATCTTTGAATGATTTGAAAGTGGTGACATAAAATACTTAAACTATGTGTATATGATGCATATTTATTATCTACTTATGTGATTGAAAATTATGATTAAAGATCATTCTTAAATTTTGATTATGCTTTCTTCAAATATCTAAATATTGTGTAAATTCGTTTTAATGTGTTAAAACATGTATTTTCAATTAATAAAGCCTTGAGCATAAGTTGTGGTATTTTAAGGTGATATAACTTGGTTTTGATCTCATTATGTATTGATTGTAAAATATTTTTGATTTATAAAAAATGTTTTATTTAATTCATTATAATGAATGAATTTTAAACCTTTGAGCATGTAGTATTTAGCTTGGTTTATGTGTTATTTTTCTTCTGGGACCATTAAGACTTAATAAGATATAAAAAGACACAAAAAATATATATATTTATATTAATCATGACCTTTACTAGGAACTTATGAATCTATAAACATTATATGGACTATTATGAATCTTTAAGACTCACTTGGACTTGATTTAGACAGTTATGATAATTATATTTGGACTCAAACTATGGACCTTGAACTATTGACCTTGAATTATGGACATTGGACTATGGACCTTGGACTATAAATATTTGACATGATTATACATTTATTAACATAAGGAAATATTATTTACAAAGATTTTAAGTTATGGTCCCATTAGGAATATAGCATGTAAATTAGCTAGTTTCTTGCTTGAAGTGATTTTTTTAATGGGTATAATTTTGTTTGTTTTTTTTTTAATATTTCTTGAAAGATTCGATTGGTCTTTTACTTTGCTCTATGATCATATTTTTATAAATGAAAAATATTTTTACCATATATATATTTTCTAAAGATAGATTTAAAATAATTTTTGTATGTACATAGACCTATGGAATTAGTAACGTAATTGTATGAATATTTGAAATTGAATTATTGCATGATTAAAACTAAGATAAGCACATTTTATTATAAAGAAAGTAAGTTTATTATAATAGTGTGATTTGGTGCTTCATTGATAATTACAGAGAAAAATGGGTTTTATTAATATTTTAAGAATCCTATGTTGTTTGGATTTATGTGAAAATATGGAAAATCTTATGGTCTGTATGTGAATATCAAAGAAACTGTGAAAACTTCATGTAATTTTCATAGTTTATGAATTCTATATGCACTATGTAAAAGGGATACATGAATAAGTGATACTTCGGGCCCCGCCTGGTAGCGGATAAGGACTTAGTAAACACTTAGTCTTGCAGTTGTTAAATGACCCCTCGGGCCCCGCCATGTTAGCGGACAAGGACTTGGTATATATTGCAGTGATGTCTCGGGCCCCGCCGTGTTAGCGAATAAGGACTTGGCATTCACTGATCTGACTAGGGGACGCCCTAGTAATGAGAGCTCTCACAGATCCAATATGAAGCAAACCTTGCAGACTATAACCATTAAAAGGAAACGTGATATTAAAAAAAAAAGGGAGTTTTACACTTGCACTTTTTCTACTGTATTTTATTATGATTGATATTATGCACTTCCATCTTGTTTGGCAATAGTAAAATATAATTTGAATTAATATGAAAGATTGCATTTTGCTGCACTCCTACGTTATTCTTAGCCTTTTTGGGATGAAGTAGGACTCCCTTGGAAACATCACCCTACTGGGAGACTTCTCTCACCCCTTTTCTTTGATGTTTCCAGATAGCATGGGTCGTCATCAGCAATGAAATGGATGTAGCCTTGGACTTAACTTCTAAATAATCAGATTCTATCATGTGTGCTAGATAGAATATTTACTATATGTTACCAGACTTGGAATATGTCATATTGTTGTATTGAAGTTTTCTTTATGTATCTTGAATATTGAATGTGTACTGTACCCTATGAATTGATGTTGGCAATGAAGTATGTTTTCTATAGATGATAGTTGTCTAAACTGTGGGAATTAGTGATTAATAAATAATAGTCTTAAGATAGATTCTTTGTCATTTAAAAATCATCCTTAGGTCACTGGATGTAAGTGTATCACTATGAATGTGTAGTTTGGAAAGGTTCTGGCTAAGGAAAGACTTGGTATTTAAGCGTGTCCGTTGTAACCCACCTCTCTTTCTTGGGAGCCTACCAGGTACATGAATTACAGTTGATATATATTACTCCGGTATACGACCATAAATAATAAACATTCATAGAAAAAAAAATTTCTACAAATGTATGATGTCCAAAATAATTATTTAAGGTCAAATAATTTAGATTTTAGGAGAGTGTTACAATAAGCATTTTAATTGGTTCAATTTTTTAATTTGGCATAGTTTTCCCATTTGTTTTCTTTGCTCAAAGTTTTGAGCTTTGGAAAATTGGAGAGTGATTTTGATTGTTATTTTACTAATTTAGGAGAGTTTTGGAGCTTTATTGACATTGTTGGATATTTTGATTGGTTTGGATATTGCATTATTTTCCATTTGTGTTTTTTGTGTTATTTTCAATTTTTATTTGTTAATAGTAAAAACAATTAAATGTGATAGATATTTTGTTAAATCAATTGGTTAATGTATTGCTTGGGACTACTACTGTATTTTCCTCTATTTTTTCTACTACATATATTGGTAAGTAAGAAAAATATATTTGTTTAGTTACCAATTGCATGTAGGATTATGTTTCATAATAGATGTGTTTCTTAATTTGTTAATTCAAGAGTTCAATTGGAGTTTTGCAAAGTGGGCTATGCTATGAGGTATTGGTTTCTTCTTAATCATTTATTTATATGCTTTTATAGGATAGAGACTTATATTTTCTAGGATAAAAGTTTTAGAAATTGGGATAGCATGTGATTAAGGGGATAAAGTTCCTTCCTATGTTTGCTGGAATTGTTTGTTTATGAATGCATGTTGTGGAGTTATAAGGGGTGTGTTCTAGAATGGTGATTAGAATTATTTTGATTGTATCTGATAATTAAGTTCATTGTTTGAATGATGGTTAAGTTTGTTAGCTCCGGAACCCTATGCATCATGTGTTTTGAATGACAACAAAACCAATTAAAAGAAAGTATTTTGAAGAACAACTGATGTTTTATTTGAGTTTCTTGTAAGATGTATCTATTGTTTAACAAGAGCAAAAGTAAGGCTTACTCATATATATATCACTATACATGTGTAAACATGTTTATCTCATGTTATAAGATCTATTATGTAATAGAAGTGAAATTATCTCTTTTTCCAAGCCTTTGATAGCTAACGATTAGAGGAAGGTTGTGACATTGCAAGAAACCAAGGCAAGAGACTTCAGAAAGTAGCACGAGATATCAGAAAGTACACTCAAGATGAAGAAATCAAAATATGTCCATAGGCAACGTATTACTTAATCTTTAATCACCACAATCGCAAAGAAATAATTTGCAAAGAAGATTTGATTGAAGATTAGAAAGTGAAAAACTCTTCAAGGGACTGGCTGCACACTTCAGAAAGCTCACCTGTAAGTGGAGTAAAGAATGCTACATGAAAAGGAGGGAAATTTGAAATTTGAATTTCAAATAATCAAGTTAAACCCAGTTTCAAATCTGGTATGTCATCTCTTCTGTCTTTTTGATCAACTACCCTGGCTTCATGAAGGAGGAGTTCAAAAAGCATGTTTAGAAAGTAGAAAAGAAGTTTCTGAAAGGAGATCAGAAAACTCAAATATTACAACAGCTTTTGGAACCAATGTGACAGTTTTGTCAACCTCTCTTCTAGTTGTTCTTTTCAAGATACAACTAATGTTCAACACGTGTCACTTGAAGAACTGATCTATGGCAAAGGTCACAAAGAAAGACCATTATAGAAGGAGATGCTAAGCTTGAAACAGATGAGAGATTTGAAGATTCAAGAGAGGAAACTCTACAAAAATCTCTTCCTACTTCTTAGAATACTCAATCTTTATCATGTAATCATTTTTATCCTTGAAGTGTAAAGAAAATCTTCCTTCTATATTCTTAGTTAGATTTATGCTCTTCCTACAGAAAAAGTAGAAAAAGGAAGTCATACAAGTTTTCCCAGGACCTTTTCATATATATGTTAAGGAAACTTGATTGTAGGTTAGTTTGAGTGGCAACCCAAACACTTAACCTTTGTATCCTAGATACGATAGTGATGATTGTGAGATAGCTTGAAAAGGCTATTGTAAAACTACTTGCAATGCGATAGTAAAATGTTCTTACTTATCACATTTAGCTTGGAAAGGCTAGTCAAAGACTACTTGCAGCTTGGAAAGGCTGGGGAAAGACTACTTATAGCTTGGAGAGGTTAGAGCAAGACTACTTTCAACGTGACAGTAGAGGTTGCTACCGTTGACAATTTGGTTTGGAGAGGCTAGTGTCAAGACTACTTTCAATGTGACAGTAGGGGTGGCTACTGATCACCAGTTAGCTTGGAGAGGCTAGTACAAGACTACTCATGTTAGCTTGGAGAGGCTAGTATAGAATTATTCAAAATTTGTGGCCAAAGGTGATTTTTGAAGCCCACAGATGATAGCTTGGGAAGGCTAATGTAAAGACTGTCTAGCTTACTTTCTCAGGTTGAGAAAGTTGTTATAGTAAAACCTCAACAGTTGTTGAGTACTGGATGTAGGCAGGTTGGCTAAACCAGTATAAAATCTTTGTGTCCTTTCTCTCTTTCCCTAATCTCTTTTATTTATCTCTGTTACGCTTTTTACTCATTCTCGTTTTATGTTATCAATGAGCATTTTATTTATAAAGTTCAGAAGTCTACTTTCTGAAACTACTGACTATGTTTCCGCTACACTTCAAGTTTTACACTAGATAGTAATTATTTTCAGAAGCTTTAGAAAATGCGAAGAAGGATCAATGCATGGTTCAATCTCCCTTCTCGTGTACATCTTCACCTACAAAGTTGTGATTGAATGTTGTGGTTGCATGTACCCTAAAACAAGGGCACTAGTTAAAAGAGAAAACTTTTGTATTTTCAATACTTGCGACCCACCACTAGGTTTGAATACTAAACCAGTGCCTTAATCAATGTCCTAGACTAGTGCCCTAAGCAGAACCCTAACATAAGACTTTATTCAAATAGGCTTACTCAAAATTTAATGTGATGCATGCTACTGTTCGAATTTTCTAGGGGTTAAAACTACTAATGTGAGCAATGTTTCTTTCAAACTGATTATTAATGCATGATAGATCATAACCTAGTAAGGGGATTAAATTTGAATTTTATGATGGGTTTAAACAATTTATGAGTATAGCAAGTTGAACACAACAACTTATTGATGAAGAAAAAGTTAGGTGTTCATGCAATTAGAGTAACGCCCCAATCTTCGCTAAACTTTCAAAATGACCAAAATGCCCCTGAGGTCATTTTCACCCGAAACACGAGGACGGCCGGCTTCGGCCATCCTCATAGGGTTCATATGTTATATGAAGGGGATTGTATGACTGTGAATGTTTAACGGAGCAGAAAAATCTCATTTCTGAGATTTCTGCGCATAAGTGACCAAAATACCCCTGTGATGTATTTTAGGCGCTTTAAAATTCCGTTTTGACCCGGACTTTGTCCCGAGGTTTAAAACCATGATTTTAAGGCATGAACTATGATTGTTTAAGGTTTGGTTAAGTCCCAGTGGTCCCGGGCAGTTTTTGAGTAAAATTACGATTTTGCCCCTGCTTAGTGCATGTTGGGCTTAATGAGTTATCTAACTCAGAACCTAGGCGATTTTAGGCTCTAATTGAAGGTTAATTAATTTCCATAATTAATCTAGAGCCAAAATCATTATTTAAAACTAATCGGAACCTAGAATTGTTTAAGGAAATTTAGAACTCTTCTCTAAATTCTTTTCTTTCTTTTAAAAGAAAAAGCAACTATGAATAGTGTTTTCACTATTCACACTCCCTTTTCCCAATGACACTCTCCTTTCCAAGAAAGTTGTCACTCTCAAATAATCATGATCACATTTGAAAGATATATGTCATTCAAAATTCAAAGGAATAAATTGTTGTCACTCAAAGCTTTCAATCAAGCTTCATAATCAATCATACTTCCCATACTTTCTTCCATACCTTGAATGACAACACATATAGATATTTTATCTTGTGGCTATGAAATTTTCCCTCCCTTGGCCCTATAATTTTCAGCCACTTCCCCCAAGAATTCAAAAGAATTTTATTTTATGTAGTCAATCAAGTTGTCTTTCAAGCTACCCTATGACCTATGCCTACCCATGGTTTCAATCACACCAAGAATGACCCCACAAGAAGATATTTCTCTCTTCCTTCTTCAAGAAGCTTCAACCAACTCCCCCTTCACTCCTTCATTTGTCTATAAATACACAACACTCTACAACTCCATCACTTTTGGATCCTTCTCCAAAGTTTCAAGCTCTCTCATTTCCTCCTCTCAAGCTTTCTCACTTTTCTCTCAAACTCTCAAAGAGTTCCTCAAGCTCAAGTTCTCTCCTTCATTTTCAAGACACAAGGTAGGGAACTCTATCTAAATATGTCTTTGATTCTTATGCTTGAATCTTGTTTGGGAGTTGATGAATGGTTGAACCTCTATGTTGCTTTCTTTTTTTTTTTTTGGTTTCTTCCTTTTCTCCCCTTAGATTTTCGGCCTCAAGGCCTTGAATATGATAGCTTGATGATGAGTGTTCTCTAGATGTGACCATGAGTCCATCTCTCATGAGACCTCTAAAGCTTGAGTTTTTCTTAAAGAAAGTTTCATTCTTTACAAGTTTAGTTAAAAGAGTTTATGTTTCTCTTGAACATTTTGGATCTTCTTCCTTCTTCTTCTCATGTTTTCGGCCATGAAGCCTTTTTACATGGGAAAAATGTAAGCTTGATGATGAGAGCTTCAGGTTGATGCTTGTCACATGAACAAACTCTAAAGCTTGAAACTTTGGCCCTAAACCAAGCATGGTTTTGGTTTTGCTTTCTTCTTTATCATGAACTTTGTTTTAAATATTTGTTTTGAAGGAAGCTCTGTACTCAATGATGAGGACTTAGGATGTTGATGCTTGGATCATCAAGATCTTGGTCCCTAGAGATTTAAAAATAGTTCCTTTCTTTTGTTAAGATTTGACCACTTTCATGATTCTTGAAGTCATGTTTTCTCTTGATGCCTTGGTACCAATGGTTTTTCTTTTCTTGTGAAGATGAGTTTTGGGTTGGGACTATGTTCCTTCTTAAAGCCTTGCAAGAGCTCTAGACAAGATATAAAAGTAACTTGCATTCACGTTTACGTTTATGCTTTGCATGGCACGTTTATTTCTATGCAATCACTAAACCCCAAGACTAAGAATGAACTTGCATTATGCACGTTTAAAATTCCAAGCTTTGCATCTCATTTTATATTTCAAGTCCTCACTAAACTCAAAGAATGAAAATGGATGTGCACCTCATATTTACCTTGAGCTATCACTTTACTTTCTAAACGACTCTAAAATGAAATGCATAGCACGTCTATTTTATGTCATCACCTAAGATACTAGAGCTCAAAGGTTTGCCCATTTCATCTTGAGAAGAGGTTAACCATGGAAAACATTCTTGGAATGTACATTTTGGCCGTGTGATGAGGATAGCTCCAAGAGGAGTTTATTAGTCACAAGAGCCTATAGCTCATGTTTTAAGCCCTTCTAAAACATATGTTGTACTCAAAAACATTTTGGGTATGTTCTTAGGTTTATAAGGGTTTTGACAAGTTAAAATGGTTGACAAGATGTTTTTGAAGTTCAAGATTGTTCCAAGAGAAACTAGCCACCATAAGTATTTCAAAGGAATGACTCAGATATGTTTAGACCCCATATTTCGGTTTTTAAGATGCTAGTAATCGATTACACAGTCTGTGTAATCGATTACCAGAAAGCTCGGACAAGCTCAAACACGAACTTTTGCCCAAAGTAATCGATTACTATATAGTGTAATCGATTACACATTCTGGATTCTAGTAATCGATTACCTATTCATGTAATCGGTTACCCAGATGTTCCAGGGGCCCAGCAAAGTGTTTTTAAACATAGTAATCGATTACAAGTTCCATGTAATCGATTACGTAACCTCAGATTCGCCATGTTTTGAAATCTCGAGGCTGTGTAATCGATTACAAGACTTATGTAATCGATTACCAGAACCCAAGTTTACAAACAGAATACTTTTCTAATGACTTGAAGCTATGACCTTGCATTGCTTGAATCTGAGAATTGTTATGACGTGAGACTATGCTTAAGCCTAACCTGAATACATGATCTTATATGTTCGATTTCAAACACGATTAAGTTGAGAGGCTTATTGCTCTTGTTTACCTTATGATGATTTTACTCCACAAGTCAAGTATGATGATACCATGTGAACTATTATTCTTCGATGATAGTTTTATGTTTGCATGTTATTGTTTCTTTAAAGACTTCAAAGATGCCTATGATGTAATTATGTTTGACATGCTTGAATTATGTGGCATCTTGCATTAACATGCTAAGACTTAAGGTGACATAGACTATGAGAAGATGATCCTTGAACCACCGGATTAAGGGTTGGGATAAGGTGATTCTAGCCCCCTAGACCCGTACCTTAGGTCGGGATCTTTAAACTTATCAAAAGGGATAAGTCCATGTACTAGTGACGACTAGTAAGGTATGAGCTCATAACCTAGAATTTTTCTCCACAAGGAGATCAGTTAGGGTGGCCCCAGGAAAATAATGATGATGTTTTAATGTCACCTCAAGTAACCAAGACATGTACCATGTTCCATGAGCTATGTTTTTATGCACCATAATCATATGAATTTGCGTGCTATGCCCCATGATATGAGAACCATAAGGTTATGAGTTTATGTGCTATGACCCATGATATAGGAAATCATGTTCCATGAGTTAAGATATATGATTTATGTTCTATGATCCAAGTTATGTGATTTATGTCTATGATACAAGTGATATGTTAAAAGGAACGGATCTCGGAAATTGGGACTTTAGAAAACTCATAATTGAACCAATAGATGTCCATAGTTTTCATAAATAAACCGAGATTCCTGGAGACGTAAATGATGACACCTAGGATAGGAGGAAAACCCTACTGAGTTTCTTTAGTAAGAAAACTCACTCCTCCTATCCCTTTCTTTCCATTACGTCTTCAGAGCGAGATGGCGACGCTCGCGGTCAGACGTTGACACGCCACGGTGGGAGATCCACCATGACCCGGAGCATGGGTCATTCCATTTTGAGGGCCGGTGTACTGTGTGCATCTTCATGTTTGTAGGACGGCCATTCGCACACCCCTTGTACAGTTATCGCTTCTCCCAAAGATCCCCTATGGTGACCCGCGATCTTTGAGCATGCGCGACCACGACATGAGAGGAACTTGCGGACCCACTGGCCGGATCACCGATGTGCCGCAAGACGTACTCATTGTCGCAAAGACTCGCAGGAGGACCCTTCAGAGGAATCCCCCATGGACCACGAGGACTCTGCCCCCACTCTGTCTTCGCGACCGAGGGGCAGCGAGGAGACAGTCACTCAGCGCAGAAGGGCTTTGGTGCCCGGGCCACGACCCCGACGTGGACGACATGTTCAATCACAGGGCATGCCTGCACCCGCCGAGCTCCGCCCGTGGATTGGCTACGTTCCTCCGTACCCGTGACTCCGCTGCATAGGTTGGAGGGTAGTCCTTAGTACACGCACGTCACATAGTATGGATGAAACCTCTTTTGTGTTGAGATTATCCATCTTAGGTTGCACATGGGTAGGGATGCTTCTTTCCAGTTCTTTTCCGTGTATTCTGTTTTTCTACTGTATTCATGTTATTATGTACTTGAAGAGCCCTGCCCCTTATGGTAGGCATATTATAAAGATGAAATAGTTCAGTTATGATGATGCTCTGTTTTGGAGCCACCTTTATGTTTATGTTTCGGCACTTTATAATACCGACCCGATAGGATACGCGCGGCTCTTATTTTAAGTAATGTTTTAAGAAAAAAAATTGGCTCGTATTTTCTCTAAGTTACTTTTTAAAGAACCATGTCAGATAGTAACGACTAGTATTTGGCCTAAGTACGTACTAGTAGTATTGGGTCGAATATTAGGGTGTTACAATTAGTGCAAATATAGGAATTATTTAGATACTAATACCATAAGGGTTCATTTGTACAAGTTTGGTTTCATGCTTGGCTATTAGGTTTCGATTGAGTATGGAGAGGTATTAAATGCAAACAATCAAGTGCATATAGTTCAGGTTGAAAATAGTTCTTATGGGGTCCACATAGGTGAGCAAGATGTAGGTAATGTGACTTGAAAAAATAATCTATCTTGATATTGGGAAATGGTTTTTTATTTGCTACTCTTGAATTTGAAACACATTATTCTCAATTTTTAGTCAAGGAGCCCAACTATGATGCTTCTAGATTTTATAACCTATTAGAAGCTGCAAATCAACCTTTATGGGAAGGATATGTACACTTGGAGTTGTCATTGGTAGTTTGGATGTTGACTGTTAAGTCTAAAGTGAACTCAAGCCAAAGTTTTTTGGATCAGTAGGCTGCACTAATCAATGAGCTAAGTCCATATCTTATAGTAATTCAAAAGGATTTTTATTAAGATACAAAACTTGTTTACAAATTGAAGTTGAAGGAAGTAAAGATTGATTATTGTTTGAAAGGGTGTATGCTTTATTACAAAGATGATATTGCATTAGCTGAGTGTAAGTTCTTCCAATAGCATAGATTTAAACCCAAGAGATGTTGAGCAGGGAAGTATAAGAAAGAATGCATTATTTAATCGTTAGACTCAATAAATTTTATCCATCAATGAGCTCAGCTTTTCACAAGAGGTGGCATAGTGAGAATCAGAGGAATGACAGCATGATAACTCATCCATCGCATGGTGAAGCATGACAATATTTTGATCAAATGTATCCTGTAACGCCCCGATTTTTCTGTTTGAGAGAAAATGACCAAAATGCCCCCAAGGCTATTTTCTACCTGGAATTAGAGGATAGCCGGCCCGACAGTCCTCGAAGGGTCAACTCAATGTTTGAAGGGGATTGGATGGTCCTTGAGTGATTTCGGAAACGAAAATTGTGTTTTCTGCAGTCTCAGGTCAAAATGACCAAAATACCCCTATAGCGTTTTACGCGGGTAAAGGTGCAGTTCGAGCATGAAACTTTCCCCAAAGGTTTAAAATGACGTTTTCATGTGTTCAAAAGTATCTATTTAAGTCTCGGTGATCCAAGGCAGTTTTTGTGCGAAATTATGATTTTGCCCCTGGCATAGTACTATTTGAGCTTAATGATGTAATTAAGCAAACCTAAGCAATATTAGGCTCTAATCAAAGATTAATTAATTTTCATAATTAATCTAGAGTCAAAATAAGTTATTAAAATTAATTAGAATCTAACATTGCTTAGATTAAACTCAAACCCTTTTTTCTTTTTAAAAAACTCAAGTTCCTAAGACATAGAATCTGTAACGCCCCAATTTTTGCTGTAATTTTTACTGTCATTAGAAATTACCGAATTACTGTAGGTAATTATTACATAAGATTTGAGGCCGAAAAATCCTCAATAAAGGCATATAACATTAGAAGAGAGGTTAGGAGCGATTCATGCGAGAGTCGCAAATCCCAAATTTTTGTACGTATAAAATGACCAAAATGCCCCTGAAGTTATTTTACTCAGAAAATGAGGATCATGGGCCCCACCTATTCTCAAGGGGATGTTTTGATGATAATAAGGGATTGTTTGTGTTATGTGTGTTAATAGAGCAGAAGGATCTCAATTTTGAGTTCCGACGCGCGAAATGACCAAAACACCCCTGCGGTTGTTTTAACTTCGATGTGCATGCCAACTGAGCCCGAACCTCGGTAAAATGTTTTAAAATTTGTTTTTAAGCCATGATTAACCATTGGTTAAGCTCGGGTGGCCTCAGGCAGTTTTTAAGTGAAAGTACGATTTTGCCCCTGTTTTTGGGCGCTTTGCGACTCGGGATTTTTGATTCGTATACCGAAACCTAAGCAATATTAGGCTCAAATTAAAGCTTATTAAATTCTAAATATTAATCTAGAGTCAAAATTATGTATTTAGATTGATTAGAACCCAAAATTGCTCAAAAACACCCAAATTGCTTACTAGTTCATTTAAGCCCTTAACCGTAAATTCTCTAAATTACATGAATACCTTGCCTACACCTAAATAATACATGGAACACACAAATTTCACTTCTTTGGGCTGTAATGGAAGAAATTATTGATGCCATTATGCAGCTGAATTATTGCCAAAAGTTGCACTAAAACAAAATGCCAAAATGTCACCATGAGAGACATAATTCCTTAATTTCATACAACTTTGTCTAAAATGATTTTTCCTCCCTTATTTCTCCTGCAAAATTCTACCAACTACCTCCTCATTTTGGCCAATTAGAAGCCTCAAAATCTTCTATAAATAGGCTTGCTTGAGTGGTCTTGGAATGCTTTGTTCATAACTAGTTTTTAGGAGCACCAAAAACTTTCTTTCTTCCTCCTCTTTGGCTGAATTCTTTCTTCAATTTTTTTCAAAGAGATTTTGTTTCATTTCACTTCAAGAAATCAAGTTCTCTTCCTCTTCTTCAACTCAGATTAGGTAGGGAGTAGTTTCTAAATTTATTTCTATGCTTTGAGGAGTTGTGTTTTTAGCTCAAAATGATGAAATTATGAACTTACCTTAGTTTTACATTTCGGTTTTCCTCTTCATTTTTCTTTAACCAATTCGGCCATATGGCCTAAGTGGAACTAAGATGATGGCTTGATGATGAGGACCTTGAGGGTAGGTTGTAAATCCATGACAAGTTAGGCCTCTAAAGCTTGAAAATTCCACTTGATGCAAAACTTTAAAGAATAATGCTTTATGATGCTAAAACAAAGATTTTTAGTTTAGAACTTGAAAGATGTATTTTCCAAGCTTGTATTTCATGTTTATGTTTCAAGTCATCACTTAATCTTTCAAGATAATAAAGAGGTTGCATCTCATATTTAATTTATGCTCTCACTTTATTTTATAATGGCTAAAAGAATCAACGCATGGCATGTTTATTTTATGCCATCACCTAAAGATCCTAGAGGTCAAAGACTTGGCCATGTATCACAAGCAAAGAAATATGATTATTGGAGTTAAAGAATTTATTCTTTAAAAAGTCTTGAGATAGGAGCTTAAAAAGATGTAATAATAATTCTCTTCTCCCTTCATCGTCCTGTATGACTACCGCTCCGGTTTCTTAATATTCTCTTCTCCCTCTCATCGTCCTGTCTGCAATTACACGCTCCAGTTTCTTGCATCATGTTTATATTTCAAGTTCTTGCATCATGTTTAATTTTCAAGTCATCATCTTAAATCTTAAAGATAAAGAAATGGAATTGCATATCATGTTTATAATTCCAAGCTATCACCTTATAAAGATAAGATTAAAATAAGGTTGCATAGCATGTTTATAATTCTAAGATGTCACCTAAATCTCTAAAGCTCAAGACTTACTCCTTTTATCTTAAGTGAGAATTTTAATTGTGAAGATCCTCCCAAGTTTGACAAAAGAACTAGTTTCTAAATGAGTTTTAAGACTTTGCAAGGATTTTACGGGGAACTAGTATTTTATATGCACTTAAAATATGATTCTATGTAATTGCATGAGGTTCATGATTCGGCCACTGATCTGAGTTTAGTATCAATGTATGATAATGATTTGATATGTTTGAAGTTGTGATAATTATGGTTTATTGTTAAGAGAATGATTCATTGCATGTTAGAGATAAAACTAGCTCCCTAGAACAACCGAAGAGCTAGAATTTTCCTAGTTTTTGACCCCTTTAAGTTTAGCCAATGCCAAATCTATTTTAGTATGTTATAATTCTATCTAGGATTAGTTAACCACGAAAAATTTGGTATCAATTAGACTAGGATTGATCCCGAACACTAAAAATGAACTTAGCAACTAGAAAACCATAAAAACAAGATTTCTAGAACTCCAGGGAATGAAATTTATGCATTCTATCCAGAATCTTTAGCAACGATAAGAACCAGGTTTTATTATGTTTAAATAAGGGAGAATGATTCATAATTGGTTTAGTAACTAATTTCAGCATCATAGGGAAAGCTGGTAATAAGAAAGGATTTAAAACATAACTTCTAGCATACCGTAAAACCTTAGGAACAACTTACTACCTATGCTACCCTATTTAATTTAATAGTGTTCTTAAGGCCTATAAATAATCGTAAGGATGGTAATAAATCCCTTAGGTGCATAACTAATTAGTTCTATAATTAATAATTCTATGTAAGTATTGGATGCTTATTAAGTACTTGATATCATTGAATGATTTCCTGGCTTACATGTTATAGTTGCTGTTGCAAATAATGAGAATGCTTATGCATGAAATATTCTTTATTATGTAAAATTTACCTTTGTTGCTAGAAGAAAGTGTATCATTGTAAAAGTGTAATTTGGAAAGGTTCTGGCTAAGGAAAGACTTGGTATTTAAGCGTGTCCATTGTGACCCACCTCTCTTTCCTGGGAATCTCCTAGATGCATGATTATAGTTGATATATATTATTCTAGCTTAAGACTATAAATGAGAAAATGCTATGATGTTTATGAATTGTATTGTGATATAACATGCAAAGATTTAATGGTGACTTAAACTTATAAGAAAATGATCCTTTGGAACTATCAGACTATAGGTGGTGAAAAGGTGATTTTAGCCCCCTAACCCGTTCTCTCAAAAGGGTAGAGTCGGGACTTTAGCTTATTAAAAGGGATAAGTATATGCTAGTGACGACTAGTAAAGTATGAGCTCATAACCTAAATTACTCCCAAAAGGGTGGAGTATAGGATGGCCCAAGAAAAATAATGATGATGATAAGATTTTAAGTCACCTAAGGCACTAAAGAAATGAAATATGTGCACTGTGTCCATGTGTAGCTAATATTATATGACCTTCTTTTATGCATGTTATTTTGATAATGAGGATGAGAAATATGATGTAATGATAAAGGAAAAGTTCATTGTAAATATGACATGTTAAGATTATGATGCATTATAAGACGCATGATTAAAAATTGACGAACCTCGGTTAAGTATTTGTCCGATCTTAAAATGAATCTTTGCATGCTCACTATTTTAGAATAATCCTGAGGTTCCTGGGGACTTTGATGATGACACTGTAGAAGGAGGTACCCTACTGAGAATTGTTTACCAAGATTCTCACTCCCTTTTCTTTATTTCCGTCATTGTCTCCAGATTCAAATGGCGACATTCGTCCTGTTCATTGATACCCCTACTTGGGAATTCCACTATGATCCAGTGCATCGCTCGTATCATTTTGAAGGGAGGTGCGCAGTTCGTGTTTTTATTTACATAGGTCGTCCATTTGCACATCCTGTCCCTAGTTATTGATTTTCTCCTACTTCTCCCTATGGCGATGAAATGATTTTCGAACATGCACGTCCACTTGATGAAAGGATGTTACGTTCTTATCCCGCTTCATCTGCTGTCCTTGGATTTCCAGAGTATGTTCCCGAGATGAGATATTCTGAAACTGATCCTTCAGAGGACACTCCTACTCATGTATATTCTCGAGAGCTCGCTCCTACTCCCACACGTAAGAGAGGGTAGTGAGGAAACAGCTTGTTCACCGAGGTTAGCAAGAAGGCCGCCCATGCGACCCCAGCCTGGTGCATCTCGTGTGTCCCCTCCCGAGGGAGCTCATCAGTGGATCAGATTTATTCCCCCATTTCCAGAACAGTGGCCATAAAAGGTTCTTAGTAGATTTATGTGTGTTCATGCACCCTAGTTTTAGGATAACCTTCTCGGCTTATGGAGTTATCTAGTTTAGGGGCATGTATTTCCTTATGTATATTTTCTTTTATGGGTTTGTATAAGACAATGATGTATGATCATAACCCACCCTTTGAGTGAGGTTATTGTATGTAAATATATGTTATAATGTGCTTATGGATGTTATATGATGGAGCCAAAGTGATATGATGTGATATATTCTTAAACGTCTTATTATACTCCGCTTACTCGTTCACGTTGTACTCGGCTCACGTTTTCAATTATGTTTTTTTTTAAAAAAATGGCTCGTAATTTCACTAAGTATTTTCAAATTATGAAGAAAGAACCAAAGCAAGGAGTAAAGTCTAGTCATTAATCAGATTCAACCTAGGTGTATTTAGTTAATTACTAGGGTGTTACAGAATCTTGAATAGTATTTTTACTATTCACTCTCCATACTCCAAGAAGCCTAGGTAGAGTAGGATTTTAACTCCACTAATGGGCAAGAATGCTCACTAATCATGCCTTAAAATAGCCTTGATTACCTATCCTTTCACTTACACACTTACTTACAAGTTCCTAATCCTAAACTTAATCAAAGCTGCACCTAAACACACCTCTAAATCACAATTAAATGAAAGATTTTCCTCCCCTTGGATTTCCAAAAAGTGGCGCCACCTCACCCCCTCATGCATCACAAATTTGTTCACTCACACACTCAAAGAAGCATGCTACACCATGCCTAAACCCATGCCTATATCATATCTTACACCTTACCTTGAAATGATATAACCAAGAGATATTTTTCTCCCTCCCCCCTTCCCCAAAATGGTGCCACTTCTCCCCCTATTTTCACCCCTCATGTTTTATTTCTCTATAAATAGCATGCTTGGATGAACTTGAACCACTTTTGGTTTATTTGCCAAGTTGAGTTTTCAAGAGCACCTTAAAGCTTTTCTTTTTCTCTCAAGTGCAAGAGTTCCTCTTCTTTAACTTCTTCATCTTCTTCTCTCATCTCAACCTCCAATCACTTGGTAGGGATTTTATTTTAAGTGTTTCATTCATTAAAAGTCCTTATTTAGTCATGTGCTTTATGATTTCTCTTGAATCTTTTAGTTCTTCTTTCCCTCTCTTTTCTTTCTTTTTCGGTTTCTTGGCTTCCTTTTTCTTCCTTTTAATTTCGGCCATAATGGCCTATCTTGGAAGAAAAACCATGGCTTGATGATGAAATTTCAAGATAATGGACTCGTGAGTACCCTTGAGAAACCTCTAAAACTTGAAACTTGATTTTGATCTTAACATATTTTGGTTATTCCTTTTTCTTTTCTTGAAACAAGTTTCGGTTCCTTTTCTTTCTTTCCCTTTGATTTCGGTTTCTTTTTCCTTTCCTTTGCAAGGATTTCGGTTCCTTTTTCCATTGCTTTGCTTTTGTTTCTCAAAGAAAGGTTGTCAGTTATTTTGATCTCTTGATCTATTTCCTTGAACTTGATGATGATGTTCAAACTATAAGGTTTCTTTGACACCTTGGTACAAAGAACTCTAAAGTTCACTTTATCTTGCTATGATAAGTTTGGGTTGAGGTTTAAGTTCCTTTAAAGTCTTGCAAAAGCTCTAGTGGAGAATGTAAAATGAACTTGCATTCATATTTATTTTCCTTGCCTAGCATATTTATTTTTGAGCTAATCACCTACAATGTAAAGATTAAAACAAGAGTTACATTCTTATATCACCTAACAATTAATCTCGAAGCTCACCTATTTCAGCCTTAAAGTCGATTGTTGTGGAGTCTAGAGCACTAAAATAAAGAATAGGACATGCATTCATATTTATACTTCAAGTCATCACTTAAATCCTAAAAGATAAAATGAACTTGCATATTTACTTTCAAGTTTTGCATATTTATTTTCAAGCCTTGCATATTTATTTTCAAGTCTTGCATATTTATATTCCTAGCACCTCATATTTATATTTCAAGTCCTTGCACCTCATATTTATTTTGAAGTTCTCACTTTACTCTATAATGAAGACTAAAATAGAATACATAGCACGTTTACTTTTCGTCACCACTTAAAGACTCTAGAGCTCAAAGACTTGGCCTTTTATCTCAAGCTAAAGTTTGGTTATGGAAGCATTCCCTTGAATGCATAATTTGGCCATATGGTGATGATGAGCTTGGTGTGAGTTTCATCTAGTCACAAGTGCCCATAATCTATGTCTTAGGATTTTCTTAAGCATAGGAGAACTCAAAGAATATTTCAAGTATGATTTTACATTTTAAATTTCAATCTTGGGCCAATTCAAATGGTTGCTTCCCTTGTTTAGTTTATGATGATTTTAGTGAAATAAGTTGATTTCCAAAGAGTTTTAGAAATCCTAAAGTGAATCCACGAGAAACTAATGACTTATGTGTATCGAAAATGAAATCTCATGCTTGGTATGATGATGAATGAATTTGGTTCTGCCTTGATGATTTGGTTGCTGTTTGATGATGATTTTAATATGATAGAATGTGTAAAAATTATATATGTTGAGGTCGGAGCCTTTCTATGCACATTAGGAAAGAAACTAGTCTTACAGAAAAATCGTAAAGTTGAGTTTTAATATAGTTTTGACCCATTTATTTTTAGCCACTGCCAAAACTATTTTAATGGGATAACATTCAGTTTAGGATTGATTAATCATGAAAAACTTGGCAACATTTGATGTAGGATTGGTTTTTAGTGCCTATAGAGAAACTAGTAACTAGAAAATCGTAAAAATGCAATTCTAGAACGCTTAGATTATTTAATTTTCTGTTTCTATCCAGCAACCTTGTAATGTAGTAAACATGGTTTACAATTAGTTCATAGGCATAGGAATGCCCCATAATTGGTTTAGGTTTGATTTATAGCGCCTTAGGCGAAGACGGAACATAGAAAGGGTCTAAAACATAGTTTCTAGAACCCCCGTAATTACAAGATATAATTTCTGCCCTCAAGGCATGATGCTGTCCAGATTCATTGACAAATATAAATATCAGTAAGAATCTTTAGTTGTGAATCCTTGGGTGCATAATAGGTTAATAGCAAATGTTAGAATAATTATATCTTAAGTTTAAGCCCCGTAAGGGTCAAAGCATAAGACACCCTAGGTTTAAGAGCATAATGAACTTTAGTACTTCATGTGGGTGCATGTTTTTATTATGAAAATTTATGATGACTGTGATGCTCATGATTATGTATATATATGAATGTGGTATAAAGCAAATTTGGAAGAAATTCGGTGTGCCGTGGTTATGTTGTCGAATTTCTGATAAATTTGAGTAACTTAGAAAGTTTTCAAAGAGATATGAGTTTTGAATGTGACATAGTATTGTGAGAACGCGTTCTGGAGGACGGTGATACGTAACGCCCCATAAACAAATCCTTGAGGGGGATGGTGATACGTAACGCCCCGAAGAGGACAATATTCACCGTGTACTTGACACCGGTGCGATGCGTTCTGTTATGATTATTATTATTATGATTACGCATATCAGATGATAAGTAAGAACTAGTGATGATTAGTTACGGTATGAGCTCATAACCTAGAGATGTGACACGTTCTGGGTGACACCGGTTTGGCCGAGCACCCCCAGATTGATTATTTTTTTAGGGTGATCCCTATGTTACAGTACGATGCTTTGAATGTCACATAGTTACAGAAAGAGAAATGCTTTTACATGAGAAGTATATGCCACTTTATGCCACCTGTATGATGTTGATAGCTCTATACATGTTTAATTGATTCTGCCTATTGCATCTTCATGCATTCATGCTTTATTATGTTGCATCCATGACATTAAGACTCATCCTAAAAGGACCTTGGATAATTAAGTTTAAAACCTAATAAGTGAATTTTATGCATGCTCACCTTTTTCAAAGAAACCCAAGGTTCCTGAGGACGTAGATGATGACACCTAGATAGGAGGCTACCCTACTAAGATTCTTTAGCAAGATTCTCACCCCCTCTATCTTTTCTTTCTGTCACGTCTTCAGATGGCGACTTTTGTATTGTTCATTGATACCCCCACCTGGGAGGTGCACTACGACCCGAAGCACCGGTCGTATCATTTTGAGGGGAGCTGCACATTCTGAGTGTTTATGTTTTTGGGATGCCCCTTTTCTCACCCTGTACATAGCCATCACTTTTCTCCGACTTCCCCGTTTGGCGACGACATGGTTTTTGAGCGTGCACGGACACATAACGAGAGGGTACTCTGCATGTACTTTGTTGAATCTGCCGTCCATGATTTTCCCGACTATGCCCCCCGTTTGAGGCACTCGGAGACTGACCCATCAGAGGGTTCACCCACCCATCTATACTCTAAGAGCTTTGCCCCTACTTCCCTGCTGAGGGTAGAGGGCAGTGAGGAGATGGTCACACAGCCGAGGCTGGCTAGAAGGCAGTCCATGTGCCCTCGTTGAGGAGCTCACGTCCAGCCACAGTGAGTGCCCACTCCGGATGTGCTTCGCCCATGGATCGGCTATGTCCCACCCTATCCGGACTACCAGCAATAGAAGCGCTTGAGGAGTGATAGTGTACACACCACATGTAGATTAGGATAGCCTTCTTTTGTTCTGAAAGGTTATCCATTTTAGGTGCACTAGGGTGTGGATGTTCTCCTTTTATGTTTTCATGTATTTTTATTTCAGTTGTATTTGTTCTGTGCTGTACTAAACTAAGTCCAGCTCTTCTTGAGTGGGCATATTATATCTATATATGCGGTTTGTGTTATCATGTTGTGTAATTACATGTTTTATGATCGGATGTTCATGAGGAGTCTATCTGGACTTGTGTTTTATTTCTTTCATGCTTCATCGTTCGTCGTGTTGCGCGGCTCTCACTTTGCTTTTACATTTCGAAAAAAAAAAATTTACTTGTATTTTCCGCTAAGTATTTTAAAGTAAAGAGGAAACTATGACGTAATAGACTAATGATTAACCTAAATATGTTCTAGAGTATTGGGTTAAAAATTAGGATGTTACATATCCTACTTTTCCTCTAACCCCTAAAATGTTAGGCTAGCCTTTATTTATATGTATTTACCCAAAGTAATCAATTTAGCAAACCATATTTGTGTTGGACTATATTTGTTACATTATACAATCTTCCTACTGAAATGGGCATGAAAGATTCTTACGTGGTCTTAACATGTATAAACCCTGGCCCTAATAACCCTAAAGCTAAGATTGATGTGTGCCTACAACCTTAATTGATGAATTGAATGAGTTGTGGCATGAGAATGTTCTTACTTATGATATTTCAACAAAGCAAAATTTCACGATTAAAGCAATATTAATGTGGACCATCAATGACTTTCTAGCTTATGGAATTTTGTTTAGGTCGATGACATAAGGAAAATTAGGATGACCAATTTGCATGGAGGATACTAAGGTATTCACTTTGAAGTATGGAGAAAAAAAACTCTTAGTTTGATTTTTATAGGAGGTTCTTAAATAATGATCATTGATATAGGCAAAGTAGATATTGTAGGTATAAATGTGCACAAAAAAGGGGATTGAATCGTGCTTTACTTCATTTTATATATCTGAAACCTTTAATACAAATCCATCAAGTATGAAATTTGTAGTACATGAAAAGTGCAGTTAGTACCTTTAGAAAGTAGATTTGTGAAGTAAATGATTAATAACGTAAAAGCTTAAAGCGTTAAACCAATGTAAGTTTACCAGTAAAACATAACAGAGATAAATAAAGGAGATCAAGGAGAAGAAGATGTGACACAAATATTTTTGTACTAGTTCAGCTAAAACTACTTACATCCAGTACTCAACATAAGTTGAGGTTTCGCTAAACATCTTTATCAACTCGAGAAAGAACAAATTGGATAGTCTTTACATTAGTCTTCCCAAACTCTCATTTGTGATCAATAGATAACTCCTATTGTCACAAATTAAGTAGTTATTCACTAGCCTATCTAAGCTGAACTGAGTAGTCTTGTACTAGCCTGTCCATGCTAACACTTGTGACTAGTAGACACCCCTATTGTCATAAACATGGGTAGTTATGCACCTGCCTCTCCAAGCTGAACTGATTAGTCTTGTACTAGCTTCTCCAAGCTAAACCGTGATCAGTAAGAATACTCCACTATCGCATTGCAAGTAGTTTTACATTAGCCTCTCCAAGCTATTTCTCACTGATCACTACTGGATTGGGAAAGCTTGAATGACTTCTTTCTATCATTTCTTCCTAGGAAGAACATATATCTATTAAGAATATAGAAAGAAGATTTTTACAATTAAGGAATTTGATTACACGATGATGTGAACCTTACTGGATGTGAGGAGAGATTTTTACGATGTTTTTCCTTCTTGCGAAGAGTCTTTCTCTTTTTCATTTGAGCACAGTATCTCTATATAAAGATGGTTTTCCTTGTGACCATTGCCCTTGATCAGATTTCCAAGTGACATGTATTGATCATCTATTTGCGTACTAGAAAAGCATACTAGAAGAGTAGGTTGGCAGTTTGTCAGATCTGTTGCAAAAGCCATTATGGCATTGAGGTTCTTGATGTTCCTTTAGAAACTACTTTTTGTTTCTGAACATAGTTTTTGAACTCTTTCTTCTAGAATTTGGGGAAAGCTGATCCAATTGCAAAAGAGATGACATGCAAGTTCTGACACTGGGTTTGAATTTAAATTTGAATTTCAAAAATTTAAATTTTTCCTCCTTTTCCATTAACGATCAACTCTCCACAATGAAGTAAGCTTTTTGACATGCGATATCAGATCCTTGATGACTCTTTGATCTTATAGTCTTCAATCCAAGCGTTATGATGATGAAAGAATTGTGATTATGCTGATTGAAGATAGTGTAACACCTGGTTCTTAGAGTTTGCTTTATATCTTTATTGTAAACATACTTTTTGATGTCCAGTGCTACTTTTTGAAGACTCAAAACCTGGTTTCTTTCTGTGTTGATTTCTTCTTCTAATAGTTAGCTATTTTAAGCTTGAATAAGGGTATACTTTCTTTTTCTTTTTTAGTTCATATCTCTTAACATGAGATAAAACATGTTTGCACATGCAAAGTAAATATATCCTCATTTGATTAAGCCTTGATATGCTAAATGATAGAACCTATTTAACCTTACAAGAAACTCAAGATAACCATTAGTTATTCTTCAAAGGATGTTCTTTAAATTAGCTTTCTTGTCATTCAAAACTTGTTAACACTTCTTAGAAGGGTTCTAGAGCTCATAGATATGGCTTTAGAAATAATTGTATTGAACATGATGAGTCTCTAGTTAGACTAAGTGGTCACCAAATGTAGGATATCTATAGTTAAGAATTTCCTCAAAATAATAGAAGTGGGGAAGTCTATAAGATTGCCAGAATATGTAGTTGAGAATAATTGGACCAAATAAAGTATTTTTTCGGAGTTGATATTTTGGAAGGATAATTCGGTCTGTCATTGTTTAGATGTTATGTATATTGAGAAAAATATGTTTGGTAATATTATAAACGCTATAAGGACTAGACAAGGCATGATCTGGTTGAGTATTGCGAAGGACTTGAGTTGGATATACAAGAATTAAGAGATGGTTAGCTCTATAAACCAAAGCTTCATATGCTTTGAGCTCTACTTAGAAATAAGTTATTTGTTTGTAGCTGCAAAAGTTGAGAATGCCTAAACATTATGCTTCTAATTTAGGTAGGTGTGTCAATGTTGCACAAGCTAAGTTTATTAGCATGAAAAGCTATAATTGTCACGTGTTCATAGAGTTTTTTTTTTCCCATTACATTCAGAGAACTAACTAATCATGTATGGAAGCCACTAAGTGAGTTGAGTTAGTATTTCAAAGATTTATATATTTTTGTACACTTAAGGTTGATGATCTGTTTGTCTTGGAGATAAACATTCCCTTTATTTTGTACAAATTAGAGAGAATATTTCATTCTTGGTTCTTTGACTTAATGGAGAACTTGCCTATACATTTGGCATATAAACCACTAATGTGTGGACTAATTCAGTGTAGGTGGATGTATCCATTTGAAAAGGAAACAAGAAGGTTCAAAATGAACTATGAATATATTTATTGAAAGAGACTTCAAAATTTTACTCATACTACTTTCAGCCACACGTTCATTCTAGGAGAATTAGGGCAGGTTGTAACATCGATGGAGGTGAAACCTCCTTTTAACCTCTTTTTTGGAAATTATAAAGACCAATGATTGACTTTTGAGAAGTGGAATTCTTCACACTTGTATGTTTTGATAAATTATGATGAAGCGTACCAATTTAGAATGTAAATCTTCCACCATTTTTCCTATTCTTACTTATTTTACCTATCCTTAAAATGTGTATGCTAATAGATATTTTGAACAACTACATGGTCAATATATTCTTCAACATTTTTTAGGTTGGTTCATATCTTATGTATATCATTTTTTCTTTCAAATGTCTTGATAACATTTGTTGTTAATTAATTGCATTTCATACTACTTGATTTGATATTTCAACTATATATACGTAGGTGCATGACAAGAGTAATAGTATAAAATGTTCTCATTTGCATAATTTAACTTGGGGTCCAAAAATTAAAATTGATAGTTGACCCATGTGTTAGGTCAATGGATACAAGTTCCATATAACTAACAGGGATAGAAGGAAAAAAATCGACAATACTGATATTTGTGTTAAAGGTGGTGCTACCAAGAGGGACCATGATTAGTATGATATGGTTAGGGAAATACTTGACTTTGAGTGTAACGACTGGTTTTTTTTAGTGTTGTTGTGATAAAATAATTAATTGTGAATATAATCTATAAGGATTTTGAAAATTTTGATGGACAAAGTTATGATCACAACAATATAAGGAGTTTGTAAAAAAAAAATGAAAATTTATTTAATAAAAAAAAATTCAATATAATAATATTTTTAACCAGAGATATAGGGTATTATGGATGAGACCCTATAAATGGTATAAGGACTTAGATAAAAATAAGGATAAGGATATTTATATATTTTAACCCGGTAAAGTTTATTTTACGTCAATCGGGTATCGAAATGGTAATAATCGGTACATCAAAATGGTAATAACTGGTACATCAAAATACTAGGTCTGGTAAAAATAATTGATATTATCATATCTCATAATTTTTACTTAGGACAATCAAATAAATATGGATATTTCTAATACTGATACAAGGCAAATCGATCCGAAAATATTAATTTCCTTACTTTCTCTCAAGTTAGTGATATTATAAAAAGGAAAAAGGAAATGAAATATCATTCCTTCTCCGTTTCTCTAAGCTTCACATTTCCTTCTTTCTTCCTCCATCTTTTTCAAGTTCTTATTATTCAAACTCCATGAAAGATCCATATTCTTGGAAGATACACTTAGATAAACACATAAACTAGTCCAAGAACACTTCATCTACATCAAACTCAAGCCAAAACCTTGTTTTTCCCCTTTAAATATGTCCAAACAGCAGCTGATATAGAGGCTAGGAAGTAGGTTTGAGGCTTGGATTAGAGGAGAAAAAGCTAGAGAAAGTTTAGCAAAAGGCTTGGAAGGAAGGTAGGAAAAATCTATGTCTATTACTTGGTGATTGTTTGGCTAGTTTGTTAATATAAATCGTTGAGATATGTTTGAAATTATTTTATGAAATCTGAAATTTATCTTCAAGATTCATATATATGTGAGTTAGATGAATATAAAGGATGCAATAGATATGAGTTTTGAATTGGTTTGCTGGATTTTCGGATTTCAACAGGGCAGCATTTGTTCACGAATTTTCTGACCTAGTTAGAAGCTTTAGATTGAGCTGAAAATTTTCTATGATGTAGCTAACGTGTTAAGGCATCTTTAGTAAAATTTTTGAGGTATTCTGGTCACTTTTGCTATGTTTAAAAAAATCAAGAACCTAAATTGTACATATGCTGCCTGAACTATTGGAACTGAAGCTGCAAGTTTGTCTATTTTTGTTACCATAGCAAATGATTTATTTTTCCTTTGAAATTTTTACAGGGTATTAGAGACATCTTAAGGTTTTACTAGGATTTTGATTCCCAATTTTCTGGTTTCATTTTTTAGGGTTAAAAATTAGGGAATTCAGGAATTTAGCTAAGAATCAGTGGTCTCTGACCATCAAATTTGTCTAATTTTGTTAACATAGCTAGAGAATTTTTTTACTATGAAATTTTTATGGACCCTTGTGGACACATTGAGGTGTCATTGAGAATTTTTATAGTCTCCGATTTGATGGTTTGAATTGCATATTAAATTGTGCTACAAATATATGAAATTT
Source organism: Dalbergia cochinchinensis (assembly GCA_031216125.1). Taxonomy (NCBI): domain Eukaryota; kingdom Viridiplantae; phylum Streptophyta; class Magnoliopsida; order Fabales; family Fabaceae; genus Dalbergia; species Dalbergia cochinchinensis. The sequence goes on from CM062372.1 coordinate 45,986,550, forward strand.
GCAATTGTGCTGAAAATAAATTGATGCTTTGAATTGATGAAATAATGGTAGCTTGTACTAGTATGACATGAGCACGTGAATATGAATATGAATAATTGAACTTTGCAAGATTTTCAGAATATTTTAAGAGATTTTGACTAGAATATTTGATAGAAAGTTTACTAGATTTTCTGATAAATCTCATAAAAAATTTAAAGATAGATTTTGAACAGAACATGAATATCTCATACACATTTAGTATATTTTAATTGAATATCTCATAAGACTTTAAGAGAGACGTTTGAAACAAAATATCTCATAAGGATTCAAGAGATTTTAAGGAAATATCTCATAAGAATTTAATGAAATTTCAAGGAAATCTCAGACAAGTATAAGAAACCGAGCTTCATAAAGAAAGGGAACATAAGAAAATAAGTCTCACACAAAGAGAGAGAAATCAAGAAAATAAGCTTTATGTAATAATCAATTGCTTAATGGTAAGCTCATGGATTCATGGGTAGTAGTAGACGTGTTACACCCTTAGAACTATATCAGGTTGTAATCGCGATGGCGTTACATCATTATGAGGAAGGGATGTACTGAGAATAGCGAGGCTATTTTAGATAAGATGTAGTAAATGTACTACATCTAGTGAACTATATCAGGTTGTAACGTGACGTTACGACATTGACAATATGATCCATAGAGAAGTATATCAGAAAAATCCTCTGAGTTCTACTATCAAGCCTAAACTTTAATAATAAGACCATGTCAAAGAGGAAATGAAATTGATAAAATAAAAGGAAGTATATCATGTTAAAGGGATTATCTATATCAGATTATAACACAAGATGTTACAAAAAAAAAAAATCGAGATTGATTTATTTAGAAGAAAATGTTTTGAGATCTATATCAGGATATAGTACAAGATACTATATCGAGTGAAGAATATCAGGTTGTAACACGAGGTGTTAACAGTAGAGGCAATACATCAAAAGAGAAGTATATCAGAAAATCATAAGTAATTCTTTTCTAAGCCTAAAGCTGTTCATGAGCTTATGATAAAGAAATAATGAAGTAAACGAGATAAGTATTATATGAACAACTAGAATAAGAGAAATTTTAAGACTATGTTAGATATTACTGTGTAGTAGACTAGTGTTTTTCCTACTGGGAATCTTTGATTCTCATTCCTGCTGTTATCATATTTTTATATGGATTGTGATGATGGTGATTTATTTTGTGGATATTCTTAGCTAGTATTGGCACTATGGTCCAGATGTTTTGATGAATCGATGATAGTTAATTAATCAGTTCTTTTTATTTGCTTTTGATGAATTTCGAGTAGTGCCTACCTAGACTAGAGGGTTCCTGCGTGAACCAGAGTAAGGGTTTGATATAGTTACAGGATACCATTGATTAGTAATCAGTTACTTCAATTATGTATCTTCGACATATTATTTATGTTCAAATTTAGTGTCATAGAGAGGAAGCGCTTTATGTTTGTCATGAAAAACAGGCTCATATGTAATAATATATGTACACTCCTCTAAGATCAAGTAGAGTTTACAAGTAACAACTACTCACTATAAGGTTATGGCTTAAGCATGGCTTTATGGTGTGAAGGGTGTTATGTAACATCCTAATTTTTAACCCAATATTCTAGAACATATTTAGGTTAATCATTAATCTATTACATCATAGTTTCCTTTTTACTTTAAAATACTTAGTGGAAAATACAGGTAATTTTTTTTTTTGAATTGAAAAAGCAAAGTGAAAGCCACACGACATGACGAACGATGAAGCATGAAGGGAATAAAACACAAATCCAAATAAGCACATCGTGAACATCCGATCATAAAACATGTAAGTATACAGAATAATAAAGCAAACTGCATAAGTGGATATATATATTATGCCCACCCAAGAAAGGTGGGACTTAGTTTAGTACAACATAAAGCGAATACAACTGAAATGTAGATACATGGGAAATGAAAGTACAATAGAAGGCATAAAAAAAAACTCTCCTACTCTAGTGCACCTACAAATAGATAACCTTAAGGCAAAAGGAGGCTATCCTGGTCTAGTAAGATCTCAGGCACCGGGGCACGACTATCATCTTCTACTGCAGGCCTCTCTGGAAAGGAGGGACGTATCCGATCCACTGGGCTATCTCTGCTGGGGTAGCTATGCATTGCATTGGCCGAGGATGAGCTCCACAGGGGGAATCATCCTCACCCGTCCTTTACGTATCGGCTGAGTAACAGAAGCCTTGCTACCCTCCCCAGAGTCCATCGGTACAGTGGGGGAGGATCCCTCGAAAGGTACCTGAGTAGCAGAGTCCTCTGAAGGGTCTGTCTCGGAGAATGATGAGGGGGAGCGGGGCACGTACTGCGGGCAGTCCCGAATAGTAGAAGCTGTCGGTGGGGTGCGACGGATCTGCTCCTCTCGAGGGTATGCATGCTCGAACACGAAGTAGTCACCGAATGGTGAGGCAAGAGAGAATCGATGAGTATGTACAGGGTGACTGAAGGGCCATCCAACGAACATGAATACACGAACGATACAGCGACTCACAAAATGGTATGACCCGTGGTCCGGATCATGATGCACCTCCCATGTCGGGGTGTCCACAAAAATCATGAACATCGCCGTCTAAAGACGTGACAGAAGCAAAAGATAGAGGGAGTGAGAATCTTGCTAAAGAATCTCAGTAGGGCCTCCTACTACCTAAGTGACATCATCTACGTCCTCAGGAACCTTGGGTTTAGTGTATAAAATAAGTGAGCATGCATCAAGTTCATTTTAAGCTTCAAAACATAGTTAACCAAGGTTCGTTTATTTTAGAATGATTTTTAATGTCATGGATGCAACATATTAAAGAATGTATGCATGTCACTACTTAATGCAAGAATATTCATCATAACATCAAGTGACATCATAATAGTGGCATAAAGTGGCAATCAAAATCTCAGGTGGGAAAACTTTGTGACATAATCATCATACTTTACTTTCTCATGGGGCCACCCTAAAAAGACATTCGTTCTGGGGGTGCTCGGCCGAACCGGTGTCACTCAGAATATGTCACATCTCTAGGTCATGAGCTCATACCTAACTAGTCATCACTAGTTCTTACTTATCCCTTACCAATAAGCGTATCATAAATAAATCCTAACTCTCTAGTACGGGCTTAGGGGGCATTTTCTTGGGGGTGCTCGGCCAAATTGGTGTCATCCAAGAATACATCTTGGTACCGATGTCACATGAGTTCTTGGAGGTGCTCGGCCGAACCAGTGTCGTCTAAGAACACATCTTAGTACCTCATCTCTTTTAAAGAAAATCTCATAGATTTTTCAAAAACGTTTCTAAGTCCCAAAATTTGTCGGAAATTCGGCAGCACAATAGCAGCATGCCGAATTTCCTCCAAAGTTGCTTTATGCCACGTAAACAAATAGAACATGTATCCTCAATCATAATTTCATACGTTGACATGATCATTCTCAAATAAAACATACATCCTCGTGTAACATGAAAACTCATTATATTCTTGAACTTACGGTGTCTTATGCTTTGACCTTTACGAGCCTTAACCTTGAGATGTAGTTATTCTATTGTTCTCTATTAACCTCTTATGCACCTAATGATTCACAACTAATAATTCTTACTAGCTTTTATGTCCATTAATAAATCTGGCTAGTATCATAATCTAAGGGCAGAATCACATCTTTATATTACGGGGTTCTAGAACTTACGTTCTAGACCCTTTCTCGGTTCCGTCTTCGCCTAAGGTGCTATAAATCAAATCTAAACCAATTATGAGGTATTCCTAAGCCTTTGAACTATTTATAAATCATGTTTACTACATTATAAGGGTGCTGTACAGAATCAGAAAATTAAATGTTCTAAGAGGTCTAGAATTGCATTTTTACAGTTCTTTAGTTACTAGTTTCTCTATAGGTGCTAAAATTCAATCCTACATCAAATGTTACCAAGTTTTTCATAGTTAAACAATCCTAATCTGATTATTATCACGCTAAAACAGTTTGGGCAGAAATAAAAAATAGATGGGTTAAAACTATGCTAAAACTTGACTTTACGACTTTTCTGTAAAACTAGTTTCTTTCCTAACATGCATAGAAAGGTTCCTACCTCAACACATATAAATTTCACACATTCTAACATGTCAAAACATCATCATACAGCAGCAAACATGTCATGGCAGAACTGAATTCATGCATATACATATCTTTGCATAAAATTTCATTTCTACAAGCATGAGTTACTAGTTTCTCCTTGAATCGTCTTAGGACTTCGAAAACCCTTTTGCAAAACATTTTATCTTGTAAAAGAGGCTAAGAATAATCGTGGGGCAGCAACTATTTTAAAACACTCTCAGAAGAGGTTTAATTCACAAATCTTGTTGATCATGACCTTATAGAACTCTTAAAAACACAAGAAAACTTTTGAACAAAGATTGTTGGCCCTTGCAACTAGATGAAACTCATTTTGAGTTTATCAACATCACATGGCCAAATTTACATCCTTGGGGATGTTTCCATAATCAAACTTTTTAACTTGAGATAATGAGGGCAAATCTTTGAGCTCTAGGTTCTTTAAGTGATGACAAAATATAAACGTGCTATGCATTCCATTTTATTCTTCATTTAAAGTAAAGTGAGGGCTTCAAAGTAAATATGGAATGCAAGAACTTGAGATTAAATATGCAAGGCACAAAGTAAATATGCGAAACTTGAAAATAAATATGTAAGTTTAATTCTTTATTTTAGTGCTCTAGGCCCAGGAATAATCAACTTTAAGGCCGAAATAGAAAGGCTTCGAGATTAATTAGGTGATGTGCAAGCTCTCGTTTTAAATCTTTAAGTTCTTTAAGTGATAACTTGAAAGATAAACGTGCAATGCAAGGCTTGAAACTTAAACGTGATAATGCAAGTCCTTTTCTTAAATCTTTAGAGTTTAATGATGACTTAGGAAAGTAAATATGAGATGCCAGAGCTTGAAATATAAATATGAGGTGCTAGAAATATAAATATGCAAGTTCATTTTTATATCTTTACTAGAGCTCTTACAAGACTTTGAAGGAACTTAAGCCTTAACCCGAATTTATCACAACAAGCTAAAGTAAACAAAATATCATTCCTTGAAGCAAAATCATAAATAGCATTTTTGTTAAAACTCAAGCTCTAGAGGTCTCATTATGATGAACACATGGTCATCATCTAGAAACTCTCGTCATCAAGCTTCCATGTTAAACCACCAATGATGGCCGAATTTTTTAGAGAAAGGAAAAGGAAAATGGGGCCGAAGCCATGAACAAGAAAAGAACCATTTTAAAACTCTAGAGACCATGATCTTGATCATGTATTAACACCAAGATCATGTGTCCTTATCATTGAGTTCACACACTTATTTTAGAACAACATCAAAGTAAGGTTTCCAAGATAGAAAGAAAGAAACTAAAAACACCTTTTCCTCGAGAACTAAGATCAAGCTTTAAGGGTTACTCAAGTAATGAACATCATCATGCAATCCCCATCATCAAGCTCTCATTTCCAAGCTTAATAAAGGCCCATGGTCGAAAATGGAAGAAGAAACAAAGAGGAAGAAAGAAGTTCTAAAAGATTCAAGAGAAACTATAAAGCACATAACTTAAACAAGAACTTTGATGGCTGAAACATTTAAAACAAAATCCCTACCAAGTGAAATGATATTGAAGAGGATGAAGAAGAAGAACTCTTGATCTTTGAGAGAAAAGGAGAAGCTTTGAGTGCTCTAAACTTAGCAAATGAACTAAAGGTATTTCAAGTTCACTCAAGTGTGCTATTTATAGAGAAATGAAACAAATGAAAGGTGCAATGGGAGAAGAAGGGTTTCGGCCAAGGCAAGCAGCCTATGAGGTCCATGAGGTGAGATATTGTGATCTTGAGGCATGGTGAGGTATGGTTCAAGGTATGGTGAGGTATGGTTTAAGGTATGACTCAAAGCATGGCTCAAGGAGTGTTTAAAATTTAAGACATGTGATGAAACTTTAGATGATGTGGCCGAAATGCATCAGCCATTGGGGAGGGATTTCTTCCATTTAATTGTGGTTTAGAAGTGTGTTTAGGTGTGTTTTAGATTATGTTTAAGATTAGGAATTTGTAGAAAAGTGTTTAGGTGAGGTAATAGTTAATTAGAGGCTTGTAAGACTAGGTTTAGGAGGTGGTCTTGCTAAATTAATGGAGTCAAACTCCATTAACAAGGAATCCAATGCCAAAACAATTCCTTGATTTAGGAAAATTGGAGAGAGAAAACACTATTTAAGATTCCAAGACTAAGAATCTTGAGTTTTAAAAAGAGATTTAGGTTTAATCTAAGCAATTTTAGGTCCTAATTAATTTTATTAACTTATTTTGACTCTAGATTAATTATGGAAATTAATTAATCTTCGATTAGAGCCTAATATTGCTTAGGTTTGCTTGATTACGTCATTAAGCTCAAACGGCACTATCCCGGGGGCAAAATCATAATTTTGCATAAAAATTGTCTGGGACCATCGGGACTTGAACAAACACTTTTAAACACATGAAAACATTGTTTTAAACCTTCAAGGAAAGTTTTGGGCTCAACGGCATCTTTACCCGGATAAAAACGCTATAGGGGCATTTTGGTCATTTTGACCCGAAACTGCAGAAAATGAGATTTTCGCCTCCGAAACCACTCTAGGGCCATCTAATCCCCTTCAAACATTGAGTTAGCCCTTCGAGGATCGTCGGGCCAGCTTCCTCGAAATCCGGGCAGAAAATGACCTCAGGGGCATTTTGGTCATTTTCCTCTCAGATAGAAAAATCGGGGCGTTACATGTTACATTGAGTACATTGGCAAATCCATAAAGAGTTGTGTTATTCAATTGTGAATGATATGATCTAACACGATTAATTGGGAAATGACAATACAATAATTACAAAATCATTGAGATTAATCACACCAAAAGATTTGCAAGTTATGATCCATTAATTATCACCTAGAATGCTAGAAAAGTTTATTATATAACTTAGGTTTTGCTTTGGTACCCCAAGGGTACTGGTACCTTTTTAAATTCAAGGGTTGTGATTTAATCATGAGTATTTAAAATATTAATTGATTTAGTTAGTGGGACACGCGGCACATTTTCAGCCACAAGTTATCTAAAAGGTACTGGTACCCATGAATTTTATAGGGTACTAGAGTAATACCCTATAACTTATTCTAGGAAATGTAGATCAATCTAGGAGTGGTAAATAAGACAAAAGCAAGAGATATGGTTGAAGCCGAGGAAGAAAATGTTGGAACTTATCAACTTGACGATCCAATCCCTTCAATGGTAGTAAAGGAAACATACAATTATGAAAATCTTCTTCCTTTGGCAACTAGGGAGCTTGATATAATTGAATGCGCAAGTCGCCATTCTGTGGCACGTCATGATGATGAAATAAATGATAGTCGTGATGATGGTACAATAGATAAATTTCTTTATGATGATGATGATCAATAAGAAAGTGATGATGAGCGAAACCCTTAACTTTCGAATTAGTTGAGGTGTTTAATGTAATGCCCCGATTCTTCCTTCTATGTAAAAATGACCAAAATACCCCTACGGTTATTTTTGCATGAGAATCAAGGACGGCTGGCCCCGTCCATCACAATTCCTAATTTTTCCCTTTGCAAAATTATCAAAATACCAGATAATTTAATGTGGGATTAAGTAACAACTGGACCCAGTCATCACTTGGGAGCTTGATATATTAATTGAAGGGGATAGTTGATGTTTGGGTGAGCCTTGGGGAGTTTTTGTGTAAAATTACTATTTTACCCTTGGTTAGTGCTAATTGAGCTAAATTAAAGTAATTAACGGCATATAGGCAATATTTGTAACGTCCGGGGACGAAGTCGGGGAGTGATCGCCGGTGTAAGAAGGCACGGACAAGGAGCAGCTCCTGGCAGACTTCCAAGCGGAGGGGTACATGAATGAACCGATTACACAACCGAATAAGAGGGGTCTTAAAGACTTGTAGGTATGGGACTATACAGTTAATGAGGGCTTATATGAATTGATTTGTACTACCTATACCAACAAGATGCATCTTCTTTTCGGTAGCCCATCACTAAAGAACTCCACAGTTAAGCGTGCTTGACATGGATCAATTTTGAGATGGGTGACCTCCTGGGAAGTTTTCCTAGGAAGCGTGTAAGTGAGGATAAAGCATGCTAAAAAGACTCGTGTTGATTTATGGGGATAGTCGTCAATCCATAAAGCAGCAGGAGATGTTACAAATGATATCAGAGCCCGCACCTCTCCTAGTACGGTGTGGTTCAGGGACAAACCAAGCGGAAGCTGGTGGGCATGTAATGCCCAGGGACGAAGTCGAGGAGTGATCATCGGTGTAAGAAAGCACGGACAAGGAGCGTCTCCTGGCAGACTTTCAAGTGAAGGGATACATAAATAAACCGATTACACACTCAAATGAGAGGGATCCTAAAGACTGTGTAGGTATGAGACTATACATTTAAGAAGGGCTTATATGAATTGATTTGTACGACCTATGTCAACAAGATGTATTTTCTTTTTGGTAGCCCATCACTAAAGAACTCCACAGTTAAGCGTGCTTGACTTGGAGCAATTTTGGGATGGGTGACCTCCTGTGAAGTTTTCCTAGAAAGCGTGTGAGTGAGGGCAAAGCATGCTGAAAAGACCTCTGTTGGTTTGTGAGGACAATCGTTAATTCATAAAGCAGCAGAAAATGTTACAATATTAGGCTTTAATTGAAGATTAATTATTTTTATTAATAAATTTTGAGTCAAAATAATTATTTTGAGTCAATTGAGGCCCTAGATTCGTTAGAGAAGTTTAATCTCATTCTTTATCAAGGATTAGTAAGAGAAAGACAATAAAGTGCTTTATGAGACTAAAAAGCAAAAGTAGGTAGACAAAATCTACTTTATCTCTCATACTTTCTCTTAGGATTAGGGACATGTTGCATTTGAATTTTAAATTAGTTAAGTTTAGTCTAATTAAATATGCAAGACACCCCTATAACCTAAGCTTAAGTGCCTTATATACATAATTACCAATTCCTAACCATTAACCTAATTAAATCTACACCTAACCCTAATCCCTATATTCACAAAACACAAAAAATATTCCATCTAACCTCCTCAAAGTGCCATGAAAACTCCCCCTATTCAATCTCTTATTTTGATTTGTCTTTTCAAACACACATACTTCCATACTCTTGCTCTTCCCATCACCTTTTTTCTAGTCACATCTTGAGCTCCAAGTTGTGCGAAAAATCCTCTCATTCTCTCCATCTCAAACTCTTTCATTCTCTTTCATCGAGAACCTCCATTGTTGTTCTCCACTCAAGCTCTAAACCTCAAACAAACACCTGGCCACTGTAGATCATACCTTAAACACTTAAGCTTTCACCTCTATACACAAAGCCACCACAAAAATCCCCCATCCTATTTCTTCCTCACTTGGCCAAAAACTACATTCCCCCAAGATAAGATTTTTCTTCTCTTTTCCTCACAAGGCTACTTTATTGATTGACGGCTGTCTTCACAAGCCAACACAGGGTCTTTTCAGTGTGCTTTATCCTTACTCACACGGTTTTCCCAAAATTGCTCTAAGTTAAACAAGCTTAACCGTGGAGTTATTTAGTGATGGATACTGAAAAGAAGATACATCTTGTTAGTATATGTAGTCACCTAAAAAAGAACCATATGACATCATTTTTGTCCCTAGGAATCTCGAGTTTCATTATCAAATAGTGTACATAGCAAAGTTCATTTATCAAGGTTTGAAAAGCCATTAGTCGAGGTTCTTGTCTTTTAGCACGAGTCTTAAATGTCATGAATGCATGTCAATTCCTTATGCAACATACCACACATATTATAGTAGACTATCATAGCATAAGTGTAATGTCCTGATTTTTCTTTGTGTACAAATGACCAAAATGCCCTTAAGGTCATTTTTGCCCGGAAATTGGGGACAATCAGTCTCGGCTAACCTCAAGAGATTAGTCTTATGATTGAAGGGGATTAATTGTGTTGTGCATGATGTTAGAGTGAAAATCTCGGTTTTTAGTTTTTTTCCAAGCGAAATTACCAAAATATCCCTGCGGCTAATTAATACAGAATTAAGTATCGATTAGGCCCGGACTTCACTCAGAAGTTTGGAATATTGTTTTTAAGGAATGTATGACATCAGTATAAATCCGAGTGGCCCTCAGGGAGTTTTCTGTAAAATTACCATTTTGCCCCTAATGAAGAGCATAATGAGCTTAATTGCATGATTAACAAAACCTAAGGAATATTAGGCTATAATTAAAGATTAATTAATTTTAATTATTAATCTTGAGGCAAAATAATTAATTGAGGTTGATTAGAGCTTAAAAATGCTTAGAGAAAGCTAAATCCTTTTCTAAAATCAAAGTGGTCTAAGACATCAAAAAGTCAAAAAGGTGAATAGTGTCTATTCCCTAATTTAAGGAAATGTGTTGGCTTTTGAAATTCAAATTAATTGAGTTTAATTCAAACTAAATGAACTTGACTCCTCTAAATATTTATGACCACTCCTTAATCATGATCTTGGAACTCCTAAATACATGATTATCAACCTAACTACCTAATTACCCATTCCTAACCATTTTTCTCATTAAATCTACCTCTAATACACATCCTAACCTACATTAAGATGAAACTTGCCTCCAAGTTCTTCTCGATGGCCGCAACACACCCCTCCATCTTCGTCCTTACATGTTCCAATTTTCTATAAATACACATGCAAGGAAACTCTTATCACACCATTTGTTCATTTCTTGCAATCTTGGTTCAAGAATCCTCTAAGTTTCTCTTTAGTCTCTCAAAGAGTTCTTTTTCCATTCCTTCAAAGAAACCACCATCAATCACCACACCCCACCTCTAAACCACTACACAACCACCATAAATCTTCCATCAAAACACTTAGCCTTTCACTTCCAAGATCAATTCCAAGACACATCTTCATTCCTCTTTTTCTTTTTTTGGCCGAAACAACTTCCTTCCTTCAAGGAGGAATTATTCTTCTCATCTCATTTCAAAACCAAGCTCTTTCTTTTTCTTTGGTAGGGATTTTGTTTGGTTTTTCTTTCTTAATCTCTCTATTTTCAAAATCTTTGAGATATTGGAATATTGTGTTCTTCCTTTTTATTTGATAATGAAAAATGGTTGAGTTTGCTTTCTTTTCTTTCCTTCACCATTTTCGGTTTGGGTCTTCTTTCTTTCTTTCTAGTTTTGGCTTTAGTTCTTAATAAAACGTTGGAGCCATGGCTTGATGATAATGCATCTTGGTGATGGTTGTGAAGCCTTCATGTGATAGACCATTGAGAGCCCAAACTCTTAAGTTCCATTTTTGTTTTCAAAAGGTTGAGTTAAAATGGAGTAATATGTTTATGTCATCACTTAATTAACTTAAGTTCGAGGCTTACCCCTTTCAACCTTAAAGTTGATCAATGATTTAGAGTGGTTACTCTAAATAGGAGCCTTGAGCACTAAAAGAAAGAAATGGAAATGCATTCATATTTATTTTCCAAGTTATCACCTAAATCTTAAAGATTAAAATAAAGGTTGCATTAGCATGTTTATGTTTATGTCATCATCTAGCTAATTAAAGTTCAAGACTTACCCCTTTCAACCTTAAAGTTAATCGGTGTTTTAGAGTAAAAGCTCTAAATAGGAGTCTTGGGCATTAAAACTAGAGAAATGTAAATGCATTCATATTTATTTTCCAAGTTGTCAACTAAGTCCTAAAGGTTATATTTCTATCTTCTGAAAGGAAAAAAATTTGGTTCTAAGAATGTTCTTTAATTAGGAATTAATTTTAGAAAGACTTGTTACTAGAAATGCCTTATAATACAACCTTGCATGCTTTTGAAATATTTAATTTTCGGATTCTACCATAGCATTTCCAGATTTGTTTAAAGTTGTTTGAATTAGCTTAAACATAGAAGAATTACCGATAATTGTGGTGAAAATCATCCTTGGCATTTTAGGTAAAAACTAGTAACAAGAAACCTGTAAAATTGTAACTTTAGAAGCTTTTAACAAACCCATTTTTGGCCACTGCCCAAACTGTTTTAGTATGTTATGGTGCTATTTGGGATTGTTTAATTAGGAAAAATTTGTTAATAATTATTATAATAATTATTTTTAGCACTTAGAGAAAGACTAGCAACTAGAAAAAGTCATATATGTGATTTCTAGGACCCTTAAGAATGGATTCTGTTTTAGCAAGTGATAATTCTGTAAAAAGATGTTTATCACTTAGTAAATATGTAGGAATCACCCATAATTGGTTCAAGAACTAATTCTAGCATCTTACGAAAAGCCGATAATGAGAAATGGTCAAAGATGTAACTTCTAGAACACCGAAAATGCTCAAAGTTTTAATTTCTATCCTGAATTGTCCAGCATTATTTAATGATGCTCTTAAGGTTAATAATTAATGAGAATCATTGGAATTGATCCCTTAGATGCATAAAGGAATAATTTCAAAAGTTGAAGTTACCCGATTATGAGGTTTTATCATTTAAAGAAAATGTTTCTTTTATACGATGATCAATTTATGATATGAGATGTTATGTTTTCATATTCATTTGCCAATTACAAAGATTCATGGCATGTTATGATTACTCTTAGAATGATTAAAGATGCATATGTTATAAGTATATGAGAGCATATGATATTGTATGATATGTTTGTATTCTTGCATCTCAATATAACATGCTAAGCTTAAGGTGACATAAAACACTTGGAGATGATCCTTATGTAACGAGTCGGGCTTAACGTAAAGGTGATCCAGGAGGGTGACCTTTTTGTGATGGGCTGGGCCCAGTAAAAAGTGATCCTATGCCTCCTATCCCGCACTCTGGGAGTCAGGAATTTTCTTAATGAGAAGATAAGTGTTAGCTAGTGACAACTAGTGAGGTATGAGCTCATAATCTAGAACTCTCGAGAGGAGAGAATAATAGGGTGGCTCCCAAGAAAAAGAGATAAGAACCTTAAGTCACCTAACAGTAATATTGAGGAAAAGATCATGCTAGAAGAATTTGCATTCTTGATTTTATGTTGTTTAATTATGGCATTGGTTATGTGGTCATGGTATGTCATGTTACATTCTTGCATTAAGACACATTCTAAAACGAATAGGCCTCGGATAATAATTTTTTGGAACTTAATAATTGAACCATATGCATGCTCACCACTTTATAAAGAAATCTGAGGTTCCTGAGGACGTGAATGATGACACTTGTTAGGAGGTGAATTCCCTACTGAGTTTCTTTTATAAGATTCTCATCCCCTCTTTCTTTCTTTCATCACGTCTTCAGAGGATAATGATTTCGTTCATGGGATGCATTAGGAGGCGACCATGGATCTCATCAAAGGGCTTGGGCTCTATCATGTGGACGATAGCCCCCTTGCTTCTAGGGGTTATCTATTTAAATATAGAGGGTGTCGAGACCCTGACTAGTTGTACCTGTTGTTTCCTTTTATGACTTTAGATGATTGTACTATCTCGACTATTATTTGGTAGGTGTAACTCTATTATGATAAGCACTTATGTAATATGAACCTCTAATGCTGTTTATTGTAACATCCTAATTTTTAACCCAATACTCTAGAACATACTTAGGTTAAACATTAGTCTGTTACTTTATAGTTCTCCATTTTACTTAGAAATACTTAGCGAAAAATACGGGTAAATTTTTTTTTTGAAATATAAAGTGAGAGCCGCGTGATGCGATGTAACAAGTAACGGGCAAGACATACATTGCATAACGTTATAGCACAAAGAACATAATGGCACATCATGAGAAACACTGAATACCATCTCATATATATATATAACTTGCCCACTTATAAGTGTGGGACTTAATTTGGTACAAGGGAATACAAGAAAGAAAATACAACATAACATGAACATAATCTACTCCCCTACCCGAGTGCATCTAATGGGAAACCTCTAAACAAAAGAAGGTTTATCCCTATCTAAGTGGTGTGTGCTCTAACCGGGTACTCCATCGGACGATCATCACCTCTTACTGGCGTCCATCTCGCAAACGAGGAAAATATCCGGGAAACTGGGCGAGCTCCTCGGACGTGAAGAGGCGGAACGGGGATCGAGTGTAACCCCCGCGGTATGGTCGCATCTCCGGTCATCGTGCAAGCCATGGCTGAGTCACGGTATCCTCACTGCCCTCCCTTAACGGTGGGGGAGAGGGGGCAGAGCTCTCGCTATACGGATGGGTAGGCGGGTCCTTGGACGGGTCAGTCTCCGAGAAGTAAGTCCGGGGCACGTAATCGGGATAGTCTCGCATGGCTAGGGTGGCGATGTGCATGCGGAGCATTCTCTCATCAGGCGTTCGCACGTGCTCAAAAACCCGCTCATCGTCGCCATAGGGTGCAGTCGGGGAGAAGCGATGGGTGTGCACGGGATGAGCGAAGGGGCGTCCTACGAACACGAAAACCCGCACCGTGCACTGTCCCTCAAAATGGTATGACCTGTGAGTCGGGTCATAGTGCACCTCCCACGTCGGCGTGTCCACGAACACCACGAACGTCGCCATCTGAAGACGTGACGAAAAGGAAGAGATAGAGGGAGTGAGAATCTTGCTAAAGAATCTCAGTAGGGCCTCCTACTACCTAGGTGTCATCATCTACGTCCTCAGGAACCTTGGGTTTAATTATACAAATGAGTGAGCATGCATCGTGTCCATTTTTAAGTTCTAAACATAGTTTAGCCAAGGTCCATTCATTTTAGAATGATCTTAATGTCATGAATGCAACATAATAGAGGATGTATGCATGGCACTACTTAATGCACATACATAAACATAACATCAAGCATCATCATACTTAGTGGCATAAAGTGGCAATAGAAATATTCATATGGGACAAACTTAGTGACATAATCATAATCATGAAACATCTCTTCCTCATGGGCCACCCTAAAAGACAATCGAACTGGGGGTGCTCGTCGAACCGGTGTCACCTAACGTGTCATACATCTAGGTTATGAGCTCATACCTTAACTAGTCGTCACTAGTTCTTACTTACCACTTAACGATAAGCGTATCATAAATCATAAATCCCGACTATTTGAGTACGGGTTAGGGGGCAATTCTCTTAGGGGTGCTCGGCCGAACCGGTGTCACCTAAGAGTATAAATGGGTACCGATGTCACATGAGTTCTATGGAGGTGCTCGGCCGAACCGGTGTCATCCTAGAACCCATCTTAGTACCTTAATTTTCAAAATCTCTTTAAGTCCCCAAATTCGTTGGAAATTCGGCGGCACGAAGGCATTACGCTGAATTTCTTCCGAATTTGCTTTATGCCACACAAATATATGTTCTCATGAAATCCTCATATGAATAACATTAACATCCTTCACATAACATACATCATCATGGAACATTCAACCGTTTATCCTTATGGTAGCTTATGCTTTGACCCTTACGGGTCTTTCTCTAACATCCGTCGTTCATATTTTATGCACCTAAGGGCTCATAATTAAACATCATTCATAATCCTCATATTTACATTTAAATCTGAATAGCATAGGGTAGAATTCCTAACATGTGAATTACGGGGTTCTAGAACTTACGTTCTAGACCCTTTCTTGGTTCCGTCTTCGCCTAAGGCGCTATGGATTAAATCTAATTCAATTATGAGGCATTCCTATGCTTGAGGACTAATTATTAATCATGTTTATCATGTTGTAAGGGTGCTGGACAGAATCCAGAAAAATAAATGTTCTAAGAGTTCTACATTGCATTTTTACGGTTTCCTAGTTACTAGTTTCCCTATAGGTGCTAGAATTCAATTCTAATTCAAATGATACCAAGTTTTTCATGTCTAAACAATCTAAATCTGATTATGTTCCCATTAAAACAGTTTGGAGAGAATCCATAAACAAATGGGTTAAAACTATGTCGAATTTCAACTTTACGGTATTTCTAGTTAGCTAGTTTCTTACCTATCATACATAGGATCGCTTCTATATCATCATATGATATTTTCACACATTCCAACACATCAAAACATCATCATACAGCATCACACTCATCATATCAGAACCGAAAACATTTAACTTTAATAAGAGAGTTAAATTGACATTTCTAGGTACATAAGTTAACTAGTTTCTCTTGGAATCAATCTAGAACTTCTAAAACTCTTTGCAAAACATTTAAATTCCTCAAGAGGCTAAGAGAAGCCTTAGGTCAGTGACCTAAACATATTCCATGCCCTAAAAGAGAATGAAATCACAACTTGTGATGACATAACCTTATAAGGATTTGCAAAGCTTTTAAGGAAAGCTTAAAACGTAGACTATTGGTCCTAGTAGCTAGATGAAAACTCATTGCAAGTCCATCATCACTACTTGGCCGAAATTATGCATTCAAGGAATGCATGCACATTTAACTTTAACTTGGAATGAAATGGGCAAGTCTTTGAGCTCTAGGTTCTTAAGTTACGACATAAACTAAACGTGCTCATGCTTTTCATTTTTAATCTTGCTTACAAAGTAAAGTGATGACTTAAAATTAAATATGCAAGGCATGAACTTAAACGTGCAAGCTTGAAAGTAAATATGTGAGACATAAACTTAAACGTGCAAGCTTGAAGGTAAATATGCAAGGTTCAATTCTATATTTTAGTGCTCTTGGCCCAACAACAATCGACTTTAAGGCCGAAATAGATAGGCATTCGAGAAATTAATTAGGTGATAATGCAAGTTCAATTCTTTATTTTAGTGCTCTAGGCCCAAAAACAATCGACTTTAAGGCCGAAATAGAAAGACTTTGAGAATTAAATTAAGTGATGATGCAAGTTCCATTTTAATCTTTATGTTCTTAGGTGATAGCTTGAAAGTAAAGATGCATAGCAAGAATGTAAATATGAATGCAAGCATAAAATAAATTATGCAAGTTCATTTTATCTTTCTAGAGCTCTTAACAAGACTTTAAAGGAACTTAAACCATAACCCAAACTCATCCAAACAAGGTAAAGTCAAGCTTAGAGTTCTTTAATATTTAACATAACATTTTTAGGAAATCAAACCATGAAGCCTAGAAAAATTTAAGGAAATGGCCGAAATCTTTCAAGAATAAAAAGGAACATTTTAGAACTCTAGAGTTCATGATCTTGATGATATATTAACATCAACATCATGAGTCCTCATCATTGAGTTCATAGAGCCATTTTAAAACATCATCAAAGCTAAAGTTCTGAAGAGTTCAAGAAAGGAAAAACTAAAAACATTTTTGCTCAAGAACAAAGATCAAGCTCTAGAGTTTGTTTCAAGTGATGAACTTCATCATGAAACTCTCATCATCAAGCTCTCATTTCTTCATTCCCAAAGGCCCATGGCCGAAACATAAAGAGGAAGGAGGAGAAGAAAAGAAGTTCTAGAAGGAATCAAGAGAAACTATGAACATCAAACTTGAACAAGAACTTTAAAGAAGTAAATACATGAAAGGAAATCCCTACTTAGTGTGATGAACTTGAAGATGGAAGAAGAAGATGAAGATGATGAAGAACTTTGAAGAACTTGAAGAACACTAGAACTTTGAGAGAAAAAGAAAAGCTTTGAGTGCTCCTAAACTTAGCAAATGATCTAAAAGTGGTGCAAGCTCCTCAAGGCATTCTATTTATAGAGAAATGAAACAAATGGAGGGTGTGAATGGGTGAAGAGGTTTCGGCCATGAGGGTGCAGATTGGAGGGCATCCCATGAGTTCCATGAGGTGAGATAATGTGTTCTTGAGGCATGGTGAGGTATGCCTCAAGGTATGGTGAGGTATGGTTCAAGGTATGGCCTCAAGCATGGTTCTTTGAGTGAGAAAATAATTAAACATGTGGCCAAAGAGGGCATGGCTGTTCGGCCATGTTGCAGCCAAGGGGAGGATTAGTTTGCATTTTAATTGTGGTTTAGAGTTGTGTTTAGGTGTATCTTTGATTATGCTTAAGATTAGGAATTTGTAAGAAAGTGTTTAGGCAAGGGAAATGGATAATTAAGGTGGTCTAGCCATAATTAAGGAGTGGTCTTGCACCATTAGTGAGTTAAATCCTCAATTTAGAGTCTAAACAACTTTAGACACATTTCCTTGATTTAAGGAATTGGAGAGAGAAAACACTATTCAAGATTCCAAGACTAGGAGTCTTGAGTTCTAAAAAAGGATTTAAGTTTAATCTAAGCAATTTTAGGTTCTAATTAACTTTAATAAATTATTTTGACTCTAGATTAATTAAGAAAATAAATTAATCTTCGTTTAGAGCCTAATATTGCTTAGGTTTGCTTAATTACGTCATTAAGCTCAAAAACACTATTCTAGGGGCAAAATCGTAATTTTGCACTAAAACTGTTCGGGACCACCGGGACTTGAACAGAGACCTCTAGACACATGAAAACATGTTTTTAAACCTATGGGGAAAGTTCCGGGCTCAAACGGCACCTTTACCCGCGTAAAAATACTATAGGGGTATTTTGGTCATTTTGACCCGAAACTGCGGAAAACGAGATTTTCGCTTTCGGAAGCATTCAAAGGCCATTCAATCCCCTTCAAACATTGAGTTGACCCTTCGAGGATGACCGAGTTGGTTACCCTCGAGTTCGGGTCAGGAAATGACCTCAGGGGCATTTTGGTCATTTCCCTCGGACAGAAAAATCGGGGTGTTACATTTATGAATGTTTTCATGATGACATATTATTTTTGAGATTTACTTTAATTCATGTATGCTTATGATGAGTCTAGTTCCTTATCGACTTCGGGCGTATCATACGATGTAGTCCTTTCAAGTTAAATGGCTCACGTTTTCGTTTTGAAATTTCGAAAAAAATTTGTCCAACATTTTCGCTAAGGATTTTCACAACTTAAAAGTACAAGCTGGAACAAAAGAGTGATAACTACTAATTACCTTAAATGCGTCCTAGATGGGTTGGGTTAAATATTAGGATGTTACAATAAGGAACATAAAAATATTAGCACATATGTTTCTCTTTTCTTTTTTAGGTGACTACCTATACTAACAAGATACATCTTTTTTTTTTCAGTAGCCTATCACTAAAGACTCTATGGTTAAGCGTGTTTGACTTGGAGTAATTTTGGGATGAGTAACCTCCTAGAAAGTTTTCCTAGGAAGGGTGTAAGTGAGGACAAAAACATGCTGAAATGACCCCATGTTGGTTTGTGGGGATAGTCGTCAATCCATAAAATAGCCTGCATAACACCCTAACTTTCAACACAATATGCCTATGACAAATAATGGTTAATAGCTAGTTGTTACTCTTTCGTCTCAAAACTTTACTTAGTTTTAAAGCTTTTGAAAATAAGTCTATGGAGAATATGACCCATTTTTTTTTATACCAAAGGAAAAATTAAACTATGAGCCGTTCACGTATGAGTTATAGCATATACCTACTCATCACATAGTATACATACAGATCACAACAGAGTCTAGCACAAATTGAGAACATTGTCCTATCATAACATTAACTTCATATATCAAGTCAAATAATATTAATAGTGATAATATAGGAATATTCCACAAACATACTATGACCATAATACTAAGCCCACCTGTGGAGGTTGAGCATACAACAATTCAAAAGCTAATCATAACTATGATGTAGTTAAATCCTTTGCAACTAAGTTACAAACTTATACGAAGACGAGGAAACTTCTAAGTGTTGTGAAAATGAAAGGCTGAATCTCCGCTTTTGCTACGTCACTCTGATCTAGACGGTAGTACAACTCCTACGTCGGCATCTCAGGGAAGTCCACCAACATTGCCATTAACCTTTTCTGAAGATGAAGATAGAAAGAAAGAGAGGGAGTGAGAAACTTATACAAGAATCTCAGTAGGGTATTCCGTCTCTACACGTGTGACATCATCATCATCCATAGGAACCTCGGGTTTCATAATGAAAGTAGTGGGTATAAATAAGATTTATTTATTAAGTTCCAAAATACCATTAACTGAGGCCTGTATCTTTTAGCATGAATCTTAATGCATGAATGCAACAGGTATCCCATGTATGCATGGCAAAGCCTCAGTGCATTAGTAACACATGCAGATAACATAGCCCTGCTCACAACATGAATTAATAGCATGTAAATCCAAAACACAAGGTAATTTAGGAAACTGAAGCAGTGGTAATGAAGACATGATAGGGCAAATGTAATGAGTCAAACGTCATTTAACATGCATGGGAAGGCAAGAGAAGCCATGATAATTTACTTTCTCATGAATGAATTCTCGAGTTCCTTTCTTATCAATCTACCCTCTTACATTAACACCAAATCCAACCTACATGCCTTCTCTTGTATTTTTAAAATTAACACTAGAACCAACCAACATACCGATTGCCTAGAATGAGCTCAACCAAACTAGCTGTCGCTAGATTTAACACTGGATAATAGAGGGGGAGAAACACATCACTTCCTTGCCTTTCTTATTATGAATATGCAACTTACTTGGATCACCTCTCATAACCTTTAATTCGGAGAGTCTAGATGATCATTTCCATGTGTTTTGTGTCATCATAAACTTAGCATGTTATATTGAGATGCAAAAGCACAAACCTAACATATAATATCACATGCTTTCATATTACTCATCATATGCATCTCAAATATTGCAAGTATAATCATAACATGCCATAATAAATCATATAAATTGGTAGCCAAATATGCAACATTATCATCACATATATTTCACAATATATCATGAACCAATCATTTCATAAAATAAACATACTCATTAGCCCTTAAACGGGTCGAACTACAAATCGGGTAAACCCAACTTCTGAGATTATTCTTTTATGTATCTCAAGGATCAATTACAATGATTTCCATTAATAATTAACCTCCAGAACATCATTACACAATGCTGGACAGGTTTGGACAGAAATGAAAATTGAGCAATTTAGGTGTTCTAGAAGTTACGTTTTTTACCCTTTCTCATCATTAGCTTTTCCTAAGATGCTAAAATTAATTTCTAAACCATTTATTAGAGGTTCTAACACATATACACATAATAAAACACATTTTTACCAATTATAAGTATGCTGGAACAGAATCGAATATTTCAGATTTTAAAGGCTTTAGAAATCACATTTTTGATTCTTTGTAGTTACTAGTCTTATCTAAAGTGTCAAGAATGATTATCACAAGAATTAATAGTAATTTTCACACATCTAAACCACTCCTAACAGCATTCATCAAATCTGGAAATGTTAGAACAGAATCCAGAAATTTATTTTTCAAAAGCATGTAAAATTGCAAGAATACGCATTTCTAGTAACTAGTCTTTCTTAAAATTTAATTCTAGGTCAAGGAATACTCTTGTAATTAATTTATCACTTGGGAAACACAAGTAAATGTCCTTAGGTCAGTAGCAAAATCAGAGTACTCAGAAATAAGATTTTGGTTATATAAATCATGTTGTAACACTTTAGGAATTAACATTTTTCTCAAAGAAAAATAGCAAGACACAAGCTTTTGAAAACCTCAAGGTAATAATGCACCAAACCTTAAAAAATTATTCCTTTGATAACAAAACATATTTGTAGAGACAAATGCCCATGGAACCAAATTTCCTATGTAAGTTGAAAGGGGTAAGTCATGAGCCTTAGATGTTTAGGTGATGACATAAACTTAGACGTGCTAATGCAAGCCTCATTTTAATCTTAATATTATAAGGTGATGGCAATGGAAATATAAATATGATATGCAAAGCTTGAATATAAATATGAGAATGCAAGTTCATTTTTAACCTTTAAGATTTAGGTGATGGCTTGAAACAAGATATGTTAGACAAGAAATATAAATATGAATTGCAAGTTTATTTTCTTATCTTCAAGATTTAGGTGATAACTTGGAAACAATAAAGAGAGAACCGGACTGGACCGGCTGGTCCAACCGGGTTAACAGGGAACCGGACCGATGGCCGGTTCGATTAAGATGAAAAAATCAGGAAAAGTCAAAACCGGTCAAGAACCAGTCAAAACCAGGGAAAATCGGGGAAAACTGGAAAAACCGGCTAATCGGACTGGTCTGATCGGTTTTTTTTTCAAAACTTAAATTTTTTGTTGTTCTAAAACTTAAATACTGATATCTTATGGCAGTCATAGAGTAAAAAAAAAAAAAAAAAAGAAACCAAAGAAGGACATTAACAAAAATTGTTGGGTTGTTGTTCTCCTCTCTCTGTCATTCGCAGACTGCTCGCCATAAACCTCACTGGTTACTAACAAATATTATTTTCAAATGCTTTGTGATCGCGTTATAAGGTTGAGACTAAGGAAATTTTTTATGGATTATGTTTATTTTTATGGACCTATGAATATTTCTTGTTGATTATGTCAATCTTAATCATTTAATATATTTATTTATATTCCAATTAATCATATGTATATATTTATATATATTTTTATTACATTTCGATTGAACCCCAATTGAGCTGGTTGGATTTCTAAACCTTTGAACCAGTACCTTGATCAGTTCGATGCCCGATCCGATTTTCTCTTCCTTGCTTGGAAATAAATATGATATGCAAGGCTCAAATATAAATATGAAATGCAAGCACTTGGAAGATAAATATATATGCATTTCCATTTGTTATTTCTTTAGGTTCTAAGCTCAAGACTCCTATTTAGAGTAACAACTCTAAAACACTGATCAATCTTACAAGATGGATATGAGCTTTAGAGTCCATTAACTCCATGGTTCCAAGAACCTTCATTTTGTTTGGACTCACCATCAAGCTCAAAGAAATGAAATATAAAGAAACTAACACCTTATTCATTATGATTCTTTGAAAAACCAAAAGAATAGTTCAAGCTTTAGAGGTCACAGATGTGATGACCCCATTATCATCATCTAGGAACCCTTATCATCAAGCCAATATTTTTGAACACAAAAAGGCCTTCAAGGCCGAAATGAAAAGGGAAGAATAAGAAATCCAAAAGCCAAAAATGTCAAGTTTAAAACTCATTCTTTATTTTATCATCAAGCTAAAAATAAAGAGAACATAGAAGAAGAAAATATTTCCAATCAATCCAACATTCCAACCAAAAATGATTCAAAGAAAAAGAATAAGAACTTTGAAACAAAATCCCTACCAAAGATATTTTTCTTGTTGAAAGAAAAGAGCTTGTTCTTGAAAAGAGATGAGAAGAATAATTCTTCCTTGGAGCAAGGAAATGGTTCGGCCAAAGAGAAAAAGAAAATGAAGGAAGATATGTCTTGAGTTTTGATCTTGGAAGTGGAAAGATTAAATGTTTTAGGGAAGGTCTATGGTGGTTTTTTTGAAGAATAAATAAGAAGAAGAAGAAGAAGAAGAAGAAGAGAAGAAGAAGAAGGACTCTCGAGAGAAAAGAGAGAAAACTAAAGTTACAAGAATGAGCAAATATTCTTGTAAGCTTTCTTAAGTGTGTATTTATAGAGAAAATACAATATGAGAGGATAAGAGGGGGAGGGAGAGGCCACGGCATTTACAAGGGAAAAGGAAGAGAAAAATATCTCATCTAAGTGTATCATGTCATGGAATGGTGTAAGAATGGCTAAGTATGAGTTTTCTTTGGGTGTGTAAGTAATTAAATCAAAATGTGATGGGATGAATGGAAGGGGAGTGGCACTGGTTTCATTAAGGGAAATGGGGAGGAGATATTTTCATTTCATGTGTATTAGGAGTGCGTTTTAGGAGTAGATTTAATTAGGCCTTTGATTAGGAGTTTGTAACCAAGTGTTTAGGTAAGAAAGTGAGTGATTAAGGCCATTCAAGACATGGTTAAAGAGTGCTCTTGCTCAATTAGTGGAGTCAAACCTCATTCAACAAGGATTTCAATCACATCTTTGGTTCCTTAATTTAAGGAATTGGAGAGGGAAAACACTATTCAACGAAAAATGACACAAAGTCTTGAATTAAGAAAGGAATTTTGAGTTTCTTTAAGCAATCTTAGGCCTTAATTAACCTTAATTAATTATTTTGACTTTAGATTAACTATTAGAATTAATTAATCTTTAATTAGAGCCTAATATTGCTTAGGTTTTGTTAATCATACAATTAAGCTCATTATGCCCTTAATTAGGGGCAAAATGGTAATTTTGTACAAAACTCCTTGGGACCACCCAGGCTTAAACAGACATTAAATATCCCTTAAAAATGACATTTCAAACTCCCGGGTAAAGTCCAAGTCCAATCGGCAATCAAATCTGTGTTAATTAGCTACAGGGGTATTTTGGTAATTTTGCGTATAGTAACCCAAAAATGAGATTCTTTTACTCTATTAACACACATAACACATATAGTCCCCATTCAACATTAAAATAGCCCTTTGAGGATGACTGGGGCTAGCTATCCTCATTCTCCCAATAAAATGATCTCAGGGGCATTTTGCTCATTTGTACATAGGAAAAATCGGGGCATTGCATTACTCCCCTCCTTAAAAAGAATTTCATCCTCAAAATTTGTCACATATACATGGTTATGACGGGTCAAAATAGAAGAAATGAAAGCAATTATGAAAAACAAGCAATATGAGGGTTGGCCAATACTCCAAGCACTCTTGAAGAATATGTCTCGGCTGGGTGCAGGTGATTATGTTAGGTAAAATCAATTCTCACGACTCATACAAGGAAACTCAAAGGGTAGGACAGCTCATATTTAACTTTATTTACTTTGAAAAAGAGTAATAAATGTAGCTAGGTTTGAGGGTTCAAAAATAGGGTATATCATTTTGATGGGAGGTGCGCAGTTCGTCTTTTTATTTACATAGGTCGTCCATTTGCACATCCTGTCCCTAGTTATCGATTTTCTCCTACTTCTCCCTATGGTGATGAAATGGTTTTCGAACATGCACGTCCACTTGATGAAAGGATGTTACGTTCTTATCCCGCTTCATCTCTTTGTCCATGGATTTCAGTATGTTCCCGAGACGAGATATTCTGGAACTGATCCTTCAGAGGACACTCCTACTCATGTATATTCTGAGAGCTCTGCTCCTACTCCCACACGTGTAACAGACCGTAGTGAGGAAACACTTGTTCAGCCGAGGTTAGCAAGAAGGCCGTCCATCCCACCCGACTGGTGCATCTCGTGTGTCCCCTCCTGAGGGAGCTCATCAGTGGATCGGATTTATTTCCCCATTTCCAGGACAGTGGCCATAGAGGGTTCTTAGTAGATTTATGTGTGATCATGCACCCTAGTTTTAGGATAACCTTCCCGGCTTATGGAGTTATCTAGTTTAGGGGCATGTATTTCCTTATGTATATTTTCTTTTATAGGTTTGCATAAGATAATGATGTATGAACATAACCTACCCTTTAAGTGAGGTTATTGTATGTAAATATATGCTAGAATGTGCTTATGGATGTTATATGATGGAGCCTAAGTGATATGATGTGATATATTCTTAAACGTCTTATTATACTCCGCTTACTCATTCACGTTGTACTCGGCTCATGTTTTCAATTATATGTTTAAAAAAAAATGGCTCGTAATTTCACTAAGTATTTTCAAATTATGAAGAAAGAACCAAAGCAAGGAGTAAAGTCTAGTCATTAATCAGATTCAACCTAGGTGTATCTGGTTAATTACTAGGGTGTTACATAACATAGGGTAATAGAGGGAGAGAAACACATCACTTCCTTGCCTTTCTTATTATGAATATGCAATTTACTTAGATCACCTCTCATAACCTTTAATTCAGGGAGTGTAGAGGATCATTTCCATGAGTTTTGTGTCATCATAAACTTAGCATGTTATACTGAGATGCAAAAGCACAAACTTAACATATAATATCACATGCTTTCATATTATTCATCATATGCATCCAAATATTCCAAGTGTAATCATAACAAGCCATAATAAATCATATAAATTGGTAGCCAAATATGCAACATTATCATCACATATATTTCACAATAAATCATGAACCAATCATCTCATAAAATAAACATGCTCATTAGCCCTTAAACGGGTCGAACTACAAATCGGGTAAACCCAACTTTTAAGATTATTCTTTTATGCATCTAAAGGATCAATTACAATGATTTCCATTAATAATTAACCTCCAGAACATCATTACACAATGCTGGAAAGGTTTGGGCAGAAATGAAAATTGAGCAATTTCGGTGTTCTAGAAGTTATGTTTTTGACCCTTTCTCATTACCGGCTTTTCCTAAGATGCTAAATTAATTTCTAAACCATTTATTAGAGGTTCTAACACATATACACATAATAAAACACATTTTTACCAATTATAAGTAGGCTGGAATAGAATCAAATATTTCAGATTTTAAAGGCTTTAGAAATCACATTTTTTATTCTTTATAGTTACTAGTCTTATCTAAGGTGCCAAGAATGATTATCACAAGAATTAATAGTAATTTTCACACATCTAAACCACTCCAAACAGCATTCATCAAAATCTGGAAATGTTATAACAGAATCCAGAAATTTATTTTCCAAAAGCATACAAAATTGCAACAATAAGCATTTCTAGTAACTAGTTTTTCTTAGAATTTAATTCTAGGTCAACAAACACTCTTACAATTAATTTATCCCTTTGGAAACACAATTACATGTCCTTAGGTCAGCAACAAAATCTGAGAACTCAAAAAATAAGATTTTGGTTGTATAAATCATGTTGTAAAACTTTAGGAATTAACATTTTTCTCAAAGGAAAATAGCAAGACACAAGCTTTTGAAAACCTCAAGGTAATAATGCACCAAACCTTAAAACTTTATTCCTTTGATAACAAAACATATTTGTAGAGACAATGCCCATGGAATCGAAATTCCTATGTAAGTTGAAAGGGGTAAGTCTTGAGCCTTAGATATTTAGATGATGACATAAACTTAGACGTGCTAATGCAAGCCTCATTTTAATCTTGATATTATACGGTGATGGCAATGGAAATATAAATAGGATATGCAAAGCTTGAATAAAAATATGATAATGCAAGCTCATTTTTAATCTTTAAGATTTAGGTGATGGCTTGAAACATAGATATGCTAGACAAGAAATATAAATATGAAATGCAAGTTTATTTTCTTATCTTCAAGATTTAGGTGATAACTTGGAAATAAATATGATATGCAAGGCTCAAATATAAATATGAAATGAAAGTATTTGGAAGATAAATATATATGCATTTCCATTTGTTATTTCTTTAGGTTCTAAGCTCAAGACTCCTATTTAGAGTAACAACTCTAAAACACCAATCAATCTTACAAGATAGACACGAGCTTTAGAGTCCATTAACTCCATGGTTCCAAGAACCTTCATTTTGTTTGGACTCACCATCAAGCTCAAAGAAACGAAATATAAAGAACCTAACACCTTATTCATTATGATTCTTTGAAAAACCAAATGAATAGTTCAAGCTTTAGAGGTCACAGATGTGATGACCTCATTATCATCATCTAGGAACCCTTATCATCAAGCCAATATTTTTGAACACAAAAAGGCCTTCAAGGCCGAAATGAAAAGGGAAGAATAAGAAATCCAAAAGCCAAAAATGTCAAGTTTAAAACTCATTCTTTATTTTATCATCAAGCTAAAAATAAAGAGAACATAGAAGAAGAAAATATTTCCAATCAATCCAACATTCCAACCAAAAATGATTCAAAGAAAAAGAATAAGAACTTTGAAACAAAATCCCTACCAAAGATATTTTTCTTGTTGAAAGAAAAGAGCTTGTTCTTGAAAAGAGATGAGAAGAATAATTCTTCCTTGGAGCAAGGAAATAGTTTGGCCAAAGAGAAAAAGAAAATGAAGGAAGATGTGTCTTGAGTTTTGATCTTGGAAGTGGAAAGGTTAAGTGTTTTAGGGAAGGTCTACGGTGGTTGTGCGGTGGTTTGGGGTTGAGATGTGGTGGTTTCTTTGAAGAAGAAGAAGAAGAAGAAGAACTCTTGAGAGAAAATAGAGAAAACTAAAGTTGCAAGAATAAGCAAATGTTGTTGTAAACTTCCTTGAGTGTGTATTTATAGAGAAAATGCAATATGAGAGGATGAGAGGGGGAAGGAGAAGCCATGGCATTTACAAGGGAAAAGGAAGAGAAAAATATCTCATCTAAGTGTATCATGTCATGGAATGGTATAGGAATGGCTAGGTATGAGTTTTCTTTGAGTGTGTAAGTAATTAAATCAAAATGTCATGGGATGAATGGAAGGGGAGTGGCGCCGATTTCATTAAAGGAAATTGGGAGGAGATATTTTCATTTCATATGTATTAGGAGTGTGTTTTAGGAGCAGATTTAATTAGGCCTTTGATTAGGAGTTTGTAACCAAGTAGTGTTTAGGTAAGAAAGTGAGTGATTAAGGCCACTCAAGACATGGTTAAAGAGTGCTCTTGCTCAATTAGTGGAGTCAAACCTCATTCAACAAGGATTTCAATCACATCTTTGGTTCCTTAATTTAAGAAATTGGAGAGAGAAAATACTATTCAATGAAAAACGACACAAAGTCTTGATTTAAGAAAGGGATTTTTAGTTTCTTTAAGCAATCTTAGGCCCTAATTAACCTTAATCAATTGTTTTGACTCTAGATTTATTATTAGAATTAATTAATATTTAATTAGAGCCTAATATTACTTAGGTTTTGTTAATCATACAATTAAGCTCATTATACCCTTAATTAAGGACAAAATGGTAATTTTACACAAAAACTCCCTGGGACCACTCGGACTTAAATAGACATTAAATATCCCTTAAAAATGACATTTCAAACAACCAGGTAAATTTCGGGTCCAATCGGCAATCAAATATGTGTTTATTAGTTGCATGGGTATTTTGGTAACTTTGTGCGCAGCAACCCAAAAATAAGATTCTTCTGCTCTATTAACACACATAACACATATAGTCCCCATTCAATATTAAAACAATCCTTTGAGGATGACCGACGCCAGCTATCCTCATTTTCCTGGTAAGATGACCTCAAGGGCATTTTGATCATTTAAAAATCGGGGCGTTACAACCTGGGCTGTTACAAATGGTATTAGAGCAGCACCTCTCTTAGTACAGTGCGGTTTTGGGATGAACCAAGCAGAAGCTGATAGGCATGTAATGCCCGAGGTTGATGAGGGTGGGGAGTGATCATCGGTGCAAGAAGACACGGACAAGTAGTGGCTTCTGCCAAGGCTTCTAAGTGGAGGGATACATGAATAAACCGATTACACACTAGAATGAGAGGGACCCCAAGACTGTATAGGCATAAGACTATACAGTTGAGAATGACTTATATGAATTGATTGGTACTACATATACTAACAAGAGGCATCTTCCTTTCGGTAGCTCATCCCTAAAGAATTCCATGGTTAAGCATATTTGACTTAGAGTAATTTTGGGATGGGTGACCTCTTAGGAAGTTTTCTTAGGAAGCGTGTGAGTGAGGACAAAGCATGTTAAAAAGATCTCGTGTTGGTTTGTGGGGACAGTTATCAATCCATAAAGTAGCCTGGGTTGTTACAAGCGACATGCTTAGGAGTCGGCAACGGAACTTTTGGAACGCTTATGTAGATTTCATATAGAGGATAGCCCTTATTTTGTTAGTATTTTGTGGGGTTATCTACCCGTGGGCATACTTCAATAGGAGTGTATTGGATGGTTTTTAGTAGACTGTTTGCGTTCCAACTTATGTTTCTGTTCATATTTATTTTGTTTGATCACTATATTTATCCCAACCTCTATCAGTGAGCATAATACTTTTTACTATTTTGTTAGTGCGTGAGATGGAACGATTGGTACTTATAATTACCTATATATATGATGTGTTATGTTTATGATGCTATTGTGATATGGATTATGTATATGTCTGTATAATGATTATTACTATTCCTTTTGTATGAGGTGAGTGAAAGGTTTTATTTAGTATGCACGACTCACATTTTATTTTTAAAGTTCAAAAAAAACATTTACTTGTATTTTCACTAAGTATTTTCAGAGTTTCTAAAGTTAAGAATTGAAGCAAAAGAATAGTCTCTGGTAATTAACTTAAATGTGATCTTGGTATATTGAGTTAAATATCAGGATATTACATTTTAGTGTCAGACCAGGTTCTCATAGACCTTAAGGATTGGACTGACTATGCTTCTTAAGCATGACATGATAGTTATGTCATATGTAGAGCTTGATTGATATAATAAGCTATAGGATAGAGATGCATGACTACTGTGTATGTGTGCCATGGTAACTGGATCACTTTGCATAAAGTATTGACCCTGATCACCTTAGTGTTTGTTGTTCTAAGTCCTTAGGGACTGATGCCACAACCATGGCAGGATAGGACTCAGGGTAGAAACGAACAGGTTAATAAGACTACTAGAGTTATCAGGGACATGGTGAGAGCCATGCAGATGATGTTCGAGTAGATAGACCACCAAGGAGATACTGATCATGGCCTTGACACCCCTAATGGTCATGATCATGCCCAATTGGAGAGTTTCATAAGGCAAACCTGCCATCATGTAGAGAAGCTTTGAATCCCAACCAAGCTGAGGAATAGATTAAGAGTACAAAGAATATCTTCTCAGTGATCACCTACACTGATGAATAGAAGGTGACTTTTGCCACCTACATGCTGGAGGCGGATGCCGAGTTCTAGTAGGTTAGCACCAGGAGATTGTTGGAGGTAGTTGGCACCACGATCAACTAGAAGCTATTCAAGCCCTACTTCTATGAGAAAAACCTTTTGCATCTATAAGGAATGCTAAGGATATGTAGTTTATGTAGCTAACCTAGGGAGGGATGAGCATCACACACTATGCCGCAAAGTTTAAAGAATTGATTAAGTTCTCAAGGGTCTTCTAGGGGAACCCAAATGAGTTTTGGAAGTGTGTGAAGTATAGAGCTAGGCTAAAGGAAGAGATCAATGTCACCGATGCTCATTTGGATATTAGAGACATTGCCAAAGATCGATGATATGATGGATCAACTGAGGGAGTTGTAGTTTCTCAAAGATTGATTTAAGGCCGGGTTATCATCAGATTAGAGTGAGGAACAAAGACATACCCAAGATTGCCTTTAGGACCCGATATGGTCACTCTAAGTTGACAGTGATGTCGTTTGATTTGACTAAATGTAACACCCTAATATTTAACTCAACACGCCTAGTCAAACTCTAATATTAGATGCGTATTGTACTTGTTCTTTTAGCCCCAAGGTTCAAGTCGCAAAATCGGCCCCCCTTCAGGCCACAATTGAGACCACAGCCCAGGCCGCAGTTTAGACCACAAGGCCCTAAGAAAGACTTTCATCAAGGAGGATCGAGTGGAACCAAAGGAAAAGCACCCCAGTGCACCCTAGCCGCACCCCCAAGACCTACCCCTGGTGCTGAATGTCCAAAGTGTGGAAAGCAACACGGTGACCGGCCTTGCTTGTTGGGCCAGAATGTTTGCTACCGGTGTGGGAAGCCCGGTCACTACTCACGAAAATGCACAGAGAGGAACCCAATGGCCTCTAACCCCAAGCCACAACGCCAAGGAAGAGTCTTTACCCTCAGTGCGGAGGACTCTACAAAGTCTCAAAACCTCATAGAAGGTAAGTACGAAATGAATGGTAAAACCTTAATTGTACTATTTGACTCTGGTGCTACTCATTCATTCATATCCTATACTTGTGTTGAATCCCTAAAACTGCATGTGTCAGAACTTCCTTTTGATCTTACTGTTTCTACCCCTACTGGAAAACCTGTTAGGACTTGTAGATGTTGCCTAAACTGTTGTATCATTTTTAAAGGTAGATCTTTTGTATTAGATTTAGTCTGTTTACCTATGCAAGGTCTAGATATAATTCTTGGCATGGATTGGCTTTATGCTAACCGTGTGATGTTAAATTGTTATGAGAAGTCTATCATCTTTCTTCCTATTCCTAGTGAACCTAGCAAAACCCTAAGTCTGTACATAAATGCTATAGAAATAAATTGTGGTAAGGATGAGAGTAAGGGATATGTTCTCCTAGCCGCTAGTGATGTAGACTTTGAGAAAAATTTTGATGAAATACCTATTGTGAGAGACTATCCTGAGGTGTTTCCTGATGATATACCTGAGTTCCCTCCAATAAGAGAAATCGAATTCTCCATAGAGTTAGTTCCGGGGACAGGACCAATATCCATAGCACCCTATAGGATGTCACCTCTAGAGTTAGCTGAG
Source organism: Dalbergia cochinchinensis (assembly GCA_031216125.1). Classification (NCBI taxonomy): domain Eukaryota; kingdom Viridiplantae; phylum Streptophyta; class Magnoliopsida; order Fabales; family Fabaceae; genus Dalbergia; species Dalbergia cochinchinensis. The sequence continues at coordinate 46,018,755 of CM062372.1, forward strand.
TTAAAAACCCAATTAGAGGAGCTTTTAGAAAAGAAGTTTGTAAGACCAAGTGTTTCACCATGGGGGGCCCCGGTCCTATTTGTTAAGAAAAAGGATGGAAGTATGAGGCTATGCATCGATTATAGGCAATTAAACCGAGTGACAGTAAAGAACAAATATCCTTTGCCTAGGATTGATGATTTAATGGATCAGTTGAGGGGAGCAGTGGTGTTCTCAAAAATAGACTTAAGATCAGGATACCATCAGATTAGAGTGAGAGATGAGGACATACCAAAGACGGCTTTTCAAACTCGATATGGCCACTTTGAATTTACAATGATGTCATTTGGACTGACTAATGCTCTTGCTGTGTTTATGGACTATATGAATAGGATCTTCAGACCCTATTTAGACCAGTTCGTGGTTGTTTTCATATATGACATTCTCATCTATTCGAAGACCCATGAGGAGCATGAGCGTCATTTGAGGATAGTTTTGGAGATCTTAAAGGAGAAGAAACTATATGCCAAACTGTCTAAGTGTGAATTCTGGCTGGAGGAAGTAAAGTTTTTAGGGCATGTAGTGTCAAAAGGGGGTATTGCTGTTGACCCTAGTAAGATAGAGGCTGTGATGAATTGGGAAAGACCTACCACTGTAACAGAGATTAGGAGCTTCTTGGGTTTAGCAGGTTATTACCGTAGGTTTATTAAGGGATTCTCCCAGATTTCTTTACCCTTGACTAAGCTTACTAGGAAGAATGCCTCTTTTACTTGGACCCCAGAGTGTGAAAAGAGCTTTCAAGAGCTGAAACACAAGTTAACCTCAACCCCAGTTTTAGTGCTGCCTGACCCCAATGAACCTTTTGAGGTATATTGCGATGCTTCCGGGAAAGGATTGGGTTGTGTATTGATGCAGAATAGGCAAGTGGTGGCCTATGCATCGCGACAACTCAAGCCTCACGAGGCAAACTACCCCACCCATGACCTGGAGTTAGCCGCCGTAGTGTTTGCTCTAAAGGTATGGAGACACCACTTGTATGGAGTAAAATTCGAGGTGTTTTCCGATCACAAGAGTCTAAAGTATCTCTTTGATCAAAAAGAGCTAAACATGAGACAGAGAAGGTGGATGGAGTTTTTGAAGGATTATGACTTTGAGTTGAACTACCACCCTGGCAAGGCTAATGTAGTGGCGGATGCCTTAAGTAGGAAATCATTGCACCTATCCCACATGATGGTTAAGGAAGTTGAACTGATTGAAAAGTTTAGAGACCTAAACCTAAGGATGACCTTGACCAGTAAGAGCATAAAGGCATGCCATCTTAGTATAACAAGTGACTTTAGGAAAAGGATTACTCAAGCCCAACAAGAGGATAAAGAGTTTCAAGAGACCTTAGAGACGGTACGGGCAGGAAAATTAAAAGAATTTGCCCAAGGTATCAATGGTATATGGAGGTTTGAAAGAAGGATTTGTGTACCAGCAATTGGTCACCTTCGAAAAGAAATCTTGGAGGAAGCCCATAAAAGCCATTTTACCATTCACCCTGGTACCACCAAGATGTACCAGGACCTGAAAAAGATGTTTTGGTGGCCCGGGTTAAAGAGGGATGTGAATGCCTGGGTAAGTAAGTGCTTAGTCTGTCAAAAGGTGAAGATTGAGCACCAAAAACCCTCTGGAATGTTGCAACCCCTATCAATCCCCGAGTGGAAATGGGATAGTATCTCAATGGATTTCGTGATTGGACTACCAAAAACCCAAGTAGGTCACGATGCGATATGGGTAATCGTGGATCAGCTAACTAAGTCGGCCCATTTCTTACCTATCAAGGTGACTTACTCCTTGGATAGGTTAGCTCAATTATACATCCAAGAGATAGTGAGGTTGCATGGAGTACCATCGACGATAATTTCGGATCGAGATCCGCGATTTACGTCACGTTTTTGGGGAGCCTTTCAAAAGGCATTTGGTTCAAAGTTATGCTTAAGCACGGCTTATCACCCTCAAACGGATGGTCAATCAGAGAGAACCATTCAAACCTTGGAGGATATGTTAAGGGCTTGTGTGTTGGACCAAAAGGGGAGCTGGGATAGATACTTGCCATTGATTGAGTTTTCATATAACAATAGTTACCATGCAAGTATTGGTATGGCATCGTATGAGGCCCTATATGGTAGAAAGTGCCAATCCCCTCTATGTTGGTATGAACCCAGAGAACACAGTCTGTTAGGACCTGATGTTGTGAGGGAAACCGCGGAACAAATCAAAAGGATTAGGGATAGAATTCTCACTGCTCAAAGTCGACAGAAAAGCTATGCGGACAAACGACGAAAGCCACTAGAATTTCAAGAGGGAGAACATGTATTCCTTAGGATCACCCCTACCACAGGTATAGGTCGGGCTATGAGAGTCAAGAAATTGAGCCCCAGATTTCTTGGTCCATTTGAAATCCTTAGTCGAGTTGGGCCTGTAGCATACCGAATAGCTTTACCACCCAACCTATCCAACCTCTATGATGTCTTTCATGTCTCTCAATTAAGAAAATACCAGTCAGACCCTAGTCATGTATTAGAGCCAGAGCAAGTACAATTAAGGGAAGACCTGACTTTCAACCTGCCACTTACGAGAATCGTAGACAAAGAAGTCAAGCAACTGAGAAACAAGACCGTACCTTTGGTCAAGGTAGCATGGGGATGAGGAAAGTTAGAAGAATACGCATGGGAATTGGAATCAGATATGAAGATGCAGTATCCCGAGCTCTTTACAGGTAACGAATTTCGAGGGCGAAATTCCTTTTAAGGAGGGGAGAAATGTGATGCCCCAGTTTTTACTGCTATGTTAAGATTACCAAAATGCCCCTAAGTAAGTTTTACACGTAATTCAAGGTCAAATAATTCTCAATAAAGGAATATAACATTAGAGAAATATCATAGGAGACTTGTTTAGTGATTCTTGCGAAAGTTGCAAACCCCGATTTTTCTATACGTGTAAAATGACCAAAATGCCCCTAAGGTCATTTTTACCTAGAAAATCAAAGATAACCAATCTAGATTATCTTTGAGGGGTTAGTTTAAGGCTTGATGGGGATTATATGTGCCTTAGAGGTAAAAATCTCAATTCTCAATTTTTATCGTAAGTAAAATTACCGTTTTACCCCTGCAGTAATTTTTCATGAAATTATATAATTTTTTTCAATTTGGTTTTCACCCAAAGATTCAAAATAGCTATTTCAAGTATGATTTGAGGTTGTCTAGTATTTACAGGGAGTTTTTATGTGAAATTACCTTTTTACCCCTAGTTGTGGTAAATAGGTTTACTTGTATAATTAAGATAGTATAAAAATTCTATTTGAACTCAAATTGATTTTATTCATTAACCTTGAGTTTAAAATTAATTACCCAAGGTTAAAAATAATTACTTGAGATAATTAGAGTCAAGATTTACCGAAGGTAAAATTAAATTACTTTTCCTTGATTTTAGGAGCTCATAAATTTAGTGATGTTTTAGGCCAAAGTTAAATTTACGGTTTAGGTAAAATCTTATAAATTTATATTTTCTTATCCTAAGATTAGAACCTATATTACAAATTGGATTTAACTCATTTGAAATTAACTCCATTACTAGTATGAGATTATCTTTTCACCTAGTCTTGAGTTATCTTACACACCTAGTTTTACCATTTTCACAAAATTACCAATTCCTAAAACTACCACCTAATTAATTATACTATCCTTGTGTCCTACCACATAGAAAATTAAATAATTATTCCCCATTGTTCCCTAAATAGCCGTGGCCTTCCTACCACCATCATGTGCTCATATTTTGTTTTTTTTCCTCATTTTATTTCAAAGAATAATGCACTACATCATTAGGCATATCTCAAATACATGTCCTACCATTTATCAAAAGCAAGAAATTGCCTTCCACTTGGCCTTGTGAAGATCACGGCCATATTACTCTCAATACCACATATTTTAATTTTTTTTTCTAACAAAGATACATGCTACATCATTATGTCATTTTCTTTCTTTTCCTTTCTTTCACATTGGTTTTATTCAAAAGAATTCTTTCTATTCAAGCTATGAAGGTTCACGGCAACTAGGTCCTTTATCTCCATATTTTATTTGTTTTCAACAACTAATACACATCAAACATCATTATCTTGACTCATGCTTTCTTTTAAATTGTTTTTTAATCAACAAAAAATTCCTTCCATGATGGCCATAGAAACCGTGCACCTATGGCACTCCAATATCTCATATTTTATTTTTTTTACATCAATAATATACATATCACATCATTGTCATTCCATTTGCTCTTATTTTGAGTTATCTTGGATTAAAAATTATTCAAAAAAACTTCTTCCAAAACAGCCATAAAGCTTGCGGACATTATGCTTCCATTACCTCCATATTTTATTTATTTCCAAACAAAAATGCATGTACAAATCATTACTACACATTATGCTTTCCCTTCTAAGTTTTCTTTAATAAAAAAAATAAATAAAATCCTTCCATTTCCAGCCTTATATCACACGGCTACTCCCTCCATTTTTCCTATAAATATGAGCTCTTCTAAGCCTAAAATGTACACACAAACATCCATAGCCTTGGTACTTACTTACTTGATAGTTTTCTTGATCAAAGTTTGCTCAAAGTTCTCAACCTTTAAGCATCCAAGAAACTCCACATTACTAAAAATGCATGTACAAATTCATGTAGTAATGAATTTCTAAGTTCAATAAAGGTTGAAATCATCCACACAAAAATGCATGTACAAATCATTTCTAAGTTTTCTTCCTCCATTAGCTCTCATCTTGGCTGAAATTGAAGGACTCATCAAGGACATATTTTCTTCTTCTAACTTCTCTAAAGATCAAGCATTATCTTTTGTTAACAAGAAACAACTTGGTAGGGATTTTATTTCATGTTCTTTCCTTTATTTCCTCCTAATGACTTCTTTATGGCTTAATGATAAGACTATGGAATATGGTTCTTGGAACCTTGATAATAAAGGACTCTAATGCTAACTTCCTTTATTTAAGATTAATTGAGGTTAAAGAGTTTAATTCTCTAAAAGTTTTGAGCTTAACAAGATAATTAAGTAAACGTGCATCCATTGTTTATATTTCAAGCTCTTGCATATCATATTTAAATTTCAAGCCTTGCATAATCATATTTAATTTCAAGTCATCACCTTAGATCTTGAAGATAATAATATAAACTTGCATTCTCATATTTAAATTCAAGAAATGCATTTTATGATTCAAGTTACCACTAAACTTTGAAGATCTAAAAATAAGCTTGCATATTCATATTTACTTTCAAGTTAGCACATAAATTATAAAGACCTAAGAATGAATTTGCATCTTCATATTTATATTTCAAGCTTTGCATAATCATATTTATATTTCAAGTTGTCACTCTAATTCTTGAAGATAATAATATGAACTTGCATTTTCATGGTTAAATTCCAATTAATGCATTTCATGTTATCACCTAAAGGATCTAAAAATGAACTTACATCTTCTTATTTATATTTCAAGTATTGCACATCATATTTATATTTTCAAGTTATCACTTTATAATGATAAAGATTAAAAATGGATTGCATAGCATGTTTATGATTCTTGCCATCACCTAAACCTTTAAAGCTCAAAACTTACCTCTTTAATCTTAAATAGGATTTTATTTTTATGGACACATTTAAATCATGTTATTTCTAGCCTCTTGATGCTCTTGATATTAAGGTTGGTTTATTTTATTTCTAAGGCTCGGATATTGTCTTTAAGTTACTTAAATAATTTTGTTAGAGTTAGAAATCCAAATATGTTTAAAATTGTGTTTTTCTCATGATTTAAGAATTATGTTACTGACCTGATTTAAATAAAATAGTTAGGAAACTGATTTGAAAGGTTTGAATGTGTATAAATTACTTATAATTTATGTAAGAATTGTTTTTAGCATTTTTGTGATAAACTAGTAGCTAGAAAGGATCAAAATCGTAATTCTATAAAGCTTTAGACAAAGAATTTTCTGAATTAATTCCTCACTGATTAGATACTGATCATATATATACTTTAGAATTATTAGTATTAGATGTAAAAATTGTTTTTGGTATCTTAGAGGTTGAAAAGGATAATTACAAGTGTTAGTTTTGACCGTTTTGCAAAATGTAGAAAGTTGTGTTTCTAAACTATCAATTATGTAATTTTGATGAAAGGATTTTAATTAGGGTTAGTAATAATATCTTATGTTATTATGTGTTCGAAATACTATTTATAATGTTTAGAAATTTTTTTATAAGTATTATTTTTTGATAAGTGTTAAAAATAAGTTACTTTGTACTTTGACCCCTATAATATGTTAAATTTAGTCTATGGCCCTAAAAGGTTTTTATGATGAGTTTTGATGGTTTCTAATAGTTATATGCCTCTTGAATTGTATTAGTTAATGTTAGAGATCTTTAATTTATGAGTAGATGTTAAAAAGGGGTAATTACTTTTTGACCCGTAATCTTTGAGAAATTGTGATTTGACCCTTTGGGGCTTAAACGTAAATATTGACAATATGATGAGATGAATGTGATTGATGTTTTGTGAAGAATGAGTTGATGTGCTGAAATTTATATAGCTTATGGATATTTGCAATGACATATGATGCATGTTTATGCGATTTACATTATGGCATGTTATAATTATGTTTGATTCATTGATATGCACATGAAATAATGAATCAATGAGTTATAATTGTGATATTCATGTTTGCATCTCCATATAACATGCCAAGATTAAAGGTGACATAAGACACATGGAAATGATCCTCTAGACTCCCCGAATTAAAGGTTATGAAAGGTGATCCAAATAGGAAGTGATCCTTTGGACTCCCCGAATTAAAGGTTATGAAAGGTGATCCTAATGCCCCCTATCCCATACCTTAAGAGTCGGGAATTTATCTTTTCAAAAGGGATAAGAATATGCTAGTGACGACTAGTGAGGTATGAGCTCATAACCTAAGAACTCTCGAGAAAGGAGAGAATATAAGGCGACCCCCAAGGAAAAGAGAATGAGAAGTTTAAGTCACCTATAAGAATGATGTTCATGCTTTTATGTTCATTATATCATATGCATTTGTTTTATGAAATTTATGTTAATTGCATATGACATTGACATGCATTCATGAGTAGTATGTTGCATTCATGACATTAAGATTCATGCTAAAAGATATGGGCCTCGGCTAATGGTATTTAGAACTTAATAAATGAACCTTATATATATGCGCACCACTTTCATTATGAAACCCGAGGTTCCTGGGGACGATGACGATGACACTTGTGTTAGAGTCGGGAAGCCCTACTGAGACTCTTGTATAAGTTTCTCATCCCTTTTCTTTTCCGTGTCGTCTCCAGACAAGAATGATGAAGTAGTTCGTGGCTTTGAGTAATGGTCGTGGGAGCTTTGCTATAGAACAAGAGATTTAACGAAGATAGTTTCTCATTGGATATGTGCCTTTAGAGTGATTGCTTCTTATTTATCAGTTTGTATTTCTATTTATGGATATGTATGTCCTTACGTTTATAGGACATCATTATTATGATACACTTATTGATATGATATTATTATTTGAGTTATGTTATGCCATGATTGTATTATGTGTTTACTTGTCATTTGTTTCTAACACTTCTCTTATGCAGAAAAGGTGAACGATGTTAGATACTTAGGATGCGCGGCTTACGTTTTGGTATTTAAGTTCAAAAAAAAAAAAATTTACCCATATTTTCACTAAAGTATTTTAAAGAAGTTGAGTTAAAATCTGGAGCAAAAGAGTAATAACTAATAATTAACTTAAACGCGTCCTAGGCGTGTTGAGTTAAATATTAGGGTGTTACACTAATGCTCTTGCTGTATTCCTAGACTACATGAATAGGATCTTTAGACTCTATTTAGATTAGTTTGTAGTTGTTTTTGTAGATGATGTACTCATCTATTCGAAGACCCGTGAGGAGCATGAGCATCATTTGAGGATAGTTTTAGAGATTTTAAGAGAAAAAAAAGTTATATGCAAAGTTGTCTAAGTATGAATTCTAGCTAGAAAAAGTACAATTTTTAAGACATGTGGTGTCTAAGGAAGGTAATGCAGTAGACTATAGTAAGATAAAGGCTGTGATGTATTGGGAGAGGCTTATCTCGGTGACAGAGATATGAAGCTTTTTAGGACTAGCTGGCTATTACCATAGGTTTATTAAGGGATTTTCTCATATTTCTTTATCTTTGACCAAGCTTACTAGGAAGAATCCCCTTTTTATTTGGACCTCGAGATATAAGAGGAGCATCCATAAGCCAAATATGAGGTTAACTACAACCCTAGTATTTGTATTACCCGACCCCAATACGCCTTTTTAAGGGTATTGTGATGCTTCTGGGAAATTTTTGGGCTATGTGTTGGTGCAAAATAGGCAAGTGGTAACCTATGCATCCCGATAGCTAAAGCCTTATGAAGCCAACTACCCCAGCCATGAGCTAGAGTTAGTAGCCATAGTGTTTGCTTTGAAGGCGTATAGACACTATATAGGGTGTGGAGTTTTAGGTGTTCACTGATCACAAGAGTCTTAAGTACCTCTTTGATTAGAAGGAGTTGAATAAGAGGCAAAAGAGGTGGATGGAACTCTTGAAGGGCTATGATTTTGGGTTAAACTATCATGCTGGCAAGGCTAATGTAGTGGCTGACACCTTGAGTCAGAAGTCACTACAGTTGTCTCAGATGATGGTTAAAGAGGTAAAGTTAATTAAGAAGTTTAGAGCCCTAAACTTAGAAATGACATTGACTACTAAGAGCTTGAGAATGTGTTAACTCAGTGTGATGAGTGACTTTAAAGAGAGAATCATTGAAGATCAATGGGAGGATAAGGAATTTATGGAGACTTTAGAGGCGCATAGGAATAGGAAAGTTGAAGGGTTTCACCCTTGGAGTCAACAAGTTATGGAAGTTTGAGGGCAGGATTTGTGTGATGATGAGTGGTGACCTTCGAAAGGAGATCTTGGAGGAAGCTTATAAGAGCTATTTCACCATTCACCTTGGTACTACCAAGATGTATTAGGATTTGAAGAAGATGTTCTAGTGGCTCGGTTTGAAGCGAGACGTGGTCTTGTGAGTGAGTAAGTGCTTTGTCTATCAAAGTAAAGATTGAGCACCAAAAACCTTCTGGAATATTATAACCTTTGACGATTCCCAAATGGAAACGGGACAGTATTTTGATGGATATTGTGACGGGTCTACCCAAGACCCAAGTTGGCCATGATGCTATATGGGTGATTGTTGATAGATTGATGAAGTCAGCTCACGTTTTATCTATTAAGATGGCTTATTCATTGGATAATTTAGCTCAGTTTTATACCCAAGCAATCATAAAGTTGCATGGTCTGATGATAATCTCAGATCGTGATCTGTTATTTACGTTACTTTTTTGGAAGCCTTTTAGAAGGCATTTGGTTTGAAGTTTTGTTTGAGCATGACATACCACCCTCAAATGGATGGCCAATCAAAGAAGACCATACAAACCTTTAAGGATATATTGATGACATGTGTTTTAGACCATACGAGAAGTTGGGTCAAATACTTGCCATTAATTGAATTTACGTATAACAATAGTTATCATGTGAGCATCGATATGGCACCGTATGAGGCAATATATAAGAGAAAATGTCAATCCCCTTTGGTGTGATTTCAGTGAGTAAGACATGTTAGGACCCAATGTTGTAAGGGAAACGAAGGAACAAATAAAGAGGATTAGGGATAGAATCCTTACTACTCAAAAGTGGTAGAAAAGCTATGCCGATAAATGGTGAAAGCCATTGGAATTCCAAGAGCAAGAACATGTATTCCTTAGAATCACCCATAGAACAGGCATAGGGAAAGGTATGAGAGTCAAAAAGCTAAGGTCCAGATTCTAGGGTCCCTTTGAAATCTTTAATAAAGTCAAGTCAATAGCATATATAATAGCATTACCACCTAATCTGTCCAAGCTTCATGATGTCTTCCATGTTTTACAGTTAAGAAAAATACCAGTCTAACCCTAGTCATCTTTTAGAGTCAGAACAAGTACAGTTATGGGAGGACCTGACCTTCAACCTGCCGCCCACAAGGGTTGTGGACAAAGGGGTCAAGTAATTGAGGAATAAGACAATACCTTTGGTTAAAGTGGCTTAGGGATAGGGAAAGGTGGAGGAATTAACATGGGAGTTGGAGTTGAAGATGAAGTCCTTATACCTATGCTATTCATAGGTAACTAATTTCGAGGGCAAAATTCCTTTTAAATAAGGAAGAAATGTAAAACCCCGATTTTTCTATTTATGCAAAATGACCAAAATACCTTTAAGGTCATTTTTGCTTGAGAATTGAGGACGGTTGGCCCCAATAATCCTCATAAGATTAGTTTAATGTTCGAAGGGGACTGTATGTGTTTTAGATAACAATCAGTGTGAAAATCATAATTTCTAATTTTTTTCATGTATAAAATTACCAAAATACCCCTAAGGTAATTTAACATGAGATTAAGTGATGATCGGACCTGGTTGTCACCCTGGAGTTGGATATGTTAATTTGAAAGGATATCTAATGTTTGGGGTGAGACCTGGGGAGTTTTAGTGTAAAATTATCATTTTGTCCTTAGTTAGTGCTAATTGAGCTTAATTAAAGTTATTAAAGGCATATAGAGAATATTAGACTCTAATTAAAGATTAATTATTTCTATTAACAAATTTTGAGTCAAAATAATTATTTTTAATTAATTAAGGCCCAAGATTGGTTACAGAAGTTTAATCTCATTCTTGATCAAGGATTAGTAAGAGAGAGACAATAAAGTGCTTAATGAGACCAAAAAGCAAAAGTAGGAAACAAAAGCTACTTTATCCCTCATATTTTCCCTTAAGATTAGAGATATGTTGCATTTGAATTTTGAATTAAGTTTAGTCTAATTAAACATGCAAGACATCTCTCTAATCTAAGCTTAAGTGCCTTAAACATCTAATTACCAATTTCTAATTATTCCCCTAATAAAACCTATACTCAACCCTAATCCCCACACTCACAAAACACAAAAAATATCGTACTTAACTCCCTTAGATTGCTACAACAACTCCCCTATTCACTTCTTATTTTGATTTTTTTTCAGGCATACCTATTCACAATCTCATTCTCCCCATCACCTTTTTTGGTCATATTTTGAGCTTCAAGTTTCATAAAAAATTCTCTCATATTCTCATTCTCTCCATCTCAAAGTCTCTTATTCTCTTTCATCATGAACCTCCACTGTTGTTCTCCATTCAAGTGCTAAACCTCAAACAAATACCTTAGCACCATAGATCATACCCCAAACACCTAAGCTATCACTTTCATGCACAAAGCTGCCACAAAAATCCCTCCACCTATTTCTTGCTCACTTGGCCAAAAATTATATTCCCCTAAGAGAAGATTTTTCTTTTCTTTTCCTTGCAAAAGAGCAAGCATTTTCATCCTCTAGCAAGAAAACACACTTTCATAGGGATTTATTTTTATCTTTTCTTTTATTTCTTCTTTTTCTTTTGAGTTTTTGTTGTGATCAAAGCTATAAGTTGACGATGATGTTTCTTGATAATGATTGTGAAACCATCATGTTTTATGACCTCTAGAACTCAAAGCTTGATCCTTTGTTTTAAAAAAAAAGAAGATAAAGAATGTACATTTTCTTCTTTTGGTTATTTTGGGATAGCTGTTGAGTCTAAGGGGAATAAAGTTCTTGGAACGACAAAAATGAGAGACTTTAAAGCTTATTGATGCCCTTTGAGGGCTAAAGTTTATCCATTGTTTATTTTGTGAGAAAAATCTTTATTTTGTTAAGATTGATAGGCTTGAAGTTCTATACTTTTTGATGTCTTTGGTGCTTGAAGCTCTCATGTTATGTAAACATCAACTTGCATTTTATACTTATATTTCAAGTCCTCACTCTATATTTCTAATGGCTTAAAAAAGGACTTGCATTTCATGTATGTGTTTCAAGTCATCACTTCATATTTCTAATGGCTTAAAGATGAACTTGCATTTTATGTTTATACTTCTAGTTATCACTTAGAGGAAAAGTTTAGAAACCTCATCCAAAAAGGAAAAAGTAGTTTCTAAAGCTTCACTCAGAAACCTCATTTGACAATAGCCTTTAAAATTACAAATATAGCTTTGACATAGCCAAGTTAGTATTCTAGATTGCATTTCTAAGACACAAAAAGAAGATCAACACGTGTCACAAGGAAAATAGATCAAGGGCCAATGGTCTAAAATTGACGATCAAGTATAAAAGGATGTCAAGTGCTTATAAGAAAGAGACTTTTGCAACTCTATCAAGAATGAAAAGATTAGAATCCTCCTTCTTCTTTTGTAAAGATATTACTTCTTGTAATCAGTTTCTGCTTCTGTAAAAATATTCTTTCTAAGTTCTTATTAGATACCATCTTCCTAGGAAGAATTCTGGAAAGAGGTAATTCAAGTTTTTAGATCTTACACTATTCCATTATGAGGAAAACTTGAGTGTTTATTTGTTAGAGTGAACCAACCTTTGACAAATCATTGTACCCTAATGCATTAACAATCACTATGAAGTTAGCTTGGAGAGGCTAGTGAAAGATTAATTGTAAGTAAGTAGATTGGAATTACTAGTCATGGAATTAGCTTGAAGAGGCTAGTCAAAGACTATTTGAAAGTGACAGAAGAGTGGAACTGTTGGTTATTGGATATAGTTTGTGAAGGCTATTGAAAGACTATTTGACTTTTTCTGGGTTGAGAAATGGTTGATTTAGTGGAACTTAACAGGTTGTTGAGAACTAAATGTAGGCAGGATTGACCGAACTAGTATAAAATCCTTGTACAGTATCTCTCTATCCTTTCCTATTTCCTTTATATTCTGTATGTGATATTTATTGATATATATATTTCTAAATGTGTTTTTATAACAGTTTCAAAGTACTCACTTAGTTCAAAAAGTTAGTTTTTGAACCTTATTAACATATAGTTCTGTTGCCTTCAAGTGAATAACTTGATAAGATTTGTTTAAAGTTTTTATAAAGTAATAAAAGTTAAACCACGATTCAACCCCCTTGTTGTGCTATTTTCACATACAATTGGCATTAGAGCTCCGACCTCTAAGGGGTTGAGCATTCCAACAAGTGCAGAGGTTAAAGATACTAAAGATAAATGGCACATAATATTCACATTGCAGAATGACACTCCATAAACAAATTACCATTCTTTGATGTGAAGACTATGCTTATTGAAGAGACAAAATGGAGCTATTCATTAAATACACAAGTCTTGACTTGTGGGAGATCATACTAGAAGGGGACTATGCTCCTATGAAAGAAATCCCAAGAACTAAAGATATACTCTCCACCTTTAAAGAAGTCCCCAAGAGTAGGTGGATAGAGCAAAATAAAGTAAGAGTTCAGTTGAACCAATAAATACCTACTTGTGCACTTAGCAAAGTTGAATGTAACATACTTTCAAGTACAATATCATCCTTAAGTCATGACATTATACTTAGGAGTCATTACTTATAAAGTAGTGGACCTTTCTTAATTTTCTTTGGCAGAATCAGTCGAATCATGTAGTAACTAATTCATGGTTCTATTCAAAATATATAGCAAAGAAATAAAGCATTTATTTAATACAATGTCAAGTACAAAAAAAAGCCCTTCTATGAGCTTTGATACACATCTGTTATCTCTTATATTTATAGACCTATACATATTACCAAGTACAACATATACAAGTCTCTACTACTAAACTACTGCAACTCCAATTTAATCCTTCCTGCAGCTGCCTCACTATTCACTGGATCAACTTGGTGATGACACGAGAACAAAAACACATAGGGTTGAGAATTCTATAATTCTCAATAGGGCATCCCTAAAACATATACTAAAGTCTATGTCATCGTCATCATCCCAGCCATTTCGGTTCATTAGAAAAATGTGAGCATGCAACATATATCCAAGGTTCATTTTAAAGTTCAAAAACCATTCTTCCAAACTGGGTTTCTTTTATTATTCAATCATTTAATATATACATGTCGTACTACTCAATATTATACTACTCTATTCTCAACTGTACGTGCCCTAGGTACACCGAAGTGAATCTCATATACATTATTCTTATCTTTCCGTGCCTTTAACATAATAAAGGGGATCTTTTTGTGCCCTTAATGTATTATCGGGATCTCTCCATGCCCTTAACATACTATAGGGTATCTTTCTATGCCCTTAATATACTAAAGGGAGATTTTATTCTTTACTCAATACATATGTCATCCTTAAGCTCACATATAAATGCACATTTTTGTATGCATTAACCTATATATATCATTCATTCATTCCTCATAAAACAACCTTTAAAATTCATAGCATGCATTCATACACATCAAACTTGAATCAAAGTCACTATACCATTAATTCAATGCATCATCACAATTCCAGCACATTGGCAAATTTTTCACTTGAGCCGCATAATTTATTTTTCATATAAAATCACAATTCAAAGGCTATAAAAATTCTGCATGATACGTGAATGTGTCCACAAGGTCCTATAAAAATTCTAAAGCAAGAATCATTCTGTAAATATGTTAACAAAATTAAAAAATTTGGTGGTTGTAACATCCTAATTTTTAACCCAATACTCTAGAACATACTTAGGTTAAACATTAGTCTGTTACTTCATAGTTCTCAATTTTTCTTAGAAATACTTAGCAGAAAATACGGGTAAATTTTTTTTTAAATACAAAGTGAGAGCCGCGTGATGCGATAAGCAGTAAACCATGCAAAGTAAAACAATTGTCTCACAACATCATAACATAAGGCACAACATGAACATCACTGAATATCATCTTCATATATATATAACTTGCTCACTTTTAAGTGTGGGACATCATTTAGTACAAGGGAAATACATAAAAGAAAATACATCATAAAACATAAACATAATCTACTCCCCTACCCGAGTGCATCTAATGGGATAACCTCTAAACAAAAGAAGGTTTATCCCCATCTAAGTGGTGTGTGCTCTAACTCGGGCCATCCACGACCTCCTACTGGCGACCATCTCGCGATCGAGGCAGATATCTGGGAAACTGGGTGAGCTCCTCGGGTGTGAAGAGGCGGAGTGGGGATCGAGTGTGACTCCCGGGGTATGGCCGCATCTCCGGTCGTCGTGCACGCCTCGGCTGAGTCACGGTGGGCTCGCTATCGTCTCCAAAGTCCATAGGTATGGTGGGGGAAGATCCCTCGGAGGGTACCTGGGTGGCCGAATCCTCGGAAGGATCCGTCTCCGAGAAAGACGACGGGCAACGGGGCACATACTGGGGGTAGTCTCGAACGGCGGACACGAAAGGTGGAGTACGGCGTAGCCTCTCCTCTCGGGGACGTGCGCGCTCGAACACTAGGTCATCGCCAAAAGGTGAGACGGGGGAGAAACGATGGGAATGTATAGGGGGAGTGAAAGGTCGACCCATGAACATGAATACTCTAACTGTGCATCGACCCACAAAATGGAATGACCCGTGGTCCGGGTCATGGTGCACCTCCCATGTCGGCGTGTCCACGAACACTACGAACATCGCCATCTGAAGACGTGACGGAAAGAAAGAGATAGAGGGAGTGAGAATCTTACTAAAGAATCTCAGTAGGGCCTCCTACTACCTAGGTGTCATCATCCACGTCCTCAGGAACCTTGGGTTTAATTATACGAAATGACTGAACATGCATTTAGTTCATTTTAAACTTCAAAATATACTTTAACCAAGGTCCATTCATTTTAGGATGATCTTAATGTCATGAACGCAACATAATAGAAAATGTATGCATGGCACTACCTAATGCACATACATAAAACATAACATCAAGCATCATCATATTTGGTGGCATAAAGTGGCAATAGTAACATTCATATGGGACAAAACTTAGTGACATAATCATAATCATGAAACTTCTCTTCCTCATGGGCCACCCTAAAAGACAATCGAATCGGGTGCTCGGCCGAACCGGTGTCACCCAGAACGTGTCATACATCTAGGTTATGAGCTCATACCTTAACTAGTCGTCACTAGTTCTTACTTACCACTTAACGATAAGCGCATCATAAATCATAAATCCTGACTATCTGAGTACGGGTTAGGGGGCAATTCTCTTAAGGGTGCTCGGCTGAACCGGTGTCATCTAAGAGTATAAAATGGTACCGATGTCACATGAGTTCTATGGAGGTGCTCGGCCGAACCGGTGTCATCCTAGAACCCATCTTAGTACCTTAATTTTCAAAATCTCTTTACGTCCCCAAATTTGTCGGGAATTCGGTGGCACGATGGCATTACACCGAATTCCTTCCAAATTTGCTTTATGCCACATATACATATATCCTCATGAATCCATCATATGAATAACATCACCATCATTTACATAACACATGCATCATCATAGAACTTTCAACCGTTTATCCTTACGGTAGCTTATGCTTTGACCCTTATGGGTCTTAATCATGAGATACGGTTCTCTAACATCCGTCACTCATATTTTATGCACCTAAGGGCTCATAATTAAACATCATTCATCATCCTCATGTTCATACTTAAATATGAATAGCATAGGGCAGAATCTCTAACTTGTGTTTACGGGGTTCTAGAACTTACGTTTTAGACCATTTCTCGGTTCCGTCTTCGCCTAAGACGCTATAAATTAAATCTAAATCAATTATGAGACATCCCTATGCTTAAGGACTAATTATTAATCATGTTTATCATGTTGTAAGGGTGCTGGACAGATTCCAGAAAAATAAATGTTCTAAGAGTTCTACATTGCATTTTTACGGTTTTCTAGTTACTAGTTTCCCTATAGGTGCTAGAATTCAATTCTAACTCAAATGATACCAAGTTTTTCATGTCTAAACAATCTAAATCTGATTATGTTCCCATTAAAACAGTTTGGATTAGTTCCATAAACAAATGGGTCGAAACTATGTTAAATTCTAGCTTTATGGTATTTCTAGTTAGCTAGTTTCTTACCTATCATGCATAGGATCGCTTTTACATCATCATATGATATTCTCACACATTCCAACACATCAAAACATCATCATACAGCATCACACTCATCATATCAGAACCGAAAACATTCAACTTTATTAAGAGAGTTTAAATTGACATTTCTAGGTACATAAGTTAACTAGTTTCTCTTGGAATCAATCTAGAACTTCTAAAACTCTTTGCAAGACATTTTAAATCATCAAGAGGCTAAGTGAAGCCTTAGGTCAATGACCAAAACATATTCCATCCTCTAAAAGAGATTGGAATCACAACTTGTGATGGCATAACCTTATAAAGATTTGTAAAGCTTTTAAGGAAAACTTAAAACGTAGACTATTGGTCCTAGTAGCTAGATGAAAACTCATTGCAAGTCCATCATCACTACTTGGCCGAAATTATGCATTCAAGGAATGCATTCACTTTTAACTTTAACTTGGAATGAAATGGGCAAGTCTTTGAGCTCTAGGTTCTTAAGTTACGACATAAACTAAACGTGCTCATGCTTTTCATTTTTAATCTTGCTTACAAAGTAAAGTGATGACTTAAATTTAAATATGCAAGGCATAAACTTAAACGTGCAAGCTTGAGAGTAAATATGCGAGACATAAACTTAAACGTGCAAGCTTGAAAGTAAATATGCAAGGTTCAATTCTATATTTTAGTGCTCTTGGCCCAACAACAATCGACTTTAAGGCCGAAATAGATAGGCATTCGAGAAATTAATTAGGTGATAATGCAAGTTCAATTCTTTATTTTAGTGCTCTAGGCCCAACAACAATCGACGTTAAGGCCGAAATAGAAAGGCTTTGAGAATTAAATTAAGTGATGGTACAAGTTCCATTTTAATCTTTATGTTCTTAGGTGATAGCTTGAAAGTAAAGATGCATAGCAAGAATGTAAATATGAATGCAAGCATAAAATAAATTATGCAAGTTCATTTTATATTTCTAGAGCTCTTAACAAGACTTTAAAGGAACTTAAACCTCAACCCAAACTCATTTGAACAAGGTAAAGTCAAGCTTGGAGTTCTTAGAACTCAACATAATATTTTTGGGAATCAAACTATGAAACTTAGAAAAATTAAGGAAATGGCCGAAATCTTCAAGAAAAGAAAGATGCATTTTTAAAACTCTAGAGTTCATGATCTTGATGATATATTAACACCAACATCATGAGTCCTCATCATTGAGTTCATAGAGCCATTTTAAAGCATCATCAAAGTTAAAGTTCTCAAGAGTTCAAGAAAGGAAAAACTAGAAACACTTTTGCTCAAGAACAAAGATCAAGCTCTAGAGTTTGTTTCAAGTGATGAACATCATCATGAAACTCTCATCATCAAGCTCTCATTTCTTTGAACTCCAAAGGCCCATGGCCGAAACATAAAGAGGAATGAGGAGAAGAAAAGAAGTTCTAAAAGGAATCAAGAGAAACTATGAACATAAAGCTTAGAACAAGAACTTTAAAGAAAAGAATACATGAAAGAAAATCCCTACTTGGTATGATGAACTTGAAGATGGAAGAAGAAGATGAAGATGATGAAGAACTTTGAAGAGCTTGAAGAACTTGAAGAACACTAGAACTTTGAGAGAAAAGAAAAGCTTTGAGTGTTTCCTAAACTTAGCAAATGATCTAAAAGTGGTGCAAGCTCCTCAAGGCATTGTATTTATAGAGAAATGAAACAAATGAAGGGAGCTCATGGTGGTGAAGAGCTTCGGCCATGAGGTGCAGAATGGAGGCTTCCATGAGTTCCATGAGGTGAGATAATGTGTTCTTGAGGCATGGTGAGGTATGGCTCAAAGTATGGTGAGGTATGGTTCAAGGTATGGCCTCAAGCATGGTTCTTTGAATGAGAAAACAATTTAATATGTGGTCAAAGGGGATGAGGTCTGGCCGAAATGCATCAGCCCATGGGGGAGGGTTCTTTGCATTTTAATTGTGGTTTTAGAGTTGTGTTTAGGTGTATCTTTGATTATGCTTAAGATTAGGAATTTGTAAGAAAGTGTTTAGACAAAGGAAAATGGATAATTAAGGTGGTCTAGACATAATTAAGGAGTGATCTTGCACCATTAGTGAGTTAAATCCTCAATTTAGAGTTTAAACAACTCTAGACACATTTCCTTGATTTAAGGAATTGGAGAGAGAAAACACTATTCAAGATTCCAAGACTAGGAGTCTTGAGTTCTAAAAAGGGGTTTAAGTTTAATCTAAGAAATTTTAGGTTCTAATTAACTTTAATAAATTATTTTGACTCTAGATTAATTAGGGAAATAAATTAATCTTCGTTTAGAGCCTAATATTGCTTAGGTTTGCTTAATTACGTCATTAAGCTCAAAAACACTATTCTAGGGGCAAAATCGTAATTTTGCACTAAAACTGCCCGGGACCACCGGGACTTGAACAGAGACCTCTAGACATATGAAAACATGTTTTTAAACCTCTGGGGAAAGTTTCGGGCTCAAACGGCACCTTTACCCGCGTAAAAACGCTATAGGGGTATTTTGGTCATTTCGACCCGAAACTGCGGAAAACGAAATTTTCGCTTCTGGAAGCATTCAAAGGCCATTCAATCCCCTTCAAACATTGAGTTGACCCTTCAAGGATGACCGAGTTGGTTACCCTCGAGTTCGGGTCAGGAAATGACCTTAGGGGCATTTTGGTCATTTCCCTATTTTGGTCATTTCCCTCGGATAGAAAAATCGGGGTGTTACAGTGGTCAGAGACCACTTAATCTCAACTTAAAGCTAGAATTCTTGATTTTTCTATCCTAGTAAATGAACCCAGAAAATTCAAACAAAAATTCCTGATGAAATATTTAGATGTCTCTAACAATTTGTAAAAATATAAAAGGAAAATTGAATCATTTTCTGTGGTAATAAAATTAGCAAAATTTGCAGCATCAATTCCAGCAATTCAACAGCAACAAGATTAGCGACGGTTCTAGATTTTTTAAGGCATTAAAAGTCTTTAAGATGATCGAAGAAAAATCTGAGTTGCCTTAGGATGTTAGCTTTAATATATAATTTTTCTAACTTATATAAATGCATACAACTATGTCAGAAAATTCATGACCAGTTCCTGCCTATGATAAAACAAAAAATCCAGCAACAAGGTTCAAAGTATATTTTGAGAAAAATGATTTTTAACATCATCCAATCACTCCACCAAATTAAACAAACCAATATCGATCTATCTATCATTAACCAATATATCCAAAAAAATCCAACCAAATCAATCAGAAAATTTCATAGCAAAACTAGAAAGAA
The DNA here is from genome assembly GCA_031216125.1 of Dalbergia cochinchinensis. Lineage (NCBI taxonomy): Eukaryota > Viridiplantae > Streptophyta > Magnoliopsida > Fabales > Fabaceae > Dalbergia > Dalbergia cochinchinensis. The sequence goes on from CM062372.1 coordinate 46,039,079, forward strand.
AAGAGAATAACTAAAGCCCTACTTGACTTTTAAAACCTTTTGCTTTTGTGCTTGGCCTTTGCTTGTGCCTCTACACCCAGTTTTTTTATCCAAGCCATTCAAAACCTCTTATAAATCAAGCAAGAACAATAGCTAAAAGTGATGGTGAGGTGAGGTAAGGATTCTCTATAGAGGGTTAAGTTAGGGACTACAAGAGGTATTGTAGTTTGGGCTTTGGTTATGAACTTAAGGATATTGTAGCTTGAATTTCTAGTTGATTTATGATATTTGGTGAAGAACAAAGTGAGGAGGCTATTCTTGGAGGACTTGTCCAAACTTGGGAGGAGAAAAATGAGGATTTGTGTTCTTTATTTAACTTATAAGATGTCTTATAAGTCTCCCATCACAAAAATTATTTACTTGAAATAAAAATTATAATTTTATGTGGCTATTATTGATTCTTGGATAAAGACAATGGTGTGGCTTTACTCTGACCACGCACCCGTCTAGTTAGGTATCTTTCATTCGATATAAGAAATTGCACATCGATATTTTACCAAATGGGTAAAATACGGTACCTGGGAAAATAGATATTGCCCGAAATTAAATTCCATGTATAAAATCTTTATTTCTAAGTATTTTAACCTTAACCCTATCTTTTCTCAGTCCTGGGTATCTTCTAGTCCCGATTTTAAGGTTTTGGTTGTCCCGACAGGCCCACACGACCCACAAAGTCACTATTCACTTTTTTTTTTTTACACATCTAGTGGATTGTCCTCATCATGAGCACTGATCTGGTATCTTAATGGTCCCTAGTGAATCGCGTTCCTAGCAGACTAATCTAAATAAGAATAATTTGCCCCTGGCAAGCCTTAGTATACTAAGATTAATGGAATAACTACCGTTAACTCACATTCAGTCTTTTATCTCTATCGTCCAAATTAGTTTGAATAAAATCCATAACTGAAGGGTGGGTGCTTAGTTTCTGGTGAATAAGAGCCTTAACTGAGATATTAAAACTCTTAAAAACTAAGTACTCTGAGAGTTCTAGATTCATATAACTCTAACAATCTGACTTTAGCATAACTGTGGTTGTAAAAATCATGCCCAAGGGATCACTTGCTTATAGGCATTCTAATTTGAAGCCCACTAAGTATGTATTTGGTAGTTGCTATGAATCATATTAAATTCCATACTTCTTGGTAACATAAAGCTGAAGTTCTAAATTAATGTCTTAAACTAACGTATTTTCATATACTTGGTAATTCTAATATTATACTTTAAAATCAAAAGGGTTAATAATCATAAAGACTTTGAAATCATAACAACATATTTCTTCATAAAACCAAATCATTCTTTATTCAACATAGCTCAACCTAACATTTTAATGAAACGATTTTTGAAATTCCAAGTCTTAAAGCATGGAAATATCACAAATCCATAATACATATTTGACATTTTCATAGACATCTTTAAATCATACATTTTTGATGCTATAGTTAAAATCATAATATTTACTAGCTTTACCATAACCCGTAAAGTCATAGTCTATACATAATCTTGTCTCCACTTCATATATATATACACACTTTAATGAATGTTTATATAATATTTATATTATATAAAACTAAATAATATTTATATATGCCTCACAAATAATCTTAGCTCTAGTTGCCTGAGGGATTTGCAGAGTGCAAGGAATTTAGTATGACCAAACATAATGAAGGATCAGTAATGGAAAAATGCATAGTTGCTAGACAAGTTGTGTTTAGTATTGCCATGTGTGTTGCCCTTACACTAGAGACCAACACCAAAATCAATTCATGAATATATATTCTATAAATATGGTTTGACAACAAAGGGATTAGATTAAATTGCAGCCTTCCTTGTTGTGCAGGCAGGATAGATTAGCACATACTAACAAAATGTACGGGAAACTAAGTCCCACATCATTAGGGAGAAAAGCTGAAAAGAAGTTATTCAATTAAAAATAGAGATGATTGCCCATGCATCATACATACGGAGTGAAGCCAAGTCACTTGTTGAAAGATGGCCTTCTAATGGCTTATTAATTAGGCTTGAAAAATACAGTCCAAATTTGTTTTTACAATTAATTCTAGAAAAGCATGACTTTGTCGGTTTGATGAAACTGGGGTGAGTACTGGTTTTACAAGAAACCAGCTGGGTTAGTTTGGTTCATTTCGGCTCAAATGCTTGTCTGATCTTTTATCTAACTTAGACCGGCTAGTTGACTGGTTCGTCAGTTTACTATTTCAACCAAACAGTCTAACCTAGTTTTTAAAACTATGGTTGCACAAGGTTATAATCAAGAAAAAGGAATTGATTATGATGAAACCTTTGCACCAGTAACAAGGCTTGAAGCCTTCAGAATGCTACTTGCTTTCGTAGTCTTCAAGGGATTCACTCTATACCAAATGGATATAAATTCTGCATTCTTAAATGGATTACTCTCAAAAGAAGTCTGTGTAAAGTAGCCTCCAGGTTTTGAGAGTGAAGATCTTCCTAACCATGTTTTTAAGCTAACAAAGGCACTTTATGGTCTAAAACAAGCTCCTAGAGCTTAGTATGAAAGGCTGAGTACTTTTTTACTTAAGAAGAGATGTAACATTAACACAACCCTATCTATTTTACAATAAAATAATCGCTTTCTGATAGTCCAAATATATGTTAATAACATCATATTTGGAGCTACTGATCATTCTCTTTGTGAATAGATTTCAAAATTAATACAAAGTGAATTTGAGCTGAGCATGGTGGATGACCTAAAATTCTTTTTGAGTTTACAAATAAAACAATAAAGAAAGGCAACCTTGATCCATTAAGAAAACTACACAACGGTGCTTTTGAAAAGGTTAAATATGGATCAAGCTAAACCTATAAGCACGCCCATGCATCCATCTTAGGTCATTGATGCAGATGAGAATAGTGAAAAAGTTTTAGAAAGTAATTATAGATGAATGATTGGCTTACTTCTGTATCTTACAATAACTAGGCTATACATTGAATCAAATATGGGTATTTGTGCTAGATTTCAATCTAACTCAAAACAATCATACCTAAATGCTGTTAAAAGGATTATAAGATATTTAGTTGGTACTACTAATCTTGGTATATGGTATAAGAAAGGTACTTCTTGCAACATTATAGGATTTTGTGATGCTAACTTTGCTAATGATAGAGTGGATAGAAAAAGCACCAGTGGATGTTGTTGGTTCTTTGGAGATTGCCTTATCACTTGGTCATGCAAGAAGTAGACTACACTGAGTATATTACTGCTAAAAACTGCTACACACAAATGCTTTTGATCAGAAATCAGCTGGAAAATTATCACCTTAGTATTCCAAGATATCTATCTTATGTGATAATACAAGTGCTATTAATCTTGTAAAGAATCCTATTTGGCACTCTTGTTCAAAACATATTGATATAAAACATCATTTTATCAGAGATTATGTTCAAAAAGGTGGTGTTGAGTTAATATTTGTGAATACTGAAGATCAAGTGTCTAATATATTCACTAAACCATTAGTTAAGGATCATTTTTACTATTTGAAAAAGCTTTTAAATCTTAAAAGTTTTTAAAATCTACACTATACACGTGACATTTTTGGAGTCCTCCTAATAAGACTCTGAACTAAGGCCTTTAAAGAAGACTATCTAGATGAGTTTAGAAAATCATAACAAAAGTTCAGATTATGGATCAGAGGTTTAGAAAATGGGTTAGAAAGACATATAGGATCAAAATATGGAAGATTATTCATAAATTAGAAACTCAGAAAGAATATGAAGATTCATATTCTCATTATTTTTAGGTCAGAAAATGGAATGAATACTCAGAAACTGCTCCTGAAGTTTAGATACCACTTACAGTCTCTAAAGAACCTTTAATGGCGAGATAATTCCCATTCTTTTTGAGCCTTTTTTCTCCCATACACCTCAACTTTCAGACTTTATGTCACGTTATATTAATACTTGGCTATACCTCTCATCTCTCATATAAAAACCCTTCATATCCAACCTTAAACTCTTTTCCCTCATTTTTCAAACTATTTTTCGTCTCCTCCTACAAATCCATTACCTCAACCTCTCATCCTCACAAATCATCAAACCCTAAACTCTAAATCTTATTCCTTCAATCTTCTTAAACCTCAACCTCAAATGGTAGAAGGAAAGCAACTTGACTGTAGTGTCACCAAAAGGGGTCCATTCCACATGTACAATGAACCCCTTATGCAAGAACATTATGTTGAAAACTTTTCTAGAGGAAAATTGCATAAGGGAAAAAACTGAGCAACAAGTTGGTGAATGAAGTTCCTATTCTTAAAGAAGTATTCTTATAACGCCCTAATTTTTTCCTGTGCAAAATGACCAAAATGCATATGAGATCATTTCTGCCCAGAAGTCGAGGATGACCAGTCCAGGCTATCTTCAAGGGAATAGTTTAATGTTTGAAGGGGACTACATGTGTTATGAATGATGATAGAGGTGAAAATCTCAATTCCTGGTTTTTTTTGCGCATAAAATTATCAAAATGCCTTTGAGGTAATTTAATGCCGGATTAAGTGACGACTGAACCGGGTCATCACCCAAGAGTTGGAAATATTAATTATAAAGAATGCATGATATCTAGAAAAGTCTGGTGGTCCTAGGGAGTTTTTATGTAAAAATTACCAGTTTTCCCTTAGTTAGTGCTAATAAGTTTAATTAAGTAATTAAAGAAATATAGGCAATATTAAGCTCTAATTAAAGATAAATTAATTTTATTTATTAATCTAGAGTCAAAATAATTATTTGAGGTTAATTAAGATCTAAGATTGCTTAGGGAAGTTTAAATCTCATTCTTAACTAAAGAGGCATCAAGAGGCCAAAAAGCAAAAAGCAAAGACAAAAGCATTTTCTCTTTCTTTCTTTTTCCTAAAAATTAGGGACTATGTTGGTGATCAAAATTCAAATTGATTAAGTTTAACTCAACTAAGTATGTAAGACCACTCGTTAAACATGTCTTGAAAGCCTTAAACACATAGTTACTAACCCAAACACCTAATAACCAACCCCTAACCTTTTGCCTAATCAAATTTATCTCTAATCCAAGTCTTAAAACACATGAAACATGGAAAATTTTCCCCCAAAATAGCCCATAAGGCTACGGCTAGTACCCCCTATTTCTCTCTCGTATTTTGTTTTTTCAACACTCATACACTCACAAAAACTCTCATTCTTACCATTCATTTTTTTGGCCAAAACTTTCCAACTAACCAAGGTTTGTCAAAAAAAGAGTGTTGTTCTCTCTAACCTCAAGCTCTCTTCTTCCTCCTTTCCTTCATCTTCAAGAACCTCCATTCCTAACCTCCATCCAAGCTCTCAATCTCAAACCAACACATTTCCACCATAAATCAACTCCTGAACATCTAACTGTAGGTGGAAATGTGCACGAGAAGGGGGTTGAATTGTGCATTGTTTCTTTTTCACATTTTCTGAAACTTCTTAAAACAAATACTATCAAGTGTAAAACTTATAGTGCAACAAAAACAAAGTCAGAAGCTTTAGAAAGTAAATTTTCGAACCTTGTTAAAACAAACGTTCATAATTAAAAGGAATAATAGAAAGACAAGAAAGATAAAACAATATAAGAGTAAATAGAAAGGCACAACAGAGGAATATAAAGAGGATCAGAGAAAGAGAGAGAAAACAAAAAGGATTTTATACTGGTTCGGCTAAACTGTCTATATCCAGTACTCAATAAATACTGAGGTTCTATTCAAAGCAACTTTCTCAACCTGAGAAAGTAAATTGGATAGTCTTTACATTAGCCTTCCTAAGTTCTCACTTGTGCTAGCAAACCAACTTAGAGACTATCACAAGTTGAGTATTCCTTTTACCAGCCTTTCCGGGCTAAATCGAGTAGTATTGTACAAGCGTCTCTAAGCTAACATGAGTAGTATTGTACTAGCCCCTACAAGCTAACACTTGTGCTAGCAGACCAACTCAAAAACTGACACAAGTTAAGTATTCTTTTACCATCCTTTCCAGTTGTACTAATCTCTCCAAGCTAACCCGTGATCAGAAGCAACCTATACAGTCACGTTGATAGTAGTCTTGACGCTGGCCCCTTTAAGCCAAAACCGTGAGTAACAACAACAACTACCATCTTGTTGCAAGTAGTTTTACAGTAGCATTTCCAAGCTATCTTACAGTGATCATAACCAGATTGAGGATACAAAGGTTAAGTGTTTGGATTGCCACTCAAAGTACCCTACACTCAAGTTTCCTTAACATATACATTAAAAGTTCATGGGAAAACTTGAATGACTTCTTTCTTTTACTTCTTTCATAAGAAGAGCATAAATCTAGCTAAGAATATAGAAGGAACATTTTCTTACACTTCAAGGATAAACTGATTACATGATAAATATTGAATATTCCAGGAAGTGGGAAGAGATTTTTATAGAGTTTCCTCTCTTGAATCTCCAAATCTCTCATCGATCGTTAAGCATAGCATCTCCATATATAGTGGTCTTCCTTTATAATTGTTGCCATTGATCAGTTCTTCAAGTGACACATGTTAATCATCAGTTTTTGTCTTGAAAGAAACAGCTATAAGGGAGGTTGACAAATCTGTCACATCGGTTACAGAAGCCATTGTAAAGTTGAGTTTTCTGATCTTTCTTTAGAAACTAATTTTCTACTTTCTGAATCATGCTTTCTGAACTCCTCCTTCATGAAGCCAGGGTGGTTGATCAAATAGGCAGAGGAGATGGCTACTAGTTTGAAACTGGGTTTAACTTGAACATTTGAAACTCAAAATTTCAAATTTTCCTCCTTTTCCTGTAGCATTATGTGCTCCACTCACAGATGAGCTTTCGGATATATGCAATCAGTTCCTTGAAGGATTCTTCACTTTTTGATCTTCAATCTAATCTTCTTTGTTGATAATATCTTTATGATTGTGATTACTGAAGATTAAGTAACATTTTAGTCTTGGACATGAGTTGATATCTTCATCTTAAGTGTACTTTCTGATGTCCCATGCTATTTTCTGAAGTTTTAGGTCTTGGTTGCTTGCAACATTGAGATCCTCCTCTTATCGTTAGCTATTAGATGCTTGAATAAAGATATAATTTTACTTCTATTTTAATTTCAAATATCATAAAATGAGATAAATATATTTACACATGTATAGTGAAATATATACTCATTTGAGTAAGGGTTGCTCTTGCTAAACGATATAAACTTGTTATAAACTTACAAGAAACTCAATAGAGATATCAATCATTCTTCAAAAAATTTTCTTTAAATTGGCTTTGTTGTCATTCAAAACAACTAGGCTCAAAGGGTTCTGGAGCTAACAATCTCCTTCTTTTTGATGATGACAAACCAATTTGAAGAAAATCTTTTGAAGAAAAAATTAAAAGAAATATAATAGAAATGTAAACGTGATATATCATATTCTTTCAATATATCATTAAGAGAGATTTTCAAGAAGTTCTTTTTCTTAAGGCATGATATATATGAAAACATTTTGGCCTTAAGTGACATTTAATCAATGGTGCTATTATTTCGCTTGAAGCATAAGGCAGACTTAACATATTTTCTATAACACCCAAAAAATTATTTAAAAATTAATTTGATCTTTATTAGTCGTAATTTCAAAAATCTGATAGTTTTAACAATGATAAGGACTATCCAACAGATTTGTAAAAAAAAAAAATGTGAATAGTACCTTGTGGGTCTCGCGGGTCCGTCAGGATAGTCGAAACCCTAGAATTTGGACCTGGAGATTCTCGGAACTGAGAAATTGTAGGATTAAGATTAGAAATAGGTAGGAATAAAGATTTCATACCTAGAATTAATTTTTAGGCATTGTTTGATTATACGGGTACGGTGTTTTACCAGTTTGGTGGAATTTCGATGTGTGGTTTTTAACACCAAAAGATAACTTAATCTTTAAGATTGGGTCAAGGTTATCCATTAAGGCAAAATGGATGGCCAAGATTTAATCTTGTGGGAAAAATGGATGGCCGACATTTAATCTTGACTAATAAGATTAAATCCTAGCCATCCATCTCTTTATTTTCTTTTAAAGAAAGAAATCTATACTTTACATATATGATTGTTCAACCTATCATAAGACAAGAATTAATACCAACCTTATCACTCCAAACCTTTCATGATCGGCCATCATAGATAACCAAATAGCCTCCATTGTTTTTTCTTTAATAACATCAAAACAAGATTCAAACCTTAAAAATCCTAACCTAGACTTGCTAAATCCTCAAACTCCTTTTCACTAAACTTCTTCTTCTCATCAAGATCTACCAAACTAACCGATTGAAATTTCAATTGCTTGCTTTGATATCTCATACTCCTCTGCCTAAGGAAGGGTTTTGTGTGGGTTTGGGTACTTTGAAGTGTAAGGAATTAATCTTGGAGCACTTTGGAGCTAAGGATCCACTAAGTCACCAAAAGTAGGGTTTTATTTGTTCTCTTGCTTTCCAATTTTGATTTGAATATTTCTGATTGAATTGGATGGAATTTTCTGGATGTATTGATTGATGATAGATAGATATTAATGTGTTTAATTTGGTGGAGTGTTTGGATGATGCTAAAAATCATTTTTGTCAAAAGGAATTTTGTGATATGCTGCTAGATTTTCGGATTTCTCCTAGGCAAGGATTGTTCACGAATTTTATGGGGTAATTGTGGATATTTTTATGATCTACAAAATTATATGTTGAATTTAACATCCTAAGACAAGTGCATAATTTTTTTGGGTCATGTTAAGGACTTTCTTTGCTTGAAAAAAATTCATGTTGCTTGAACATTGTTGCTAGAAAATCCAAGTTTGAAGCAAGTAGCAAATTTGGTCAAATTTTCTGAATTACTTAGAGATCTTGGATTCAACTGAAAATTTTATGAGATGTAGCTAACATGTTCAAGTGTCTCCGGTAAAATTTTGGATTCATTTTGGGCACTTTTTCTATGTTTGAAAAATCAAAAACCCAAGTGTTCTATGTGCTGCCTGAAATGTTGGAATAGAAGCTGTAAATTTTGCTAATTTTGTTACCCTACCAAGTAACTGAATTATCACTTGAAATGTTTACAGGTATTTAGGACATATTGAAGTCCAACCTTGAATTTTTGTATGATTTGATATGATCATTTGATAAGGTAATAAAATTAGGAACTATGACTGTTGGCTATGAAAAGGGGGTGTCTGACCTCCGAATTTGTAGAATTTTGTAAACATAGTCAGAAAACTCTTTTTGTTCTAAAATTTTTACGGAACCTTGTAGACATATTGAAGTATCTAGGATAATTTTTATAGACTCTGAGTTGAATGTTTGATGTGCAAATAAATTTGTGCTATAATGGTATAAAATCTGCCAATGTGCTGGAAAGTAAACTCAAGCATGGAATTGATGAGATAATATCCTTTAATTCAAGTATGATGTATGTGAGTACATGCTAGCAACTTAAAATATTGGTTTATGAGACGTGATTGAAAATTATATTATGAATGGATGCTTATATGAGCTTGATGATGATGTATATACTGAGTAGAAAAAAGGTCCTCTTTTGTTTATAAAGGGCACAGGAAGGTCCCCTATAATGTGTAAAGGGCATGGAAAGGTCCCTTTTTTATTTATAAAGGGCACGAGAAAGCCCCCTGTAGTGTGTAAAGGGCATGGAAAAGTCCCTTTTTGTCTATAAAGGGCATGAAAAGGTCCCCTATGATGTACCGAGGGCGTGAAAGGTTGAGAATGAGCTTCTATGATGTTAAGTAGTATGATAGGTGAATGTTAAGTGATTGAAAACGTTGAGTAGTATGACATATGCACATTGAGTGATTAAGTAATTAAAATAAACCCACTTTGGAAGAATAATTTTTGAACTTCAAAATGAACCTTTGATATATGTTGCATGCTCACAATTTTAATAATAAACTGAAGTGGCTGGGATGATAATGATGACATGAGTTTCATTATATGTTTTGTGTAACGCCTCGATTTTCTGTCTAAGTGAAAAATGAACGAAATGTCCCTGAGGTCATTTTCGGCCCGGAATTCGAGGATGGCCGACTCAGCAGTCCTTGAAGGGCCAACTCAATGTTTGAAGGGGATTGAATGACCCTTGAGTGGTTCCGGAGGCGAAAGTCTCATTTTCCGCAGTTTCAGGTCAAAATGACCAAAATACCCTTATAGCGTTTTACGCGGGTAAAGGTGCCATTTGAGCCCGAAACTTTCCCCAGAGGTTTAAAACCATGTTTTTACATGTCTCAAAACATCTGTTTGAGTCCCGGCAGTCCCGGGCAATTTTAGTACAAAATTACAATTTTGCCCCTAGAATAGTGTTTTTGAGCTTAATGATGTAATTAAGCAAACCTAAGCAATATTAGGCTCTAAACGAAGATTAATTAATTTCCATAATTAATCTAGAGTCAAAATAAATTATTAAAATTAATTAGAACCTAAGATTGCTTAGATTAGATTTAAATCTCTTTTCTAAAACTCAAGATTTCACTCTTGAAATCTTGAATAGTATTTTCTCTCTCCAATTCCTTAAATCAAGGAATTGTGTCTAGAATTGTTTAAACACTAAAATTAGTTTAAAACCCACTAATGATGCAAAAACACTCTCTAATTATGTCTTGACAACCTTGATTACCCATTTTCTCACCTAAACACTTTCTTACAAATTCCTAATCTTAATCCTAATCAAAGATACACCCAAACACAACTCTAAACCACAATTAAAATGCAAGAAATCCTCCCCCCATGGCTGATGCACATTCGGACTCTCTCTGTCAATTACCACACATGTTGAATTGTTTCTCACTCAAAGAACCATGCTTGAGGCCATACCTTGAACCATACCTCACTATGCCTCAAGACCACATTATCTCACCTCATGGAACTCATGGGCTCCCTCCATTCTGCATGGCCGAAGCCTCCCCCTCCATTTGCACCCTTCATTGTTTCATTTCTCTATAACTAGCTTGCTTGGGTGAACTTATATCATTTTGGGTTCATTTGCAAAGGGTAAGTTCTCAAAGAAACACTTCAAAGCTTCCTTTTTCTCTCAAGTTCAAGTCTTCAAAGTTCTTCAAGTTCTTCATCTTCTTCACCTTCTTCTTCCATCTTCAAGATCATCACACCAAGTAGGGATTTCTTTTCATGAATGTTCTTCTTTAAATCTTGATGATTATGGTTTCTCTTGTTTTCTTTTTAGAACTTCTTCTCTATTCTTTTTCTTCCTTGTTTCGGCCATGAGCCCTTGAGAATAGAGAAATGAGAGCTTGATGATGAGAGTTTCATGATGATGTTTATCACTTGAAACAAACTCTAGAGCTTGATCTTTGTTCTTGAGCAAAAATGTTTCTAGTTCTTCCTTTCTTGAACTCTTGAGAACTCTATCTTTGGTAATGTTTCAAAATAGTTCTAAGAAGTCAATGATGAGGTCTCATGATGTTGGTGTTAATACATCATCAAGATCATGGACCCTAGAGTTTTAAAATGTTCCTTTTCCTTCTTGAAGTTTCGGCCACTTCCTTTTCTTTTAACATGCTACATGTTTCGACTTTCTAAAAATGTTATGTTGAGTTCTAAGGACTCTAGACTTTACTTGATCTTGGTTTGATGAGTTTGGGTTGAGGTTTAAGTTCCTTTAAAGTCTTGTTAAGAGCTCTATAAAGATAAAATGAACTTGCATAATTTATTTTATGCTTGCATTCATATTTACATTCTTGCTATGCACCTTTACTTTCAAGCTATCACCTAAGAACATAAAGATTAAAATGGAACTTGCATCATCACTTAATTTAATTCTCGAAGCCTTTCTATTTCGGCCTTAAAGTCGATTGTTGTTGGGCCAAGAGCACTAAAATAAAGAATTGAACCTTGCATATTTACTTTCAAGCTTGCACGTTTAAGTTTATGCCTTGCATATTTATTTTAAGTCATCACTTTATTTTGTAAGCAAGATTAAAAATGGAAAGCATGAGCACGTTTATTTTATGTCATAATTTAAGGACCTAGAGCTCAAAGACTTGCCCATTTCATTTCAAGTTAAAGTTTAAAGTGAATGCATTCTTTGAATGCATGTTTCGGCCAAGTAGTGATGATGGACTTGCAATGAGTTTTCATCTAGCTACAAGGGCCGATAACCTATGTTCTAAGTTTTTCCTGAGACTTTACAAATCTTTATAAGGTTATGTTATCATGAGTTATAATTTTATTCCCTTTTTGAAGATGAAATATATTTTGGTCATTGACCTAAGGATTCTCTTAGCCTCCTAATGAATTTAAAATGATTTGCAAAGAGTTTTAGAGATTCTAAATTGATTCCAAGAGAAACTAGTTAACTTATGTACCTAGAGATGTCAATTTAGTTCTCTTATTGAAGTTAGATGTTTTCGGTATTGTCATGATGAGCTTGTGGCTGTATGATGATGTTTTGATGTGTTAGAATGTGTGAAAATATCACATGATGATGTAGAAACGATTCTATGCATGATAGGTAAGAAACTAGCTAACTAGAAATACTGTAAAGCTAGAATTTAACATAGTTTAGACCCATTTATTTTTGGAACTTATCCAAACTGTTTTAATGGGAACATAATCAGATTAGGATTGTTTAGACATGAAAAACTTGGTGACATTTGGATTAGAATTGAATTTTAGCACCTATAGGGAAACTAGTAACTAGAAAACCGTAAAAATGCAAATGTAGAACTCTTAGAACATTTAGTTTTTTGGATTCTGTCCAGCAACGTTTCAACATGATAAATGTGATTTATAATTAGTTCTTAAGCATAGGAATGTCTCATAATTGATTTAGATTTAATTTATAGCACCTTAGACGAAGACGGAACCAAGAAAGGGTCTAAAACGTAAGTTCTAGAACCCCGTAACCACAAGTTAGAAATTCTGCCCTATGATTTTCAGATTTGAGTATGAACATGAGGATTAGGGATGATGATTAATTATGAGCCCTTAGGTGCATAACATATGAACGACGGATGTTAGAGAACTATATCTCAAGATTAAGACTCGTAAGGGTCAAAGCATAAGCTACCGTAAGGGTAAGCGTTTGAATATTCTATGATGATGCATGTGTTATGTGAAGGATGATAATGATTATTCATATGAGGAATTCATGAGGATGTATGTTTATGTGGCATAAAGCAAATTTGGAAGGAATTCAGCGTAATGTCATTGTGCCGCCGAATTTCCGACAAATTTGGGGACTTCAAGAGATTTTGAAAATTAAGGTACTAAGATGGGTTCTAGGATGACACCGGTTCGGCCGAGCACTTCCATAGAACTCATGTGACATCGGTACCAATTTATACTCTTAGGTGACACCGGTTCGGCCGAGCACCCCTAAGAGAATTGCTCCCTAACCCGTACTCAGATAGTCGGGATTTATGATTTATGATATGCTTATCGTTAAGTGGTAAGTAAGAACTAGTGACGACTAGTTAAGGTATGAGCTCATAACCTAGAGATGTGACACGTTCTGGGTGACACCGGTTCAGCCGAGCACCCCCAGAGCGCTTGTCTTTTAGGGTGGCCTATGAGGAAGTTATGATGATTATGTCACAAAGAGAATTTATTTGCCACTTTATGCCACTACCATTATGATGTTCTATGTATATGATGATTATTCTTGCAATAAGTAAAGCCATGCATACATTCTCTAATATGCTTGCATCCATGACATTAAGAATCATGCTAAAATGATTGGACCTTGGCTAAATTATGTTTTAGAACCTAAAAATGGACTTAATGCATGCTCACTCATTTTGTATAACTAAACCCAAGGTTCCTGAGGACGTAGATGATGACACCTAGGTAGTAGGAGGTCCTACTGAGATTCTTTAGCAAGATTCTCACTCCCTCTATCTCTTTCTTTCCGTCACGTCTTTAGATAGCGATGTTCGTGGTATTCGTGGACACCTCGACATGGGAGGTGCACTATGACCCAGCTCACGGGTCATACCATTTTGAGGGACAGTGCACGGTGTGAGTTTTCATGTTCGTAGGATGTCCCTTCGCTCATCCCATGCACACCCATCGCTTCTCCCTCGATCAGCACTCTACGGCGACAAATACAGACGATAACGAGAGAGTGCTCCGCATGCACACCGCCGCCTCAGCCATGCGAGACTATCCCGATTATGTGCCCTGGACCTACTTCTCAAAGACCGACCCATCTGAGGACCCGCCTACCCATCCGTATAGCGAGAGCTCTGCCCCCTCTCCACCATTGATAAGGGAAGGCAGTGAGGATACCGTGACTCAGCCCCGGCTTGCACGACGACCGGAGATGCGGCCACACCGCGGGGGTCACTCTCGATCCCCGTTCTGCCTCTTCACGCCCGAGGAGCTCGCCCAGTTTCCCGAATATGTGCCTCGCTCGCGAGATGGACGCCAGTAGGAGGTGACGATCGACCGATGGAGTACCCGGGTAGAGCATACACCACTTAGATGGAGGTGAACCTTCTTTTGTTCTAGAGGTCATCCCATTAGTTGCACTTGGGTAGAGGAGTTGCTTTTATAGTTTCCATTGCACTTTCTCTTGTATTTCCTTTTTAGTTATATTGCTCATGTTGTACTAAACTAAGTCCCACTCTATCTAAGTGGGCATATTATATAAATATGTAGTTCCATGTTATTATGATGTGCTTTTATGTGCTTATGTCATGTTGCTATGCGACCCTTGCTGTATTACCTTTCGCGCATTACTAGTTAACGTCTCGCGCAGCTCTCACTTTGCTTTTATAATTCAAAAAAAAAATTTTACCAGTATTCCCGCTAAGTATTTTAAAGTAATAAAGAAGCTATGACGTAACAGACTAATGATTAACCTAATTATGTTCTAGAGTATTGGGTTAAAAATTAGGATGTTACATTTTGGGGATGCCCTACTGAGAATTTTAGAATTCTCAACCCTATATTTTTGTTTCCGTGTCATCTCCAGGTTGATTCCAGAGATCAATGGAGCCCATACAAGAAAGACTGAATTGGAATTCTTGTAGTTTAGCAGTGGAGACTCTATTTGTTGTACTTAGTTATATACATATGTCTGTAAATATAGTAAAGAACAGATTGTACTAAAGCTCATAGAAGAGCTTCCTCTTGTACTTGACTTGTACTAAATAAATACTTTGTTTCTTTACTATATATTTTGATAAAACCATGAGTTAGTTACTATATGATTCGACCCATTCTTGCTATAGATAATTAAGAAAGGTCCATAAATTTATAAGTAACAACTCTCAAGTATGATGCCATGACTTAAGGATGAGGTTGTGTTTGGGAGGATGTTACACTTTCTGAACATTATAAGAGCAGATGTGAAAGAGAAAGACGTTTATGCTATAGATAAACAACTAGCTTGATCATTTGTCAAAAGAATGGAACTTTCTGAAGATCCTCATACTTGAAAACTTAACGAGTAATACTTGTTATATATTATCTTGATTAGACCCATTTTCAGCACAACTTAATTCAAAAGGAATTTTGAAAGGAATGCTCAAGGATATGATAAACGAAACAGAGCATTCATAATTTTGAAAACAAACTGATGCTTATGTAGCTTCTGATACTCATAGAAATGATAAGGAGGAAAAGATCAACATATTGATATGCAAGGTTTCTAAAGGTCATTTAGAGATGAATAGCAAAAAAGAGCTTTTGTACTGAGTTATGAAACTTACCTATAAGAAACAGATCATGAAAAAGATGTTTCCAAAATAGAGGATATGTGATCTTTTAAAACAGGTTTTGTAAAAACCACATTTAAACACATTTCTCTTTGAGAGTTTTCTGAAACTTGTTAACTGATCTTAGTCTTTTCAACATGTGTAAGTGCAAGTTTCTAAAGATAGGTCAGAAACTATTTACAGCCAAACTTTGATCAAATTATACACAAAACTTTAGAAAAACATCTCTTATAGGAGTAAAGGATAAAGAAAACGATTAAGCTTATCATGCATATCAAGACTCAGCATATAAAACTAGAATCAGAACAGCAATCAGCTTGTGCTCCTAAAGATACTCAGCCTTGGCTAATCACAGAACACATATAAGCTAATATGCAGCGTATAAGAATAAACATGTCAAAGCATATGCATTTAAGATAAGAAGCAAACATCTAACAGATATATATATATATATATATATATATATATATATATATATATATATATATATATATATATATATATATATATATATATATGCATTAGCTGGACTTCGATAGAGCATTGATTTGATTCAAAGGTTAAGATAAAAATAAAGGATGAAACATGAAAAACATGTATGCATCAAAACACATGAGCTAAGGATAACATAAGACATAAAAGAAAACATGATGAAAGAAGAAACGATTTACATAAACAAAAGAAATGTTTAGGGATATACAAAAGGAAAAATAAAACAAAAAAAATGTTAAACATTCTGTACAAAAAGAATTCTCTGGGCTCCCTCTAAGCATATGTTTCCCCTGAGTCCTCAGCATAGATAGCTTCCCCTGAGTCCCATCGGCACTGATTTTCTTCAAATCTACACTCTTCCACCTTTACTCTCCTGGCTTCCTCAAGTCTTCTTTTCTCTTTCAGAATCCTCTATTTTTTATGAATGAGGTCTGCCTCTTCTTCATTATCAGATAGCTCAGCCTCCCCAGTTGTTGCAGTAGTATGCTCCACTTCACTCATATCTTTTAGAATGAGTGCAGCTCCTTGAACCCCTTTAGGCATAGACCATGCTTCTTTTTCTTGAATGTTCTTTCGAATGAGGAGTTTATCAGGCCTGCCTTGAGGAAGCTTGCTTTCTAATGTTTCCACTTCCTTGTCGTGCTGCCTTTGAGGCTTTAAGAGCTTCTGACTCTTGGTTAATCTGCTTTTGCCTTTATAAAGCAATTTTGATGGAGCTTCTTCAGACTTTGTTTCAGAAGATGTTTGTTCTTCTTCATCAAAACTTTCTGAACTGCTTTCAGAGAGAACAAAAATTTTCTTAGTCTTCCTCTTCTTTTAATCTTCTGCTCTTCTTTTCCTCTTTACAATGTTCTTTTCTGGCTTGGTCTCTTCAACCAGATAGTTATTTTCCTTGAGCTCGTTTCACAGGAAATGACTGAGTCTTCTTCTTTGATTCGAAGGAATTGATGGTATAGTCAGTTCTTGAAGCATAATCAAAATACTCTTCTATAAAAGGATGTCGAAAGTATTGGAAAATTTTTGTTAGCAGCATTGCATAAGGTATTGTTGTAGTTCTTCTCTTATCCTTGGTAATGGCGCTAAGCATGTAGTCCATTATCAGCTTTTGCAAGTTTACTTTTTGTTTGTTCATCAAATAGGAAAGTAGTATACAGTCCATTCCTAGTAAAACATCTTTACTTCCTCGCCTAGGAAGAACAATGAATTGTACCATAGAAAATACTTTCGTTACCCTAGAACTAAGTAAGGCACCAGTAATATTACTTGGTTTGTATTTTGTGGAGTCAATGAGGCATTTTGACATTTCCTCAGCAATCATCCCAAGGGAATTTTGCCCAATCTTTATCAGTAAGATAGTTGACTCTAGCAGTATGAGCCCTGACTATGGCTGCCAAGTTTGACAACTCTATCTCCATGAAGATATCCCTGATTTTGGTAGAGAGAGTGGTATGATTCTTTGCTCCTAGAAAGCAATAAAAAGCAGTGACCATTCTTGGGAAGATTCTACTTAGGTGATGAAGAATTTCTACCAGCACGTGCCCCTACTGCCGCATTGTGTGGTAGGCTATACTACTGCTTGGTGATACCATTGCTTAGGTGATGAACAATTTACGTCCGCACGTGCCTCTATTGCCACGTTGTGTATGGGCCTATACCACCGTTTGGTAATAAAAATTCTGCCCACATAAGCTCTTATGTCGCGTAGTCAATTGAGACTTTATCACCTTATGACATGAATTAGTTTCCTTATTTGGGGGCTAAAAATTCGGCCCATAGAGAATTATCCCACAAGGAGGTGCAAACTGATGGAAACTTGTGGTAAGGTCCACAACAATGTAGAAATGGCTCAATGAGAAGCCATACCTCCTCATCAAGCAAGGGGCTAATGTCTTCAGAGTAACCCTTAATGAGGACCTCTAAGCAGGACTTCTTGGGGGAAATCCCAGCAGTGATGACTCATCCCAGGGTGGCAACCTTTCAGCAGAGACCCCTAGGTGGGACAACTGGCAGTGACCCTTCAGTGGGGACCACTAGGCGGAT
Source organism: Dalbergia cochinchinensis (assembly GCA_031216125.1). NCBI lineage: Eukaryota > Viridiplantae > Streptophyta > Magnoliopsida > Fabales > Fabaceae > Dalbergia > Dalbergia cochinchinensis. The sequence goes on from CM062372.1 coordinate 46,057,338, forward strand.
ACCCTAGGGTGGGAATTGCAACATCCCCTACTGCTTTATGGATTGACGACTGTCCCCACAAACCAACATGGGTCTTTTCAGCATACTTTGTCCTCACTCACACACTTCCTAGGAAAACTTCCCAGGAGGTCACCCATCCCAAAATTGCTCCAAGTCAAGCACGCTTAACTGTGGAGTTCTTTCAGTTTGGGCTACCGAAAAGAAGATGCATCTTGTTGGTATAGGTAGTACAAATCAATTCATATAAGCCCTCCTTAACTGTATAGTCCCATACCTATACAGTCTCAAGATCCCTCTCATTCGGGTGTGTAATCGATTCATTCATGTACCTCTCCGCTTTCGAAGTCTGCCAGGAGCCGCTCCTTGTCCGTGCCTCCTTGCACCGGCGATCACTCCCCGACTTCGCAATCCCCGGGCGTTACAGGAATAACTTGAACAATCCTAGGCAGTGAACCCTAGATGAAGACCCAGCAAAAAATGAGTTGAATAGTGGGTACCATGGGCAAAGATAGCCTAAACACAAAAAGATCACCCTAGGCAGACCAAGACCAAATAAATGAGATTAGGTGATAGGCAGATTTATGCCTAAACACCTTAGCATGAGAAGAAATACACAAGGAGGATGCACTGAAACATGGTGAGGATTCCCCCTAAGCACACAAAGAGCAAGAAAGCTTACAAGATCATTACATTGACTTGAATCAAACAATAAAAAAGAATGCAAGTTAAGAAAGAAATGAAATATTGAAACATGCTCAACAAAGAGCCATACCTCTTAGTTGAGCAGGGGGCTAATATATTATGTGCTTATGGCCCCTATGGATGTGAGGAGCGGCAGTGATGGTAAGGCCACAGTGGAAGTCACACATGCTCATAGGAGAGCTACTTACCCACGAAGAGGCGCTCACGTCCACCCCATCAATCATCTTGCTACGCATATTGATCTTGCTCATGTGCTTGGCTACCTTCCTCCCCCCCAAGATCGATGTGCCTAGGAGCTAGTAGCAAACGTTTTCGAGCACTTGTGTAAATTCTGTATAAAGGATAGCACTTGTTTTGTTAGTATGTTATGGGGTTATCTACCTTTAGGTGCACTTTAATAGGAGTGGTGTTAGAGGTTTTTTAGTGGACTGTCTATATTCCTACTTACGTTTCTGTTCATATTTATATTGGTAGGCATGATACTTATTTTGTATTTTGTTGGTGCATGAGATAGAACAATTGATACGTATTATTACTTATATATATATATATATATATATATGATGTGTTATGTTCATGATGTTGTTGTGATATGGATTGTGTGTATGTCCACATAATGGCTACTATTCCTTTTGTATAAGGCAAGTAAAAGGTTTTATTTAGTATGTGCGGCTCATGTTTTGTTTTTAGAGTTCAAAAAAAATTTACCTATGTTTTCACTAAGTATTTTTGAAGTTTCTAAAGTTAAGAACTAAAGCAAAAGCATAATCTCTAGTAATTAACTTGAATGCATCCTAAGTGGATTGGTTTAAATATTAGGGTGTTACATTAAATATTATGTGCATTAATGTTTGAATTAACTCTAAATATATAAATGTAACTATGCCTATTTGTAGATCGTGTTTAATTGTAAATGTAATTGTAAGTTTAAATATAATTCGTTTCAAACATGGCTGGTAGAGAGGATCTTCATCACATAGGGGTAGCAGCCAACCTAAGAAGGTAGGTCATAGTAATTGAATCGACCAAGCCACATATAAACGGCTTCCGCTCAAACCAATTCAAACCATACACGCCCACCTTGCACCACATCTGAACTGCATGGACACCATGAGCCCTTGAGGAATCTTGAATAATTCTCAAGAATGCTTTCATGGGAATCGAACCTAGGAACCTTGGGAAAGGAGAGCACACAACAACTACTTGGCCTTTGCTATTATGATATAATGTGCAATTCATAGAAACATATATCCTATATTTTGCATTAATTATATTTTTATATATTGATTTATATTAAAATCCTATTCAACTAGTAACCCACTGGTTGAACCAATGACCTAATAACTCGATATCTTAATTGAGATGATCATTGGGTCAAGTTTGATAACTACAAGGTTGGTGTTCCACTGCCACCTGTACCACTACCCCTACTACCAACTCCACCATTGTCCCTATCAGCACATCCTCCATTTCTCCTACCTCCACCATCCTTGGCGCTACCAGCCATCCACTTGATACTCAACCATGGGTACATTTGTCCTCTATCCCATCCTCCATGATCCCAATCCTAGTCTTAACTGCAATAGTGACCCTGAGCTTAGCCCTGGTCTCAGTACTATCATTAGCCCTACTCCCATCCTTAACTCTATGCAGACAACTGGTAATGCATCATCTAGTGGGTATCGAGGTTTGATGGGAAAGACCAGTAAGTTGAGGCATGTTTTGTTATTACATAGTTTAATTTTAGATTATGCATTCTCTTCAAAATATTGGCTTCGTATTTAATTTGGTTCATTTATCTTATAGTTGCCTCCCTACTTCTTCTAGCCTACATCTCATTATAGAGGTTACATAGACCAAGTATAACTATTCGTGGACTTACTTCTCCAATATCCCTAATAATGTAAGGGAAATGTGGTATAGGGAGTGGAAAATAATGCTATAAATTTATACTTTTTCCAATGTATGTTTATGTTATAATCATTTTTTTTTTTGTAATTTGAATGTTTGTGTTTATGCAAAAGTTCTTATTATTAGGCTAGAAGAGGAGGCTAATATGGCTTGAAGGATTAGGACCTCTAAGTGGATATGGGACATTCCGTGACATCTTTTTTGGGGTGGCTAATTAAGGGCATTTATGCCACTTATCTTACTGTCAAATTTTAACTTTTTGCATAAGTTTAATTGAATTATTGATGTCAATACTTAAGTTTTTGATTTAGTCCTTATTGTGCATTTTTTTATAGAATCATTGACTATTACACTGATTTTGGGAATAATTTGTAATTATAGCCTATTGCGTTTAACTTGTCTCTTTGAGTATTTTTTTGTGCACAAAGCAAAGTATCAAAAATAAGTTGGGAACTCTTAGGAAGGAGCTTGGAGCTAAAAAGGTGCAAAACCGCGAAAGTTCACACTCAAGTGAGTGTTGCAGTGCTCATTTACAGATGTAGCACTTCGCAAAGGCTTCAAGATGACAAGCTCAAGCAAAGCTTTTTGGAGAGCATTGCAGCGCTCATTAAGCGTTGCAGTGCTCATACGATGACAAGATTATGGATAATTAATCTGTTTTTGGGCCCACTTTGGTCTATTTTAGAGAGCAATATTTAAGGGATTGACATTGACTTTTACCCTAATTTTAGTTTCTGAATAGCAGCAGCTAGGATTCATTCACTCTCTCTTTCTCTCTCTATATCTCTCTACATCTTCTTCTCTATTCTTCTTTCTCTAGGGTTTTCATCAATGAACGTGCTTTGTTCTTAGCAATTGTGATAAGGATCCTTGTTATTATCTCCAGGTACTCTTTTATTTTCACTGTTATAATCCTCCAGAGATGGAGAAATAGATTTTCTTACTAGTGTAAGGGTCTTTGGATGGATTAGAATGATGTTTGATACTCCTTTTGATATTGAATGCATTAGTTTTCTCAATGTTCTACAATTTCTATTCTTATAATCATTGTTGCGATAAAATTTTTATTAGAATAATTAAATTGGTGATCGCCGTTTAGGGAAACCCTTTGGGTATAAATTGATAGATCCATTGGTTTATATTTAAAAGAGAGCATTAGAACTAACTTTCCAATTGGCGGTTAGGCTATAGCAATTAGTAGTTTAAATCAATGTAATTTCTAATTAAATTGAGATCCTATTTGTTAGTTATTTACGCTGGTCAAATTCTAGAGATCGATCGATCACTAGTATAATTGCTAGTAATTTATTACTAATAACCACTAATGTGTTCACTATTTAGTTTGTGATAACTAATTCCAATCCTAGGAATACCTTGCATTAGTGCCCTCAATTCTTAATTCTTTCTCAATTAATTTTCAAATGTTTTAATTTTAACTCTCAAAATCCCAAATTTTTCAACTAAGTGATAAAACCTCCTTGAGAGACGACCTAGGTTGTGCCCTTTACTCATTTTTGATGCAACTTACCATACAAAAATTAATTATAATTTGAGGAGGTAGCAACATCCTCCATCAGTGGCTAATAGTTCATGGCTCACCGGTGCCTTCTTGCGGGCATTACAAACCCATTGGGACTCGGAGGAGTTCTGGACTACGTTGCATAAGGGTAAGATGGGCTTTGATGAAGGGTGGACTGGAGGATGCATGGTGGCTTTATGAATTTAATGTATCATTGACTTAATTATTAGATTTGATATTGTATTTTTTGTTATTATAATTTTAATGTACTTTTACATACAAGTTAAGGAGTTGAGGCACTCGCCGTCATAGGGCAAGTTGTTCAGGGAGACCCATACACATGAAAGAGCAAGAAGAATGTGTGGGTTGACACTCGCTCTGAGGCCACTTACATAAGTCTGAAATCCAAACCCTTAATACATAATTGTTATTACTCCTTAGTTTTGTTCATGATTATTCTTTTTTTTTTTAGAATTAGTATATAAAGCGGCTGGAGTAGGAATAGACCCAACAATAGCTTAATAGGACTGGGTTAGTCTCGACGTTGACATCCCTCCTATCAATAAGGAGGAGATTTCGGCCTAGAAAGTTGGCGGCCCTTACAAGGGTTGCTTGTACAGCATGAGGTACTATACTGATAGTATGGCCCCCTTGTCTGCCACAAGTTAGCTACTAGGGATGATGCCTCATAGGAGTGTGTCAAACAAGGAATTGCAACATCAGGTGAAGCGAGCAACTCTTGAGGAGGAGCTAAGAGAGATCATACTCCATGGTGGCAGTAGCAGTATAAGAAGGCCATGACAGAGAAAGAAAGATTCAAGACGATGAAGATGATGAAGGCTAACATGATGCGGTTCTTCCAACAGATATCCCCAAGATCATCTGGAGGCCGACAGGCACTCTAGGCTCCCCTGCTCCTCTTCTCCAAACAGAGCCCTCCTCATTTGATGATGGGACTTCGATGATAATGAGGATACCTATAGTTGTATATTTTCAAACTTATTGTTTTTGGACCTTTTTATATTTATTGCACATTTGTGTATTAGTTTGTTTATTTTGTAGTTTGGATTACTATTACTATTGTTCATTATACTATTTTGTTTATTTAGGGTTTCATTCCTTTATCATATGAATAAATGTCAAATAATTAAATAATTTATTAAAATATTTAATATATGTCAATCATGGCTAAGCCAAAACACACACACACCCAAATTTAACCTTTACGGATGGGTGCTTGCAATCATAAAATACTATTTTAATCACCAAACACGTTCGTAACCGAGCCAGTAATATTAATTTCAAAATATTATTTTTTTAGTACATTCACCTGTCGGCAAACTTATGATGTCAGTCATATTAATTTCTTGATGATCCAAATGACAGCCATTATATATTATTACCAACTGCTTCTAATGATAGTCTCCCAGCAACGAAATAACTGACTTCAGCATGTCATCGATAGCCCAATCGATAAAATTAGTATCGATGGGTGAAAAAAAAAATTACTCGTCGACAACGGGGTCAGAATCTCACATGTTTCCTTCAGTTTTCGCTTAATCTTGACGGAACGGAAACAAATTTAACCCAATTAATAAATATTTATAGGGTAAATATATAATACCTATTTCTTTTACATATTTTAATTCTTACTTTTTTCATTATATATTAGATTAAAAATTGTATTAAAATAATATTTTTTATTAGTTGTTTAAATTCAATTGGATGGAGTATAATTTTTTACTAAGAATGAGATGGAGTGTAATTTAACCAAACCTCAAAAATAATTTGTGGTATTTACCCATTTTATAATTGTGTGATAACGGCATAATTTTCAAATTGAAAAATGTGAAAAGTGTGAAGAAATGATATGTGTTTATTTCAATTTTTATTCAAAAGTTAAAAGATGATTTTTTTTTATTTTTTAATGTTTGAATAAAATCGTATATTTGTAGCTTTTATCAAAAATAATTTGTAGTTAAAAATAATTTTTTTAAAATTAAAACAAATATATCTTCAGTTTAGATGATTTTTTATAATCCAGATCTTTTATATTCGTTACCGCGATACGAAAAAAGAATTTATTATTTTGTCTTTCAATCATACAAAATCCTAATTTAATAACATTTTACATGATTAAAGAGTAAATTGATGATACATTGTAATATTCAGGGACTATGTTAATAAATACATTTTTTACTATATATATATATATATAGCACATGAAAACAAGAATATTCTTGTTAATATTCAACACGTTTTTAGGCGGCTCTCCTAAATTTCTTTGTTCAATTTTCAACATGTTTGACAACTTGATATGGAAGTAGGTGACAACAAATAAGAAAATTTTTAACTAGTAACTTTGCAAGCATGAGTTATAAGTCAAATAATTCATATATTATTGGATAATTCTAAAAAAAATTTGTTAGCTTCAAAGTTCAGGTTTTACAAGTTAGAACAAATTGTGGATTTAGTCATTAAAAAATACATATAATATTAGCTTAGTCTCTAAAAGATTTTTGACACGAATTTATTTTCTGAAAAATACACATGATCTTGATTAGTTGAGCCCTTGAAATGTTTCTTATGTCAATTTGGTCCATAGAAGATATGTGATATCAAATTGATACCTAAAAAATGCATGTGAAATCTATTTGGTCCCTCCTTATCTATAAATTCATCTACTTATTTTATTCCATGTATATTTCACAAACCAAAGTAATGTCACATATACTTTTTAAGGACTAAATTGATATCAGAAATTTTTCAGAGACTAAACGAATATCATGTGTATCTTACAGGAACTAAATTGATGTAAAAAAATCTTGAAAAAATTGTCATTTTAGCCCTTGAAAGACTATGTTGCTAACAAAATATTCTCTAGAAGAAACTATATTGCCCGAAGTTCTCCAAATTCTTCTCGTATGACAAATTCATCCAAATATCAGCTGATCTCTACTTTTATTAATAAAAATGATTCTTTCAAGAGCTATTTTATAAAAAAAAATGTGAGTTCTTGGGGCATAACATCGTGGTTCTATAATTTCAACTTGGCATAAAAGATCATATTTTATGAAAGATATGATCTTTTAAGACTTAAGTTGATGTAGTTCTATAGTACTAACTTGACATAAAATCGGACACGTAATTACTTCTGTTGATGAAAAAGAGGCCAGTTAATATTTGGATGAATTTGTTAAATATGATATATCTTTGAAGAGCCATGGGCAAATATAGCACTTTTTAGGACTATTTTGTCAGTTATATAATCTTTAGAAAGTTAAAATAATAGTCTTAAAAATCTTTCAAGAACTAATAAATTGATTTTACGTGTATCTTCGAGAAATAAAATTGATAGTTTGTTCTATAAGTTATATATAAAAATAATTCGTATGACATGTTTTAATATATTTTAAAATTAACTAAATAAACATTTTTGAAATGTACAAAAGTAAAAATCACTTGATGTTATTTTTAAAATTTAATACAAATAATATACATGAAAGATAAATATAATTCAATGATGATATTGTTAACTTTTTTGGACGCGATGATATTGTTAACTTATATAAAAGTTATTGAATATTGTAAATATATGTAAAGCTTTACGTTAATATCAAGATCTTTCATCCCATTTTCAAATTAATAAATTACATATTGAAAAATGAGTTCTTTAATTTCTTCAATTTTTCAGTATGTTAAAAAATTAAAAACTTTTTTTTTCAATTTCTTACTGCAGTGATTAGAAATTGATACTGTAAAATTTAATTTTAATCCTATAAAAATGTAACACTCATCACATTCAAACAAATTATAAGGTGGACCTTTAATTTATAGATTCATTATATACCCCTTATTATTAGTCATTACATAATTATTATTTTTATTAGATGATTTGATCATAACTAATAATAAAGAGGTTCATAATAAATTCAAAGATAAAAGGTTTACCATAAAATTCACCATCCATCACATTGATCCTTAAAAAATTTTGATAATCAAATTAATCCCTTAAATATCGAAGACATCTCCATATTTGTCCTCATTTCATCCATGGTGTGCTTTTTCCTCCGTTTGGGAAACGGGAACCTTTTATTCCCCGGTGTCACGGTGGGCGCAGCACAACTGGAATCCATGTGTACACCCACTACACATGGCTAAACTAGTGTTAGAATGCGGCACGATAGAAAGTGATGTGTATATGTTCAGTCAATACGGGGAATGTCGGGTGGATGAATTAAATTAAAAAGCCTAATCAAACACTTCCTTACTCTTGTAGGTTTGGTAATTTATTACCTATGATTTTTATTTTTTATTCATATATTACAACTGCATGCTAATCGCTTGAGCTTTTCATGTTTTTTTCTTGGTTCTTAACATACAGATATTTTCTTCATTATTAATAAATTTACAATTAAAATCAAAATTTAACAGCTTCTAAGGGTAGAAGCGAAGATAAAAGAGAAGACTGATATGGGAATGAGGCTGAGTAAGGTAGTGATCATTGTGACACGTTATTTTATAGCCTATAGATGTATATGGACTAATGTGTGTCCATATGTTTTAATTGTGAGAGATCTTAAGACAAACTATCCATAAGTGATATTATTGTCATTGACCAATTCAGGAGGTTATTTCTTTTTATTTTTCCATTGATATAATTTTTAAAGAATGAGTCAATTATACATTTAATGTATTGATACTATGGGTTGATTATTTCTAATGTATTACTCGCCTCTCTGATAGTGCCAGATCGTCTTTTGCACAAAGAAAAGTCAACTATATATTTACGCTGATAACACTATATTATTAAATCGGGTAGTCAATGCATCATTTTTTGTTTGAGAAATTTTCGCTTCACTGGCAAAGTAATAATCAATTCGACAATCATGCACAACGACAAATCACTGCAACTTGCAAATTGCTATAACGTGTACGTTCACGCTTCACTGAAAAGGAATCCGCAACGTTTCCAGGTGCGGAGAATACACAGGCCACGCGTTCCATGCGGACACACATCATATTGTACATAGTATATTCTAATAATTAAAAGTGTCGGTATCTCCTTAAAAATTAAATTAATTTAAAAATGTATTAATAATGAATTGAAAAATTCTCTTAATTAAAATTTTATTCACAATCACATGCCGGCTCTTTTTTTCTCCATATTGGTTTTAAAGTTACAGTATACATGGATATAGATTTAAGAATGAATTTATATGGATATGGTGTCAGAAAAATTTTACCACAGACTAATTTTCATAAAAAACAAAAAAAAACATTTTTTAATGAAAATCTTGCCACACCCAATATATTATATTGCTAGTGGCGAGATTTCAGTAAGAATTTTGCCACCGATGAGATTTCATAGGAATCTCGTCAGTGCTTAGATTTCAATCGGAACCTTGGTAGATCCGAGATTTTGAGAAAAATATTGAAATATTATACTCTCTTTATGTAAATCCACTTCTATTTCTTCTCATCATCTCATTCGTTATATCTCATACATATTTATTATTATATTACTATTATATTATTTTCACTTTTTATAATCCAGTTTATTACTATATTGTTTTATTGTATTTATTTTATGTTTACTCAATTTAATTTAATTTGTATTATTTTTTTATAAGGCTATAAGGCTTGTATATTTTTTATTTTTTCTTGTGTTATATATATTAAATTCACATATTGTTAATTGTTTTGCTGTTATTATTGTATTTTTAATTAATTTCTATTTATTAATTTTTTATTTTATATTGTGTTTTGTAGGTGCCCCTTCTGTTAGTAGTGGTGCATTTTGTATTGGAATGCAATTTAGCGACAGAGAGGCTATTATACGAGCAATTAAAAAGTAAAGTATATATGAAGGAGTGGATTATAAAGTGTATGAGTCAGAACCCATGATATTTTATGCTAAATGCACTCAGTATGAGGCAGGTTATCAATGGCTTGTTAGGGATAAGAATATTCAATCTTTAACTGAACTCGAACGGTTCATGAATCATGAATCAACATTAATCATGCATACCAACTAGATAAATCATGTAAAAAAAAGATAAAATAAGTACATGTCGTATGAAAAAAAAATGATAAATCAGACCCAATCATAATTACATCAATGAATATTTATTCTTGGGCGGGTTCTTTCCTGAAAAGGTCAATTTGATGGGTGTAGAAATAGCTTTTCATAAACCAGACCCCCACCCTTTCCTTTGCCTTTCTCTCCCTTTCTCATCTATTTTTCCCTTTTGCCCTTCTTCATCATCTTGTGCAACCTCAAGCTCTGCCATCTAGCCAGATGTAGATGTTTCCATAAACCTCATCCCTTGCTCTGTCTAAACCCACTGCATCATTTGTAACATCCTAATTTTTAACCCAATACTCTAGAACATACTTAGGTTAAACATTAGTCTGTTACTTCATAGTTCTCCATTTTACTTAGAAATACTTAGCGGAAAATACGGGTAAATTTTTTTTTGAAATATAAAGTGAGAGTCGCGTGATGCGATGTAACAAGTAATGGGCAAGATATACATTCCATAACGTTATAGCACAAAGAACATAATGGCACATCATGAGAAACACTGAATACCATCTCATATATATATATAACTTGCCCACTTATAAGTGTAGGACTTAATTTGGTACAAGGGAATACAAGAAAGAAAATACAACATAACATAAACATAATCTACTCCCCTACCCGAGTGCATCTAATGGGAAACCTCTAAACAAAAGAAGGTTTATCCCCATCTAAGTGGTGTGTGCTCTAACCGGGTACTCCATCGGACGATCGTCACCTCCTACTGGTGTCCATCTCGCGAACGAGGAAAATATCCGGGAAACTGGGCGAGCTCCTCGGACGTGAAGAGGCGGAACGGGGATCGAGTGTGACCCCCGCGGTATGGTCGCATCTCCGGTCGTCGTGCAAGCCGTGGCTGAGTCACGGTATCCTCACTGCCCTCCCTCAACGGTGGGAGAGAGGGGGCAGAGCTCTCGCTATACGGATGGGTAGGCGGGTCCTCGGACGGGTCGGTCTCCGAGAAGTAAGTCCGGGGCACGTAATCGGGATAGTCTCGCATGGCTAGGGCGGCGGTGCGCATGCGGAGCATTCTTTCACGTCGGCGTGTCCACGAACACCACGAACGTCGCCATCTGAAGACGTGACGGAAAGAAAGAGATAGAGGGAGTGAGAATCTTACTAAAGAATCTCAGTAGGGCCTCCTACTACCTAGGTGTCATCATCTACGTCCTCAGGAACTTTGGGTTTAATTATACAAATGAGTGAGCATGCATTATGTCCATTTTTAAGTTCTAAACATAGTTTAGCCAAGGTCCATTCATTTTAAAATGATCTTAATGTCATGAATGTAACATAATAGAGGATGTATGCATGGCACTACTTAATGCACATACATAGACATAACATCAAGCATCATCATACTTAGTGACATAAAGTGGTAATAGAAACATTCATATGGGACAAACTTAGTGACATAATCATAATCATGAAACATCTCTTCCTCATGGGCCACCCTAAAAGACAATCGAACTGGGCGCGAACCGGTGTCACCTAGAACGTGTCATACATCTAGGTTATGAGCTCATACCTTAACTAGTTGTCACTAGTTCTTACTTACCACTTAACGATAAGCGAATCATAAATCATAAATCCCGACTATCTGAGTACGGGTTAGGAGGCAATTCTCTTAGGGGTGCTCGGCCGAACCGGTGTCACCTAAGAGTACAAATGGGTACCGATGTCACATGGGTTCTATGGAGGTGCTCTACTAACCAAGGTCATCCTAGAACCCATCTTAGTACCTTAATTTTCAAAATCTCTTTAAGTCCCCAAATTCATTGAAATTATTGGCACGACGAAGGCATTACGCCGAATTTCTTCCAAATTTGCTTTATGCCACACAAACATATATTCTCATGAAATCCTCATATGAATAACATTAGCATCCTTCACATAACATACATCATCATGGAACATTCAACCGTTTATCCTTACGGTAGCTTATGCTTTGACCCTTACGGGTCTTAATCATGAGATATGGTTCTCTAACATCCGTCGCTCATATTTTATGCACCTAAGGGCTCATAATTAAACATCATTCATAATCCTCATATTTACATTTTAAATCTGAAAAGCATAGGGTAGAATTCCTAACTTGTGATTACGAGGTTCTAGAACTTACGTTTTAGACCCTTTCTTGGTTCCGTCTTCGCCTAAGGCGCTATGGATTAAATCTAAATCAATTATGAGGAATTCCTATACTTAAGGACTAATTATTAATCATGTTTATCATGTTGTAAGGGTGCTGGACAGAATCCAGAAAAATAAATGTTCTAAGAGTTCTACATTGCATTTTTACGGTTTCCTAGTTACTAGTTTCCCAATAGGTGCTAGAATTCAATTCTAATTCAAATGATACCAAGTTTTTCATGTCTAAACAATCTAAATCTGATTATGTTCCCATTAAAATAGTTCGGACAGAATCCATAAACAAATGGGTTAAAACTATGTCGAATTTCAACTTTATGGTATTTCTAGTTAGCTAGTTTCTTACCTATCATGCATAGGATCGCTTCTACATCATCATATGATATTTTCACACATTCCAACACATCAAAACATCATCATACAGCATCACACTCATCATATCAGAACCGAAAACATTTAACTTTAATAAGAGAGTTAAATTGATATTTCTAGGTACATAAGTTAACTAGTTTCTCCTGGAATCAATCTAGAACTTTCAAAACTCTCTGCAAAACATTTTAATTCATCAAGAGGCTAAGAGAAGCCTTAGGTCAGTGACCAAAACATATTCCATCCCCTAAAAGAGAATGAAATCACAACTTGTGATGACATAACCTTATAAGGATTTGCAAGGCTTTTAAGGAAAACTTAAAACGTAGACTATTGGTCCTAGTAGCTAGATGAAAACTCATTGCAAGTCCATCATCACTACTTGGCCGAAATTATGCATTCAAGGTATGCATTCACATTTAACTTTAACTTGGAATGAAATGGGCAAGTCTTTGAGCTCTAGGTTCTTAAGTTACGACATAAACTAAACGTGCTCATGCTTTTCATTTTTAATCTTGCTTACAAAGTAAAGTGATGACTTAAAATTAAATATGCAAGGCATGAACTTAAACGTGCAAGCTTGAAAGTAAATATGTGAGACATAAACTTAAACGTGCAAGCTTGAAGGTAAATATGCAAGGTTCAATTCTATATTTTAGTGCTCTTGGCCCAACAACAATCGACTTTAAGGCCGAAATAGATAGGCATTCGAGAAATTAATTAGGTGATAATGCAAGTTCAATTCTTTATTTTAGTGCTCTAGGCCCAACAACAATCGACTTTAAGGCCGAAATAGAAAGGCTTTGAGAATTAAATTAAGTGATGATGCAAGTTCCATTTTAATCTTTATGTTCTTAGGTGATAGCTTGAAAGTAAAGATGCATAGCAAGAATGTAAATATGAATGCAAGCATAAAATAAATTATGCAAGTTCATTTTATTTTTTTCTAGAGCTCCTAACAAGACTTTAAAGGAACTTAAACCATAACCCAAACTCATCCAAACAAGGTAAAGTCAAGCTTAGAGTTCTTTAAAATTCAACATAACATTTTTAGGAAATCAAACCATGAAGCCTAGAAAAATTTAAGGAAATGGCCGAAATCTTTCAAGAAGAAAAAGGAACATTTTAGAACTCTAGAGTTCATGATCTTGATGATATATTAACACCAACATCATGAGTCTTCATCATTGAGTTCATAGAGCCATTTTAAAACATCATCAAAGCTAAAGTTCTCAAGAGTTCAAGAAAGGAAAAACTAAAAACATTTTTGCTCAAGAACAAAAATCAAGCTCTAGAGTTTGTTTCAAGTGATGAACTTCATCATGAAACTCTCATCATCAAGCTCTCATTTCTTCATTCCCAAAGGCCCATGGCCGAAACATAAAGAGGAAGGAGGAGAAGAAAAGAAGTTCTAAAAGGAATCAAGAGAAACTATGAACATCAAACTTGAAACAAGAACTTTAAAGAAGTAAACACATGAAAGGAAATCCCTACTTGATGTGATGAACTTGAAGATGGAAGAAGAAGATGAAGATGATGAAGAACTTTGAAGAACTTGAAGAACTTGAAGAACACTAGAACTTTGAGAGAAAAAGAAAAGCTTTGAGTGCTCCTAAACTTAGCAAATGATCTAAAAGTGGTGCAAGCTCCTCAAGACATTGTATTTATAGAGAAATGAAACAAATGGAGGGAGCTCATGGAGGTGAAGAGCTTCGGCCATGTGTGCAGAATTGGAGGGCATCCATGAGTTCCATGAGGTGAGATAATGTATTCTTGAGGCATGGTGAGGTATGGTTCAAGGTATGGCCTCAAGCATGGTTCTTTGAGTGAGAAAATAATTAAACATGTGGTCAATGGTGGCATGGCTGTTCGGCCATGTTGCAGCCAAGGGGAGGATTAGTTTGCATTTTAATTGTGGTTTAGAGTTGTGTTTAGGTGTATCTTTGATTATGCTTAAATTTAGGAATTTGTAAGAAAGTGTTTAGGTAAGGAAAATGGGCAATTAAGGTGGTCTAGACATAATTAAGGAGTGGTCTTGCACCATTAGTGAGTTAAATCCTCAATTTAGAGTTTAAACAACTCTAGACACATTTCCTTGATTTAAGGAATTGGAGAGAGAAAACACTATTCAAGATTCCAAGACTAGGAGTCTTGAGTTCTAAAAAGGGATTTAAGTTTAATCTAAGCAATTTAAGGTTCTAATTAACTTTAATAAATTATTTTGACTCTAGATTAATTAGGGAAATAAATTAATCTTCGTTTAGAGCCTAATATTGCTTAGGTTTGCTTAATTACGTCATTAAGCTCAAAAACACTATTCTAGGGACAAAATCGTAATTTTGCACTAAAACTGCCCGGGACCACCGGGTCTTGAACAGAGACCTCTAGACACATGAAAACATGTTTTTAAACCTCTGGGGAAAGTTTCGGGCTCAAACGGCACCTTTACCCGCGTAAAACGCTATAGGGGTATTTTGGTCATTTTGACCCGAAACTGTGGGAAACGAGATTTTCGCTTCCGGGAGCATTCAAAGGCCATTCAATCCCCTTCAAACATTGAGTTGACCCTTCGAGGATGACCGAGTTGGTTACCCTCGAGTTCGGGTCATGAAATGACCTCAGGGGCATTTTGGTCATTTCCCTCGGACAGAAAAATCGGGGTGTTACATCATTGGTGTCCATTGATCAGTTGGGGAAAGTAAAGGTCGATAAGAAATCTCAGACACAATTAGTCTGTATACATCTTCTTGTACATCTGCCTCTTCATTTAAGTCAAAGAGGCATCGGGTTGTGGATTAGGCTTCATCAATGTTGATTTCATAATTTTCCCTAAATGGACCCGGATGAGATGGCCTAATGGCACTGCTGGCAACAAACCTTCTACCTCGACTCAAAATGCTTCTTGAACCATGACGGCTATCCCTTGCATCTAAGGACATTCAAGCTGGTTCCAAATTATGTCGACTCTACTAACTCTGTACATGCGAGTATTGTTGATTCAGCCACTAATCAACATCATCGTTCAAAACTTGCAAGGATGCAATTCCTTTTTTGCTAATGAAGGGGTGGCAATGGCACTAGAAATGGTGGGTATTGTAGGCATGGTTAGTATTGTGGGATGGTGGGTACTGTGGGAATGGATGGTACAGTGGGAATAGCGGATCATGGTATGGGAATGGCTGCTCATGGGAGGAATGGTTGGTGCTCATGGTGTGGTAGTGAGCTAACAGTTTACCATACCATATGCTCAGCCTGCACATCATTTGGAATCTAAGCATCAATCACTGAATCCATATATGATTGCCACACAAATTGCATTAACAAAAAATCACATGAGTTACAAATAATATTTAATTTAATATAAAAAGAAATTATCTGATATATTATGTTTACCTGATGAAATTCCATTTGATCCAATGCAAGTATGATGGTACGGACATTATTGCATGGATTGTTATGTTGATATCGTGGTTCCTTCCATCTGTAAATTTTTTTTATTTAGAAAAGATTTTTTATAACAAACTTATTTATTTAAAGTATTTTTACCTGAGAGTAAAGGGAAAAGCAACTAACATGCTTGCTAAATGAGCCAACCATAGGAGTCGCTACCAAGCCCATACTTGCAACAGTGCCATGCTACCAGCAGTATCTCTTGTACTTTTACGCATAGCATGATCTAACCCTTGGTAA